>OU612096.1:60662303-61862303 GCA_914767995.1 Thecocarcelia acutangulata | reverse complement strand
CTGATTTTCTGAAAATCGTGGTGGTGAGTAAATCGAGGATATAACGATTTTATGATGAAAATGTTCAATACATATGTTTGTTGCTTGGAGATACTCCTCACCTGTCTCGTTTAGCAAATAGTGCTTAATTCTAGTTTTTATCAAAATTGCCGAGCCTCCGCAAGATCTTTCACGGGGATCTTTTGTGTCACATAGTGTGTAGCCATTAATTTTGAAATAGCTGCTAGGGGTTTCAGCAATCAACATTATGTCGATTTGCTTTTCCATAAGGAAGTGCTGAAGTCCATTTTTGTGTTGGCGGATGCCGTTTGCGTTCCAGAAACATATTTTTAACCAACTCATATTTTTAAAATTGCGTGCAAAATAGTGGATTGCATTTTCAGCATTTCCTGCATCATGTTCGTCATGGAAACCGTAAATGTATTTATAGATTGAACAAGAGTCTGCAGAGTTGCCTCAAGATTGTTAAAATTTTGGTCGGAGTTTTGAGGCTTGGGCTCCTGATTCAAGTTTGGATTATCGGATTTTACCACATTCGCATAAGAAATTTGTTGGGGGTTTTGTACGTTTATATGGCTGGTTGGCTGGCGTAACTGGGGAAAATTGCTTGTAGAAATGGTGTTTGACTGCTGGGGTGGCATATTTAAAATCAATGGCTTATTTTTCATTGACCTCTTGAAGTGAGTGCAGACAGGGCAACCCCTGTAGTTTGCAGTGTGGTTACCTCCACAGTTGATGCATTTTTTAACGCTCGAGTCAGTCTTAGGTTTTTTGCACTGTGATGTACCATGAAGTTTACCACACACAACGCAAACTGCGTGCAACTTAGTATGGCCAAATTCTTGGCAGTTTAGGCATTGAACGGGCCCTAAACGCTTATGAGGCTCCTCAACGGTAACCTTACGATGCAAAAGATATTTGAGGTTGTAAATTGGATGCACTTCATTCTTTTTTAACACAACATCTCTTGGTTCCAATTCAACTCTAAACATGGGTTGAAGAATTTTTTCAGGATTTCTGATGTTTACTACATTTTTAATTTTAAAGCCATTGTCTTCTAATCCGGTTTTGACGTCATTCGTATCTACAAATCAATCCCTTTTATAACGACCTGAATACCTTTGGCACTTTTAAGCTGATATGTGTAAAACGATCGTTTTTCCTTCTCCAGAACGTCAGACAATTTTCGGTATTCATTTTCACTATTTACCTGGATTTTGGTTTCATTGATGCTGCCGTGCTTAACCGATGTTACATTAAAAGTGTCTGCCGATTGCCGTAATAAGTTGTTTTACCAACTCACTAGAGGTAAGCTCTCGCAAATACATTGGTGGCGGCTTAAAGGTTTTTTTAGGTATTGCTGGTTCATCGGTCTGAAGGATAGCAAACCTATTACTATCCATTGTCGTGGTGGTCTTATCATCTTTGGGGATTTTGGACTGAGATGACATTTGAGCGGATTTGGGGCTTCGCTGCCGTTTAACCACGGTTACATACTTATCCATGCCTACTTGTGTTTTCGGCTTATCTGCAATAACCGAACTGGTAGATGGTTTGTCGTCTGTTTGTGATAACTATATGTGGCGAACACGAGCGCGTGCGGTTTCTTTTTCTTAGCGACAACAGATTTTCCAATGATTTTTTCAAAGACCCCGCCTCAGAAATCCAAGGACTTTTTCTAGTGGAGCTGAGCTCTTTCTCAGAATTACATCTGATAGGTACACTCATCCAGTTTTTATTTAATTTTAATTAAACGGTAAATGTCACAAAGTTTTTTTAGTATAAAATCACTCTTTTTCAATTATTCCCGTTATTACTTATTCCGGTTTAATTTTAAACACTCCGATCAAAACCAACACGTCCGTTCACTATCGAAGCTAAACTTTCATGCTGACATGAAAGTTTGTCAGTGCGAACGATTGTCAAAACTCAATCAAAATATACATATATGTAAGTACTTGCGAACGAATAATAGTGAGTTAGAAAATCCCAAATTGATCGAATGTGAATTACAAGTTTTTTTTCGCATTCATTTTCTTTCGAGATTGGTAAACTGGCTGTAATTTGTGTTTGTATGAATTATATATGTATTGTTTATATGCAAACGGAAAGCGTGTGTTTGCCAAACTGTTTGCGTAGTTTATATGGCTATTATAAACGAATTTGGTTATACGGTTTCAAACACATAGCTGCATTTGTACAGTGAACGCTTTTCACTTGTACACAATGTAAGCAAGATACAAACAGATGACACATCCCGCGAGACACCAAAGAAGAGGGGGGAAACATACCTAATATTTAATTTTACACAGCATGAATTAAGTATTTTCTCAAATGGGTTTTTTTTTATTATTTTACAATGAATTATATTTCATTATTAATTCTTATTTTGAAAGTCCAAGCAAACTTTAAACCATTTCTATCAACATGATGTTTAGGCGGGAAATCCAAATTTAAGGTTGTGCCATTTAATTTCCACTGTAAGAAAAAGTTTGTGTAAAATATTTTTTTAAAGTGGGTGACATTAAAATTACCTTTATTTCTGTACTTTCCATACCCAACAACACTACAGAATTAATATTACGGTTCTTGATGGTATGCAACAATTCGCCACCGACCAATTCTACATCCAGGTACTCAACAACAGAACTGCCCCAAGGATGTATATTTAAACTGTTTTTGTCATAGGGATAATGCAGTACAAAAACATAGATGTTTACAAATTGTTTACTATCTTCCACTTTACTTGTGTACCAAACGTAAGGAGTAATGCTGTCATTTTGATACAACCAGGGTTTGGAGGCATAAATAGCCTCGCCGTTTATTTTGAGCCATTGACCTAAATCGCGTAATCTTTCTTCAAATATCGATAAAATTGTGCCATATTTAGTGGGGCCCACGTTAATCAACACGTTGCCATTGCAACTAACGGTTGTTACCATTTCGTGTATGACATCTTCACTGGTCATAAAATCTTTAAGGCTTACATCAAACCGTTGACCCCAACTTTCCTTATCCAATGTAAAAGCATTTTCCCATTTGTGTGTCTGTAGAATACCAGGATTATAACGATCTTTACAATTAAAAAAATCACCATGCATACAAGCGGTACCAAAGCCCCAGCGATCATTTGTGACAATTGTGTCACTTACGGGACTATCGTTATATAGCCTATTAAAAAAAATATATATATACATAAACAATTGAGTTTATTCACTTTATTAGTTTCTAATATTGATACTAAAGGGCTGCACAGAATGTTCTAAAGAATACTGCTCACTACTGTGTAGTAGTTCCAAGCACTATATTTCAAAACAATTCTTAAAACAAAACAAACAAGCTACAGAACATTTAGAAACAGAACAAACACTTCATAGTTTTGAAACCACTTCACGGCAGTGCTTGACTGTACTTGAATTCTGTTTCACAGCAAAATGCAAAACAAAACATCACAACAAAGCAAATAAACGATGACTCATAGCAAGCACATTGGCATTTGAGCATATTGCGTCTTAAATATTTGTGCCTAATCCAAAGAAAAAAACCATGGACAACAACAACACACACACTTGAGCATACAGCACTTGTGCACTAATACAAAGACAAAAACCATGAATAACAACAACAAATTTACTAAGAATTTGAAAAGGATAATGTTTTAATAAAATCTGCCAAAACATATAAACATTGGAATTATTAAAACATTTTTATACCCTTCACAAAAATGTTAAGGGTATATATAATTTTGTGATTCCGTTTGTAATTTCTACAATTTTCATTTGCGATTCTATAAAGTGTATATATTCTGAATCAGAATTAATAGAAAATTCGATTAAAAGTCCGTTCGTCAGTCGTTGAACTATTAGGCATAGAAACGTTTCACCATTCTAGTACCCGATCGATTCATGGACATCGTATTGAAATCCAGTGAAATTGGTTTACATAGCTCATATATATCTAAAATTCCGAAATATTTTTTTTTGCAATTTTGTATGAAAACTTTTGAAAAAAAATTGTTTGTTCTGCTTCAAACTTGACACAATTATTCAGCATGGCGGGTAAAAGGAAAAAAATGTTCCATGATATCGCTCTATATATGCCCGAGATATAGCCTAAACCGATTTTTTAATATAAATGTCGCATAAGAAAACTTCTGGTTATAACAGGAGGTTACTTAAATACAGAATATGAAAAATTCCGATATCGGTCCATATATACCCGAGATATAGCCTAAGCCGATTATTCCATGAAAATGTCGCGTAAGCTAACTTAACCCAATTTTTTTGCATAAAAGCAGTCCTAGTAATAACAAAAGGTTATCTAAATACAGAAAATGAAAATTTCCGATATCGATCCATATATGTGTACCTGAGATGTAGCCTACACCGATTTTTCATGAATATGTTGCGTAAGAAAACTTAAACAACTTTTCTTTGCTTAAAAGCTGTTCTGCTAATAAAAGGAATTTACTCGTAAAATATAGAAAATAAAAATTTCCGATATCGTTCGATATATACCCGAGATATAACCTATACCGATTTGTTCACGAAAATGTCAAGTAAGCTAACTTAAACATTTTTTTTCTTAAAAGAAGTTCTGGTAATACAAGGACGTTACCATATAGAGAAAATTTAAATTTCCGATATCGGTCCATATATACCTGAGTATAGTCTGCCGATTTTCCATGAAAATATTTTGTTTTTGCTTAAAAGCAGTTCTGGTTAGAAAAGGAAGTTACTAAAATACTGAAAATTTCCCATATCGATGTATATATACCCGATATACAGCAAAAACTGATTTTTCCACGAAAAAAACAATTTCTGTTTTTTTTTTCCATAAATTGGTATCAATGTTAGAAGCTAATATATTAAATAAAACTAAATTGTTTGATTTTTGATACTTTCAAAAAACAAAAATAAAACACTAAATAAATCGAAAAGAAATATGAAATAACAAGAAAAACGCAAAACTTTTTTTGTTGTTGCAATTCCTCAGTACAAAAAAAAAAACATCGTAAAAATTTGCTCTAAAGTACAATACCTTTTTCTCTTAATACCAGACTATAATTTTATTTAAAAAATCAACATTCCCCATATTTAGCAGATTTTGGAATCAAAAACTTTGTCTTCTATTATATTTTAATAAGGAAACTAATAAAATTACGAAAAATATGTAAACATTTTTCAAAGATTTTGATAAAAATTATGATTATGATTATACATTTCAACGTTAACTCTGTATATATTTACTTTACCCTGGAGACTTTTTCCCAAAAACAGTTTTGCTGTGTTTATTGTAAAACGTTGATTTGTTGTAGCCATGTGACCACCTGGAAATGAATTGGACATGCGCCATATTGTTCTTGTGCAAAGTTGTCTGACTTTTAATAGAAACGAATGGAATGGGACAGAAATATTAATATCACTTTCACACACGGGGTTTTTGCTGTGCTATTACACAGGGAAGTACTTTTATGAAATTTCCGTATACGTATTGTAAATAAAAATGTCAAGGAAAATGAGGAATTTCACAAAAGAGTAAAACTGCATTTTGAAAATGTTCTCGAAGCAAATAGTTGCTGTAATATTGCCTCCTCTGCTCTCTATTCTTATTTGATTTGCTAACTAATTAGAGTTGCTGAGACTATCAGAAACAAATTTATGGGGCAATAGTCGAACAAATTATCAATATAATTTTTTTAATTAAACTATTTTTATAAAGAGGCTTTAATTGTATTAGTTATGTATACTTAAAAAATATATATGTGATCATTTTTTTATGTAAGTTCATACAAAAGTAGTTAATTTTATAATTAATTTTTTTACTACAGTACTGTAATTTTATATAAGTATTTGTAGGTGGCAACAGTGCTTACCATATGTGATTTTACATTTAGAAAAGGTGAAAAATGCTAAAAAAAAGAAAAAAAAACAATAGTATATAAAAATATTTAACAACTACCGTCAAATCCCGATAATTCGTAATCGCAAGGGACCGTCAATTTCTTACGAATTATAATGGTTTTCGATTTAGCGAGGTTTCGATTTAACGGGGTTAAAATAAAATAATTACGAATTAACGGGGGTTTTTAATTTCTTTAATAAAACTATAAAAAAATATAAAATATCATATGAATTAAATAAAATACAAAATAATTAAAATAAAATTGCAAATTACATGAATTTTGCGCAAATAGTGTAAAATTCATGCAGTTTTAATATCAAACAAAAAAATGGTAATAAGCCACTAATCAGAATATTAGACTGCCGGGACTGCTTAAACGCTTTAGCTTACTTCTTGAAGATTTTTGCTTAATAAATTCTCTTTTTTGAAGGATTGAAGTAAGAGTTGATGGAGCAATTTCATATCGCTTAGCAACATCAATTTTGTTCTCTCCATTGTCAATGGCTGCAAAAAATTTTTTGTAATACCGACAGAGTTTAATGCGTGCGCTTTGACATTTTTCTTTATTGTTCATGTAACAAACTGATCTTAAGAAAACAAATACACACACACCCAAGCTAAAACCCACGGAAAAAAATAGTGGTAGCCAAAAATCATTCTTTCCATGTTTCTGTTGTTTTATTACGAATTAGTAGTTAGCAAACAATTACGATTTATAAGAGGTAAAGACGATTTTATTTGGGAAAAAAAAATTACGAATTAGCGAGGGAACCAAAATGACTGGAAATTTTACGAATTATCGGGAATTACGATTTATAGGGGTATGAATTGTCGGGATTTGCCATAATTAAAAACTTTAACAATAAAGAAGAAAAATAATACAGTTACAAATAAAATTAATAAAATAACAAAAATATACCAAAAAACAGCCACTAAAATTCCAAAACAAATATAAATATTAAAACACTAACAAATATAACAATCTATACAATAAAGAACACAAACAGCCACTCAATTCTTTTTCATATTAAAAAAAAAACAACAAACACGATAATCTATACAAATTACAAACATTGATGGATAACCCAACAAACCAAAAATTTGCAATTACGGGGCAGCAATAGTTTTTTTTACTCGATAAAATAATTCACCCAAAATACAAAAATAAATAATAATAATAATAATAATAAATATTAAATTCCAATTAATGACGAACAAACATCCGGATCAGGGCTTTTATGGCCTTCAGTCATTGTATCCCTCCTCTTTATCACCTTAAAAGAAAAAAAAGAACAAAACAATTGTTTTGCTGTGTTGGGGAGATCGGTTTAATTGTCGTTTACTTTATAGTATCGAAGGTATAACACTGGATGCTGTAAAGTCATTCAAGCGGCAATTGATTCCGGCTTCGCCAAACCAGCAAAATTAACAATTAAAATTTGGTCATTGATTTTCCATCGTAATGACAGGAAGGTTTACAATTGACTTTTCTAATAAACGTGGGCTGAGAGCGAATTTCTTCTCTGTTTATGCTCACACGTGTCTCCATCGGCCGGATATTTTCGCCTTGTGTGAAACCCAGGTGTCTGAGAATGCTGATCCACAGGATTTTCATATACCTGGGTATCAACTTCTATCTCTGTTTAATTTCCATCGGGGCCTTGTAATGTATATTCGCAATGAAGTTGTGTTCCAATGCCAGCAACCATTAAGCATGTATGATACTGAATTTACCTGTCTTTGGGTTAAATTCAAAATCAGGTCACACCTCTTGCACTTCGGGTTTCTTTACAGAAATCCCAACACGGGAAGGGATACCACCTTCTCTGGTTTCTATGCCCAGATCCATATCGAAGATCCTGGAAGATTGTCCGAGCAGTGAAATCGTTGTTGCTGGTGATTTCAATGTTCACAACTCTTCCTGGCTCCGTCATTCGAGTTGTACAACACCAGAAGGCCAATAGGTCGAGTTATTTGCTGCGCACAACCACCTAGCGCAACTAGTGAATGAGCCAACGCATATTCCATGTGTTGAAGGGCACCATTCAAACACACTTGACCTATTCCTGACTTCACACCCTGAAAAGTATGAAGTCAAAGTTAGAGCACCTCTCGGCAATTCGGATCATTGCACCATTTCTGCCTCCTTTTCGACCTCCGAACTTCGCAACGTTTCGAAACCAGCTACGAAACGTTCAATATTTATTTACGAAAAGGCGCGTTGGGCTGAGCTCAACCAATTTTATGAGCATTTTAATTGGAAACTTTGCTTTCTAGATAACGACATAAATGCTACAGCAAAAATGGTCGAAAATATTATATTGCTAGGGATGAAATCATTCATCCCCTCCAAGCAGATTTCGATTAAACCAAAAGCAAAATCTTGATTTAATCAGACGTGCAAAAACGCAGTCAGATCCAGAGAGGAAGCATTCAGTAACTGGCGTTTAAACAAAACCCCAGACACTGATTTGCTACGCAAAAAGGTAAGATCTTCGTGTGCCAAGGTACTTAGGCGCGAAAAGTTTCTTCACGAACAGCGCCTTCGAGCCAAGATCCTTGCAGCTCCCCGGGGCAGTAAGACCTTTTAATCTTTCGTTAAGAGAGTAAAGAACAATGCTAGTTCATCAATCCCAACTCTCTTAAAGAATGACCCAGAATTCACCGACCCGGTTGACAAAGCTAAACTGTTGGCTGAAATTTTTGCAAGCAATTCCTGCTTGCCGGAAAGCAGTCAACCACTTCCCCAGCTCGAAAGAGTATCTGTAACTATGCCAAAGATATTCTTCCGGGCGCGAGCAGTTAAAAGGGTTTTGGCAGACCTCCACATAAACAAGACTCCTGGACCGGATGGCATTCCAGCACTGGTCTTGAAGCAGTGTTCTTCTACGCTTGCGCGTCCATTGGCACGTCTCTTCAGCATAATTTACCATTTTGGTGAGTTTCCATCGTGCTGGAAGGTTGCTAATGTAACACCAATACCCAAAAAGGGTGAAGCAAACAACCCTGAAAAATACCGCCCAATTGCAAATTGCTCTGCACTCTCCAAAGTAATGGAGAGCATGGTTAACCATCACCTTATGAGGTATCTAGAGTCGCATAAACTACTTTGTAATCGTCAATATGGATTTCGTAAGGGTCGTTCTACTGGCGATCTTATGGCATATCTCTCAGAAAAATGGTGCCACTCAATTCATCATTTTGGTGAAAGTAGGGTGGTGGCTCTAGATATTTCAAAAGCGTTTGACAGTGACGGTGACGACTTCTCTCGGTTTATATCGAGCTTTCTCAGAGACCGCACTATACGAGTAGTTATAGATGGGGTCTCATCAAACGAGTTCAAGATTAATTCAGGGGTACCGCAAGGCTCCGTTCTTTCTCCTTTTCATTAGAGTTTTGTTGAAAGCTGAGTGGAAAGTAAACAAAATGTGGGTGTGTTAGTGTAAAAGTGTGAGTATATTGCAAGGCATTTACTTTCATGTCTAAACACAAGGTTGCTTTGTGTATCAAACACTCGTTATTTTCTCTTATCAGACTTTGCTAAGGAAACTTTCAGTGTGTAGAAGCCGTGTATGTTTGGCGAGTTCCCCGTAAACAAAAATTTTCAATAATATTGTGTATCGTTTTAACTACACACTTTTACTGCATTCAGGTTTTATAAGTTGAAAAGGCTAAATAAACTGCTTGGCAAACATGCCAAAATTTTACAGATAATTTTCTATATAATACATGAATATGCCAAATAACCAACTACATAGGGTTTACCCTGTAAACGGCTAAATTGAAAAAACTGACAACCCGGTGTCTGTATTCAGGGGCTGTTCAGCTTCTCAAAACAGTTATCAGACCCGCGGCACTTTTATATTTCACGATTTTACAGATTTTTTTCTATATACATAGATAAATACTCAACCATGTGCAGTTCGTTGGGCTATATATAAGTACATATTGTTTAGAAATGTTTGCTTTATGTTTGCAGTGTATCATATATGTAAATCAATTTAAGCGTATTATAGTGTAATTTCAACTGATTTTTGATTAATTTACAATACTTTTCTTTCATGTTCGGTTGAATTTAGTTTTCTTCTTAATGTATTTATGTATAATATTTAATATATTTTTTTTTTTTTTTTTGCTAGAGGCAGTAAAAGATAATTTTTATTGGTTTATATATATTAGTGATATTAATCAATGTAAAAGATTAAACGTTTCTTTTATATATACAGAAATTAAACAATAAAATTAAGAGAAAAACTATTTTTATATTGATGTTATTATGATTTAGAAAGATTAAAAGAAAAATGCAGCAAATTCCATTGGCATTTAATGGGATTTGTTTGTTATTAACTGGTTTTATATCTGCACGATAAAAAATTTTTGTGCAGTGTATTTTGTTCCATTTCGTACCACTCCACTTCGTTTCTCAGACAAGCTGGCAGCACCAAGGCGACTTTATACAGGTGAGTGCAAGCGGAAAGGCGAATTCAGTACTATGTATTTTGTTATTGTAAAACATATCGTGAATGTCATAATCTAAATTCGCCTAAGATTGCTCAGCAGAGAAAAAATTTTATATAAACGTTAAATATAAGCTTTTATAATTGTTTGTAATTAAAATCACAGATTATATTAGTTTTTCACTTTTAAATTCACACAAATTTCTTGAAATTGCACTAAATCATGCAAAAAAACCTTCAGATTAAAATGGCGCGAAAAAGTTTGTAAACAAAAGAAACAAAATTTGACAGTCTCATTGGAAAAAACGCGAGAAGCAAAAAATAATCACCTGTGCTGTTAAGTTCACCTGGTAATGAATTCGCCTTGGGCAGCACTCAATTAGTTTGGCAGCCATTTTTGTTTGCAGTAAAGATGCCAGAAATCAGAATATTTTACTATAATTCTAATTAGGATGCCGGATTCTGTTTGTTTTAATGATTATCGAGGAAAATTTTTCTTTTAACCAATTCATTTGTAGCAAAAGTTTTTAAGTACAAAAGGACATTTCTTTCCTTCCTATATAAGCTGGAAGTAAATGATATTTAATGTCTTTGGTTCTGATAGTAAATTTTATAACGCAAATTTATAAAAAAAAATGAGTTATGACTCAGTTTTAAAAAATTAATTCTATTCTTCACCTATTTTATTTTTAACAATTATTACTGCAATTTTCACAAAATTATATATTAAGCAATAACAGTACTTAGTATAAACCAAATAACTCTGAAAATTTAAATTCAAAACTTTTATACCGCATGTACATAGACAAAGCATAAAAGATATTAAGAAATACTGTTTTTGCCCAGGTATTTCACAATGCAAATGGAAATTTTTTTATATTTATCTCCGCCAATATAGAAGTGTATGGTCTTTACGTGGTATAATATAAAATATTTTTCTATTAGCACACGTCAGAGAAAATTATAACACGTATAGCCTTCAACAATAACACCATTGCAATATTATATCAGATATCATATGTTAATATGTATATATTTATTTATATAATATATATTTAAAAACCATATCATGATATGGACTGTTGAAAAACATAAACATAAAAATCGCTTTAGGATATATCGTGGTTATATATGAACTGATATCGGAATTTTCCATTTTCTGTACCTAACCAGAACTGTTTTTAAGAAAAAAAAATGTTCATGGAAAAATCGGTTTACTTTATATCTCGGGTATATGTGGACCGATATCGGAAGTTTTCATTTTCCATATTTATATAACCTTATTTCATTACTAGAACTTCTTTTGTGCACAAAAAATTAATTAAGTTCGCTTACGCTACATTTTCATTAAAAACCCATTCTAAGCTATGTCTGGGGTATATATGGACCGATATCGGAAATTTTCATTTTCCATATTTATATAACCTTATTTCATTACCAGAACTGCTTTTAAGCAAAAAAAGTTGTTTACGTTCGCTTACGCGACATTTTCATGAAAAACCCGGTTTCCATATTTATATAACCTTATTTTATTACCAAAACTGCTTTTAAACATAAGAAGTTGTTTCAGTTCGCTTACGCGACATTTTTATAAAAAACCCGATTTGAACTATATCTCAGATATATATGGGCCGATATCTGAAAAAAAAACTTTTGTCTTTAAATCACCATGCTTAATAAGTGTGTGAAGTTTAAAGCAAAACAACCAATTTTTTTTCAACAATTTCCATACAAAGTTGCTAAAAAATGGGGTTTTTCGGAATTTTGGGTATATCTCTATATATGCTATATGTGAACCGATATTACTGAATTTCAATAGCAAACCAATGAATCGATGGGGTAAAAGAATGGTGAAAGAAAAAAGTTTGTAAGTCTAATGGTTTTCTCAAAAATGGTATTTCAACGGCGGACAGACGGACATTCTGACATTGCTTACTCGCCAAGTACAATATCTATTTCTCTTAATACCAGATATTAGTTTTATTTAAAAAAAAAACTAATATTCCCCATATTTAGCAGATTTTGAAATCAAAAACTTACTTTTCTATTATATTTTAATAAGGAAATTAGTAAAATTACGAAAAATATGTAAACATTTTTCAAAGACTTTGATAAAAAATATGATTATGATTATACATTTCAACGTTGTCTTTATATATTAACTTTACCCCGGAGAATTTTCCCCAAAAACAGTTTTGCTGTGTTTATTGTAAAATGTTGATTTGTTGTAGCCATGTGACCACCTGGAAATGAATTGGACAAGCGCCATATTGTTCTTGTGCAAAGTTGTCTGACTTTTAATAGAAACGAATGGAATGGAACAGAAATATTAATATCACTTTCACACACGGGGTTTTTGCTGTGCTATTACACAGGGAAGTACTTCTATGAAATTTCCGTATACGTATTGTAAATAAAAATATCAAGAAAAACGAGGAATTTCACACAAGAGTAAAACTTCATTTTGAAAATGTTGTCGAAGCAAATAGTTGCTGTAAATTTTGCCTCTTCTGCTCTCTATTCTTATTTTGTTTGCTAATTAATTAGAGTTGCTGAGACTATCAGAAACATAAATTTATGGGGCAATAGTCGAACAAAATTATCAATATAATTTTTTTAATTAAACTATTTTTATAAAAAGGCTTTAATTGTATTAGTTATGTATACTTAAAAAATATTTATGTGATAATTTTTTTCATGTACATACACACAAAAGAAGTTAATTTTATAATTATTTTCTTACTACAGTACTGTAATTTTATATAAGTATTTGTAGGTGGCAACAGTGCTTACCTTATGTGATTTTACATTTAGAATAGGTGAAAAAATTGTTTCATTAGAGTTTTGTTGAAACCTGAGTGGAAAGTAAACAAAATGTGGGTGTGTTAGTGTAAAAGTGTGAGTATATTGCAAGGCATTTACTTTCATGTTGCTTTGTGTATATCAAACACTCGTTATTTTTCCTTGTCAGACTGTGCTAAGTGCGCTTTTACATTTAGACAATGGGCAGACAGACGAAATCTGAGGGTGCTGTAACGAAAGTTGTCAGTGGGGGAGAGTGTGCAGTACACAACTCTCTGTACTTAACTTTTCGCATTTTTTATGTTGTTGCTTCATATCATTATTATCATATCAACTTCAACTTCATATAAAAACACTAGCTGTGCTTAAAAAATATAACATCAACAAAAAAGAAAGAAAAGAGAAACGATAAGTTGCTGTCTGTCTATTAATTTCTTAAATGTAAAAGGTTTAGGCAAGACCAAAAGAGAAATGAAAAAAGTCTGCCCATCATCTGTCTAAATGTAAAACTGTTGCGGGAAAATAAGAATACCAAACGTAGGGTTAGTGTCGCTGGATTAAGTTTAAGCTATTTAAGCTTCCAACATTTATACCAGTAAAAAATTATAAATAGCTTGTTTTCTATATTTCCCAGCTATATATATGTCGATATTTCATAGGAACTACCCTAATCATCAGTAGACTTTGGACATTTTTGAAATGTTAACGACGTGTATAAATGAAATAGCTTGTTTTTTATGTTTTGACAGGTATTATTAGAGCATTTTTCTTTTTAAATTCCCAACAATTTATTTAGATTGAATGTTTGAAAATATCTTTCAAAAATTTCCAAAGTCTACTGATGATTAGGGTCGCTCCTATGAAATGTCGACATATATATGGCTGGGAAACACAGAAAACGGGCTATTTATAATTTTTTTTTTGGTATCAATGTTAGAAGCTAATATAGCGAATAAAAAACTTAATTGTTTGCATAATTTTTTTTATTAAAAATTTATTGGTTTGCACATCTATACATCGGGTTTTAGTTCAAGTTTTTCCTTTCTTAAGTTTTTTCTTAAGAAGGATTTTTTACAATATAAATTTGCTTTTTTTACAATACAAATTTGCTGAGGGGGTCATACAAGGTCGCTACAAGTTTTCTGTTCATTGCTAGGCTAAGGTGTATGATTTTTTAACTTGGTTATATCTTGCAATCCTGCGATGCTTAGCCAGGGAATCCACCTATAATATGGCCAATAGTCTCTACGTTGGTCTGGCAGCACCTACATAAATCATTTAGTAGGGATTCCTTCAATATATATTTGCGATAATTTTTAGTAGCTTTGACTTTACCTTGGTTAGCGATCATAAATCCCTCTGTTTCCATGAACAACTTCCCTTGCTTGAGCCATAGGTTTGAAAATGGCTTGTCAATGTAATCTTGCTCCATTTGGAATGGGTGCGCTCCATGCAGTGATTTATTTTTCCATGCATTATACGTCCTTCGCGAGAATAACTATTAGGTGGTGCTTAAAATTTGGCTTCTGAAGTATTCTCTCAAGTTTTTTATTTGTCAGAGCAGAAGATTTGACATGTCGATTAACCGTCTTCCACCATCCTGTTGAGGGAGAGTGATTCTTTCCACTGGACTTCGTGAGTGAAATATCAACTAGCGTTGATATTTCATCTAGGTTTGTGTTTGACTATTTAATGATGCCAAAATATGATGTATGACACAAGCCACGTGTTAATGGCTTTTCGCTTATTACCAGCATTTAATTTAGACTTGAGGAGTTTGACTACCCTCTCCTCAAACTTACTGCGCAGTATTTTCTTAATTTCTAGCTCCTCAATTCCTTTTAATTGCAAAAAACCAAGATATTTACAGTTGTCTTCTAAGCTCAAACTGGCAATTACTTAGTCCTGATCTAGTGGATATCCTTCAGTATAATTTTGAACTTTTCCACTTTGAATGTGAATCATTTAAAATTTTTCTATTCCATTCCAAGGTAGCCACTGAACCGTTTAACTGCTCGTATCATTTTTATTTCTTTACTGCTAGTATAAAGTTTTAAATCATCTCCATAGAGTAGATGATCGACATTTATTTGAGTGTTTTCTGCCTTACCCTAACCCAAGTTGCAGGCTTTTTATCACTCTACTTAGTAAATTCATACTAAGACAGAACCAGAGTAAGCTAAATGCATCTCCTTGGAAAATTCTTCGTTTGATGGATATTGCCGTACGGATATTTTGTCCCATAGGTAACCTTACATTCCACTTTTTCATTGTTGCTTGCATAAATTGGATGATACGCGGTTCAATTTTATATATCTGTAGGATTTTCAGTAAGAAATAATGTGGAAGACTATCGAACCCATTTTGTAATCTATGTATCCCATTCTGCGATTGCGTTTGCTATGCACTGCTTGATGTACTAAAACCGAATCGATTACAAGCTGTTCCTTTCACCTCATTGAATTTCAAACGCATCCTTTCTGTTCTGGCATCATGAGCTTACAGTTATCACAATGATAGTAAACTCGATTGGTAAAAATTTTTTTCAGAAGCTTGTGGGTAGTTGACAGACATGTAATTGGCCGATAGTTTGTGGTGTTCATTCATTTTTTATGAGGAAGGTATTTCCTGTTAACAAAAACAATGGGGTCACATCAGGGTTTATCAAAAGTTTGTTGAAGCATTCAGCAAGTTTTGAATGGATTGAAGTGAACTTCTTTAACCATACATTCTGGATCTTGTTTAGACCAGGCGATTTCCAATTACTACTATCCGGAGTCACCTTTTTTAACTTCTTCAGCTGATATATCTGCATTTTCCTATAATTTATGCTCTGCTCAACTTCGTTGGTTATCCACTGGTTTTCAAGATTTATATTTTTGGTTTCACTCCATATTTTACTCCAGTACTATACAGCATCATCCATTGGTGGGTCTCGCGGCTCGATTCCCTCCTGGTTGTTCTAATTGTCTATAGAATTTTTTTTTTTTTTTTTGGTCTTTTCCAAAAAGTGAGTTTTGCAATATTCGGGTTTTACTTTCTTTATATCTCGCGAGACGCTTGGCATAAGCTGCGAGTTGCAGGGCTTTCTTGTCTTTGATTTCTATTAGTGTGTTTTCTATAACTTGACTAATCTGTGCTGGATGAATAATGCTTCTCACTAGTTTCCGAATCTTCTGCGTTCTGACTCCCTACGTCCTGCCTGATGGTGTGGATTTTATTAATTAACCTTCTTTCCCTCGCTGGCAATTCTGTAGATGTTTTTATTCTATGAGTAGCTGTACATCTTATTGTCGTTTTGCCCATAGTTCTAACTACTGCTGCTGCGCCCGAGTATATCAAGCAGAGCACATCTTCTATGTTTGTAATTGTTGTGAGGTAGTTGGGCAACATATCAAGATTAACAATATGTGTAATCTCATTAACTCCTCTATTGTAGAAAATTCGTGTAATTTCATCTCTTCGGGAAGGATATTGTTTTTATTTTGTGCCCAAGCTATACGGAATTGTTCATTTAATATGAATGTTATCTGCTCTTATGGCAGCGAGAGCTGGCCTCACCGTAGCCAACATAGGGAATACTCCTACTTTCAGACGACCTGGAGCAGAGGGGAGTATTCCGGATATTACATTTGTTTCCGATAATTACGCGGACAAAGTTAAGGATTGGAGTACTGGAGATATACACGGCAAGTGATCATGAGTATTATACATTATATATTATTATACATTATTATTCATTATATATCATTATACATTATAATACAAGCGTGTGATAAGTCAATGGAGGAATTGATCCCATCGAACATATTGGCTTTCACGCAATAGGAGCTGTGGTATGCAGCGGGCAAGCTGAAGGATGGAAAAACCCCCAGACCAGATGGAGTACTAGAGGAAGTAGTAATGCTTGCAACGTACAATGTCTTGCCTACGCGAAGGAGTTTCCCACGGATATGGAAAAGGCAGCATTTCGTACTTATCAGCAAGCCCAAAGGGGACCCGAGCTCTCCATCTGCATATAGACCACTGTGTATGTTGGATACAGCAGGAAAACTGTTTGAGAGGTTAATAAAGCCTGAGAGACAACACGACCTTACATCATGAAGGCAGTTGAGGCGACGCAAACGGGGAATCACTTCAGTAGACCACTGATTCTCTAGTTGCACTGGACGTGAAAAATTCCTGGAGAGAAGATTCCGGATACCGGCTTACTTGTTAAGAATCATAAAGAATTAACTTAAGGGTAGGAAGCTGATATATAACACTACTGAAGGCCGGAAAAGAAGGAAATTAACATCAGGAGCTGAGCAGCGTTACATCTTGGAACCAGACCTATGCAACATTACCTATTTTTCCCCCATTCATTTATTTATTGAATCATCAAAATATGAACTAACAATAAGTATTCAAATCCTAATACTAAGCATACAAAAAGTTTTTTAAGTCCAGCCAATGATAGATAAAAACGAACAATATCGGTAAAATCACCTATTTAACGTTCTGACAAAGGTATCTCCTCTCCTCAACCGAGCGTGGCGCGAAAATGAAGTATATTGCGTGCAAGAGGATTTGAGTGAAGTTCCAGTTTACTGATATATCTTGTCACGTACTTTGAAAATTCGTCTCTTACAACTGTTGTAACGAAGCATACATTTTTGCTTCGTACATAATATTCCTTATTTAAAATTAGCATCCAGTGATCACGATGGTTAATGAGCATAAATAAAATACATCTTGATATATCTTGTCACCTGATATATCTTGTCACATACTTTGAAAATTCGTCTCTTACAACTGTTGTAACGAAGCATACATTTTTGCTTCGTACATAATATTCCTTATTTAAAATTAGCATCAAGTGATCACGATGGTTAATGTGCATAAATAAAATACAACAACACCCACGGAGAATAATAGTTGTTGTAACAAAGCACACATTTTTTTATTACATATCATGATTAATATGCAGTATACACACGCACAAACTGAAAAAAATACAACTACACCCACAGAATATGATGGCTTTGTTGTTAAATTGATTGAATTTACATTTCTTTAAGTTGATTGAATTAAACCGCAGTTAGTAATAATGCTCATAGAGTTCGTGCACTGAGAAGTATAAGATGACAAAGAAAGAAGTCATCGGTGATCACCCAGTTGCAGATATTGAAAGATATCTATACCGCGAATATTCGAAAGCGTTTTTCCCCTTCAGGGCATAAATTATACCCAGCGGTCTTTGGACTAGACTGTTCAACAGCAGCTTCGGCTGATTTTTTTTATATACCCGGCAGCTTCGACTGACTGTTTACCCAGCGGCCTTCGGGCTAGACTGTCCCACAGCGGCTTCGGCTGGCTGTTTACCCAGCGGCCTTCGGGCTAAACTGTTCCCACAGCAGCTTCGGCTGGCTGTTTACCCAGCGGCCTTCGGGCTAGACTGTTCCCACAGCAGCTTTGGCTGACTGTTTACCCAGCGGCCTTCGGGCTAGAATGTTCCCACAGCGGCTTCGGCTGACTGTTTACCCAGCGGCCTTCGGTCTAGACAGTTCCCACAGCAGCTTCGGCTGACTGTTTACCCAGCGGCCTTCGGGCTAGACTGTTCACTTAACAACTTCTCTGTCCTCCAATTCGCAGGTACACAGATTGTGGCGAGATACACACGACCGGCCCTAAGAGCAAATTATCACCAGCGGCTGCTGTTATCCTGGCCCAAAAGAGTCCCTACCGAAACCGATTCCAGTGTACGCGGAGTACGACTGTTATACCGAACCTGAAGCCAGTCCGTACGAAGATACACCCAACCCGCCCTACGAAGAAATCTTATTCGTGTTGGTGTACCAACCCGAGAGATCTCCATAACCGACTCCAGTGTATGCCGAGTGCGACTGCGATACCGAATCCGAAGATTGTCAGTACGAAGATACACCCGACCGAAGAGTAACTCTCACCAGCAGCCGTTGTCGTACCGAACCCGAGGTTTGCCAATACGAAGGTATACATCCAACAAGGCCACAAGCAATCATCACCGCCGATTAAGCCTACACGAACGACAGACGAAATAAAAGCCGCACCGCAAGCATCCTGAGCCTAAACCTATCATTGTTATTATTATTGTAAATACTGAATAAATAGAATTTGGATTATTGTAAGCCTCAAAGAGGAAAATCCTGTCTTGTTAATCACTTAAGGTTCGTGGATCCGTAAGTAGACCCTGGACGTCGCTTTGCTACCTCAGCCGACGGCAAAACCACGTTACACTGTGAAAAAGATTTACATCAGCACCTGCCTTTACGGCCAAATCTGATGGTGGACCAATTCCACGAGTGAATTATTCACGATACACCAGCGCCCTCGCGTGGCTGATAAGGCTCACACAGGTAGCAATTCTTGCCATATGTTTGCGGTCATATAAGCAACTTCTTGTTGAAGAGTTCGGGCCTTCCAATACCACCTGTATGCAATTTCCCAGCAATCAATGGAAGACAAGGCTTAATGAGCCGTCCACCATCAACACTGATTCCTTACATTACAGGTATCTGTTGTGTAATCAACAGATCATCGGGAGATTGTTACTCCCCTGGCTGGAAGAAAAAGAATTTGGCCATACTAAGGCCTATTGTAAGTTGCCCGCAGTTTGCGTTGTGGCGAACTCCACGGCAAATCACAGTAAAAGAAGTCAAAAACTGACTCAAGTGTTAAAAAGTGCAGTAACTGTGAAGGTAACCATACTGCAAATTACAGGGGCTTTCCTGTCTACAATCACTTTAAGCGGTCAATGACAAATAGGTCATTAATCCGCATTAGCCAACCCCAGAAGTCAAATATCATTTCTAAAAGTAATTTTCCCCAGATGGGTCAGTCAACCAGCCACATAATCGTGCAAACCAAACAAGTTTCTTATGCGAATGTGGTAAAATCCGATAAACCAAACTTGAATCAGGAGCCCAAGCCTCAAGAATCCGAAATTTTAGCAATCTTGAGGCAACTATGCAGACTTAAGTTTATTTCATAAATACATTTACGGTTTCCATGACAACCATGATGCAGAAAATACTGAAAATGCAATCCACTATTTTGCAGGCAATTTTAAACAAAGGAATTGGTTTAAAATATGTTTCTGGAAACGGCATCCGCCAACACAAAAATGAACATGAGCACTTCCTTATGGAAAGGCAAATCGATATAATGTTAATTGCTGAAACTCATTTGACAACCAACAGTTTTTTTCAAAATTAATGGCTACATACTGTACGAGTATGACACAAAAGATCCCCGTGGAAAATCTTGCGGAGGATTGGCAATTCTAATAAAATTCAGAATTAAACACTACTCGTATTTACTAAGCGAAACACGTGAAGAGTATCTCCAAGCAACTAATACATGCATTGAATATTTTCATGAAAAAATCGTTATTTCCTTGATTTACTCACCGCCACGATTTTCAATTTTTTTTTTCTCATTCAATTATTTATTGAATCTTCACAAAGTGAACTAACAACAAGTATTCAAATCTTAATACCAAATACATAAAATTAATTAAGTCCAGCCAATGCTAGACAAAAATGTTTTATTTTGCACGGTCAATATCGGTAAAATCACCTATTTAACGTTCTGATGGTGGCAAGGGTGTCCCTCCTTCTCAACCGAGAGTGGCCTTCGAAATTAAGTATATTGCGTGCAAAACGATTTGGATGAAGTTCCAATTTACTGATATACCTTGTCGCGTATTTTGAAAATACATCTTTTACAAGAGGAACACAGAGATCCTTATGAATTCGTGAGTTTTTTACGTACCATGGAGCTGCAGTAATTGTTCGAAGAATTTTGTTTTGTCGCCTTTGCATTTTTTCGATGTTTGAAGTGGGGGCGGTGCCCCATAGTTGAATTCCATAGCACCATATAGGCTTTAGAATTGCGTTGTATAATAAAAGTTTGCAATCCAGCTTCAATGTCGAATTTCTGCCCATAAGCCAATTCAGTTGCGCTGCTTTTAACTTTAACTGAGTAACTTTCTTGTACGTGTTTCTTTTTTTGTCTCTCTTTTTGCCTTATTTTAGTCACTATTTCGTACTGTTCCTTTAAAATCTAAATCATAGCTTAGCTTTAATATGTGTTCCATAAATCGAATTTTAGCATGGAGTGGGGACAAGCCAAACTCATAGGCTTCTTGGAAAGTATTGTCTTCTGTTGGAAGTTGACTTAATTGGCTTGCACTTTTTTTGCAAATACCACAGCTCGAAGATGATCTTGTTTCAGTTATGGCCTAAAAAAGAAGAGCTAGAAGAGAGTGGCAAACTCGCAGGTTTCCCCAGCTTAAAACTAGACTACGGGAATGTGTAACTCGACTAAGAAATCTGCTTGAAATACAGAGAATATCTTCCCTCAAAACATATTTGGAAAGCTTGGATGGTACTCCGCAATCTGACTATTCTCTGTGGAAAGCGACAAAAGGTCTGAAAAGACCCGTAATAGGTAAGCCACCTTTGCGAACTTCAACTGGCGACTGGGCACGAAGCGATTCCGAAAAGGGGATGGTGTACGTTGATCATTTGAGAAATGTTTTTACGACAAATGATTCAGCGGATGCTGCAGCAGAATTTCCGCCGTATGCTGTTAGACAGCCTGTGTCTTTGAGACTTAACTTTCAAGATGTCGAAAACGTTATCAATAACATAAACCCCAGGAAAGCTCCAGGTATAGATCAAATTACTGGCAAAATGCTTGAACAGTTACCTCGTGTAGCTAGAAGAGTTCTACTTTTTATTTTTAACGCTATTTTACGCCTTGAGTATTATCCTGCAGAGTGGAAGGTCTCTATGATTACTATGATACCCAAGCCAGGGAAGGATCCGACTAAAGTAGAGTCATATAGACCAATAAGTCTACTACCAACAATTTCAAAACTGTTCGAAAAATTGTTAATGGCGAAGTTGTCTCCAATACTTAATGATGTGGGATGTATCCCTGATCATCAATTTGGCTTTCGGGCTAAACATAACACCATAGAACAAACACATAGGCTAGTCAATGTCATAAGACAGACTTTTGAAGACAAAAAGTACTGTTCAGCTCTATTCATCGACATTTCCCAAGCTTTTGATAAAGTGTGGCACGACGGACTGATGCACAAAATAAAGTTGAACTTGCCTGCAAATACTCACAAGCTTCTGGAAAGCTACTTATACGACCGGAAATTTGTTATCAAAGAAGGTGATTTTACAAGTCTCTCACAGTCAATTGGAGCAGGAGTTCCCCAAGGTAGCATTCTAGGACCCACTCTATATTTAATTTACGCATCTGACATGCCAACGAGATCCGGAATCCATACTTCAACTTTTGCAGATGACACAGCTTTTTTTAGCGTTCATGAAAACCATCAAGAAGCTTCACGAAATTTGCAGCAGTATATTTCAATATTAGAGAAGTGGTTGAAACTTTGGAAAATAAAAGTTAATGAACAAAAATGTACTCACGTTACATTCACACTGCGTAAGCAAACATGTTCGGCTCTCCAAATTAACAATACACCTATTCCGCAGCATAATGAAGTTAAATACCTTGGTATTTACCTCGACCGTAGGCTAACGTGGAAGCCTCACATTGATGCGAAAGTCACTCAGTTGAAATTAAAAGCAGCGCAACTAAATTGGCTTATGGGCAGAAATTCGACATTGAAGTTGGACTGCAAACTTTTGTTATATAACGCAATTTTAAAGCCTATATGGTGCTACGGAGTTCAATTATGGGGAACCGCCTCAACATCTAACATTGAAAAAATTCAAAGACGACAAAACCAAATTCTTCGTACGATTACTGCAGCTCCATGGTACGTAAGAAACTCACGAATTCACAAGGATCTGTGTGTTCCGCTGGTAACTGACGTGTTCTCTAAGTATGCCACAAGGTATATCAGTAAACTGGAACTTCACCCAAATCCTCTTGCACGCAACATACTTAATTTTGGCGGCCACTCTCGGTTGAGAAGAACGGATACACTGGCCACCATCAGAACGTTAAATAGGTGATTCTACCGATATTATTCGCGCGAAATGAAACTCTTTTGTCTAGCAGTGGCTAGACTTAAATAACTTATATTTAGTATTAAGATTTGAATACTTATTGTTAGTTCATATTTTGAAGATTCAATAAATAAATGAATGACAAAAAAAAAAAAAAAAAAAAAAGTTATGGCCTGTGCAACTTTTCCATCAATTATTGTAAGTAAAATTTGTTAATTTATTTGAATCTCTTGATCGTTAAGTAACAAAGTTATCGGTTGAAGTTTATCTATTTGTTGTTTAATTAAAAGAAAAACTTTTTGACATTTTTTTTTATTACCGTTATAAATTTGTAAATAAAAAAATAGAAACAATTAATTGCATGAGTGTACCTATCAGATGTAATTCTGAAAAACAGCATAGCTCCGGTAGAAAAAATCTTTGGACTTCAGAGGAAGAATCTGTGAAAAAATCATTGGAAAATCTCCTGTCTCTTAGAGATTGGAAACGCCCGCGATCGTGTTCGCCAAATATTGTTGTTACAACTGAAGATAAACCATCCTCCAGTTTAATTGTTGCTAATAAGCCGAAAACACAAGTAGGCATGGACAGGTACATAGCCGTGGTTAAAAGGCAGCGAAGCCCCAAATCAGCTCAAATATCATCTCAACCAAAAATTTGTAAAGATAATAATAGGACTTCGGCAACGTATGGTAATAAATTTGCTATACTCCAAACAGATGAGCTAACAACATCTAAGAGAACATTTAATCCGCCACCAATTTATTTGAGAGAGCCTACCTCTAATGAGCCGGTGAAGCGACTTATTACGGCAATCGGAAAAGACACCTTCAACGTTACATCAGTAAAGCATGGCAGCATCAACGAAACGAAAATCCAGGTAAACAGTGAAAATGAATACCGAAAGTTGTCTGATGTTCTGGAGAAGGAGAAAAGATCTTTTTACACCTATCAACTTAAAAGTGCTAAAGGCCTTCAGGTAGTTATTAAAGGTGTTGACCCTTGTGTAGATACGGATGACATTAACACTGGACTAGTAGAAAAAGCGATTGGAGATCTTTGTGAAGAAACGCAAGAAAAAAGGAACAAAGATTATAGATATTTTCGCGAGCACAACACAAGAAAAATATCTAGATATAGTACCAATTAAGACCTCTTTCATATTTTACTGTGCACTTCTGATCTATATATCTCCAGCATTCGACAAAAATGGAATTCCACCCCTATGGAATTGGACAAAGACGCCAAGCAGCTCCTTGAAGATGAACAGGAGGCATACTTAGATGAAATTTTCAGTAAGACAGTTAAATGAAAAATGTATTCTATGCGAATTAACATAAAAATTAGAGAAAAAATATTGAAAATTTATAAAAGAAATTTTATTTTATTTGAAATAAAAAGATTTTCTTAGAATGGATCTCCGAAATATCTGTCATGGATTCAAGTTTAAAATATATTTAAATTGTTCATATAATAATAACATTTAAAGCTGTCGAACTTACATTCGTTAGTGAATTATGATCACCAAGGCTATTTTTCGAAATTTGACTTACAAGGGCCCAATGAGTAAATGTGGACCGATTGCCCTAAAATTTCACAGGGATATCAACGACTAAAATAAAATGAGTTTTGCTAAATATTATATCAATATATTTAAAACAATTATGAGCTCCAAGCCCGTATTCTAAGTGGTCCATTGGAGAAGAGGGCTAAAGGTCAAAATAAAATGGACCCGGGTGGACGGCTTAATTAAGTATGTAATTTTTTAGTTCAGTTAACGTTACTATTTACAAAATGCAATGTTAAATCTCTACATTCACAACTTTATTTTTTTTCTAGGCCGATAATACCTATATTTTTAAAAGTAATTTTTCAATCATATATAAGTATACTTTAATAAGGCCCGATTTTAAAGTTAATAGATTAAATTGAAGCTTAAGATGTCTTCTATCAAAAAAAAAAAAAATCTTTTAAAAATTTCAAAAGTTATAGAATTTTGACCGCCAACTCACAATTTGCGCCACTGTGCGGCCGGAATTTTGTTATCAGATAATGCGATTTTATAAGCCCCTTACAGCCAATCGAGGCACGAGTTCCCCAAGGTAGCATTCTAGGACTTACTTTATATTTGATTTACGAGTCTGACATGCCAACGAGATGCGGAATCCACACTTCAACTTTTGTAGATGGCACATCATTCTGCAGCGTACATGAAAACCATCAAGTAGCTTCGCGAAATTTGCAGGAGTATATTTGAATATTAGACGTATGGCTAAAACTTTATTTATGCCTTCAAAATTACGAGTAAGTGTATTGCGTGCAAGAGGATTTGGGTGAAGTTCCAATTTACTGATATACCTTTTCACGCACTTTAAAAATTCGTCATTTACAAGAGGAACACAGAGATCCTTATGAATTCGTGAGTTTTTTACATACCATGGAGCTGCAGTAATCGTTCGAAGAATTTGATTTTGTCGCCTTTGCATTTTTTCAATGTAAGATGTTGAGGCGGTGCCCCATAATTGAACTCCATAGCACCATATAGGCTTTAGAATTGCGGTGTATAATAAAAGTTTGCAATCCAGCTTCAATGTCGAATTTCTGCCCATAAGCCAATTTAGTCGCGCTGCTTTTAGCTTTAACTGAGTAACTTTCGCATCAATGTGAGACTTCCACGTTAACCTACGGTCGAAATCAATATCATCTTGAAAACTAAGTCTCAAAGACATAGGCGGTCTAACAGCATATGACGGTAGTTCAGCTGAATCATTCGCCGTATTATTTGTGGTAAAAACATTTCTCAAATGGTTAACATATAACATCGCCTTTTCTGAATCGCTTTTTACCCAGTCTCCAGTTGAGCTTACCTATTACGGCTCTTTTCAGACCTTTTGACGCTTTCCATAGCGAATAATGGGATTGAGGAGTACCTTCCAGATAATTTTTAGAAGAAGCCATTCTTTGGATTTCAAGCAGATTTCTTAACTGAGTTATGCATTTCCGTAGCCTAGTTTGAAGAGGAGGAGACCTGCGAAGTTGCCACTCTCTTCTAACTCTAACTTCTCTAACAGAAGTTGCTCAATATCAGACGAATAAGTTCTATTGCTCACATTTCTAAATCTAATATGGCTAGTGGTAGCATGTTGTACGGCTAGATTAAGGTGTTCAGAAAATTCGGTAATCGACACATCAATACTCAAATTTTTTTTATATTTTAACCAATTAACTCGAGTGACGGTCAACGCCAAGTCACAAAACGGGGAACCAATCACCAGAGACTATAGTGGGTGAGTGATCCGATGACAAATCTAATGAAGGCTCCACTTTCATCCATTCTGAGGGAAAATTTTTTGTAACTCCAAAATCTATAACGTCTGGGATCTTTCGTTGGTCTGACGGCCAATAAGTGGGGTGTCCACTTGAAATCACCCCTAAGCCAATTTTAGAAGCGTTGTCAAGAAGCACGCGGCCTCTCGGATAAGTTAAACGTGATCCCCAAAAGGTGTGTTTAGCGTTATAGTCGCCAGCTGCTAAAAATCGAGGACCAACTGATTTGAATATTGGCTTTCCGTTATTGAAAATGGTGGTGGTCAGTAAATCGAGGATATAACAATTTTTTCATAAAAGTAATCAATGCATATATTTGTAGCTTGGAGATATTCCTCACGTGTCTCGTTCATTAGATAGTGCTTAATTCTGGTCTTTATCAAAATTGCCGAACCGCCGCAAGATCTTCCACGGGGATCTTTTGTATCATATAATGTGTAGCCATTAATTTTGAAATAACTGTTGGTTGTCAAATGGGTTTCAGCAATCATCATTATATCGATCTTCTCTTCCTTAAGGAAGTGCTCAAGTTCATTTCTATGTTGGCGAATGCCGTTTGCGTTCCAGAAATATATTTTTAGCCAATTAATTTTTTTAAAATTGCATGTAAAATAGTGGATTGCATTTTTAGCATTTCCTGCATCATGTTTGTCATAGAAACGGTAAAAGTGTTTATGGACTGAACAAGAGTCTGCAGAGTTGCCTCTAGATTACTAAAATTTGAATCGGAATTTTGGGGCTTGGGTTTCTGGTTCAAGTTTTGGTCGGATTTAACCACATTAGCATATGAAAATTGTTTGGAGGTCTGCGTATTTGTGTAGTTGGTTGAGTGGCCTACCTGGGGAAAATTGTTTTTACCAATGACATTTGGCTGCTGGGTGTCAGGAGAAACCGATGAATTATTTGTCATTGACCGCTTAAAGTGAGTATAGACAGGGCAACTTCTATAAATTGCAGTGTGGTTATCTCCACAGTTACTGCATTTCTTAACACTTGCGTCGGCCTTTGGCTTGTTGCACTGAGTTGTGCCGTGAAATTCGCCACATACAACACAAACAGCGGGCAACTTACAGTAAGCCTTAGTGTGGCCAAATTCTTGGCAGTTTAGGCACTGAACGGGTCCTGAACACTTATGTGGCTCCTCAACGATAACCTTACGATGCAAAAGAAATTTAAGGTTATAAATTGGATGAATTTCACCTTTTTCAGGACAACATCCCTGGGTTCTAGTTCAACCCTAAGCATGGATTGAGGGATCTTTTCACGGTTCCTGATGTTTACTATGGTTTTTATTTTAAAACCTTTATCTTCCAATCCGGTTTTGACGTCATCAATATCTACGCAAGAGTCAATACCTTTAATAACGACCTGAAGACATTTAGCACTTTTGAGCTGGTAAGTGTAAAATGATCTTGTCTCTTTTTCTAAAATATCAGACAATTTTCGATAATCGTTTTCATGATTTACTTGTATTTTAGTTTCACTGATGTGACGTTGAAAGTATCTTTACCGATTGCCGTAATAAGTTGTTTCACCAGTTCACTAGAAGTCGGCTCTCTCAAATATATTGGTGGAGGCTTGTATGTTTTTTTTTTGGATGTTGTTGGCTCATCTGTCTGAAGAATAGCAAACCTGTTACTATCCGTTATCGCAGTGGGTTTATCGTCTTTAGAAATTTTTGATTTTGAAGATATTTGCGCGGATTTAGGGCTTCGCTGACGTTTAACCTATCCATTCCTACTTGCGTTTTTGGTTTATCAACAATAGCTAAACTGGAAGATGGTTTGTCTTCTGTTGTAACAACAATGTTTGGCGAACACGAACGCGTGCGTTTTTTATCTCTTAGAGACCAATGATTTTTTCAGTGATTCTTCCTCAGAGATCCAGAGGTTTTTTTCTAGTGGAGCTAAGCTCCCTCACAGAATTGCATCTACTAGGTACACTCATGCAATTTTTTTTTTATTTATATTTGTTTAATTTAAAAGTATATAAAAATAATTGTCACAAAGTTTTTATTTTGTATAAATTCGCTCTTCCACTTATTGCGGTTTTCCAAGGTATTTCCAACTGGGTAGGTAATCTTCACGCACAATAACAACAATAACAATGCACTGCCACCGCACTTGTTATCAATTTCAATGATTTTATTGTTTAGGTAATGAAATGTGAGGAATTTATTTTCCCGTTTTTTTTTTAAATAATTTGTTATTGTTTTTATAATTTAATACAATATATTATTGTTTTTATATGTAATTTTAGAAGAATTTAAGCACAATGATTTTATTTTTTTTTTTTTTTGTTCGCTGTTTATTAATACGACCGTGCGGTTGGAGAATCACAGGAGATCAAAGATGCTGAAGTTTTGTCCTGAAGACCAATTCGGATTTATTTATGTGAGATCCGTTTGCTAGTTCCTGCATAGTTAGAACGTAATAATATAAATTCTCTGAATGATGTCTCCATACACGAGATTCTAATTTCTTATGAAAATTCTGAGAATTTTCTTCCATGTTAAACTCTTTTACTAAAGCGGCTTTGAGTTCTTTCGAGCTTCGCACTGATAAAATACGCAAGCACAACTTAGCACTACCAGTAACCATTCGGCGACCAAAAAGCAATTTCGAGTTTTCATCACAGCCATGTGTAATATATTCAATTGTCGTCTCCACTAAATTTTGGCAAGGCCGAAATGTCGCCGAAATCAAATGCAATTTTGTTAGGCTTTTGCATTTCCAATAATTCAATTTCGTTTTGCAATTTCAATATGCGAATACGTTGTAAAAGTTTGGCTTCAGTTTCGTTCAAATCGTCCGCCATATTATTTCTTATTTCATTATTCGCTGCAGCAGCGCCATTTTGAATTTCGCATGATGTAGCGTCATTATGCACAACGTTATTTACTGCTGCTGCTCCGTCGACTTCAGCAAACTCATGGAACACTGCTTGGTCACTACTTTGCTCTTTGGTTAATACCACATTGCTTCCTTTCTCACCGTATAAAACACTCTCAGGCTCAGAATTTTCGTAACTTTGCTCCGGCACAACACCCTCAATAGAATTCTTCATTAACTTTTTTAGTTGCGTTAATGTCGCTGTTTCTGGGAATTTCACTTCTATTTGCAGAAGGACTGCAGCAATCTCTTCCCGTGCTGACATCGTTAATAATTCTCCCGTCAGTATCTTAAATATTCAATACTTTTTATTTTATTTTTTCACTACACTCCTGAATCTGTAGAATAAAACAAACGCAACGTTCAGCGGTTAGCTATACAATGCTGGTTTTTATTCTCTATTACATCATCCCATAATAATAATATTGCCAGATTTAATTATATATTAAAGGTTGCCAGGTGACATGCATATAACACTGATCCACTACAGTATTAAGATTTGAATACTTATTGTTAGTTCACTTTATGAAGATTCAATAATTCAATGAATGAACAGAAAAAATCTCTTGTCCAACAGTAGAGCTGGTTCACAACAATCAATATACTCCGGGATATCCATTAAACCTTCTATTATTGAAGCATGACCTTCTGTCACTTCTTTCCACATCCCACCAGCTTTTAGCCTGATTGCCGAGCACATGGCCACTTCCTTCACCATGAGATCAGCTGGCAGCCAATGCATCATCGTAATTAGTGCTTTAGTTGGCGTAGTGTAAGAAGCACTAGTTACCATCAAAGCAGACGTCCGCAGTATCCTTTCTATGAATCTGCAATAGGTGGTTTTTTCTAAGGCCCTCCACCAAACAAGCGCCCCATACGTTAGTATGGGCTTTATTACCATGTTAAATAACCAGCAATAATTCCATGGATTTATACCCCAAGTCTTCCCGATGCCATTACGACACAGGTACAAGGCCACAGCCGCCTTGTCCGCTCTAAATTCTTCCATTCTTCCGCCAAGATAGTTGTGAATCTAGATAGATTTCCAGGTATTTGGCACTATGCGCCAGACTAAGTTTAACGCCCCTTAAGGTTAGCAGATTGAAAGGAGGAGTCTTGTATTTTCGGGTGAAAAGTACAAGCTCTGTTTTTTATGGATTCACACTGAGACCACTATGGGTACTCCATCCACCTATGATCCTCAGTGCGGAATTCAAACACTGTGAGAGAATGTGCGGATATTTACCCGACACCGCCACAGCAATATCATAGGCATATGTCACAGTCTTGAATAACATGGAGTCTAACTCCACTAATAACAATAATAATAATAAATAAATACACGTTCAATTACATGGCCAGATCAGGGCTTTTATGGCCCTTTTTCAGGCATTGTTATCAATTCCTTACCGCGTCCCTCAGTTAGAAATTACTTTGCAATGCTAGGGGTGCCGGATTAATCGTTGTAGATCATTATAGTATCGAAGGTATATACACTGGATACTATATGATCAACTTAGCAACGATTAATTTCGGTTTTCACCTGCACTGCAAAAAATAACATTTGTTTGTTGATCTTCCACCGGGATGACAGGCAACTTTAAAATAGACTTCTGCAACATACGTGGGCTGAGATCGAATTTTTTCTCTGTCTATGCTCACACTTGTCTCTATCGACCAGATGTTTTCGCCCTGTGTGAGACCCAGGTGTCTGAGAATGCTGATCCACAGGATTTTCATATACCTGGGTATCAATTCTTATCCCTCTTTCATTTCCATCGGGTCCTTGTAATTTATTTTCGCAATGAAGTTGTGTTCCAGTGCCAGCAACCATTAGGCATGCTTGATGCAGAATTTACCTGTCTTTGGGTTAAATTCAAAATCAGGTCACACTTTTTGCATTTCGGGTTTCTATACAGAAGTCCAAATGCGGGGAGGGATATTACCCTTGCCGGTTTCGATGCCCTCTCCGACTCCATATCGAAGATCCTGGAAAGTTGTTCGAGCAGTGAAATCGTTGTTGCTGGTGATTTCAATGTTCACAACTCATCCTGGCTTCGCCATTCGAGTCACACAACTCCAGAAGGCCAATATGTTGAGTTATTCGTTGCGCACAACCACCTAGCGCAATTAGTGAATGAGCCAACGCATATTCCATGTGTTGAAGGGCACCATTCCAACACACTTGACCTATTCCTGACTTCACACCCTGAAAAGTATGAAGTCAAAGTTAGTGCACCTCTCGGCAATTCGGATCATTGCACCATTTCTGCCTCCTTTTTGATCTCTAAACTCCGTAACGTTTCGAAATCAGCTACGAAACGGTCAACACTTATTTACGAAAAGGCGCGTTGGGCTGAGCTCAACCAATTTTATGAGCATTTTAATTGGAAACTCTGCTTTCTAGACAATGACATAAATGCTTCAGCAAAAATGGTCGAGAACATGATATTGCTAGGGATGAAAACATTCATCCCCTCCAAGCAGATTTTGATTAAACCAAAACCAAAATCGTAGTTTAATCAGACTTGCAAAAATGCAGTCAGATCCAGAGGGGAAACATTCAGTAACTGGCGTTTAAACAAAACCCCAGACACTGACTTGATGCGCAAAAGGGCAAGATCTTCGTGTGCCAAGGTACTTAGGCGTGAAAAGTTTCTTCACGAACAGCGCCTTCGTGCCAAGGTCCTTGCAGCTCCTCGGGGCAGCAAGACCTTTTGGTCTTTCGTTAGGAGAGTAAAGAACAGTGCTAGTTCATCAATCCCAACTCTCTTAAAGAATGACCAAGCATTCACCGACCCGGTTGACAAAGCTAACCTATTGGCTGAAATTTTTGCAAGCAATTCCTGCTTGCCGGAAAGCAGTCACCCACTTCCCGAGCTCGAAAGAGTATCTGTAACTATGCAAATATATTCTTCCGGGCGCGAGCAGTTAAAAGGGTTTTAGCAGACCTCGACATAAACAAGACTCCTGGACCGGATGGCATTCCAGCACTGGTCTTGAAGCAGTGTTCTTCTACGCTTGCGCGTCCATTAGCACACCTCTTCAGCAAAATTTACCATGGTGGTGAGTTTCCATCGTGCTGGAAGGTCGCTGATGTAACACCAATCCCCAAAAAGGGTGAGGCAAATAACCCTGAAAATTACCGCCCAATTGCAATCTGCTCTGCGCTTTCCAAAGTAATGGAAAGTATGGTTAATTACCATCTTATGGGATATCTAGAGTCGCACAAATTACTTTCTGATCGCCAATATGGATTTCGTAAGGGTCGCTCTACTGGCGATCTTATGGCATATCTTTCGGAGAAATGGTGCCACTCAATCCATCATTTCGGTGAAAGCAAGGTGGTGGCTCTAGATATTTCCAAAGCGTTTGACAGCGTTTGAGTTGTTATAGATAGATGAGTTGTTATAGATAGATAGGGTCTCATCAAACGAGTTCAAGATTAATTCAGGGGTACCGCAAGGCTCCGTTCTTTCTCCTACTCTATTTCTTATTTTCCTCAACGACCTTCTCTATCAAACTTCCAACCCTATCCACTCTTTCGCAGATGACAGCAGCATTTGTCACTCGTACTCTTTTGGTCATAGGCCCAGCCTATCAGAGATCACTGCCAAGAGGCTAAATATGAACGATTCACTGAATAGTGATCTTCTATTAATCTCCGAATGGGGTCGTAAAAACAGGGTCACCTTTAACGCTCGTAAGACCCAATGTTGCTTATTAACGCACAAACAACCGACCGCAAATGCTGCTTCATCTGTACTCATGGATGGTATAAATATTGAGGAATCGGATGCTCTTGATGTTCTTGGAATGAAGATACATTGTGATGTCCGCTGGACTGAACACATTTTTCATGTCTCTAAAGAAGCATTCAAGTGTCTCGGTTTTTTGAAACGGTGTAAGATGTACTTCACTCCATCCGACTTCCTTACTATTTATACCACATACATCCGACCGAAAATGGAATACAACTCTCATGTTTGGGCCGGTGCCTCAAAGTATATTTTGGGGTTACTCGACCGTGTGCAGGAGAGGGCGAAGAAGCTCATCAGTGACAGTAGGGTATCCAACTCTATTGATTCACTGGAGCATCGACGCAGTGTGGGGTGCGTTACTTTGTTCTATCGTTACTACAATGGATTTTGCTTAGACGAGATTAGGGATCTTGTTCCCGAAACTCGCACATTTTTACGTAGCACGCGTTCATCGTCTAGAGCTCATCCATTTGTGGTTGATTGCCCGGGGAATCGTACTACGCATTACAGAGAGAATTCGTTTTTCAGCCGAACGCTTCGTCTGTGGAACAAGTTGCCTGCAGAAGTGTTTCCTGTCTGTTATAACGATGGAAGATTCAAGTCAAATGTTCACAAACCCTACTCCCGCTTTCCCCCTCCTCACAACCTATTTTCCTAGTTCTTGTACAATGCACTGCATATGTAGGGGTAATCCCCTAAATACTGGTCCAATATAAAAAAAAGTAATGAGTTTAGTAGGGCAAGATTCCATAGAAAAGGAGATAAAACTCCCCCCTGTTTGCCACTCTACGCAACGCAGTCTCAATAGATTTTCCCTTAGTATAGGCATTTTGATGCAAATAAACGGCACGGATTTATTGACATTCTAAGATGTAGATCAACCATCCGCTCCAACGTCTTTAGGAAAAATGATGTCAGGCTTATGGGCCTGTAATCCTTCGGAGTTGTGTGTGAAGTCTTTTTGTAGTGTACCATAGTAACAAAATGAATTTAATTGTACTCGTATTAATTTTTACTTTTTTGAAAAACTATTGAATTCTTTTTAGCTCTATGTTTTTTAGTCAAATTATTTTGATATAAAATTTTTTACAAAATAAAAATAACAGAGCTACAACGTTCAAGCAAATAATTTAAAATTTGATTCAAAATTTTATATTCCCACCCTTAGGAATAAAGACCACTACACATTCGGTGTAGTGTTATTCCGGTGTTGTTTCATCAACATTCTCCTCTAAGTCCTGTCTTTCCTGCCTCCACCTATCACATCTGAAAAATGTTGTGTGCTCTGCATCGTCCACGGAGCCATCTGCATAAAGGCAAAGCGATGTATCTGCCTTCCCTATTCTATTGAGATATTCCAGAAAATACCCGTGTCCAAAAGCATCTGTGTTAAATAGTATTCTGATCATGTTTTATGTTTATTCACTTGTCTATATCGATGACCAATCTCGCTGTCCATATGGCACGTGATTCGTTGTTCCATATTTCTTGCCACTTCCGCATTGTGTACGCCCGTACTGATTTTGCCGTTGCTGCCTCGCCATTTTGTTTTCGCTATCTACACGGCTTTTTACGCTCTTCGGTCCAGAGGTCAATCGGGATAGTCCCGGTTATGACCAAGACAGCGGGCTCTGACATTGTGCGATATGCTGAAGCCACTCTGAGATCAGCAGTACGCTGTACCGTTGCCATCATTTTTCTCCGTTATTCTGCCCAGATTTCGCACCAGTTCAGCAAAATTGACTGGGTCGTTGCCATTATCAGCTTCCTTTTCCTATATGTTGGTCCGCCGATGTTTGCCATCAATCTGCTGGGCGAAGCTGTCGCCAGAGCAACTTTTGTTTGGGTGGTAGACACCCAAACGAACTTAGTCAGGAGCATGTCGACTGGAAAGCGTCGAATTACTGGCTAGCTGCAGTACATCTGTTTTCTGAGAGCGAGGGGTTTATGACAGCTATTCAAGACCAAGTAACCCCCACGAGAAATTACTTGAAAACTATAGTAAGAGATACTACTGTGGCAGAGGATGTTTGCCAGTATGGCTGCAATTCGATTGAAACAATACATCACATAACATCAGGATGTACATCTTTAGCAGAGTATAAAGACCTCCACAATTGTGTTGCTAAGATATTGCACCAAGAACTTGCGATAAAGTACTCTCTAATAACATCTGTGGGAGAACCATACTATGAATATAAGCCTGAAGCTGTGCTGGAATATGAAGGACACCGCCTATACTGGGACAGAACAATCCCGACTGATCGAAGTGTCAAGTATACCAGATATTATGCTAATGGGCAAGATGCGGCGAATGGTATGGCTACTTGATGTTGCAATACCAAACAATAACAATCTGCAAGCAAAGCACCGGGAGAAAGTTTGCAAATACAATATGCTAGTTGATATTCTCAGATAGATATTCTCAAACATTCAACTATATATCCCAACAATCTAAATAAATTGTTGAGAATTTAAAAAGAAAAATGCTCTAATATATATGAAATGTCGACATATAGATAGCTAGGAAACATAGAAAACAAGCTATTTATAATTTTTTATCGGAATAAATGGTAGAAGCTAAAAATAGCGAATAAAAACTCAATTGTGACAATAATAATATTAATAAAATAAAATTTATAATTCTCGTTTGATCGACATACCATGCTATAAATTCTTCGGATTTCCAATATTTGTCTGGCGCTTCCCAATCCCCGTCGGACCACAGAATTTCCGGTAGATATTCTTGCACCAAAAATACTTGTTCAGGTCTGACTTTATTTGAGATATAATTTTGTCGCAAAAACAGATGCAACTTGTCGTTAATATACATGCGGTTAAACCATTCGTATAAAGAATAGTATAAACCGAATTTCAAATCTGTGTTTTTACGTAAAGCGGAAGAGAATTCTTCTAATAAAATAAAAAATGCGTTATTATTTGATTAAGAGTTAGCGGTAGAAATTTAATAATAAATTTTACTTATTATATCTCTTTTGGGTCCAATATCCATAGAGTTCCAGCCAAATGACTGCTCTGAAGGCCACAAGCAATAGCCGTCGTGGTGCTTACTGGTTAAAACCACATACCTGCAATAAAATCAAGGAACATTAATCACATAGAAGATCATATTGAAGCAAAATTTTTTAAGGCGGGTTTTGTCATTATTTCCCGCTCTCAGCATATCATTATGACCCGCTCTCGTAATTTTTGCAAAGACAGTTTTTTGACGATTTTATTTGGACCAAAGTATTTTATCGAAGCACATACATATATACTCGTATGTATGTATATTTATTTCATATCTTAATATTTTTATTCAAGATATTTAAAACAGTCCTTCTTAAAAATATTTTTTATTCAATCATGTTGCTTGAACATGAAACAAATTTAGTTTTCATATGTAGGTATGTTTCTCAACAGGTCAACTCTGACGAAAACATTGAAAGTTATTAAAATCTGATTGCTTCGATATTTTTATGAAAAAATATAAAATACTGGAAGAACTTAGCTCAAAGTTTGACAGATTTATAAATCAATCAAAGTAAATTGCTAAGAAATAATGTTATTTAAGGCCCTGTTGCACTATTCCACTGGATCGTGCGATCTTTATTTTTAATTTTTTTTAAGTGTAATAAAATAAAACATTTGTGCTGAAAAAGTACTAAAAATGCAACTATGGGGCAGAGTTTTTGACAAATCGTGCGATTTGAAAAATTTTATTAAATTTTTCAAAACATTATGGTATATATTGTGAAAAGTATTTTTTTTTTTTAATTCAATTATTTATTGTATTTTCTAAAAGAACTAACAATAAGTATGCAAATCTTAAAACTAAAACTTTATTAATTAATATAGAAAAAAAATTAATTAATATTGAAAAATTTTATTTACTTAGGTCCAGCCAATGCTAGACGAAAAGTTGTTTCTTGCCTGTATTTTGTTGGTAAATCACCTTTCCAACGCTCTGATGGTTTCAGGGGTGTCCATCCTTCTCAATCGAGTGTGGCCACCAAAGTTAAGGATGCTACGTGCGAGAGGATTCGGGTGAGACTCTAGTCTGTTAATGTACCTTATCGCGTGTTTTGAAAATTCGTCTTTCACTAAGGGTACACCTAGAGCTTTGTGAATTCGAGAGTTTTTAACATACCATGGTGCTGCAGTAATTGTACGGAGAATTTTATTCTGGCGCTTTTGAATTTTCTCAATGTTAGATGCAGAGGCGGTACCCAACAATTGAATTCCATAGCTCCATATTGGCTTTAGGATTGCGTTATACAACAAAAGTTTGCAATCTAACTTCACGATAGAGTTTCTGCCGATGAGCCAATTTAATTGCACCGCTTTTAATTTCATCTGGGTGACTTTAGCGTCAATGTGAGACTTCCACGTGAGGTCGAGATGAATACTAAGGTATTTGACCTCACTGTGCTGCGGAACAATACAGTTATTGATTTTAATAGCCGAACAAGTTTTTCTACGTAGTGTGAATGTAACATGGGTACATTTTTGTTCATTTACTTTGATTTTCCAAAGTTTCAGCCATTTCTCCAATATAAGAATATGTTCTTGCAAATTTCGTGATTCTGATTTATAGTCTTCATGAACACTGATGAATGCTGTATCAATTGCAAAAGTTGAAGCGTGAATTTTGCAGCTCGTTGGCATGTCGGAAGCATAAATTAAACATAAAGTTGGACCCAATATGCTACCCTGGGGAACTCCAGCAAGACGTAAAATAGCATTAAAAATAAAGGGGATGATTCTTTTAGCTACTCGGGGTAACTTCACATGCATTTCGTTGGTAAATTTATCAATACCTTACTAATAGCACTCTCGACATCTAGAAAACGAAGTCTAAAAGGTACGGGAAGTCTAACGGCATTTGGCGGCATATCAGCTTCATCATTCAGTCCGTCAATGGCAAACACGTTTCTCAAGTGGTTAGGGTACAGCATTCCCTTTTCGGAATCACTTCTGGCCCAGTCCCCAGTTGGAGTACGCAAGGGTTGCTTAGATCTAATGGGTCTCTTTAACCCTCTTGCTGCTTTCCACAAAGAATAATCGGATTGAGGACTACCATCGAGGCTTTCTAAATAAGTTGTGAGGGATGCCACTCTTTGGACTTCAAGCAAATTTCTTAGTTGACTTATGCATTCTGGAAGCCTAGCTTTAAGCTGGGGAGACCTGCGAAGTTGCCATTCTTTTCTGATTCTTCTTTTTTCTGAGACAAGGTGTTCGATTTCAGAAGAACAAGTTCTGCTATTCATATTTCTAAAATTTGTAGTGGTAGCATGTTGCACGGCTTTTATAATATTTTGGGAAAAATCATTAATTGACTCATCAATATCCTCTGGAGTTCTCAAAGATATATTTTCTGTACAATGAGTACTTAAATATTTCATATATTTTAGCCAATTCACTCTAGACTGGAATACACCTATGTCGTTAAATGAGGATCCAATGTCCTGGAGGAAGCATATAGAGACAATAGTACTTGAGTAGTCGGAGGGCAAATCCAATTAAGGCTCCACATGCATCCAATCTAAGGGGACGTTTTTTACGATTCCAAAATCAATAACATCAGATGGCCAATATCAATATCAATTTACTGTAAATGTGTTCAATACAAATATTTGTTGCTTGAAAATATTCTTCACATGTCTCATTTAGCAAGTAATGGTTAATTCTATTTTTAATTAGAATAGCCGAACCCCCACAATATCTTCCACGTGGATCTTTAGTGTCATATAGTATATAGCCATTATTCGTTAAAGCAGCACCTGATACAACCTCAAAGCCGTACAAAATTTGAGGCATAAGAAGCCAATGTGCTATATGACGCTTAGCTTTCAAAGGCAGACACATATTCATTGAATAAACTCTTCTTAATGTAATAGCAGTTTTGCGGACCACAGACTGAAAATGAGGTATAAATGTTAGATGACTATCAATAATTATTCCTAGAAGCTTTAGCTGGCTAACAAATTCAATCCTAGAACCACTAATGTGGATGTTAAAAGAGCGCGGTTGATTGCAGTCAAAAGAGATAGCTTTAGTCTTTGAAACATTAACACATAAATAGTTGCTACTAAACCAAGAAGAAAAAAGTTGAAGAGTATAGTTTATGCTAGATTCTAAATCACTAAAGTCAGGCGGTGTGGAAAACAAGAGCATAATGTCGTCAGCAAACAAAAAAGATTTACATATACTAGACTCCAAAAAATAGGAAGATCGTTTACATATAGTAGGAATAACAGAGGACCTACTACTGAACCTTGCGGAATGCCAGATGTTAAGGGTAGCATACCAGAACAATTATCGTCTAGATCAACAAACTGGGTTCTTCCAGTTAAATAGGAAGTAACAAGCTTACATGCAGATCTAGAAAAATGAAACACGTTTCTGAGTTTATTGATCATCGTAGTGAAACATACAGAGTTAAAAGCTTTCGTCAGATCTAGTGAGACAAGAACACACAATCTTTTCTCGTTGATGGAGTTTCTAATGGAGTCAGTGAGATTTAATAAAAGGGAATATGTACTGTTTCCTCTACGAAATGCATGTTGAGAATTTACAATACTCCTCCCTATTGACGAAAGAATCTGATCCCTAATTAAATGCTCTACCACCTTCGACAGCGCTGGTAAAATAGAAATTGGCCTCAAATTATCTATACTGCTCCCTCTTCCAGACTTAGGAATTGGCACCACTTCAGGATATTTTGAAGTTGTAAAGATAGTATTTACCAAGGGCAATAGAATATCAGATAAGAAAGGATACACAAGTTTGAAAAATTTAATTGAGATTTAGAGCTGAGAAAAATTCAGACTCATTCACATAGCTAAACGAAAATCCATTTTGATGGCAATTAAAAGCTTCGAAGTCAATATCAAATCCTCGTGCAGGGCCAACACCATTTACAAAGTAATCATTAATCTCATCAATATCACTCTCCACCCCTTCATCAACTGAATTGCTGCATCCCCCCTGCTTCAAAACCCTCCATATTCCCGATGAATCAGCGTTACAAAACAACTTGGTATAATACTTTTTCCTCTCCCTCCGAATCACAGTTATAACCCTATTTCTCATTTTACAATAAGATTTCCAATTCCGCTGAGACTGATCTGACTTATAAGCAGAGAAAGCTTCGTCGCGAAGAGATTGGGCCAAAACGATAAAATTTAACCTCATCCAAACATCCCCTTTAGTCCTAATAGGTACACGCCTAACAGGCACATAATAGTAAAGACTCTGGATAAGAGAATCAAAAGCAGCGAATTTACTGTTAACATTAACTGAAATGAAGCAAAAATAAGAGAATGATGTGAGATTGATGGACATTGAACCTGACCAGATACATTAACAAATAGTGCTTCAGTTATCAACATGTAATCGATCAAAGATGTAGATGCGTGATCAACATCAAAATGAGTAGCAGCCATGTTGCGGCAAACATATAAGTTCATTCTAGAACAAAAGGAATGCACTAAATTCGATTTCTTAAAAAGGTTACAGTTAAAATCAGTTCAGAAAAAATTCACCATGGAGCTCATCAAACTTGTTGAAATCAGCCGGCGGCGGCAAATATGCTACACCGAACAATATCTTATAACAGCAAAAAAAAAATTCCACGAAGAGCGACTCACATTTGCTAAGCAAAGAGACTCTGAGTACCTCTTTAAACTTAAGTTTTTACGAAACGTAAATTCCCACGCCCCCTCCTCTGGCATCAACTCGATCATTACGAACAAATTTATAACCCTCAATATCAACAGCACGATTAGAAACATTACTATTTAGCCAGGTTTCAGAAATTCCAACAACATTTAAATAAGAACCACAAATATTTATTTTTAATTCATCAAACTTAGTTGAAAAAAAAAGATATAAAAAGTTAAAGTAGAAACCTAAATTTATCTTTACTATATACATATTCTTTCTACCAATCACAGCCAACAATATACACGATAAGAAAAAATCATGTAAAGTATCAAAAAAAAAAAAAAAAAAGTAAATGGCAAATTAAAAGAAGTTATCCAGACAATTTTCAACAGTTAATAAATAGCCACCATAAAATTAACTTATCAAGAAATAAATTACTTATTAAATACAAAAATATAAAAACTCATAAATAACAAATTACTTATTGAATACAACCACATACTCAAGAAGAAGGAAGTATAAAATAAAAAAAATTTCAAAAGAAAGTTGTTGTGTTTAATAATAACAAGACTACAATACAAGTTTACTTGAAATGTTACGACGTATCCAACACCACTCCTCTTGAGTCCCTCAAAGCACTGCAACCACGTATATCATGAATATCGACTTCAGTACCATCCTTTAACACCACCTTTGCCACTAAAGCACCCCATACACGTTTCAACTCTGTTGGCAACTGAGTCGGTTGTTGTACAAATCAAAGAGTGTATGGCTTTGTCAGTTGATTAGTTTGGCAGTTGACGAGTTGGTTGAAGAATAATTAAAATGTTTTGATTTTTTCAAGTTGACTAGCAAGTCTTTCAATTCGATTGTGTTGTGTGTGTTCGAGTCTCTTGATCAGGTCTCAAAATTTATATTTGTGGGGGTTTTGCAAAGAGAACGTTATATATTTTTAAAATTGTCTGTAATTTCATTGAATTTAATAGTTGAATGAAAATCTTTCTGAATGTTTATGAAGTGTGTGGGCAATAATCAATTCAGTTGAAAGACTCAATTCACAATTGAATTGAAACGTGTATGGCTCGCTTAATCTATCACCACTGTAGAATTTATACTTATAATCTTATCCCGCAACAACTCCGTACAAGCCCGATTCAAGCTGCTCGCAAGAGGTGAAAAGTGGTCATTAAGAAAAACACGACTCTCAATCTGTCCTCGTTGCACATCCTTTGAAGACGGATTACCCTCAACTCCATCAAGAATATCACAAACCTTCAAGTTTCTTGTTTTCATATAATGTCCCATAATCTTATCACGAAGGATGATATTGTTAAACTTGACAAGTATAAGATTTCTGCCATTAATATACATAACAAACATGGTTAACAGTATGCAAAGGGATGGTTATATTATAAATTGACCCCAGAGCAACCAAAACCGCTAATAAGTCATCAAGGCCTTTAGGTAATCCACGTATTATAATGTCGCTTCTATTCAGCCTTTTATACAATATATGGTTGTGAGACTCAAGAGCTAATATTTTAGACGACAAGGAGATTCAACCTGATATATTTACTCATTGCATGATGATATGTCAGCTTTCAATTAATTAACACATGCTGACAATTGCACTTTTATTTCAATCACAGCACTATTCAATGCAGCTTTTATGGAGTTTGCCTCATCCTTATTCCTTGCAAATAATGAGTCAAATTTCTGGTTTAAGTCCCGAACTTCGTCGGCCATATTCTTGTGTGCGGATTCTTTCTACAAGAGAAAGAATCCGTACACGTTCGTGTTCGTCAAATATATTTGCAACATCTGAAGAAAAAACATCTAGTTCAACTAGCGCCAAACCCAAGTAGGCATGGATAAATACATCATCGTTGTGAAACGGCAACGAAGCCCTAAATCTGCCCAATTATCATCAAAGTCTAAAATTTCTAAAGATGAGGACCCCGGTAAGTCTTCTGATAATAATAGGTTTGCTATTCTCCAAACGGATGAGCCAACAACTTCAAAAAAATCGTTTAAACCTCCTCCAATTTATTTGAGAGAGCCTACATCTAAGAAACTGGTCAGCAAACTTATTACCGTAATAGGTGAAAATACCTTTAGCGTAACATCTGTGCAGCATGGAAATATTAAAGAAACAAAAATCCAGGTAATTCATGAAAATGATTACCGCAAAGTGACGGACGACTTGGAGAAAGAAAATAAAGCTTTTTACACCTATCAGCTTAAAAGTGCGAAAGGCCTTCAAGTTGTTGTTAAAGGTATTGATTCTGGCGTAGATCCTAATGACGTTAAATCTGGTTTGCAAGAGAAAGGTTTTAAAATTAAGAATGTTGTTAACATCAGAAACCGAGAAAAGATACCTCAGCCCATGTTTAGGGTGGAATTAGAACCTGGAGATGTCACCTTAAAGAAGAATGAGGTTCATCCAATATATAATGTTAAATACCTTCTACACCGGAAAGTTACTGTAGAGGAGCCGCATAAGCGCTCAGGACCCGTTCAGTGCATGAACTGCCAGGAGTATGGCCACACTAAGACATATCGTAAATTGCCCACTGTCTGTGTTGTGTGTGGTGATCTCCATGGCACATCAAAGTGCACCAAATCAAAAACTGACACAAATGTAAAAAAATTTAGTAATTGTGGAGGCAATCATACTGCTAATTACAGGGGTTGCCCCGTTTATACCCACTTCAAACGCTCAATGCCAAATAAATCATTAACTCCTCCCAAGCCGTCCCAGCAATCGCAATTCATTTCAAGCAACAATTTTCCTCAACAACCCAAATAAATGTTCCAAGCTCTAACCAAGTTTCTTATGCCAATGTGGTTAAGACTAATATACCAAACGCGAATCAGAAGTCCAAGTTTCAACAGCCCGATCCATATTTTAGCAACCTTGAAGCCACATTGCAGACTTTGGTTCAATCAATAAACTATTTTACGGCTTCTATGACCACCATGATGCAGGAAATGCTACAAATGCAATCAATTATTTTAAAAAAATGATTTATTTAAAAATACGTTTCTGGAACGCAAACGGCATACGCCAACATAAAAATGAACTTGAACACTTCCTAAGGGAAAGGCAAATCGATGTTATGTTGATTGCTGAAACTCACCTGACGTCAAGAAGTTATTTCAGGATAAATGGCTATATACTATATGACACTAAAGATCCACGTGGAAGATCTTGTGGAGGTTCGGCTATTCTAGTTAAAAATAGAATTAAACATTACTTGTTAAATGAGACATGTGAAGAATATTTTCAAGCAACAAATATTTGTCATGTCATGTCCCGAGTTCAAATCCCAGTGGGTGCTGATGAGTAGTGTAGCGACTACGAAACAGCTAGTTGTCCCCCAGCTAAAGATTTGATTATTATTTTTCGTGTCTTCTTCAATCAAAATTATTGATCACAGCAAATTTGTATTGTAAAAAAATCCTTCTTAAGAAAAAAAATTAAGAAAGGAAAAACTTGAACTAAAAACCTGTTGTACATATGTACAAACCAAACAATTTTTAATTAAAAAAAAAAAAAATTATAAAAGTTCAACAAAAATTTAACAAATTAATATTTACATCTCTGGGTCCGGAGAATATTAAAATACAAAAAATATGTATGTTAATAAATAAAAATAAATACCGCTAGTTCTGAGACAGCAAACGCTGTACAAACAATGTGGGCAATTAACAAAATGCATATGTGATTCAATATGAGATGAATATAGATAGAAAATAATTAAATGCTCGGTGGCTTAGTGGTTAAAGCAGTAGATCATGATACGTCATGTCCCGAGTTCAAATCCCAGTGGGTGCTGATGAGTAGTGTAGCGACTACGAAACAGCTAGTTGTCCCCCAGCTAAAGATTTGATTATTATTTTTCTTGTCTTCTTCAATCAAAATTATTGATCACAGCAAATTTGTATTGTAAAAAAATCCTTCTTAAGAAAAAAAATTAAGAAAGGAAAAACTTGAACTAGAAACCTGTTGTACATATGTACAAACCAAACAATTTTTAATTTAAAAAAAAAAGTTATAAAAGTTCAACAAAAATTTAACAAATTAATATTTACATCTCTGGGTCCGGAGAATATTAAAATACAAAAAATATGTATGTTAATAAATAAAAATAAATACCGCTAGTTCTGAGACAGCAAACGCTGTACAAACAATGTGGGCAATTAACAAAATGCATATGTGATTCAATATGAGATGAATATAGATAGAAAATAATTAAATGCTCGGTGGCTTAGTGGTTAAAGCGGTAGATCATGATACGTCATGTCCCGAGTTCAAATCCCAGTGGGTGCTGATGAGTAGTGTAGCGACTACGAAACAGCTAGTTGTCCCCCAGCTAAAGATTTGATTATTATTTTTCTTGTCTTCTTCAATCAAAATTATTGATCACAGCAAATTTGTATTGTAAAAAAATCCTTCTTAAGAAAAAAAATTAAGAAAGGAAAAACTTGAACTAAAAACCTGTTGTACATATGTACAAACCAAACAATTTTTAATTTAAAAAAAAAAAAATTATAAAAGTTCAACAAAAATTTAACAAATTAACAAATATTTGTATTGAACACATTCACAGTAAATTGGTAATTTCATCAATTTATTCCCCGCCTCGGCCTTCAGTTACAGAAAACCATTACTCAAATTTTTTTACTTCTGTTGGATCCCGATTTATAGCTGCTGGTGACTATAATGCTAAACACACATTTTGGGGCTCAAGATTAATCTCCCCGAAAGGTCGTGTGCTTTTTGATACTATATCAAAATTGGGTTTAGATGTAATCTCCAGCGGGTGTCCCACCTATTGGCCATCTGACCAGCGAAAGATCCCAGATGTTATTGACTTTGGAATCGTAAAAAACGTCCCCTTAGAATGGATGCATGTGGAGCCTTTATTGGATTTGTCCTCCGATCACTCACCTACTATGGTCTCTATATGTTTCCCCCAGAACATTGGATCCCCATTTAACGACGTAGGTGTATTCCAGTCTAGAGTGAATTGGCTACAATATAAAAAATATTTAAGTACTCACTGTACGGAAAATATATCTTTGAGAACTCCAGAGGATATTGATGAGTCAATTAATGATTTTTCCCAAAATATTATAAAAGCCGTGCAACATGCTACCACTACAAATTTTAGAAATATAAATAGCAGAACTTGTTCTTCTGAAATCGAACACCTTGTCTCAGAAAAAGGAAGAATCAGAAGAGAATGGCAACTTCGCAGGTCTCCCCTGCTTAAAGCTAGGCTTCGAGAATGCGTAAATCAATTAAGAAATTTGCTTGAAGTCCAAAGAGTGGCTTCCCTCACAACCTATTTGGAAAGCCTCGATGGTAGTCCTCAATCCGATTATTCTTTCTGGAAAGCAGCAAGAGGGTTAAAGAGACTCATTAGATCTAAGCGGCCCTTGCGTACTCCAACTGGGGACTGGGCCAGAAGTGACTCCAGAAAGGGAATGCTGTACGCTAACCACTTGAGAAACGTGTTTGCCATTGACGGACTGAATGATGAAGCTGATATGCCGCCATATGCCGTTGGACCACCCGTACCTTTCAGACTTCGTTTACAAGATGTCGATAATGCTATTAGTAACTTAAACCCCAGAAAAGCTCCAGGTATTGATAAAATTACCAACAATATGCTTGTGCAGTTACCCCGAATAGCTAGAAGACTCGTCCTTTTTATTTTTAATGCTAGTTTACGTCTCGAGTACTTTCCTACTGAGTGGAAGGTGTCTGTCATTAGTATGATACCAAAACCAGGAAAGGATCCTACAAAAGTTGAGTCATATAGGACGATAAGTCTATTGCCAACAATTTCAAAACTGTTCGAGAAATTGCTAATGACGAGGTTGACCCCAATATTGAATGAAGTAGGATGTATTCCTAACCATCAATTCGGTTTTAGGGCTAAGCACAGCACCATAGAACAGACACACAGGCTGGTGAATGTTATCAGAAACGCGTTCGAAGATAAAAAATATTGCTCAGCTCTATTTATTGACGTTTCCAAAGCTTTTGACAAAGTGTGGCACGAAGGCTTAACTCATAAAATAAAATTAAATTTGCCTGCAAACACGCACAAGCTGTTAGAGAGCTACTTATATGACCTGAAATTCGTAATTAAGGAAGGTGATTTCAAAAGCTCGGCTCAACCAATCAAAGCTAGAGTTCCCCAGGGTAGCATATTGGGTCCAACTTTATATTTGATTTATGCTTCAGATATTCCAACGAGCTGCAAAATTCACACTTCAACTTTTGCAGATGATACAGCATTCATCAGTGTTCATGAAGACTATAAATCAGCATCACGAAATTTGCAAGAACATATTCTTATATTGGAGAAATGGCTGAAACTTTGGAAAATCAAAGTAAATGAACAAAAATGTACCCATGTTACATTCACACTACGTAGAAAAACTTGTTCGGCTATTAAAATCAACAACTACATTGTTCCGCAGCACAGTAAAGTCAAATACCTTGGTATTCATCTCGACCGTAGGCTCACGTGGAAACCTCACATTGACGCTAGTCACCCAGATGAAATTAAAAGCGGTGCAACTAAATTGGCTCATCGGCAGAAATTCTATCTTGAAGTTAGATTGCAAACTTTTGTTGTATAACGCAATCCTAAAGTCAATATGGAGCTATGGAATTCAATTGTGGGGTACCGCCTCTGCATCTAACATTGAGAAAATTCAAAAGTGCCAGAATAAAATTCTCCGTATAATTACTGCGGCTCCATGGTATGTTAAAAACTCTCGAATTCACAAAGATCTAGGTGTACCCTTAGTGAAAGATGAATTTTCAAAACACGCGATAAGGTACATTAACAGACTGGAGTCTCACCCGAATCCTCTCGCACGTAGCATCCTTAACTTTAGTGGCCACACTCGATTGAGAAGGATGGACACCCTTGAAACCATCAGAACGTTGGAAAGGTGATTTACCAACAAAATATACATTGGCTGGACCTAAGTAAATAAAATTTTTTAATATTATTTATTTTTTTTCTATATTAATTAATGAATTTTTAGTTTTAAGATTTGCATACTTATTGTTAGTTCTTTTAGAAGATACAATAAATAATTGAATTAAAAAAAAAATATTCTTGTTTCGACCCGAACTGTCAAAACAAAGAGCACATATAAGATGAAGTAATTTGTTCTCTTTCAGAGCCGCAATTTCACCATTAGAAATTTGGGTGCATGCATTGTGGTTCCAGGTTACACACACTCTGCACTGGATACATCCTTGTTTCCCAACTGATTCATTGCAAATTCCACATTTATTTACTTTCGGCGCCATTTTTTTTTTTTTTTACAAAAAAAACGAATAAGCGAACTGTAGTGTAGAGGTACTGCAAATTTTCTAGTTGACAATCAAGGAACTATTTGTGTGATCAAAAGCTATGAGAACTCAAAAAGAACAAAACATGTAGATATAAAATGTAATTTTCTAAAAGATTCATTTAACAGAAATATAATTAACATAGAATATGTATGTTCAAATCGGAATTTAGCTGATATGTATACAAAATCTTTGTAAATTTGAAAACATTCTTTTTAAGCATTTTTTATTTATTGAATTTACAAAATGAACTAACAATAAGTATTCAAATCTTAATACTAAATTTAAAGTTAAAAAATGTGATTTAAAATTAAAAAATTTTATTGTTACTTAAGTCCGGCCAATGCTAGACAAAAAGTTTTATTATGCGAGAGCTATTTCGGTAAAATCACCTATTTAGCAATCTGATGGTGGCAACGGTATCCCTTCTTCTCAACCTACTGTGGCCGCAAAAATTAAATATATTACGCGCAAGAGGGTTTGGATGAAGTTCCAGTTTACTGACATACCTTGCCGCGTACTTGGAAAATTCCTCTTTTACCAGCGGAACACTCAGATCGTTATGAATTCGTGAATTTTTGATGTACCATGGAGCTGCAGTAATCGTTCGAAGAATTTGGTTTTGTCGCCTTTGAATTTTTTCAATATTTGATGCTGAGGCGGTGCTCCATAATTGAATTCCGTAGCACCATATAGGCTTTAGTATTGCGTTGTATAACAAAAGTTTGCAATATAATTTCAATGTAGAATTTCTGCCCATAAGCCAATTTAGCTGCGCTGCTTTTAGTTTTAACTGAGTGACCTTTGCTTCAATGTGAGACTTCCACGTTAGCCTACGGTCCCGTTGAATACCAAGGTACTTGACTTCATTGTGCTGCGGAATAGGTGAGTTGTTTATTTGGATAGGCGCACATGTTTGCTTACACAGAGTGAATGTGACATGAGTACATTTTTGTTCATTAACTTTGATTTTCCAAAGTTTTAGCCATTTCCCTAATATTGAAATGTATTCCTGTAAATTTCGTGAAGCTAATTGGTGGTTTTCATGAACACTCAAAAACGCTGTGTCATCTGCAAAGATTGAAGTATGGATTCCGGATGTGGTTGGCATGTCAGAGGCGTAAATCCAGTATAAAGTAGGCCCCAGTATGCTGCCTTGGGGAATACCTGCTTCGATTGGCTGAGTTGGGCTTATAAAATCGCCTTCTCTGATAACAAACTTCCGCCCATATAAGTAGCTTTCCAGAAGCTTGTGAGTATTTACAGGCAAGTTTAACTTTATTTTGTGCATCAACCCGTCGTGCCACACTTTATCAAAAGCTTGAGAAATGTCAATGAATAGAACTGAGCAATACTTCTTCTCCTCAAAGGTCTGTCTTATGACATTGACTAGTCTGTGCGTTTGTTCTATGATGCTATGTTTAGCCCGAAAACCAAATTGATGATCAGGGATGCACCCCACATTGTTCAATATTGAACTCAACTTCGCCATTAACAATTTTTCGAACAGTTTTGAAATTGTTGATAGTAGACTTATTGGTCCATATGACTCTACTTTAGTGGGATCCTTCCCTGGCTTGGGTATCATGGTAATCATTGAGACTTTCCACTCTGTAGGATAATACTCAAGGCGTAAAATAGCGTTAAAACTAAAAAGTAGAAGTCTTCTAGCTGCACGAGGTAACTGTTCAAGCATTTTACCAGTAATTTGACCAATGCCTGGAGCTTTTCTTGGGTTTGTATTTGCGATAACGTTTTCGACATCTTGAAAATTAAATCTCAAAGACACAGGGGGTCTGACAACATATGGTGGTAATTACGCTGTAATATTCGCTGAATCATTTGTAATAAAAACGTTTCTCAAATGATCGACATACAACATCCCTTTTCTAAAAAGCCCTTTTATACGTTCTGAAACCAAAAATTTTCTACCATTCAAATTAACTTCTTCAGAATGAAAATTAGTAAGGGTATTTACTGTTAGGGAAAAATTATTTATGTAATCGTCAATTTCTTGGATGGTAAGGTTTCTAATCGAAGTAGGAAAATGATTTAAAATATTATTTCTAACATAAGATTGGAAATTATTCCAATTGGTATTTTTGAAGGAAATAAAATTCGATGGAGGAACTAATAATATTTCAAAATTTTGAAGGAGGATATGAAGTTTGAGCGGGTAATGATCTGAAAAAGACGGCAAACTTGATACTTTAAAATTGCAATTAGTACTATCAACACAATTTCGGCTTATTAAAAAGTGATCGAGAAAGGATGTTCCATTAGGATATGAAGGAAGACTATCACACAAACGTAACAAATTTACTGAGTTGCGTTCCAAGAAGTTGAAGAAAATATTGCCGTAAAGTCAACCCAGCTAGAATGCTTTGAATTAAAATCACCTCCTATAAATGTTCCGTCATAATTCTGAGAATAAGCACATAATCTGGATAGACCATTGTTTAACGTTTGAGTAGAAAAATTGCAAGGAATATATACAGAGCCAATTAAGAACTTCTTTAAAATATTACTAGACCTTATTTCGATTGAAACTAGAATATGAGGAAATTCTATGCCTGAAGTTTGCAATAATAAATATTTATACGAATTTCTTAAAACAATAGCGACACCTTGAGAGCTAAAATCCCGAATAAAATTGTAGTCTTTATAAACTACTCTGTGCCTTCGATTAAGATGTGTTTCTTGAAGAAATGCAATATCAATTCTATTAGCATTCAGTATATTAAATAAATCTATTCTTCGGCTTATTGAAACGATAGATCCTACATTAAAAGTAAGTAATTGTAAGCCATTATGGGTCATATGAATTATTCAATTCATTTAGAAGACAAAGACAATGTTGTCTTGCCTCCTCCTTTGAAAGCTTTCTGTAATTTTTAAGAAAATTAGATATCTTATCTTCGAGAGATAATGTCTCTGGAGGACACAGAACTCTAGCGATTTTTAAGAATTCTTCAATGACTGGAGAATGCGAAAAATTTCGTTGATTAAACTTGGTATAATCATTATGAAAATGACTGGCAAATGATTTACCTTCTTTTACAAAATTTTTGTCTTGTAAAGCGTCAAAAATGTTTTTCGAAACTTGTTTCCTTTTCCTTATGGCTTCTTGTTTAATTTTTGATTTCATTTGAATATAATTTAAATAAGCAGGGCACCCTCTATAACTTGAAGGATGACCTCGTTGTGAACAATTATTACAAAATGGTAAATTATCCTTGGAAGAAATAAATTTACATTCGCCCGGTCCATGGTTAATGTCGCATTTAACACATTTGTATGGACGATTACAATTGTTCGACATATGTCCCCACTGTTGACAGCGCCAGCATTGTATTTCCCTAGAATTTCTATTTGGAGATTCCCATGTAATTCTTTGGTTTAAAATATATCTAATATTGGTTACTTCGTTAACATTTCTACCAATTTTTAGTTTTACAAGAAATAAACCTGTATCTATATCATTCTGTTTTGAGAATGTGGTTGTGAATTTTGAAACAGATTCGATAGTGTCAGGAATAATGAAATCTAATTCATTTTTAATGGAGACTAAATTGGATTTTAAAATATAAGCCGCGAATAATTATGCTCTTGCGTTTTTTTTTCCAGAGGTGTAAAAGAAAAAGAGTCAATATTTTTATTTTTTAATAGTTGCATCATTTCTTCGTGAACTTGGTAATCTTTTAAAAATAATTTAGCTTTAGTACGGTTTTTATTAATTATTTTAAAAGCAATTTTTTTTTGAATTTAAGTGTTCAACAAGGTTATCTATGTTAACATATTTTAAGAATATAGGAGGACAAAAAGAAGATTTTGCTTGGGAAGCTTCATTTTTTGGTTCAAATAAACTAGATTTATTTTCAATTGGATTGTTATTTTCTCTTTCAATATTTAATTCCCCTAAAATTTAAAATCTATTCTGAGATTGTTGATTGGTTTTGTTTGGCTGTGTTACGTGTACATTTTTAACATTTAAATTAGATAAATCTACCTTAGTACTAATAGCTTTTTTCCTTTTTCTAGTGCTTGCTTCTTGAAATTCTTCCTCGATTCTGGAAATTGCAAAATGATCTTCAAAATCCATGCGATTTGCAAAAAAGTTAGTTGAGTTTTCCTGTTGAATATTAGTTCCAGGCAAAGTGTCTTGGCTTTCAGAATAAAAACTCTTCAAATTTTCTGGTACCCCATTATCATTTAAGATAGTTATATTCTTTATTATATTTTCTTCCAAAGAAATTGTTCCTGGCGAAACTAAGTCTAGTCCATTTTTGCTGACTTTATGTGCAACATTTCCAAAATTTGCCTTCAAGTTTTCATTACTAACAGAAGTTAGTTTAGGATCCTTAAAAGATATGTTCTCCCTTGCGAATATTTGATTTGAATTATGCTTTCTATTGTTAGATTCGATAACATTTGAATTCGATTTTCTGTTTTTATTATTTTTCTTGTCTGATTTATCAGGCGGTAAATCATCGTCCAAAAAACAGGTCGATCTGCATTCATTGCTTAGATCCTTACAAATATGTTCTGCTTATTATAAATTGCAGTTTATATTTTAAAAACTATTGTTATTTTAAATAGTTAAATTCGATTTTTTATTTTTTTCTTTTTCAACAGACACAAAATACGTCTGAACGACACAAAAATCAAATTCCTTCTCCGTTTGCAATTAATTACCTCAAAAAATCAATTTTGTACAATAAAATGTAAGTTTGTTAAAACTGCTCACATAAAAACACCTGTTTTCTTTGCATAGCGCTGACAATTATTTTTTTGTTTTACGTTTGAAGCAAATAACAAACTAGAAGCAGCTGTTTTCTACATGAAGATTTGCCAATAATTTTTTTATTGCTTCCCGGGATCCCGCAAAATAAAATCCTTGGAAAGCGGGAAATTTTCAAATAGGAATTCCCGGGATTTCTTGATGTGGGAATTCCCGGGACAAAACTCTAGTCCGCCTCAATCTGGAGCGAAACTTGAGGAGTTTAAGAATGTTTTTACGGGTTCGTATCTAGACAATCACCTTTATTGTGTTTGGCGTTTTTACGGCGAAATACGGGCGTTTTTCAAAAATGGTACCGTGGTTGGCGAAAAACGCCTATGTATACGACATTTTTCAAATCTATTACAAAACGCCGTTAAAATGCTACCGTGTTTGGCGTATTTGTCTGTCAAAAGGGAAAAAATTTGTCGTTAAAGTATTTGCTAACGACCTTATTTAAACTAGTTCACAAATAATTAAAATGGAATCAAGCAAAATGTAAGTAGACAAAAAATATAAAAATCTAGCATGTTTCACAAAAGTAAATGGAAACTAAATATTCGTATTATTTGATCTTGTTTATATTGTTTTCTTCTAAATTTTCCAGCTAAAGATCTTGATTGATTTTTGTTTTTATAAAAAAGGTTTAACGGTATTTTATTTTCAATATTTCGATAACAATTTGTTATCATCATCAGGAAAATTAAAATGTTATAAAAAATCATTTGAAAAAATGTTGTCAAAAAATTTTACATACAAAAAATTATACACATGAAAAAATTCTTAACAATAATAACAAATTAAAAAATAAAATAATTTAAATTAAACTTATTCTGCAAACAACACATGCTCTGTTAACAATTACAACATGTTGTACCTCTACCTTTAACAGGTTAACATAGCATATGTTGCTCACAAAATAGCAAAAAAATAATAATAATAACATAAAAAAAAATTTTATACAAATTAACAATATCCTAATAAATAACATTGTAAATAGAAGTATTATTTATTTCAATGTATTAACTTTTTGCTAACTAAATGCCTATAACTCTGTGCTAAATTATCTGTGTCTAATTTAAAATTAATTCTCTGTTCTGTAGGTGTATTCATAATTTCTAACATTTCTAACATATAACGTTTCTTATAATTTGTTTCTGTTTTTATTATTGAAACATTTTCAAAGTGAGGATAGTAATTTAAACCAAAGCAATGAGAAGATAACGCTGTCTTTTGTGAATTAACATGCCTATATTTTTGGTCTGATTTATGTCCTGCAATCCTTGTCCTTAATTTGTTTTTTGTCGTCCCTATGTATACTTTATTACAATTATCCTGATCGTTTCCCTTACATGGAATTTTATAAACTATATTAGCAATATCTAATTTACTAAGTCTATCCTTAGTCTTACTAAATAATGTATCTAGCGTATTATAACTCCTATGAGTCATTCCATATTTTTCCATATTAAATATATTAGGTCTTACTAACCTTTCTGTTAAGCCTGGTATATACGTCAAAGACTTATAAAGTTTTGGTTCTGTTGAGCTAACTACATTATGGCTACCTCTATTTTTAAATTAACTCACAAATTTTCTAATTAATTCATCGGGAAAATCGTTATCTTCTAGTAACTTCTTGATTTTAATAATATTCCTTCCGTGGAACTCTTCATCACTTATTGTAAGCACCCTTTCAACAAAATTTCTAGCTGTGTTAATGACTATACTTCTACTATGTTTTGAAAAATAATTAATTATTCTACCTGATGCTGTTGGCTTCTAATATTTTTCCGTTTTCTCCGTTTGCAATTAATTACCTCAAAAAATCAATTTTGTACAATAAAATGTAAGTTTGTTAAAACTGCTCACATAAAAACACCTGTTTTCTTTGCATAGCGCTGACAATTATTTTTTTGTTTTACGTTTGAAGCAAATAACAAACTAGAAGCAGCTGTTTTCTACATGAAGATTTGCCAATAATTTTTTTATTGCTTCCCGGGATCCCGCAAAATAAAATCCTTGGAAAGCGGGAAATTTTCAAATAGGAATTCCCGGGATTTCTTGATGTGGGAACTCCCGGGACAAAACTCTAGTCCGCCTCAATCTGGAGCGAAACTTGAGGAGTTTAAGAATGTTTTTACGGGTTCGTATCTAGACAATCACCTTTATTGTGTTTGGCGTTTTTACGGCGAAATACGGGCGTTTTTCAAAAATGGTACCGTGGTTGGCGAAAAACGCCTATGTATACGACATTTTTCAAATCTATTACAAAACGCCGTTAAAATGCTACCGTGTTTGGCGTATTTGTCTGTCAAAAGGGAAAAAATTTGTCGTTAAAGTATTTGCTAACGACCTTATTTAAACTAGTTCACAAATAATTAAAATGGAATCAAGCAAAATGTAAGTAGACAAAAAATATAAAAATCTAGCATGTTTCACAAAAGTAAATGGAAATTGTAAAAGCAATATACTAATATGGTGCTACCAATTTCAGAATTAAAATTACAACTCCCGCACAGTTCGCCAAATTTGTGGAAATAATGGAGCAAAAACCCCATTTCATAAAAGTTGCAAACCAATTAATATTAAAGAAGAGTGGAACGCCATTTCCGAAGAATTAAATTGTATTGGTCCACCAACTCGTTCAGGGGAGGGTTGGATGAAAGTGTGGGCAGATTTTAAATTTAAATTGAAAAAAAGCTGGCGCATAATAAAGCTGAAAGTTATGCTACAGGTGGCGGTCCTTACAAACAACTTGCCTTTTCAGCTGTCGAAGAAGCAGCAATAAATCTACTAGATATGCGTACGATTCTTCAACACAAAGACGCATTTGGTCTTAAAAGACCGCACGCTGTTTCACCAGACCCAGAACTTAATACCAGTACAACAAATATTGCTAGTACCACAACTATTGATGAAATTCAAGAATCCTGTACTCCACCTCCGCAAAAAAAGTTAGAAAAACTAATAATCAAGGGAGAGTCATACTTTTACAGGAACAGGTGCAATTGCAAAAAGAGTTATGCTTACAGCTGAAAAATAAATTGAATGAAATCGAACGGTACACAAGAAGAATTTGTAGAGCCAAAGAAGAAAAATTAATTTTATATAAAGCAGAACTTGCGAGTAAAAATAAATATAGAAAATCTATTTTAGAAATTCGGAAAGCCGAACTCGAAATTAAGAAAAGAAAAATAGAACTCGATGAGTTAAAAAATGATATCCGTTAATACAATGAAATACTTATGTATGTACACATATATATGAATTATTTTTAGTTTCTTATTTGAAAACTTCCAATACAAAATAAATTTTGAAATATAATTTAAATTTTCTTTTTTATTTAATAATACGAGTTTAAAAATATAAATTGAAAAAAGTTAAATAAGTTGTTGCATAATTTTAGTTCTAATATTTGAAGCGCTTAAGTTATCCTCATCAATATAATCATGTATTACTTCATCGCTTATATCAATTTCGGGCCATTCTATTTTGTAATTTTTTTTTTTTGTAGCGTGTTTTATTTATTGAATCTTCAAAATGAACTAACAATAAGTATTCAAATCTTAATACTAAATTTAAAAATTAAAAAATGTGATTCTTAAGTCCGGCCAATGCTAGACAAAAAGTTTTATTATGCGGGAGCTATTTCGGTAAAATCACCTATTGAGCAATCTGATGGTGGCAGCGGTATCCCTTCTTTTAAGCCGAGTGTGGCCGCCAAAATTAAGTACATTGCGCGCAAGAGGGTTTGGATGAAGTTCCAGTTTACTGACATACCTTGCCGCGTACTTGGAAAATTCCTCTTTTACCAGCGGAACACTCAGATCGTTATGAATTCGTGAATTTTTGATGTACCATGGAGCTGCAGTAATCGTTCGAAGAATTTGGTTTTGTCGCCTTTGAATTTTTTCAATATTTGACGCTGAAGCGGTGCCCCATAATTGAATTCCGTAGCACCATATAGGTTTTAGAATTGCATTGTATAACAGAAGTTTGCAATCCAACTTCAATGTCGAGTTTCTGCCCATAAGGAAATTTAGTTGCGCTGCTTTTAGTTTCATCTGAGTGACTTTTGCTTCAATGTGAGACTTCCACGTTAGCCTACGGTCGAGGTGTATACCAAGGTACTTGACTTCAATGTGCTGCGGAATAGGTGAGTTGTTTATTTGGATAGGCGCACATGCTTACACAGAGTGAATGTGACATGAGTACATTTTTGTTCATTAACTTTGATTTTCCAAAGTTTTAGCCATTTCTGTAATATTGAAGTATATTCCTGTAAATTTCGTAATGCTAATTGGTGGTTTTCATGAACACTCAAAAACGCTGTGTCATCTGCAAAGGTAGAAGTGTGTATTCCGGATGTGTTTGGCATGTCAGAGGCATAAATCAAATATAAAGTAGACCCCAGTATGCTGCCTTGGGGAACTCCTGCCTTGATTGGCTGAGTTGGGCTTATAAAGTCCAAAGATAACAAACTTCCGCCCATATAAGTAGCTTTCCAGAAGCTTGTGTGTATTTGCAGGCAAGTTTAACTTTATTGAATTTTTGATTAACTTTTTATAATTTTTTAAATTAAATTTTTGGTTTGTACATTTGTACAACGGGTTATAGTTCAGGTTTTTTCTTTCTTAAGTTTTTTTTTCCTTAAGAAGGATTTTTTACAATACAAATTTGCTGTGATAAATAATTTTGATTGAAGAAGACAAGAAAAATAATAATCAAATCTTTAGCTGGGGGACAACTAGCTGTTTCGTAGTCGCTACACTACTCATCAGCAGCCACTGGGATTTGAACTCGGGACATGACGTATCATGATCTACTGCTTTAACCACTAAGTCACCGAGCATTTAATTATTTTCTATCTATATTCATGTCATATTGATTCACATATGCATTTTGTTAATTCCCCACATTGTTTGTACAGCGTTTGCTGTCTCTAAACTAGCGGTATTTATTTTTATTTATTAACATACATATTTTTGTATTTTTAATATTCTCCGTACCCAGAGATTTAAATATAAATTTATTGAATTTTTGATGAACTTTTATAATTTTTTAAATTAAATTTTTGGTTTGTACATTTGTACAACGGGTTATAGTTCAGGTTTTTTTCTTTCTTAAGTTTTTTTCTTAAGAAAGATTTTTTTTACAATACAAATCTGCTGTGATAAATAATTTTGATTGAAGAAGACAAGAAAAATAATAATCAAATCTTTAGCTGGGGGACAACTAGCTGTTTCGTAGTCGCTACACTACTCATCAGCACCCACTGGGATTTGATCTCGGGACATGACGTATCATGATGTACTGCTTTAACCACTAAGCCACCGAGCATTTAATTATTTTCTATCTATATTCATCTTATATTGAATCACATATGCATTTTGTTATTTGCCCACATTGTTTGTACAGCGTTTGCTGTCTCAGAACTAGCGGTATTTCTTTTTAGTTATAAACATACATATTTTTGTATTTTAATATTCTCCGTACCCAGAGATGTAAATATAAATTTATTGAATTTTTGATGAACTTTTTATAAGTTTTTAAATTAAATTTTTGGTTTGTACATTGGTACAACGGGTTATAGTTCAGGTTTTTTCTTTCTTAAGTTTTTTTTCCTTAAGAAGGATTTTTTACAATACAAATCTGCTGTGATAAATAATTTTGATTGAAGAAGACAAGAAAAATAATAATCAAATCTTTAGCTGGGGGACAACTAGCTGTTTCGTAGTCGCTACACTACTCATCAGCACCCACTTGGATTTGAACTCGGGTCATGACGTATCATGATCTACTGCTTTAACCACTAAGCCACCGAGCATTTAATTATTTACTATCTATATTCATCTCATATTGAATCACATATGCATTTTGTTAATTGCCCACATTGTTTGTACAGCGTTTGCTGTCTCAGAACTAGCGGTATTTCTTTTTAGTTAAGTAGGATGTAATTCAGGAGTGTAGCCAGGTCGGTTGGCACTGTAGCGCCATCCCTTGGATTCATTACAATCTCGGCCGACCTGACAGCACAATCGACCCCGATTGCCAGTCACTTTTACACATTAAATTTTACTCTTAATCTAAAAATTCATCATCCAAAAATTCGTAATCCTCGTACTCAGAAGTGTTGCCTTCGGAGCAACAGAGCCTGCCCTGGTTCCAGCCATGGTTTTAATCTACTCGCATCAACAATTCCTACATATGGCATTTGAGTAACTTGGCTATTTTCTACATCAGAAATTTCATATCTATCGTTACCTAGTTGCTTCCGAATAATATATGGCCCACGATACTGTGGTATGAGCTTCTTATTTACGCCTGCCGTTGAATCTACGTTCTTCAATACTACATAATCATCCACTTGGAATATTTTAGCCGGTTTATGGTGCTGATTGAAATAATTTAGATTGTACGATTGGGACTTTGCAATTGATTCTACCGCAGCTTTCCTAATTGTGTCCAACTCTAGGCAGTCCTCAACATATCTTTGTTGCAAATATTCGGACAGTTCGTCTATAATTTCTCCTCTCTGTTCAATTCCAAACAACATCTTGCTCGGAGTCTGTTTCGTGGTACAATGAACGGTATTATTAATAGTAAATTCTACAAGTGACAATTTGTCTACCCAGTCAGAGTGTTCAATAGGCTCGGTAAGCTTGGCCAACATTGCCCTCAGGTCCCGGTTAATTCTTTCCACTTGTCCGTTCGACTGTGGCGATCCTACAGAAATCTTTACATGTGTAATGTTACGTTCAGATACAAATCTCGCAAACTCATTCGATGTAAAACACGTTCCTCTATCACTAATTATCCTTCTTGGTCTACTATAATATTCAAAGTATTTGAGCAGAGCGCAACAAACTTCCTTTGTTCCCGACGAGTTAACAGCGAAAAGTTTTGTATATTTTGTGAACGCATCTATAACTACCAAAACGTGTTTTCGCTTAGATTTTATTGCAGGTAAGGGACCGTAGTTTTCAATATGTATAGTATCGAATGGGACGGGTTTCTTTTCAATATTGTATAAATTTCTTTCATTTTTCGCTAGGGGTGTTGAATAGTATATGCATGTTAAACAGTTTCTTATAAATTTATTAAGTTTTTCTTTCATATTTGGGAACCAATAGTTTTTCTTTATCTGGTTCGCACATTTTTCATACCTAAGCGACCATATTTCTCATGAGTCGGACGCATTATGCTCTCCTCCAGTTCTATTGGAACGTATAACTGTTTCCGGCCACTCGGGCCGCAGCGGAAAACCAAGCCGTTCTCTAAAATGTATCCCTTCAAATTATCTACTTCTAGCCTACCTCGAATTTCTTTAATTTGCTTGTCTCTTGACAAGCTCAATTGCCGCCACGGCTCGTATACGGCTCAATGCATCAACATGAGCCATCAACTCACCTCTTCTATGTCTAACCTTGTACTCAAAATTTTCTAACTCCAGTGCCCATCGTGCAATTCTGGGGTTAATAAGCCTTTTACCCAGCAATAACGCTAATGAGTTGCAGTCTGTAACTATGGTAAATGATACACCTTCTAAGTAAACGCGAAATCTCCGTAGAGCATAAATGATCGCAAGAGTTTCCAGTTCAAAACTGCGATACTTCGATTCTGCAGTGGTAGTGCATTTTGAATAATAAGCTATAGGGTGAAATTTCCCGTCCTCTTGTTTCTGTAGAAGGACTGAACCATAGCCTCTTATACTAGCATCAGTATGTAACTCCGTTTCACGTTTGGGATTGTACACAGCCAAGACCGGTGAGACCAACTTGTTTCTTAAAAGTAAAAAAGCTTTTGTACACTCATCTGTCCATATAAAATTATTTTTCTTCAGGTTAGTTAATGGTCTCGCTATTCTTGAAAAATTTAGCACGAAACGTCTAAAAAATGAAAATAGTCCTAAACATCTCTGCAATTCTTCAAAATCCGTAGGCATTGGAAATTCCTGAATTGTTTTAATATGTTCATTATTTGGCCGAATCCCGTTTTCGCTCACACGATATCCCAAATAATCCAGTACGTAAGAAGCAAATTTAGATTTATTTAAATTCAGTTTCAAGCCCGCTTCCCTTAAAGTACGTAAGACATTTTCCAAAATACTTAGGTGTTCCTCAAAACTTTTAGTTGCGATGCTTATATCATCTAAATAAACTACAATCTTTCCCGATGATATAAAATCTTTTAAAACTCTATTTATAAATCGCTGAAATACTGATCCTGCATTCTTCAGCCCAAATGGCATATAACAAAATTCAAACTGTCCCAGAGGAGTAACAAATGCTGTATATTTAATAGACTCTTCATCCATTGGTACCTGATGAAAACTATTTTCTAAGTCTAAGGTAGAAAAAAATTTTTTATTTCCTAAGTAGTCTAAACAATCTTCTATAATCGGTAGAGGGTAGTTGTCCTTCAAAGTAATTCTATTCAACGCCCGATAGTCTACACACATTCTTAAGTCACCATTTTTTTTTTAACTAACACAATCGGTGACGCGTAAGGCGATTCCTTAATTAAAAGGACAATCCAAAAGATCCTACAGCATCTTCCAGTTACATACGAAACCGCTTAGATTTAAATATTGGGAAAAGAACGTTTCGCGGAAGAGCAGTAGAGGCCGGATTATTCAGTCAACGACCAGCAAAAACCCCTTTTATATCGTCAAAAAATAAAAAAGCCCGACTTGAATTCGCCAAGGCCCATCTCCACTGGAGTGTCCAAAAATGGAGGACTGTTCTGTTTTCTGACGAATCCAAGTTTAATTTAAAAATTCAGATGGCATAAGGCGTATACGCAGACCGAATGGGAAACGGTTGAAGCCTAAATATTGCAAAGGCACTGTAAAGCATGGAGGCAGCAACATAATGGTCTGGGGTTTTTCTCTGGGCAAGGGATTGGGCCACTTCATAAGATTGATGGAACTATGGATCGTTTCAAGTATCGTGATATATTAATAGACTTGATGTAGCCTTATGCTGTAGAAGAAATGCCACTTAAATGAACATTCCAGCAAGATAACGATCCAAAACACTCGTAAAAATGGTTAAGGAGTGGTTCCAAAACAATTTGATAGAAGTTCTCCGTTGGCCTGCTCAATCTCCCGATCTTAACCCAATCGAGAATTTGTGGGAGATCGTTAACTTAAAAATCAACCGAGAAAATTGCAAAACCAAAGGAAACTTATTTGAAGCCTCAAAAATAGCCTGGGAAGTTATATCTCCTGATGTAATTAATAATTTAATATCCTCTATGGCTAAAAGATGTGCGTGTGTCATCCGGAATAAAGGATTTGCAACGAAATATTGATTTCAATAATTTGTTTGTACTTTAAATTAGGGGTGATTTAGTTTAGTCCGCTTATATTTACGACTTAGAATGTTTTTTGAATTTTAACTTTTTTTAAAACAACTCTGAATTCTTTAAGTTTGCGTTTTCAATAATAAAGATATAAATAAATAAAAAAACAAAAAAATGTTTTATAACTTTGTTTTCTTTAAAAAATTACCATTTTAAAATAATGTGCTGAGGGGGTGCTTAGGTTTTGGCCGATACTGTGTGTTGATAGAGGCATTTGTTGTTAAATCGTAACATATGAGTGTAAACATGTATATGCTGATTCAATATATCGTCTAGACTTTTCTTAATGAATTTAGCCTTGTTTCTGAATTTACAATAGAGTTTCCAACTCCTATCAGACCGATCTTTGAGATAATTCCCATATCCAATATCCGTACGAGCTCTAGCTTCAGATATCTCACGAAAATTAACCCAATTATCATTAATAGGAACACTATTATGGAGATTTCCAATCAAAACTGATAGATTGGACATTTGAAAACCAACGCCACTAGTAGCGAATAATCCAGGCAAGTCGAATTGACTGGAAAGTCAATTTAGCTCTTCCTCACTAATGCGATTATAGTCTTTGAAGTGAAGCTCATTCCGACGTGTTTGAGCACAACACCGTAAAGATATAAGAATGAAACTGTGACAGGATGAAAAAAAAGGAAACTGAAACTGTATACTTAAGACAAGCGAGGAGGGTTGACTTAATAGGAAAAGGTCCAATAGCGACGTAGAGTTATTAGATAGATGTATATCCGTGGGTAAACAATTATGCACAATGTGAAGACCACACCTAAAAATTATATCTCGAAATCTACTCGCTTTGGTACGATCAAAGAGATTATTATTAAAATCACCCATAATACTATATCCGTGTTTTGATCAAACAAATCGCTGTGAAGGCTTTCAAAAGCCTCAATGTCACCGTTGGGTAAATAAACAACCCTACAATAATTGAAGAAGAGTTTCCACAAATTTTTACGAACAATGATTCACACACCCCATAACGCCACCCACAAAAAACAATTTTAAATTGAAGCCTGTCTGACAAATAAAGACAAACACTACCTGCCGTACTTGGAATACCATTCTAATTAGAATTCCTATGTCGATCATTCCTAATAAGCTTGTATTCAGGAAGAGAAAGAGATGTGGACAAAATATCAGGTTTAAACCAACTCTCCGAAACACCAATAATCACCCTTATTGTGTTTGGCGTAGTCGTAAAACGACAGCTGGCGTAGTCGTAAAACGACAGCTGTCGTAGTAGCTGTCGCATTTACAATTTTATGTTACCGTCTAAATTTTTCGACAAGCAAAATTTTGTAAATGAATGATAATGTAAAAGATTATGTTAAAGTATTTGATTATGAAACAGCCTGTCAAAGAACTGTCAAACAAAGTTTTATAACTACCGAAAATAAAAATACAAAAATTGGAACATTTTTTGTCAATATATAATTAAAAAACAAATTAAATAAGGAAAAATATTCTTGTTTATCATATTTGTGCGAATATGTTAAGCGTTGCATTTTATTCATCTTCTGAAGATGAAGATACAAGCAGTACACAGCAAGTGAATAGTGAAAGAAAGTATTTGAGACAACAATCGAATATATTCGCGCTTCCTAACAAAAGGTATATTCAAAAACAACGTATTGTAATTATATTCGTCTACATATGTAAATGCAAAAAAATTTTTTTTTTAGATTTATAAATTATTTTAGAATAAACAAGGACGCTTTTCATTATATTTTAAATAAAATCTTACCAAAATTGCGGAAGCTGAAAAGAAATACAGGTGTTTCAAATATAAATAAGCTTACAGCGGCAATGAGATTACTTGCCGAAGGCAGCTACCAAAAAGGTACTGGCAATGACCACCATGTAAATCTCTGCCAAACAACAGTAAGCGAATGTTTTTATGAGTGCATAGAAGAAACTCATGGTTATTAGGTAAATATATTGTCACATTTTTATTTTTGTGCTAAATTAATTGAATTTCTGTTAACTTCCAGGAGATGCAGGCTATCCATTGGAGCCCTATTTAATAACACCATTTCGATTGGCACAAGAGGGTACACCAGAAAGCAAATTCAATGGCGTTCATTCCAGAACACGAAATGTAGTAGAGCGGTGCATAGGAGTCCTAAAAAACCGATTCCGGTGTTTGCTTGGAGCCAGACAACTCTACTATAAACCTGACTTTGCTGGAAAAATTATAGCCGTTTGCGCTGCTCTTCATAATATTTGTATTCATTACAAAATAGTCAGTCAGAGTGTAGCTTTGATAGTGAACGGAATAAATAAATAAAATAAAAATAATAACGGTATAAGTAGAAAACCGCAATAAGTGAAGAGTGAATTAATACAAAATAAAAACTTTGTGACAATTATTTTTTTATACTTTTAAAGCAACAGAAATATAAATGAAAAAAAAAAAAAAATAGCATGAGTGTACCCAGTAGGTGCAATTCTGAAAGAGAGCTTAGCTCCACTAAAAAAAACCTCTGGATTTCTGAAGAGGAATCATTGAAAAAATCATTGGACAATCTCCTGTCTCTAAGAGATAAAAAACGAACGCGTTCGTGCTCACCAAACATTGTTGTTACAACAGACGACAAACCATCTTGCAGTCTAGCTATTGTTGATAAACCGAAAACGCAAGTGGGTATGGATAGGTACATAACCGTGGTTAAACGTCAGCGAAGCCCTAAATCCGCGCAAATAGCGTCGCAACCAAAAATGTCTAAGGACGATATTACCTATGCGACAACGGATAATAATAGGTTTGCTATCCTTCAGACAGATGAACCAACAACTTCCAAAAAAACATATAAACCCCCACCAATTTATTTGAGAGAACCTACTTCTAATGAGCTGGTAAAACAACTTATTACGGTAATCGGTAAGGACAATTTCAACGTGACATCAGTTAAGCGTGGAAACATCAATGAAACAAAAATTCAGGTAAACCATGAAAACGACTACCGAAAATTGTCTGATGTCTTAGAAAAACAGAAAAGATCATTTTACACTTACCAGCTCAAAAGTGCCACAAGTCTTCAGGTCGTTATTAAAGGGATTGACCCATGCGTAGATATTGATGATGTAAAAACCGGATTGGAAGATAAGGGTTTTAAAATAAAAACAATAGTAAACATCAGGAACCGTGAAAAGATCCCTCAACCCATGCTTAGGGTTGAACTAGAACCAGGGGATGTTCTGCTAAAAAAGAGTGAAATTCACCCAACATATAACCTCAAATTTCTTTTGCATCGTAAGGTTACCGTTGAGGAGCCACATAGCGTTCAGGACCCGTTCAGTGCCTAAACTGCCAAGAATTTGGCCACACTAAGGCTTACTGTAAGTTGCCCGCTGTTTGTGTTGTATGTGGCGAACTTCACGGCACAACTCAGTGCAATAAGCCAAAGGCCGACGCAAGTGTTAAAAAATGCAGTAACTGTGGAGGTAACCACACTGCAAATTATAGAGGTTGCCCTGTCTATACTCATTTTAAGCGGTCAATTACAAATAAGTCATCGGATTTTCCAGCAGCCCAGCAGCCAAATGTCATTGGTAAAAACAATTTTCCCCAGGTAGGCCATTCAACCAACTTCACAAACACGCAGAATTCAAACAATTTTCATATGCTAATGTGGTTAAATCCGACCAAAACTTGAGCCAGGAACCCAAGCCCCAAATTTCCGATCCAAATTTTAGTAACCTAGAGGCAACTCTACAGACTCTTGTTCAATCCATTAACACTTTTACCGTCTCTATGACAAACATGATGCAGGAAATGCTAACAATGCAATCCACTATTTTGCAGGCAATTTTAAAAAAATGAATTGGTTAAAAATATGTTTCTGGAACGCAAACGGCATTCGCCAACACAAAAATGAACTTGAGCACTTCCTTATGGAAAAGCAGGGGCCAAATCACCGCATACGATATCGAGCAAAATTATCGAAATTTTTTATTTTGGTATTATGGCATACGATATCGAATAAATTGTATTGCAATAATATAAAAAAGTTAAAGGATTTATTATTTGTATTCCTACTTTTAGGAAACGTATGGTCTTCAATCTATTACATTTTGTTTAATTTACGATCCAATATGCATCGTTTGCCATAATTTAGATGTATCGTAATGTTATTCGATACGATAGCTAATTCGATATCGAATGCGGTGATTAGACCCCAGATCGATATAATGATGATTGCTGAAACCCATTTGACAATCAACAGTTATTTCAAAATTAATGGCTACATACTGTACGACACAAAAGATCCCCGTGGAAGATCTTGCGGAGGATCGGCAATTCTAATAAAATCCAGAATTAAACACTTTTTAATGAACGAGACATGTGAGGAGTATCTCCAAGCAACTAATATATGCATTGAATATTTGCATGAAAAAATCGTTATTTCCTCGATCTACTCACCGCCACGCTTTTGAATAACAGAAAGCCAATACTCAAATTTTTTCAAATCACTTGGTCCTAGATTTTTAGCGGCTGGCGACTATAACGCAAAACACACTTTTTGGGGATCACGTTTAATTACCTCGAAAGGCCGTGTGCTTTTTGACACCGTTTCCAAAATGAGCTTAGATGTGGTTTCAAGCGGACACCCCACTTACTGGCCGTCAGAGCGACGAAAGATCCCAGATGTTATAGATTTTGGAGTTGCGAAAAATGTTCCCTTAGAGTGGATGCAAGTGGAGCCTTCATTAGATTTGTCATCAGATCACTCTCCCACTATAATCTCTGTTTCGTTCCCCCACGAGATTGACTCACCGTTAACTGTCAATAGAGTTAATTGGTTAAAATAAAAAAAATTTTTGAGTACATATTGTACTGAAAATACCGCCTTGAGAACGCCTGAGGATATTGATGTCTCAATTAACGATTTTTCTGAAAACCTCAAACTGGCCATACAGCATGCTACCACTAGTCATATAAGATCCAGAAATGAAACCAATAGAACTTATTCGTCTGAAATTGAGCAACTTCTGTCAGAAAAAAGAAGAGTCAGAAGAGAGTGGCAACTTCGCAGATCTCCCCAGCTTAATACTAGGCTACGGGAATGCATAACTCAGTTAAGAAATCTGCTTGAAGTCCATAGAATTGCTTCCCTTAAAACATATTTGGAAAGCCTTGATGGTACTCCTCAATCTGATTATTCCTTGTGGAAAGCGACAAAAGGTTTAAAAAGACCCGTAATTGGTAAGCCACCTTTGCGAAATTCAACTGGCGACTAGGCAAGAAGCGATTCTGAAAAGGGAATGTTGTGTGTCGATCATTTGAGAAACGTTTTTATTACAAATGATTCAGAGAATAATACAGCGGAATTACCACCATATGTTGTTAGACCCCCTGTGTCTTTGAGACTTAATTTTCAAGACGTCGAAAACGTTATCGCAAATACAAACCCAAGAAAAGCTCCAGGCATTGATCAAATTACTGGTAAAATGCTTGAACAGTTACCTCGTGCAGCTAGAAGGCTTCTACTTTTTATTTTTAACGCTATTTTACGCCTTGAGTATTATCCTACAGAGTGGAAAGTCTCAATGATTACCATGATTCCCAAGCCAGGGAAGGATCTGACAAAGGTAGAATCATATAGACCAATAAGTCTACTACCAACAATTTCAAAACTATTCGAAAAATTGTTAATGGCGAAGTTGAGTCCAATATTGAACAATGTGGGGTGCATCCCTGATCATCGATTTGGTTTTCGGGCTAAACATAGCACCATAAAACAAACGCACAGACTAGTCAATGTCATCAGACAGACCTTTGAGGAGAAGAAGTATTGCTCAGCTCTATTCATCGACATTTCTCAAGCTTTCGATAAAGTGTGGCACGACGGGTTGATGCACAAAATAAAGTTAAACTTGCCTGTAAATACTCACAAGCTTCTGGAAAGCTACTTATATGGGCGGAAGTTTATATCAGAGAAGGCGATTTTATAAGCCCAACTCAGCCAATCGAAGCAGGTGTTCCCCAAGGCAGCATACTGGGGCCTACTTTATACTCGATTTACGCCTCTGACATGCCAACGACATCCGGAATCCATACTTCAACCTTTGCAGATGACACAGCGTTTTTGAGTGTTCATGAAAACTACCAATTAGCTTCACGAAATTTACAGGAATACATTTCAATATTAGAGAAATGGCTAAAACTTTGGAAAATCAAAGTTAATGAACAAAAATGTACTCATGTCACATTCACTCTGTGTAAGCAAACATGTGCGCCTATCCAAATAAACAACTCACCTATTCCGCAGCACAGTGAAGTCAAGTACCTTGGTATACACCTCGACCGTAGGCTAACGTGGAAGTCTCACATTGAAGCAAAAGTCACTCAGATGAAACTAAAAGCAGCGCAACTAAATTGGCTTATGGGCAGAAACTCGACATTGAAGTTGGATTGCAAACTTCTGTTATACAATGCAATTCTAAAACCTATATGGTGCTACGGAATTCAATTATGGGGCACCGCCTCAGCGTCAAATATTGAAAAAATTCAAAGGCGACAAAACCAAATTCTTCGAACGATTACTGCAGCTCCATGGTACATCAAAAATTCACGAATTCATAACGATCTGAGTGTTCCGCTGGTAAAAGAGGAATTTTCCAAGTACGCGGCAAGGTATGTCAGTAAACTGGAACTTCATCCAAACCCTCTTGCGCGCAATATACTTAATTTTGGCGGCCACACTCGGCTTAAAAGAAGGGATACCGCTGCCACCATCAGATTGCTCAATAGGTGATTTTACCGAAATAGCTCCCGCATAATAAAACTTTTTGTCTAGCATTGGCCGGACTTAAGAATCACATTTTTTAATTTTTAAATTTAGTATTAAGATTTGAATACTTATTGTTAGTTCATTTTGAAGATTCAATAAATAAAACACGCTACAAAAAAAAAAAAAAAATTACAAAATAGAATGGCCCGAAATTGATATAAGCGATGAAGTAATACATGATTATATTGATGAGGATAACTTAAGCGCTTCAAATATTAGAACTAAAATTATGCAACAACTTATTTAACTTTTTTCAATTTATCTTTTTAAACTCGTATTATTAAATATAAAAGAAAATTTAAATTATATTTCAAAATTTATTTTGTATTGGAAGTTTTCAAATAAGAAACTAAAAATAATTCACATATATGTGTACATACATAAGTATTTCATTGTATTAACGGATATCATTTTTTAACTCATCGAGTTCTATTTTTTTTTTTCTTAATTTCGAGTTCGGCTTTCCGAATTTCTAAAATAGATTTTCTATATTTATTTTTACTCGCAAGTTCTGCTTTATATAAAATTAATTTTTCTTCTTTGGCTCTACAAATTCTTCTTGTGTACCGTTCGATTTCATTCAATTTATTTTTCAGCTGTAAGCATAACTCTTTTTGCAATTGCACCTGTTCCTGTAAAAGTATGACTCTCCCTTGATTATTAGTTTTTCTAACTTTTTTTGCGGAGGTGGAGTACAGGATTCTTGAATTTCATCAATAGTTGTGGTACTAGCAATATTTGTTGTACTGGTATTAAGTTCTGGGTCCGGTGAAACAGCGTGCGGTCTTTTAAGACCAAATGCGTCTTTGTGTTGAAGAATCGTACGCATATCTAGTAGATTTATTGCTGCTTCTTCGACAGCTGAAAAGGCAAGTTGTTTGTAAGGACCGCCACCTGTAGCATAACTTTCAGCTTTATTATGCGCCAGCTTTTTTTCAATTTAAATTTAAAATCTGCCCACACTTTCATCCAACCCTCCCCTGAACGAGTTGGTGGACCAATACAATTTAATTCTTCGGAAATGGCGTTCCACTCTTCTTTAATATTAATTGGTTTGCAACTTTTATGAAAATTTTTTGCCAAATGGGGTTTTTGCTCCATTATTTCCACAAATTTGGCGAACTGTGCGGGAGTTGTAATTTTAATTCTGAAATTGGTAGCACCATATTAGTATATTGCTTTTACAATTTCCATTTACTTTTGTGAAACATGCTAGATTTTTATATTTTTTGTCTACTTACATTTTGCTTGATTCCATTTTAATTATTTGCGAACTAGTTTAAATAAGGTCGTTAGCAAATACTTTAACGACAAATTTTTTCCCTCTTGACAGACAAATACGCCAAACACGGTAGCATTTTAACGGCGTTTTTTAATAGATTTGAAAAATGTCGTATACATTGGCGTTTTTCGCCAACCACGGTACCATTTTTGAAAAACGCCCGTATTTCGCCGTAAAAACGCCAAACACAATAAAGGTGATTGTCTAGATACGAACCCGTAAAAACATTCTTAAACTCCTCAAGTTTCGCTCCAGATTGAGGCGGACTAGAGTTTTGTCCCGGGAGTTCCCACATCAAGAAATCCCGGGAATTCCTATTTGAAAATTTCCCGCTTTCCAAGGATTTTATTTTGCGGGATCCCGGGAAGCAATAAAAAAATTATTGGCAAATCTTCATGTAGAAAACAGCTGCTTCTAGTTTGTTATTTGCTTCAAACGTAAAACAAAAAAATAATTGTCAGCGCTATGCAAAGAAAACAGGTGTTTTTATGTGAGCAGTTTTAACAAACTTACATTTTATTGTACAAAATTGATTTTTTGAGGTAATTAATTGCAAACGGAGAAAACGGAAAAATATTAGAAGCCAACAGCATCAGGTAGAATAATTAATTATTTTTCAAAACATAGTAGAAGTATAGTCATTAACACAGCTAGAAATTTTGTTGAAAGGGTGCTTACAATAAGTGATGAAGAGTTCCACGGAAGGAATATTATTAAAATCAAGAAGTTACTAGAAGATAACGATTTTCCCGATGAATTAATTAGAAAATTTGTGAGTTAATTCAAAAATAGAGGTAGCCATAATGTAGTTAGCTCAACAGAACCAAAACTTTATAAGTCTTTGACGTATATACCAGGCTTAACAGAAAGGTTAGTAAGACCTAATATATTTAATAGGGAAAAATATGGAATGACTCATAGGAGTTATAATACGCTAGATACATTATTTAGTAAGACTAAGGATAGACTTAGTAAATTAGATATTGCTAATATAGTTTATAAAATTCCATGTAAGGGAAACGATCAGGATAATTGTAATAAAGTATACATAGGGACGACAAAAAACAAATTAAGGACAAGGATTGCAGGACATAAATCAGACCAAAAATATAGGCATGTTAATTCACAAAAGACAGCGTTATCTTCTCATTGCTTTGGTTTAAATTACTATCCTCACTTTGAAAATGTTTCAATAATAAAAACAGAAACAAATTATAAGAAACGTTATATGTTAGAAATGTTAGAAATTATGAATACACCTACAGAACAGAGAATTAATTTTAAATTAGACACAGATAATTTAGCACAGAGTTATAGGCATTTAGTTAGCAAAAAGTTAATACATTGAAATAAATAATACTTCTATTTACAATGTTATTTATTAGGATAATTTGTATAAAATTTTTTTTTATGTTATTATTATTATTTTTTTTGCTATTTTGTGAGCAACATATGCTATGTTAACCTGTTAAAGGTAGAGGTACAACATGTTGTAATTGTTAACAGAGCATGTGTTGTTTGCAGAATAAGTTTAATTTAAACTATTTTATTTTTTAATTTGTTATTGTTGTTAAAGTAGATAACACACGATATGTTTTTAACAATGTACATGTCATACTTCACAATGTAAAATGCCTACATGTCGTCTGTTACCTCAAAAACATTGCGTCTGTAAAAAACATGAGCAAAGTCGTCTGACAAAATTTCAAATAGAGCTTGTTCTATTTTGTTATGTTTAAACATCTGACATTAGAACTCTATGACTTGCGAAAAATCCAGATGCCGTTTTTGGGCGGTATAAACAGTCGGCTTGAGAAAATTTTAATGTATTAATGTATTAATATGTTTTAAATAATTATTTTTTATAATAATAAAGAGCATAGAAAATGTCAGACGTAAATGTACATGTACGTTTGTGAGCAAATTTAAAAACCGTCTGTAAAAATAAAAATTTTGACAGACATAAAAAAATACATGAGGAATTACATGTTAAAAAACAGACGTAAAAACATATCGTCTGTGGGTGCCTTAAGAATTTTTTCATGTGTATAATTTTTTGTATGTAAAATTTTTTTACAACATTTTTTCAAATAATTTTTTATAACATTTTAATTTTCCTGATGATGATAACAAATTGTTATCGAAATATTGAAAATAAAATACCGTTAAACCTTTTTTATAAAAACAAAAATCAATCAAGATCTTTAGCTGGAAAATTTAGAAGAAAACAATATAAACAAGATCAAATAATACGAATATTTAATTTCCATTTACTTTTGTGAAACATGCTAGATTTTTATATTTTTTGTCTACTTACATTTTGCTTGATTCCATTTTAATTATTTGTGAACTAGTTTAAATGAGGTCGTTAGCAAATACTTTAACGACAAATTTTTTCCCTTTTGACAGACAAATACGCCAAACACGGTAGCATTTTAACGGCGTTTTGTAATAGATTTGAAAAATGTCGTATACATTGGCGTTTTTCGCCAACCACGGTACCATTTTTGAAAAACGCCCGTATTTCGCCGTAAAAACGCCAAACACAATAAAGGTGATTGTCTAGATACGAACCCGTAAAAACATTCTTAAACTCCTCAAGTTTCGCTCCAGATTGAGGCGGACTAGAGTTTTGTCCCGGGAATTCCCACATCAAGAAATCCCGGGAATTCCTATTTGAAAATTTCCCGCTTTCCAAGGATTTTATTTTGCGGGATCCCGGGAAGCAATAAAAAAATTATTGGCAAATCTTCATGTAGAAAACAGCTGCTTCTAGTTTGTTATTTGCTTCAAACGTAAAACAAAAAAATAATTGTCAGCGCTATGCAAAGAAAACAGGTGTTTTTATGTGAGCAGTTTTAACAAACTTACATTTTATTGTACAAAATTGATTTTTTGAGGTAATTAATTGCAAACGGAGAAGGAATTTGATTTTTGTGTCGTTCAGACGTATTTTGTGTCTGTTGAAAAAGAAAAAAATAAAAAATCGAATTTAACTATTTAAAATAACAATAATTTTTAAAATATAAACTGCAATTTATAATAAGCAGAACATATTTGTAAGGATCTAAGCAATGAATGCAGATCGACCTGTTTTTTGGACGATGATTTACCGCCTGATAAATCAGACAAGAAAAATAATAAAAACAGAAAATCGAATTCAAATGTTATCGAATCTAACAATAGAAAGCATAATTCAAATCAAATATTCGCAAGGGAGAACATATCTTTTAAGGATCCTAAACTAACTTCTGTTAGTAATGAAAACTTGAAGGCAAATTTTGGAAATGTTGCACATAAAGTCAGCAAAAATGGACTAGACTTAGTTTCGCCAGGAACAATTTCTTTGGAAGAAAATATAATAAAGAATATAACTATCTTAAATGATAATGGGGTACCAGAAAATTTGAAGAGTTTTTATTCTGAAAGCCAAGACACTTTGCCTGGAACTAATATTCAACAGGAAAACTCAACTAACTTTTTTGCAAATCGCATGGATTTTGAAGATCATTTTGCAATTTCCAGAATCGAGGAAGAATTTCAAGAAGCAAGCACTAGAAAAAGGAAAAAAGCTATTAGTACTAAGGTAGATTTATCTAATTTAAATGTTAAAAATGTACACGTAACACAGCCAAACAAAACCAATCAACAATCTCAGAATAGATTTTAAATTTTAGGGGAATTAAATATTGAAAGAGAAAATAACAATCCAATTGAAAATAAATCTAGTTTATTTGTACCAAAAAATGAAGCTTCCCAAGCAAAATCTTCTTTTTGTCCTCCTATATTCTTAAAATATGTTAACATAGATAACTTTGTTGAACACTTAAATTCAAAAAAAATAGCTTTTAAAATAATTAATACTAAAGCTAAATTATTTTTAAAAGATTACCAAGTTCACGAAGAAATGATGCAACTTTTAAAAAATAAAAATATTGACTCTTTTTCTTTTACACCTCTGGAAAAAAAACGCAAGAGCATAATTATTCGCGGCTTATATTTTAAAATCCAATTTAGTCTCCATTAAAATTTGTTTTTTTTTTCTCATTCATTTGTTTATTGAATCTTCACAAAGTGAACTAACAACAACAATAAGTATTCAAATCTTAAAACTAAATACATAAAATTAATTAAGTCCAGCCAATGCTAGACAAAAATGTTTTATTTTGCACGATCAATATCGGTGAAATCACCTATTTAACGTTCTGATGGTGGCAAGGGTGTCCCTCCTTCTTAACCGAGAGTGTCCTTCAAAATTAAGTATATTGCGTGCAAGACGATTTGGATGAAGTTCCAATTTACTGATATACCTTGTTGCGTACGTTGAAAACTCGTCTTTTACAAGAGAAACACAGAGATCCTTATGAATTCGTGAGTTTTTTACGTACCATGGAGCTGCGGTAATTGTTCGAAGAATTTTGTTTTGTCGCCTTTGAATTCATTAGTTGGATTCCATAGCACAATATAGGCTTTAGAATTGCGTTGTATAATAAAAGTTTGCAATCCAGCTTCAATGTAGAGTTTCTGCCCATAAGCCAATTCAGTTGAGCTGCTTTTAACTTTAACTGAGTAACTTTCGCATCTATGTGAGACTTCCACGTCAACCTACGGTCCAGGTGAATACCAAGGTACTTGACTTCATTTTGCTGCGGAATAGGTGAATTGTTGATTTGGATGGCTGAACATGTTTGTTTACGCAGCGTGAATGTAACGTGAGTACACTTTTGTTCATTAACTTTAATTTTCCAAAGTTTTAACCACATCTCTAATATTGAAATATACTCCTGCAAATTTCGCGAAGCTACTTGATGGCTTTCATGTACGCTGCAGAATGCTGTATCGTCTGCAAAAGTTGAATTGTGCATTCCGGGTGTCGTTGGCATGTCAGAGGCGTAAATCAAATATAAAGTAGGCCCCAGTATGCTGCCTTGGGGAACTCCTGCCTCGATTGGCTGAGTTGGGCTTATAAAGTCGCCTTCTCTGATAATAAACTTCCGCCCACATAAGTAGCTTTCCAGAAGCTTGTGAGTATTTACAGGCAAGTTTAACTTTATTTTGTGTATCAAGTCCTCGTGCCACACTTTATCAAAAGCTTGAGAAATGTCAATGAATAGAGCTGAGCAATACTTCTTCTCCTCAAAGGTCTGTCTTATAACATTGCCTAGTCTGTGCGTTTGTTCTAATGTGCTGTGTTTAGCCCGAAAGCCAAATTGATGATCAGGGATGCATCCCACAGTGTTCAACATTGGACTCAACTTTGCCATTAACAATTTTTCGAACAGTTTTGAAATTGTTGGCAGTAGACTTATTGGTCTGTATGATTCTACTTTAGTGGGGTCCTTCCCTTGTTTGGGTATCATAGTAATCATAGACACCTTCCACTCTGCAGGATAATACTCGAGACGTAAAATAGCGTTAAAAATAAAAAGAAGAATTCTACGAGCTACACGAGGTAGCTGCTCAAGCATTTTACCAGTAATTTGATCAATACCTGGAGCTTTCCTGGGGTTTGTGTTACGAATAACATTTTCAACATCTTGAAAACTAAGTCTCAAAGGCACAGGCAATCTAACAGCATATGGCGGAAATTCAGCAACATCATCCACTGTATCATTTGCAGTAAAAACGTTTTTCAAATGATTAACATACACCATCCCTTTTTCAGAATCGCTTCTTGCCCAATCTCCAGTTGAAGTTCGCAGAGGTGGCTTACCTACTACGGGTCTTTTTAGACCTTTTGTCGCTTTCCATAGAGAATAGTCGGTTTGAGGGGTACCATCAAGACCTTCCAGATAATTTTTAAGGGAAGCCATTCTTTGGATTTCGAGCAGATTTCTTAACTGAGCTATGCACTCTCGTAGCCTGCTTTTAAGCTGGGGAGACCTGCGAAGTTGCCACTCTCTTCTAACTCTTCTTTTTTCTGTTAGAAGTTGTTCAATTTCAAACTAATATGTTCTGTTGCTCACATTTCTGGATCTTATATGGCTAGTGGTGGCATGTTGTACGGCTAGATTAAGGTGTTCAGAAAATTCGTTAATCGACACATCAATATCCTCAGGCGTTCTCAAGGCAATGTTTTCCGTACAATGTGTACTCAAATATTTCTTATATTTTATCCAATTAACTCGCGTGACGGTCAACGCCAAGTCACAAAACGGGGAACCAACCCCTGGGGGAACGAAACAGAAACTATAGTTGGTGAGTGATCTGAGGACAAGTCCAATGAAGGCTCCACTTGCATCCATTCTGAGGGAAAATTTTTTGTAACTCCAAAGTCTATAACGTCTGGGATCTTGCGTTGGTCTGACGGCCAATAAGTGGGGTGTCCACTTGAAATCACACCTAAGCCCATTTTGGTAACGGTGTCAAAAACCACACGGCCTTTCGGGGTAATTAAACGTGATCCCCAAAAAGTGTGTTTTGCGTTATAGTCGCCAGCCGCTAAAAATCGAGGACCAAGTGATTTGAAAAAAATTGAATATTGTCTTTCTGTTATTGAAAATCGTGGTGGTGAGTAAATCGAGGATATAACAATTTTTTCATGAAAATAATTAAGGCATATATTTGTAGCTTGGAGATATTCCTCACATGTCTCGTTCATTAAAGTGTTTAATTCTGGATTTTATTAGAATTGCCGATCCTCCGCAAGATCTTCCACGGGGATCTTTTGTGTCGTACAGTATGTAGCCATTAATTTTGAAATAACTGTTAGTTGTCAAATGGGTTTCAGCAATCATCATTTTATCGATCTGCTTTTCCATAAGGAAGTGCTCAAGTTCATTTTTGTGTTGGCGGATGCCGTTTGCGTTCCAGAAACATATTTTTAACCAATTCATTTTTTTAAAATTGCCTGTAAAATAGTGGATTGCATTTTTAGCATTTCCTGCATCATGTTGGTCATAGAGACGGTAAAAGTGTTAATGGATTGAACAAGAGTCTGCAGAGTTGCCTCTAGGTTACTAAAATTTGGATCGGAAATTTGGGGCTTGGGTTGCTGGTTCAAGTTTTGGTCGGATTTAACCACATTAGCATATGAAAATTGTTTGGTATGCTGCGTGTTTGTGAAGTTGGTTGGATGGCCTACCTGGGGAAAATTGTTTTTGCCAATGACATTTGGCTGCTGGGCTGCTGGAGAAACCGATGACTTATTTGTCATTGACCGCTTAAAATGAGTATAGACAGGGCAACCTCTATAATTTGCAATGTGGTTACCTCCACAGTTACTGCATTTTTTAACATTTGCGTCGGCCTTTGGCTTATTGCACTGAGTTGTGCCGTGAAGTTCGCCACATACAACACAAACAGCGGGCAACTTGCAGTAAGCCTTAGTGTGGCCAAATTCTTGGCAGTTTAGGCACTGAACGGGTCTTGAACGCTTATGTGGCTCCTCAACGGTAACCTTACGATGCAAAAGATATTTGAGGTTATATATTGGGTGAATTTCACTCTTTTTTAGCAGAACATCCCCTGGTTCTAGTTCAACCCTAAACATGGGTTGAGGGGTCTTTTCACGGTTCCTGATGTTTACTACTGTTTTTATTTTAAAACCCTTATCTTCCAATCCGGTTTTTACATCATCAATATCTACGCATGGGTCAATCCCTTTAATAACGACCTGAAGACTTGTGGCACTTTTGAGCTGGTAAGTGTAAAATGATCTTTTCTGTTTTTCTAAGACATCAGACAATTTTCGGTAGTCGTTTTCATGGTTTACCTGAATTTTTGTTTCATTGATGTTTTCACGCTTAACTGATGTCACGTTGAAATTGTCCTTACCGATTACCGTAATAAGTTGTTTTACCAGCTCATTAGAAGTAGGTTCTCTCAAATATATTGGTGGCGGTTTAAATGTTTTTTTTGCTGTATTTGGCTCATCAGTCTGGAGGATTGCAAATCTATTACTTTTCGTTGCTGTAGCGGTATTATCCTCTTTGGATATCTTTGGTTGTGATGATATCTGAGCGGATTTCGGGCTTCGCTGACGTTTAACCACGGTAACATACCTGTCCATGCCTACTTGTGTTTTCGGCTTATCTGCAATTACTGAACTGGTGGATGGTTGGTCTTCTGTTGCAACAGCAATGTTTGGCGAACACGAACGCGTGCGTTTTTTATCTCTTAGAGACAGGAGATTGTCCAATGACTTTTCCAATGATTCCTCTTCAGAAATCCAGAGGTTTTTTCTAATGGAGCTAAGCTCCCTCTCAGAATTGCATCTACTAGGTACACTCATGCAATTTTTTTTTTATTTATATTTTTTTAAATTTAAAAGTATATAAAAATAATTGTCATAAAGATTTTCGGTTTTGCAAGAAAACAAAACTTTAGTGTATAGTTTTTTTCCCACTGGGTAGGTAATCTTCACGCACAATAACAACAACAACAATGCACTGCCACCGCACTTGTTTTATTGAAATTGATTTTATTGTTTAGTTAATGAAATGTAAGGAATTTATTTTCCCGTTTTTTTTTTGTAAATAATTTGTTATTGTTTTTACAATTTAATACAATATATTATTGTTTTTGTATGTAAGTTTAAAAATATGTTAGCACAATGATTTTTTGGTTTGTTTTTTTTTTTCACTTTTTAAAAACACGACTGTGCGGTTGAAGAATCACAGAGTGAATGTCCATTAAAAATGAATTAGATTTCATTATTCCTGACACTTCAAAATTCACAACCACATTCTCAAAACAGAATGATATAGATACAGGTTTATTTCTTGTAAAACTAAATATTGGTAGAAATGGTAACGAAGTAACCAATATTAGATATATTTTAAACCAAAGAATTACATGGGAATCTCCAAATAGAAGGTTAGGTTAGGTTAGGTTTAACAGGCTGCCAGCTATTATAAAGCCAGCCCACTTGGGTCCAGTCAGGTCCCGTTGTGTTGCCTGGATCTGATATGTATCTCAGTAGATCTACATATCACTGGCTTAGAACCAACCCGAGGATCGGATAAAGGAGTCCAATCCACTTACATCGCATTCCGATACCTCCGTCAAATCATGCAGCATCGGTCTGTCTAGGTACAATGCCCTTATATAAGAAAGAGCTGGACACTGACAGAGGAAGTGCTCAACGCTCTCTTCTTCCTCCTCGTCTCTGCAACTTCTACAGAAGTCATTAAATGGAAGATTTAACCTCCTTGCCTGCGTCCCTATGTGGCAATGTCCCGTCAGAACCGCCACAGCAGAACGCAACCTCCGTCGGGGCAAGCCCTTTAGGATAATAGTCCTCCTGTTATCATATCTGGGCCATGTCAGCCTTGATATTCGACAGGTACCCTCATTAGACCATCTGTCTTGAGCGGTCTGAAAAAGTTGGCGCTGTACTAGTTTCTTACAGCTCGCAACCGGGATTTCAACGATCCCATCAATATCTCTTTGTTGTAGCTGGACACCGGCCTTTGCCAGTTCATCCGCTACTAGATTTCCGGACACTTCACTGTGCCCTCGTACCCAGATAAGCTCCAGGTTCGAATGTCTCGCTATCTCGTTTAGAGATATCCGGCATTCACGAACCAACCTGGATGTCGTATAGACTCCACCTAGTGCATACAACGCAGCCTTACTATCAGTACAAATTCGGATATCATTCTCATATATCCTGTAGTACCTTAACCAGTTAGCTGCTCTCATAATGGCCGCAATTTCGACCTGCGCTACGCTACACTCATTTTGCAGCCTAAAACTCATCCTCCTCTCATACAAGGGGATAAAGATACCCCCACCGACTCCCGAGTCCGACTTGGATCCATCTGTAAAAATTTCAAGCACATCCTCTTGACGATCTGTACCAGTCGTCTCCGAGAATGAGCCTGATAAGATTACATCAAATCTCTTGTCGGGCAGTAGAGCCGGCGAGCAGTAATCAATATTTTCCGGAAGGTTCACTATTCTTCCTATTATTGAGGCATGACCATATGTCGCCTCCTTCCACGTCCCGCTTGACCACAGCCTGATAGCCGAATTCATGGCTATTTCCTTCACCATGAGATCAGCCGGCAGCCAGTTGAGCATAGTGAAAAGTGCTTTCGATGGCACCAGTCATAGTGAAAAGTGCTTTCGGAAGCACCAGTCACCATCAAAGCAGCAGTACGCATTATCTTTTCTGCGATTTTGCAGTAGGTGGTTTTCTTCAACGACTTCCACCACACAAGCGCTCCATATGTTAGAAGGGGCTTTACAACCCGTGCTGAAAAGCCAGTAGGAGTTCCTAGGATTTATTCCCCAGGTCTTTCCAATGGCCCTTTTGCACAAGAATAAGGCGATAGCCGCTTTTTCTGCCCTTGACTGGACATTATGCTGCTAGGATAGTTTGGAATTCAGGTAGATGCCCAGATATTTCGCACTGTCTGACAACACTAGCTCAACCCCCCTTACAGTTGGCAGAGTAAACGATGGAGTCTTGTATCTTCGAGTGAAGAGCACAAGCTCCGTTTTTTGCGGATTCACACTTAGATCGCTATTTGTACACCATCCTACTATAAGGCTTAGCGCAGAGCCTAGTTGCTGTGATAGTATATCCGGGTACTTACCCGACACAGCAACCGCAATATCATCGGCATATGCCACTGTCCTAAACAGCATGGAATCTAATTCCATCAATAACGAATTCAGAGCTAAATTCCATAGAAGAGGAGATAGAACCCCTCACTGTGGAGTGCCCCTTCTAGCCACTCTGCAAATTGTGGCTCGCTCCATATTGGAAGTAATGACCCTATTGGTCAGTAAATTCTTTATGAAGCTAACAATTGACTGATGAACGTTCAGTCTTTCCAGAGCGATTATTATAGCCCTTGGCAACACATTATTAAATGCCCTCTCTATATCAAGGAAGGCAACCAATGCATACTCCCCCTGCTCCAGAGCTCTCTCTACATACCCCACGAGCGAATGCAATGCAGTCTCAACAGATTTGCCCTTGGTATAGGCATGTTGAGATGCTGATAAATGGCTCGGAATAATTGACATTCTAAGATGTAATTCAATTATCCGTTCCAGGGTTTTAAGCAAGAAGGATGACAAGCTTATAGGCCTGAAATCATTCGGAGTGGTGTGTGAAGCCTTCCCCCTTTCGGAATAAAGACTACAACACACCTTCGCCATGATTGCGGAATGTAGGACCAACCAAGGCAGGCCGAGAAGATCCTTATCAACCATGGCTCCAAATAGAAATTCTAGGGAAATACAATGCTGGAAATACAATGCCGAACAATTGTAATCGTCCATACAAATGTGTTAAATGCGACATTAACCATGGACCGGGCGAATGTAAATTTATTTCTTCCAAGGATAATTTACCATTTTGTAATAATTGTTCACAACGAGGTCATCCTTCAAGTTATAGAGGGTGCCCTGCTTATTTAAATTATATTAAAATAAAATGAAATCAAAAATTAAACAAGAAGCCATAAGGAAAAGGAAACAAGTTTCGAAAAACATTTTTGACGCTTTACAAGACAAAAATTTTGTAAAAGAAGGTAAATCATTTGCCAGTCATTTTCATAATGATTATACCAAGTTTAATCAACGAAATTTTTCGCATTCTCCAGTCATTGAAGAATTCTTAAAAATCGCTAGAGTTCTGTGTCCTCCAGAGACATTATCTCTCGAAGATAAGATATCTAATTTTCTTAAAAATTACAGAAAGCTTTCAAAGGAGGAGGCAAGACAACATTGTCTTTGTCTTCTAAATGAATTGAATAATTCATATGACCCATAATGGCTTACAATTACTTACTTTTAATGTAGGATCTATCGTTTCAATAAGCCGAAGAATAGATTTATTTAATATACTGAATGCTAATAGAATTGATATTGCATTTCTTCAAGAAACACATCTTAATCGAAGGCACAGAGTAGTTTATAAAGACTACAATTTTATTCGGAATTTTAGCTCTCAAGGTGTCGCTATTGTTTTAAGAAATTCGTATAAATATTTATTATTGCAAACTTCAGGCATAGAATTTCCTCATATTCTAGTTTCAATCGAAATAAGGTCTAGTAATATTTTAAAGAAGTTCTTAATTGGCTCTATCCCGATTATGTGCTTATTCTCAGAATTATGACGGAACATTTATAGGAGGTGATTTTAATTCAAAGCATTCTAGCTGGGGTGACTTTACGGCAATATTTTCTTCAACTTCTTGGAACGCAACTCAGTAAATTTGTTATGTTTGTGTGATAGTCTTCCTTCATATCCTAATGGAACATCCTTTCTCGATCACTTTTTAATAAGCCGAAATTGTGTTGATAGTACTAATTGCAATTTTAAAGTATCAAGTTTGCCGTCTTTTTCAGATCATTACCCGCTCAAACTTCATATCCTCCTTCAAAATTTTGAAATATTATTAGTTCCTCCATCGAATTTTATTTCCTTCAAAAATACCAATTGGAATAATTTCCAATCTGATGTTAGAAATAATATTTTAAATCATTTTCCTACTTCGATTAGAAACCTTACCATCCAAGAAATTGACGATTATATAAATAATTTTTCCCTAACAGTAAATACCCTTACTAATTTTCATTCTGAAGAAGTTAATTTGAATGGTAGAAAATTTTTGGTTTCAGAACGTATAAAAGGGCTTTTTAGAATTAAATATGATTGGCAAAAGAACCTTAAGAGAATGTATCACCGAACCTTAAATCGTGATAACCCAGATTATAAAATTTTATCTAAACAGATATAACTTTTAAATATTATGATTAAAAAACAAGTAGAAATTGAGCAATCTGAAATATTTAATAGGAAGATTCAGAATAATAAGCCCGGACCAAAAGCACATAAACAAATTTATAATGTATTAGGTTATAAAAAAAAAAAAACATGAAATTGAATCACATTTCTATTGATAATGAAATTGTGGAGGATATTTCACTAGCCGTCGAAAAGCTAAACGAACACTTCTCGGAAATTTATAGAGTTTCTACTTCTGGCTTGTATACTTCCCAGATTGATGATACAATTAACGGTGTAATTTCTAATGCTTCCAACTTTAGATATTCATTCAATGAAGATTCAACGGCTGTTAATAATAGAAATTTTTCAGAACTTGTAAATTTGGACGAATTAGTATCTATTTCAAAAAATATTAACAGTAAAAAATCCTGTGGGTTAGACAATATTTCAAATTTTATTATTAAAAAACTTCCAATGAAAGCCTTTGAATACCTGACCATCATTTTTAATAACTGTCTAAATAATTGCTACTTCCCATCTAAATGGAAAATTTCAAAAATAGTTCCTATTAAAAAGAAACCGAACGACGTTAACATTAACAATTTACGCCCCATTTCTTTGCTTTCAAACATAGGGAAACTATTCGAGAAGATAATTCGGAAGAAACTGGATAGTGAAATAAGTGGAGATTACATACATAATCTTCAATTTGGTTTTAAGAGTAACCATTCAACTATTGATGCGTTATTCAAGTTTAAAAATGATATTGTTTGCAATCTTCGAAAACGTTATTGTACGGTAGCAATATCCTTGGACGTGGAGAAAGCCTTTGACCACGCAGGTCATAATAGCATTCTATTTAAGATGATACAAATTGGCTTTAGTTCCTATATTATTAAACTACTTAAGAGCTATTTTTTACAAAGAAAATTCTGCATTTACTTTAAAGATGAATTGTCAAATTTTGGAGATGTTAAATGTGGTGTTCCACAAGGTTCAATTTTAGCTCCTCATTTATATAATATTTTTATATATGATTTTCCTCATGTAAGAAATAATTCTATTGGCTTACTTTACGCCGATGACTCCCTTCTTTATTCGCATAATGAATCCCCTTTGAGAGCTCTAACACAAGTTTCAGATCATTTAATGGAGGTCAAAAAATTTTACGATAAATGGGGTATTAAAATCAATGCTTCTAAGAGTGAGGCAATCTGCATTCGGAATGCTTCTGGAAAATGCAAAAATTTTGTTGTTCCGGAAAGCAAAGCTCTTAGATTATATATTGATGATAATGAAATTCCGATTCGTGATAAAATTAAATATTTGGGTATCAATTTTAATAAACTTTTTAAATTTAACGAGCATGGACGAGCATTACTTTAAAGAAAGCTTATAAAATTATGGGCTATTTCTCAGGAATTTTATATAACAAAAATTTACCTTGTAAAACTAAATTATTATTATACAAGACAAGCCTGAGGCCAGTATTTCTTTACGCGTTTCCTATTTGGTTTAATGTTTCTCCGTCTTTTATAAAAGAAATAGAAATTTTTGAACGAAAGGTATTAAGATACTGCATTGGAAAAAACTTTCAATCTGTTTGTAAACGATATTCAAACTTGTTTATTTATAACAAATCAAATATTACTCCCATTAGTTTTTACGTCTGTGATGTTTTAAAAAAATTTATAGCAAGACTTTCTCATCACGAGAATGATGTATTAAGGAATGCTTTAAATGGACAAATAAACTTTAGTTGGTCGAATACAAATTACTTATCACCAGTTGGTTTTTTAAATCAGGATCCTCCTAATTTTAACTTAAGTATTAATTTGCGTCCCCCTTTTTATTTGAAGAGTACTCCGGGTACTCACAGGGGTTTGTTGATTAGTTTTGTTTTAGTTTTTAAGTCTTACATCTAAGTTAGTTTTTAAAATTAGTTTTAAGTTTATTTTAGAGTTATACTCTCATTTGTTTCATGCTAGCTCCGGCAGCAAGAGCTTATTATACATCTGTTTTGCATATCGCAATATATTAACTTTATTGAAATAAGTTGGTTGCTTTTTAATTATATTGTTATTAGGATAATACATTATAGTAATAAGTTTTTTGTCTTTCATTGTATTGTAATTTGCATGATATTGTAGTTTCAAAGGCTCAATAAATCTAAATCTAAATTAATTGCAAACGTAATTTTTTTGTTGCTAATAAAAACAAATGCAATTCTTAAGATGGTAAACTCAATCGTGTGGACGTTTTTTAAGAAAAAATCTAGTGAAACTGCGATATGCTCCCTATGTGCAAAAACAATATCACGTAATGGACGAAGTACCAGCGGCTTATTGCGTCATTTGAAATCTTTACACAAAAAGGCTTGGGAGAAAGAAGTATATGATCGCGAATGTTAGGAATAAATACCCCTAAAATAAGAAAAACTCAACCTGCATTGATGAACTTGGTTTTAAATAAAAGCTTTCTAATAAAATTTTTGTAAATGCCTAACATTTATTATTTCAAGTGAGCGGGTTCCCGGGAAATGAAAAATTGCGGGAAAATAAAAACTCTAAGACTGACATAGACGCTGAGCAATAATATGCCCAATATTCAAACTGCCGGTGTGTGGAGAAAGACAATCATTAAGCAAAAGGGCCATCAGTTGCTATGGGTCCGAGATTATAATTAGTGAACATCCATAGTACCTATGTTTAAGGGGGAACTAAATACAAAATATTACAAATAAGCATATTACACAACAATAAAAGAAATATAACATTTCAATTCAATGAAAAACTAACTTACGCACCTTGAGAAAAAAGAAAATATTAAGAAATATTACAATTTTAATATCAAAAGCGAAAAAAAAGAGAAAAGAAGAGTTCAGTCTTAATACAATATATAAGTGTGATCTATGATTTAAAATCATAAAAATTTATAGATTTAACAATTCCATCAAGCATCGTTATTTCGGTCACGAGATTCTCCATACACGCTAATTCTATTCTCTTTCTTAAGTTTCACATTTTAAAAAGTTTATTTGCCAGAGAAGAATAATTATCATTGAAGTATATACGCTTTTCAGCAGCTCCATCAATAACATCTGGGGCGTTAATTGACATGGTTCTATAATATTCAAACATAACAATATTACCTAGAAATTTAGCCTAAGATAAAATAAGTACATGTTCAATATACATGGTATATTCATAACAATAATCTAAAAAACTATATGAACATAACTATATCTCTACAATGCAGATCAGCTCCCCAGCCACAAATATACAAAACAAAGAACAATATCAAATATACATACGCAAGCATACACAATGTAAGCTTACATATGTAAGTTAACGAGAATTTTGTTAACACGCGCAACAGTTAATTTTTGGGTCGCTGCAAAATATGCTTACCTGGCGTCTAGACAGTTTGCTGCATTTCCTGTTAATTTTTGGTTTTAGTTGAATTGCAATATAACACTTGTTTGTGCAAAAGCTTAATAATAATTTTAGAAATAAGAAAGTTCAGTTCTTAAGTTGAATTCAAATAATAAAGACGAAAGTCTTGAATATTTTTTAAAAACAAAATAAAATGTAATTTTGTTTAATTGGCGCCCAACGTGGGGCCTGGCAGGATATTTTGACAGTGTGTATGGATAAAACCAGACGAGTGTAACTAATCTCAAATTTGTCATCATTTGCCAGGCTGCCACAAAGTAGTCAACCCTTTTGTACAAGTTCGGAGGTTACCACGCGCGAAGTGTGTACCGAGGGCCCCAGTCACCCCATCGCGGGACAAAAAGGAATAACCGAAGGCAACGGCGTGGGAAAATGCTAAGATTAATACTGTAAGTTATTTTTAAGACATTTTTTTTAGTGAAACAAACTTGTGAAAAAAGCAAAGAAAAAAATCTAAAAGTTTAAACAAAGAATAAAAATTATGTAAAAGTTAAAATTAAAGAGAAAATTAAAAGAATATTTGGAAAAAATAAAACAGAATCTTAAGTAAAAATAAATTTAAATTTTAAATAAAAGAAATTAAAGAGTCAATATAAAAAAAAATAATTAAAAGTAATTAAAAGGTGCATAAAGAAAATCTTAAGTTAAAATAAATTTTAAATTTAAATGAAAAAGATTAAAAGAATTAAAGAGCCAATTATTTAAAAATTAAATAAAGAAAATCTCAAGATAAAATAGATTTCAAATATAATGTTTTAATTGAAGAAATTTTTAAGAAAAAATTAAATTAAAGGAAATCAATTTAAAAGAAAATTAAATCTAAGAAAAAACAAGATAAAAATTTAAATACTACTAAATAGTGCTCATTTAAGGAAAAAAGGATAAAAATTTATTGAATATTGCTAAATAGTGTTAATAATATACCCATTTAAAAAATAACTAACACAAACAGCAGCGATATCTAACAAAAATTATATGTACATTTCTTCTACAAAAGTGATAAAAAACTTTTTTGAAAATCTGTTAGAAAAAGTTTAACATAAATTAGTGATATAAAAAGAATAATATTTTCTAAATAATTCGAAAAAAAACACGGCGTGGTAGTATAGAAAAAATCGGGAATTCTAACTTAGAAGAAATCGGACGATGTCAAACCCAAATAATTTAGTTAGGCCACCTATCTTGGATGCTCCACCAAATCAAGGTGTTAACATGGCAGAATTACAGGTAGAAATTAGGAGGATGATAAATGAAGCTCTGCAGGAACAAGCTAGGAATCTGGTTAATCCAATTGATCAGGATCAAGTGATTGACCCACAACATAGAAACAACTTAACTGATTTAGATAAGGTACCTGATGTGGTTAGGTGTCTTGAGAATTTTCCGGTCAACCGGGAGAGTATAGTTCTTGGAGGAAAGCTGTGGAAAGAATATTGAGTATATACCAACATCTCAGGGGCACACCGAAATATTTCGGCATACTGAGCATAATCAGGAACAAAGTAATCGGCAACGCGGATGCCGTACTTGAATCCTACAATACTCCTCTTAACAACTCACGTTGTCTCACCATGCATTACGCAGACAAAAGAGACGTGAGCACACTGGAATATCAGATGACTTCTCTGATTCAGGGTGCAGAAACAATACAGGAATTTTACCAAAAAGTGTATAACCATCTTTCTTTGATTTTGAACAAAATAAGTTCCATGGATATAGGACCAGAGTCAATGCGTCTCCTAACACAAACATACAGAGACAAAGCATTGGATACTTTTATCCGAGGTCTGAAAGGAGATCTACCAAGACTTCTTGCAATGAAAGAGCCTACAGATTTACCTAATGCTCTTCATTTATGTTTAAAATTGGAGAACCAAAATTTCAGGACTAATTATGCCCATAATATAAAATCAAATAAAAACTTCGGTTCCATTCCTTCACGGAATCAACCTACTTTATACCCTTCGCGTTATCAATCTCATTTAAATCCTTCACGGAATAAGTCTATTTTTTATCCGGAATTGGCACACATTCCACCGCCACCTCGACCAATTAGAATGCCCGACATCTCTCATGGAAGAGAAATACCAAATCAAGTACTAAGAAACTACCAAATGCAAGGCGCCGTTCCTAAATTTAACCATTATAATCAAGCAATGTATGCGCCACCAAGACCTTTTATGCCAAAACCCCAACCAAGGCCCGAGCCTATGGATGTGGAGGAAAGCAGGAGTAGGAGGAGTAGGAACATAAATTATATGAATAGACCAGTGAACAATGGGTTTTTTGGAAAACGACCGCCTCCAAATCAACCGGAAGTGCGTAAACAAGCTAGAAATTTCCATCTAAATTTAGAAACGAACAGTGTTAAAAACAAGCAACAGACTGAGGGAATTGATTATAGTAACAACTACCTTGACAAACAACATATAGAGGATGACATTTGTGGACAAACGAAGACCAACATTTGAGGGACATTGCTGAAATATTTAGCACATTGCATGATGCAAACATGAAAGTCCAGTTGGACAAATGCGAATTTTTTAAAGACGAGGTTGAATTTCTAGGTTTTATCATCTCCTCTAAAGGCATTCAAACAAATCCAAAAAAAGTTGAGACAATCTTAAAATTCCCATATCCCAACACATTAAAAGATCTTCGATCCTTTTTAGGATTATCTGGATATTACAGACGCTTTGTAAAGGATTATGCTAAGATAGCAAAACCCTTGACAAACCTCTTAAGGGGGGAAGAGGGACGTATATCCCGAAATCAGTCGAATAAAAAAATAATAGAGCTAGATGAATCAGCCAAAACGGCATTCCAAAAACTTAAAACAATTCTTTCCTCAAGAGATGTTATTTTGACATACCCGGATTTCAATAAAAATTTCGAATTAACAACAGATGCCTCAAATTACGCTATCGGCGCTGTTCTAAGCCAAGATAATAGACCAATAACATTTATTTCCCGGTCTCTGAACAAGACAGAAGAAAATTATGCCACTAATGAAAGAGAAATGCTGGCAATAATATGGGCATTAGATTCTTTAAGGAATTATTTGTACGGACATGCAAAAGTTCTTATATTTACAGACCACCAGCCCCTTACTTATGCTTTAAGTAATAAAAACAATAATGCAAAAATTAAGCGCTGGAAGGCAATATTGGAGGAGTATAATTACGAACTCCAGTATAAACCTGGCAAAAGCAATGTCGTAGCAGATGCTCTTTCTAGACCGCCATGTAATAAAAATGTTGATATCAATGCTTTAACAGCCACAGTCCACAGTAGTGATAGCTCAGGTGAAAATTTAATCCCATCAGTTGAATGCCCTATTAATGTTTTCAAAAATCAAATCTTTATTCTTACAGGCCAATCAAATGAATATCAATTTACATTACCCTTTCCTACATATCATAGACATATTATAACAGCTCCAAACTTCTCAGAGGACGAACTAGTAAAGATTCTAAAAAGATATCTTAATCCGAGTATAGTGAATGGTATATTTACTTGCGAAAATATAATGGGGAAAATTCAGGAGACATATCCACTTCATTTTTCAAAATACAAAGTTAGATATACTCAGACAAAAGTAGAGGACAGACATTGCAAAACAGGAAGAAGAATCTCTGAAAGTGCATAAAAGAGCACACAGAAACGCTAGGGAAAATAAAATTCAGCTTATGGAAAAATTCTACTTTCCAAAAATGAGTGAACTACTTAATAGAATAGTAATTCAATGTAAAATTTGCAGAGAAGGAAAATATGACCGTCACCCTAATAAATCTAATATATCACAAACACCAGTTCCTCAATATGCTGGAGAAATACTCCATATAGATATTTGGACCACTGAGAAAAATTTGATACTCACTGCAATAGACAAGCTTACAAAGTATGCCCAAGCAACCCCAATAAAATCGAGATCAATCGGAGATATTCGCGAGCCACTGCGAAAAACACTTTTCAATTTTGGAGTACCTAGAATCGTAGTTATAGACAATGAAAAAGCATTAAACCCAGATTCTATTAACTTTATGTTAGAAGATCAGTTAAATATACTTGTATTCAAAACTCCACCTTATAAGAGCTCAGTAAATGGCCAAGTGGAGCGTTTTCACTCAACCTTGGCTGAAATAATGCGTTGTTTAAAAACAGATAAAACACATAGGAACTTCGAAGAATTATTAGATAGAGCAGTTTATGAATATAACTACACAATTCACTCCACGACAGGGAAAAAGCCAATCGAATTGTTCTTTGGAAGAAGAGGTAGTATTAGCCCCGAGCAATATGAAAACGCAAGAAAAGAAAACATAGAGGCAATAGTAAAAAAACAACAGAAAGATTTAAAAGTCCACAACAAAGGCAGAAAACCGTTTAAGGACTACACAATAGGTCAGAAGATTTATGTAAAAATTAACAAGAGATTAGGTTCAAAACTATCACCCCGTTACAAAGAAGAAGTAGTCAAAGAAAATAAGAAAAGTACTGTAGTAACAGAATCTAACAGAATAATACATAAGGACCATATTAGAAATTAATCAATTAATGACATGAATATTTATGAATGAATTATCTTTGGTTACAGATTATTATTACTGCCACTGATAAAGGCAGAAATTCAGATACTTAATTACACTGAATCATACGTTGTTATGGTAGGAAACGGATACGGCAAGATACAGGACGGAACATTCAAATTCATACATCAAATAGATCTTAATTCCTATGATGACTTTTTGCAAAAAACAAAAACATACATTGAGAAACACATACCCGAGACGAATCCCTTGCAACCAACGTTACGTTATGAATTATATCAGACAATGGACTTATTAGAGACGCTTAAAAATTATACGCCCAAAAGACAACCTAGATCAATTAATGCCTTAGGAAAAATCTGGAAGATTATTGCCGGATCGCCAGATCACGATGATGCAGATTACTTTTATAAAACATTAGACGAGCTAATTAGCAATAATAATAAACAAATAATAATTAATACGAATTTTAATGATCAACTAAATAATATAACTAATCTAATTAATAAAGTTACTAATTCAATACAGAAAGATAGTTATTTTTTGAATGGAAATATTGAAATTATATCAAATAAAATAAGATTAGCAAAAGAAGGAATTATAAATATCAAATACAGAAATATTTTTAAATGAAAATGAAATTTATGCAGTGAAAAAAAATTTTAAAACATATAATAAAATCAAAATTTGTAAGAAAAACCATTTGTTAGATTTAAGTAAAGATAATTGTATAAGAAATATTATATTAAGTCAGAAATCGTCATGCGCAACAAGTAATGTTCATCATATACCCCGCGTTGCAGAAATATCAGATGGGATAATACTTCTGAATGATGTTAATAAAACCATTCTAACAGAAACCATGAATTATAAATTGAGCGGCACATTTCTAATTAAATTTGACAACTCAACAATAGCAATTGATGATAAACTGTATCAAAACTTAGACGCAAATGAAATGGCACCAATACCGGCCATGATGCAGGAAACTTCAATAGAGGAAAAAAGCCTAAATCTACTATCCTTGGAGTCACTCCAGGAGTTACATTTGAACAACATAAATGAGATACATGTTACTTTCCTACTCACAGCCAGCTTAGTAATTTTGGTACTTAAGAGAACACAGAAAAAACCAACAACAACTATAATTTTGCAGCCCACAAACATTTCCCAGGTTGAAAAAGATCAAGTTGAAATACCTGTTAAGAGAATACATGACTTACCATTTTTTTAAGGCGCTCGTGGACGAACGCATTTAAGGGCGGAAGAGTTAACGAGAATTTTGTTAAAAGGATGCAAAATCCACCAACGTATAATCCTTATTTTAAAAGATCTTTCAAAAAAAGAGGAAGTGATTCTAGGCATAACAAGTTGTGGGTTTCTAGCAGACCGCGTAAAATTAAATGAACTAAACAAGGAAACAGGTTCAGAGCTGCGAACGACCTTATAAAAAAGTGTTAAATTACGGCACTTATCTAAAGTAGAAAAATCAGAACCAAAAAATTCCGAAAATAACCCGATACGTGTTCACTACGACTAATGTTGACCCTAGCAGTCTTCCAAAATGAAGGAAAGCACGAAGAGGTGAGTATTGTATTGATAAGGGATAGAATATGTCCCGAAACAAAAGGATAAATTAATTTAATAAATCTAATGGATATACCATCAATACCCACCGACCCTGATTTAGCTTTATTCAACGCCACCCATAATTCAGGTTCCCCTAAGCAGCGAAAGGAAAAAGAAGCCACATCATCAGACAAGGATTCAGAGTCACTGATCCCGGAACCGTGTTCGACTTCCCAAGAAACAAAGAAATCATTAAGGTCATTCACATCCCCACAACGACATCGGATCATCCCCCAAACATCCCGATCTCCTCAAAACTCTCCATAAGCCGGAAGAGTCTAACCTCCCAAAAAGTCTAGCAAAATGCCTTCTCTTACGAATAACATTTTTAGCTTTATTTCGAAATTTACAAAGAGTTAACCAATTAGATTGAACACGATTCTGCGTATAGGCTTTAAACGCTATATCCCTCAGGGATCGAGCAAATAAAATGTCCCTTGAGTTCATCCAACTCTCCCTCTCACACCACATCTTTCTTACCTCCGAAACAAAAGTAAACAATGAATTGAAAAGAGAATTCAAAAAATAACACTGGTATTCAGCATTCCCATGGTGAAAGGCAAGAAGTCACACCCACCCAAGTATGAGTGCAGGCCATCCCAATCAATATTGTTAAAATCACGGTACTCATAATATTGCACCGGGCGACACACACTAAAATTCCAAGCATTTCATCTGGTCAAAAAAACAAACTTTAGCAATGTTCATTAATCGGGATTTATTAGGATCAAACATATTGCAATTTAAGTCTCCAACGATTATAATGTTCAAATAACTCGAAAAAAATGATGATGCAGGCTTTCAAATGAAGTGATATCACCATAAGGTAGATAAACAACACCAAAAAGAAGCTTAGCACCATTAAAAGAAAGTTCGATAAACAACGACTCACAAACACCCACCTCAGAGGCTTGAAATTTTTTCCTATAAATAATCTCCTTAGATATACATATATACTCCGACGCCAGCACCTCTCACACCCAATCGATCATTCCTAACAAACTTGAAACCAGAAATACTAATCGATCGGTTCGAAATATATGGTTTCAGCCAGGTTTCACTGACTGCAAATAAATCCAAAAACGTATTTTTAAGTAACTCTCTCAGCTCATCAATCTTGGAGAACCCAGGCGATGGTTTAATACTCTGGCAATTTATATGAGCAACATTAAAATTTCGAGCATAACGTAGTAAAGAAGCTTTCATGTACGAATTACCACCGAAAGAAGGACCGCTACTCTCATCAGAAGACATTAAAATAATAATATAGAATTATGGCGGGGAACAGAGCTCTACAGCAAAAGAAATAAAAATTAAGAAGCATAATATGTGCAAAAAGAGGGAAAAAAGAAATATAAGTAATTCTTCAAAATATGCATTGCTGTTTTTTTGTATTTAATTAACTTCTAAATATTTTCATAGGTACTTACAGATACCGTTAGATTTTTTACTCTCACAGTCCGAATGGGTTTTTTTGCGTTGGTATGCAGGGTTTCAATTCAGCAGTTTCTTATTTTACTTTAATTTCAACTTAATTCATTTATTATTATTTATTTATTTATTTACTTAATATTATTTGATCAGTTCTCCTGTGACTCTCCAACCGTACGATCGTAAAAAGTGAACAAAAAAATAAAAAATAAAATAAAATCATTGCTTAAACTCTTTTAAAATTAAATTGTAAAAACAATAACAAATTATTTAAAAAAAAAACAACGGGAAAATAAATTCCTTACATTTCATTAATAAATAAAATCAATTTCAATAAAACAAGTGCGGTGGCAGTGCATTGTTATTGTCGTTATTGTGCGTGAAGATTACCTACCCAGTGGGAAAAAACTATACATTAAAGTTTCTGTTTTCTTACAAAACCGCAATAAGTGGAAGAGCGAATTTATACAAAAGAAAAACTTTATGACAATTATTTTTATATACTTTTATATTAAAAAATATATAAATAAAAAAAAAATTGCATGAGTGTACCTAGTAGATGCAATTCTGAGAGGGAGCTTAGCTCCACTAGAAAAAAACTCTGGATTTCTGCAGAGAAATCATTGAAAAAATCATTGGACAATCTCCTGTCTCTAAGAGATAAAAAACGCACGCGTTCGTGCTCGCCAAACATTGTTGTTGCAACAGACGACAAACCATCTTCAAGTCTAGCTATTGTTGATAAACCGAAAACTCAAGTGGGTATGGATAGGTATATAACCGTGGTTGAACGTCAGCGAAGCCCTAAATCCGCGCAAATATCATCGCAACCAAAAATGTCTAAGGGCGATATTACCTCTGCGGCAACGGATAGTAATAGGTTTGCTATCCTTCAGACTGACGAGCCAACTACATAAAAAAAAAACATTTAAACCGCCACCAATATACTTGAGAGAACCTACATCTAATGAGCTGGTAAAAGCACTTATTACGGCAATTGGTAAAGACACCTTCAACGTAACATCAGTGAAGCACGGACAAATAAGTGAAACAAAAATCCAAGTCAACTGCGAAAATGATTACCGAAAAGTTTCTGCCGCTCTGGAAAAAGAGAAAAGATCTTTTTATACTTATCAACTTAAAAGTGCTAAAGGCCTTCAGGTTGTTATAAAAGGTATTGACCCTTATGTAGACACGGATGAGGTTAAGACTGCACTGCTAGATAAAGGCTTTAAAATAAAAAATGTGGTAAATATGCGGAACCGTGAAAAGATTCCTCAACCCATGTTTAGGGTTGAACTGGTACCAGGGGATGTTATTCTCAAAAAGAATGAAACTCACCCAATTTATAACCTTAAATTTCTTCTTCATCGCAGAGTTACCGTTGAGGAGCCGCACAAGCGTTTAGGGCCCGTTCAATGCCTAAACTGCCAGGAATTTCGCCATACTAAGGCCTATTGTAAACTGCCCACAGTTTGTGTTGTGTGTGGAGAGCTGCACGGCACATCACAGTGCAAAAAGTCAAAAACTGACTCAAGTGTTAAAAAATGCAGTAACAGTGGAGGCAACCACACTGCAAATTACAGGGGCTGCCCGGTCTATACCCACTTTAAGCAGTCAATGAAAAATAAGCCAACAATTACCTTTAAGCAACCCCAGCAGTCAAACATCATTTCTGCAAACAATTTTCCCCAGGTAGGCCAGCCAACCAGCCACATAATCATGCAAAACCCCAAACAAGTTTAATATGATAGTGTGGTCAAAACCGATACACAAAACTTGAATCAGGAGCCCAAGCCAAAAAATTCCGATCAAAATTTTACCAATCTTGAGGCAACTCTGCAGACTCTTGTTCAGTCCATAAACACTTTTACCGTTTCTATGACAAACATGAAACAGGAAATGCTGAAAATGCAATCCACTATTTTGCAGGCAATTTAAAAAAAATGAATTGGTTAAAAATATGTTTCTGGAACGCAAACGGCATCCGCGAACACAAAAATGAACTTGAGCACTTCCTTATGGAAAAGCAAATCGATATAATGATGATTACTGAAACTCATTTGACAAGCAATAGTCATTTCAAAATTAATGGCTACACACCGTATGACACTCAGCAATTCTAATAAAAAATAGAATTAAGCACTATTTTCTGCATGAGACACGTGAGGAGTATCTCCAAGCAACTAATATATGCATTGAATATTTGCATGAAAAACCCGTTATTTCTTCGATCTACTCACCGCCACGATTTTCAATAACAGAAAATCAGTATTCACTTTTTTTCAAATCACTTGGTTCTCGATTTTTAGCGGCTGGTGACTATAACGCTAAGCACACTTTTTGGGGATCACGTTTAATTTCCCCAAAAGGCCGTGTGCTTTTTGACACAGTTTCCAAACTGGGCTTAGACGTGATTTCAAGCGGACATCAGACCGGCGAAAGATTCCAGATGCTTTAGATTTTGGAGTTGCAAAAAATTTTCCTTTAGAATGGATGCAAGTAGAGTCTTCATTAGATTTGTCATCGGACCACTCACCCACTATAATATCCGTTTCGTTCCCCCAGGAGGTTGGCTCCCCGTATAGTGATTTGGCGTTCGCCATCACTAGAGTTAATTGGCTAATATATAAGAAATATTTGAGTACTCATTGTACAGAAAATATTACCTTGAGAACCCCTAAGGATGTTGATATATCAATTAAAGATTTTTCTGAAGACCTTAAACTGGCCGTGCAACATGCTACCACTACCCATACGAGGTTCAGATATGAGAACAATAGAACTTATTCGTCTGAAATTGAGCAACTTTTGTCAGAAAAAAGAAGAGTTAGAAGAGAAAGGCAACTTCGCAGGTCTCCCCAGCTTAAAAGCAGGCTACGGGAGTGCATAACTCAAAAATGCTTGTACAGTTACCTCGTGTTGCTAGAAGAATTCTTCTTTTCATTTTTAACACTATTTTGCGCCTAGAATACTATCCTGCAGAGTGGAAAGTGTCAATGGTTACTATGATACCCAAGCCAGGGAAGGATCCTACTAAAGTAGAGTCATATAGACCAATAAGTCTACTGCCAACAATTTCAAAACTTTTCGAAAAATTGTTAATGGCGAAGTTGACTCTAATATTGAATGATGTAGGATGCATCCCGGATCATCAATTTGGTTTCGGGCTAAACACAGCACCATAGAACAAACGCATAGACAAGTTAATGTTATAAGAAAGACTTTTGAGGACAAAACGTATTGCTCAGCTCTATTCATTGATGTTTCCCAAACTTTTGATAAAGTGTGGCACGAGGGATTAATGCACAAAATAAAGTTGAACTGCAAACACTTACAAGCTTCTGGAAAGCTATTTATGAGGCCGGAAGTTTTTTATCAGAGAAGGCGACTTTATAAGCCCAACTCAGCCAATCGATGCAGGAGTTCCCCAAGGTAGCATTCCGGGACCCACTTTATATTTAATTTACACTTCTGACATGCCAACCAGATGTGGTATTCACACTTCAACTTTTGCAGATGACACAGCATTCTGCAGCGTACATGAAAACCATCAAGCAGCATCGCGAAATTTGCAGGAGTATATTTCAATATGTGGTTAAAACTTTGGAAAATTAAAGTTAATGAACAAAAGTGTACTCACGTTACATTCACACTGCGTAGACAAACATGTTCAGCTATCCAAATTAACAATTCACCTATTACGCAGCAAAATGAAGTCAAGTACCTTGGTATTCATCTCGACCGTAGGTTAACGTGGAAGCCTCACATTGACGCGAAAGTCACTCAGCTAAAATTAAAAGCAGCGAAATTAAATTGGCTTATGGGCAGAAATTCTACATTGAAATTAGATTGCAAACTTCTGTTATACAACGCAATACTAAAGCCTATATGGCGCTACGGAATTCAATTATGCGTCAAACATTGAAAAAATTAAAAGGCGACAAAACATTCTTCATTTGTTTGTTTATAATGTAGACCAATATTCTGAGAACCTTTTAAATATCGTAAAACTCGTTTTGCAGCAACCCAATGTTCTCTTCCATAGTTAGTGTTATACTGACTTAGTGCACTTATTATATGAGCAATATCTGGTCTTGTTGGAACTGCTAAATACATCAGGGATCCTATCAAGTTCTGATAACTTCAAATTTTTCTTCATCTGCAGAACACATCTCTTTAGACCCGTGTTAAAAGGAGTTAATGAAGATTTACAATTTTCCATATTAAATTTCTTAAGAACGTTTTCTATATATTTCCTTTGTGACATCGTTATTTCTTTTGTATTTTCGTCTTGTTTGAATTCTATGCCCAGACAGAAGTTTAATCTACCCACATCCTTCATCTCGAAAGATTTTGAAAATTCTGACTTTAATTCTTTCCATTTGTTTTTATTGTTTGTTGCTACTATTAAATCGTCTACGTAAATGCCAATTAAGGTGATGTCTTCCCCTTGTTTTAGCATATATATACAATTATCTGATTTCAGCGATTTGAATTTCAGTTGCTTTAATTTTTCGTCAAGTTTCTTGTACCATTGTCAGTGGGGAAATGGGGAGGCAGAATTTCTCTGCCTCCCCATCCATTTGGATCGTGTATAAATTTTCTCTGCCGACGCATACGTGTATTTTCTCTGCTTCCTCATCCCTTTGGCTCGTGTATAAATTTTCTCTGCCGACGCATACGTGTATTTTCTCTGCTTCCTCATCCCTTTGGCTCGTGTATAAAATTTCGCTGTTACTGCTCTGCCAGTTATTTTTACAAGCGCGTATGTTTATGTGCGTATGTATGTATACTGTAAGGAGTTGAATTTTATTATATATATGTTTGTGTGTGTGTGTGTGTTTATGTATATATGTATGTATATGTACTATAAGGAATTGTGTTTTGTTATAAATACATATGTTTGTAGCGCGTATGTTTATGTGTGTATGTATACTGTAAGGAGTTGAATTTTATTATAGATATGCTTGTGGGTGTGTGTATGTAAAAGGTTGTTGCTAACGGAATATGAAGATATACAAATGGATGCATCTATAAGTAGCACAAGCTCAAACCGAAGGTTTGAGCTTGTGCTTAGAAAATTTTTGAAAATTCCAATTAGAATTTCTTAAAATCCCTATTGGAATTTATGTTATTCTCACTAAAAATTCCGAAAGAAATCCTAAAAACTACCAATTGAAAACCTAAATGGGTTTAGTTTATCGCTGTTATAAAAGGTGGTTTTGGTATTTGCTTTTGGTTTTAATGAACATTTTAAGAGAATGATAATACTTGAACCATTTAATGTGTTCAAGTATTAACGTTGAAGAAAGTTTCCAAGCTGGTTTAGTTTATCGCTATTGTTAAAGGTGGTTTTGCTATTTGGTTTGGTTTTAATGAATATGTTAAGAGAAAAAATAAGAATTGAACCTTTATTCTCCTTAAATGTTTATATAAAATTTTTCACTAATTCAAAATGGATATAAAAGGTCAATCAGAATCTTACATTCAGTTATTGCTTAAATTATCGCCTTCAAAGTTCGAAATGGTAAGAGTGATTAGAAATTTTAGTAATAATATTATTTATTGGAATTTATTGTTTATGTTTATTTTAGTTGTATCAACAAATTATAAACATTGCGCAAGGAATTAAGTCTGAGTACACTAAAATCGATGATATCCCCCTAAACGAACCATACAAAATTTTAAGTTTTGAGTGGAAGGTTACGCAATACGGATCAAAAGTCATTGCCCATTTAGACAACAATAAATGGTTTTATCTACCACAAAGAATTGTGAAGTATTTGAACAGAGAAGATCCATACTTGGCCAGAATGAATGACAAAAGTTGGATAATAATTTTTAAAGGGCGTGAATCACCAAATGGATCTGCAATATTTGAACTTTCTTTTACTTAAATTTCATTATTTAATACGAGTAAATTCAAGAACAAAAATTTCATTAAAAAAAATAATAATAGTTTTCAATAAATTTATTTTATAACTTTTAAATAAAATACAAAAAAAAAAAAAAAAAAAAAAAAAAAAAAAAAAAAAAAAAACTGTACTTTTATTCAAAGCAAATAAAAAATTTAACATGCATGTGCATGCTAAAGAAGGTATTCAACTCTTTTCATAATGCACCTGCTTAACAAATGTTAAGTTTGGTAAGATCGGATTCCACGGTTATAAATATTGAAGGATGTTCTCCTATAGCTACTGCATTACGTTGTAGATGTCTGGCATTTTAAATCTATGCGCTTGATAATTTTTATTTAAAAAAAAAAAAAAAAAAAAAAAAAGGATGAATTAAAGGAAAGCAATAGTGTACACTCAACACTCTTACATTGTTTACATATGTATATTAGATTTTATTGTACTTAAATTGAGTGTTTGTATGTGTATTATAAGGAGTTGTATTTAATTATAAATTTGTTTGTGACTGTGTGTGTGTGTGTGTGCATGCGGTCTATAAGGAGTTGTATTATATTATAAATATGCTTGTGCGTATGCGTATGTTTCAAAAAGATATTAAAATTCTTCATCAATATCAAACACCTGCGCAACATATGTGACAGTTGATTTAATGCATAATTAGGATTTGCTTTCTCACAGCAATAAATACTTTCTCTATGCATAGCAGATGTTTAGAAGATGTTATCTATTTTAGGCACATCATGACTTTTAAATGGTTCACATATGTTTATTGAGTTAAAATTGAGTGTAAATGGAAAATTTGTTATTCCTATATAAAAGGATAAAAATTTTTTAAATTTTATTCATTATAGAAATCGCAGTACACTTTTTCAGTTTATGTTGAGAAAATAATAAAAATTATAAATTCAAAAATAAAGTAGTGTGTGTAACTTTATATTTAATATATAAAAAATATATATCTATCAAATAAAATAAAAAATATTTGTTAAAAGTGCTACAGAAAGTAAGTAAGTGATTATATAATAAATTCTTATAACTATATGTAAAAAAAAAAAAAAAAAAAAAAAAAAAAAAAAAAAAAAAAAAAAAAAAAAAAAATTAAAAAAAAATTCAAATAAAATTAAAATAAAAAAAAAAAAATAAAAATAAAAAAATTACTGTATAAATCATCCTATAGTTTATTATTATTACTATATGTTTTTTTTCTTTTTTTGCATATGTTCCTTATATTTTTCATATATATCATTATTATGTTTTACATTTTAACCATTGTAACTTTAAGAATAAAATTCTTTTGTGCTAATAAATTCGTATGAAATTTTCGTGATAAATAGTAAAAAGGTGTTTTATAATCATTTAAGAATCACGTCGGGAACAATGGAACTTAAATGCAAATACTGTGCATCTTCATTTGCAATGGAAGAAATGCGTAGACCACATGAAAAACTGCACTGCGTTGAATGCGGTAAATGGTTCATGTGTCAGAAAAAATTGAGGGAACATGAAACGAATCACAGTTCTTCATCCGCCAATGGCAGGCAACAAGACGTTAAGAAGGAGGTTTCTGCCGTCAAGAAGGAGGTTTCTGCACCGCAAAAATTCCACATTATAAAAAAAGCTTTTGCAGATAGATTGCAAACATTTTCGTACACCAATGAGAATGAAGAAATACTATTACCGCAAGAGTTTTTTAGCGGAATAAAACAATCGGTAAAAACAATATTAGAAGATGCGCAGAAGCTCCATACAACTTTTAAATATAATATGGAGCTTACCTGTGATTATATCAAAATTATTGAAGATGAAATTGCCACATGCACTATTACTCACAGTTCAAAAATGAAATTTGTTTCTTTAAGTGATAGTGTAGAGGAGACTTTTCAAGACCAGTCTCAAGAAATTAGTGTCAAGATGTCTCAGTTTCAGGAAAGAGACAGTGGATGGGCACTAATTACTATGAGATATCTCCACATAAATATAAATCGGGCTTCTTTTATAAGAGGTTCAAGATATATACCTCTTCCACAATGGATAGAAAAAAAGCAGGCCTGTTTCAATATTCGCAATGACGATGATTTTTGTTTTAAATGGTGTTTAATTGCTAATTTTTGCCAGATCACAAGAAACATTTCATGTAATATTGATAACATTGCTTCAGAGGTAATAAATGTGGAAAATCAACAAATAAATTTTGCAACGTTAGAGTTTCCAATGAAGCTAAAAGATATAAAAAAATTTGAAGAGCAAAATGCTGATATTAGCATCAATGTATTTGGATGCGAAAACAAAAGCATTGTTGGACCTTACTATCTCACATCATGCGTGAAGAAACATCATATAAACCTCCTTCTACTTATAGAGAATGATTGTTGCCACTACGTTTTAATTACGGATATTTCAAGGTAGTATAAAGCAGTTTAGAGTTTCTAAAATTTATGTTAAATATTCAATATCTCTTTTTAGATTAATAAGAAGTAAGCTTACATCCCATAAGAGCAAAATGTTTTTATGCAACGGGTGTCTTCAATATTCCCACAGTGAGCAGATGATGGATGACCATAAGTCTAGCTGTCAAAAAGTGGTGGTTGAAATGCCTAAGCCTGAAGATTCGGTTTTACGTTTCAAAAACCACAAAAAACAGCTAGACGTACCATTTGTTATATATGCGGACTTTGAGGCGTATTTGAAGAATGTTGAAAATGACACGGCGGGTAATATTCAAAAACATATAGCTTGTGCTTTTAGTTATTATGTTAAATGTAGCTTTAATGATAATTTAGATAAATTTAGAATTTATTTTGGGGAAGATGCACCCTCCGTTTTTGTAAGTAATTTAATTAAAGATGTACGAGAAATCTATGCTAATCATTTGAAAGAAATAGTATCTTTAGGGAATCTTTCTTATGACGAAAATATAGATTTTACTTCATCTAACATTTGTCACATTTGTGGAGGTGTGTTAGGTAATGATAAAGTAAGAGACCATTGTCACTTGACGGGAAAATATAGAGGGGCAGCGCATAGCTCATGCAACCTTATTTATAGAATACCAAATTTTATTCCGGTCATATTTCATAATTTTTCCTCGTATGATTGTCATTTATTTATCAAAGAACTAGCAAACTTTGATGGTGATATAAAAGTAATAGCTCAAAATAAAGAGTTATATATATCATTATCAAAGTTCATACCCATTGACGAAGGAAGAAATAAAAAATTTTTTGAAATTCGATTTTTAGATTCATATCGCTTTATGGCATCTAGCTTAGAAACACTAGCATGTAATTTGAGTGATGATGATTTTCATATGCTAAAAAAATTATTTCCGCGAAAGGAAGAATTTAGTTTAATTAGAAAGAAAGGAGTTTTCCCGTACTCTTATGTTGATTCTATGAGTCGCTTCGATGAAATAACTTTACCAAATCGCGAACATTTTTTTAACAATTTGACAAATTCTGAATGTTCGATTGAAGATTATCAACATGCTAAAAGTGTTTGGGCAACCTTCCATTGTCAAAATATGTTAGATTATACAAAACTTTATTTAAAAACAGATGTTCTTCTTTTATGCGATGTTTTTCAAAATTTTAGAAAAATATGCAAAAATATATATAAGCTTGATCCATGCCAGTATTATACTATTCCCGGACTTTCATGGGATGCAATGTTAAAAAGTACAAAAATCGAATTAAGTTTGTTAACGGACATAAACATGCACAATTTTATTCGTGATGGTATCAGAGGAGGTCTTGTACAGTGTTCAAGAAGATATTCAAAAGCAAACAATAAATATTTAGATGATTATGATTCTAATAAACCTTCAGAGTATTTAATGTACTTAGATGCTAATAATTTATATGGTTGGGCAATGTCAGAATGTCTTCCCTATGGAGAATTTGAGTGGGTTAGTGATGAATTACTTCAAGATTTAAATATCAATAATATATCAGATACATCTCCCATTGGATATTTTCTTGAAGTGGATTTAGAATACCCCCATAGTTTACACGATTTACATAACGACTTACCGTTTTGCCCTGAAAACAAAACTGTTGGTGATACTAAATATAGGAAGCTCATTGCAGACTTAACGTCTAAAACAAAATATAAAATTCATTATAGAGTCCTCAAACAATGTTTGCAAAATGGTTTAATTTTGAAAAAAATACATAGAGCCATAAAATTCAAACAAAGTTCTTGGTTAAAAAAATATATTGACTTAAACACCCATCACAGGACCAATGCACGTAACACTTTTGAAAAAGATTTCTTTAAATTGTTAAATAATGCAGTTTATGGAAAAACTATGGAGAATGTTCATAAACGTGTAGATGTTAAAATAGTCACTGAATGGGAAACTTCAAGAAAAAATCATTTAGGAGCCAGAGCGCTAATTTCTAAACCAAACTTTTTAAGTATAAAACAATTTACAGAAAATATGTTTGCAGTTCAGTTAAAGATAATGAAGTTTTCTTATGATAAACCATTGTATCTAGGGTTTTCTGTACTAGAACTATCTAAGTGGAAAATGTATGATTTTCATTATCAATATATGAAACCAAAATTTTCTCACAACTTAAATTTGAATTATATGGACACTGATTCATTTATCTATTCAATAAGAACGGATGATTTTTATGATGATATTCGTCAAGATATTTTTTCCAGGTTTGATACATCTGAATATGTACCTAATAATCAGTTTGATCTTCCTTTGGTGAATAAAAAAGTTCTTGGTATGATGAAGGATGAGAACAGGGGAAACATTATGACTGAGTTTGTTGGACTTCGTTCGAAAATGTATTCATTCACAGCAGTTGGTATAAGTGAGGTAAAAAAATCCAAAGGTGTAAAAAAATCATGTATAAAAAATTACACAATTACGGACTATAAAAAGTCATTATTTGAAAGAAAGGTTTTTTCAGATTCGATGAATACATTTCGATCAAAGTTACATCAATTATATACACAGAGATTGCATAAAATTGTATTGAGCTATGCAGATGACAAAAGAATTATAGATATAGATCAAATTTATACATATGCTAGAGGGCATTACAAATTTAACCCTGACTTTGATAGTTTTTATACAGATGAAGACAATGATTTATTAATGAATGTAGATATTGAACAATATAAATCTAGATCTGAGTTTGACAGATTTTATACAGATGAAGACGATGACTTAATAATGAATGTAGATATTTAGGTTTTATTATATATATCATATACTTCAATACACTACTATTTTATAAATAATTAAAAAACATGTATAGAACATATTTTGAATTTAAATAAGTTATTTTTATTTTAAATTATATTTGTTAAATAAAAATTGTAAACATAAATGTCCACAGTAAAATGTATTAAATTTTTGTAGTTGATGGTAATTGTATTCAATGGGAGTTTTTAAATAATTAACTATTTCTTGAGGTGGTTGCAAATTTCCAAAACTATCAAAATATTCTTTATATGTATTATTTTTATAATAAGCTACCCAGTGTGTTCCAGGACCATGAGAATTATCTAAATTGACAATACCACACTCTTGCTTAAATGGTTTTTTCGGTAAAGAATCACGCATAAATACACCTCTAAAACGCTGAAGTTTCCTGCAATATTTCATTAAGTCTATGTCAGATAATGGTCGATTGGGTAGTTTATTTAAAAGTTTTTTGAAGCCGGTTTATAATAAAGTCCAAATCCTTTTCTGTATGGTTTAAGATATAATCCTTTTCCTACTGCAATTGCCTCCATAGCTCTATTATGACGATTTGCCTCTGCTAGTTGTTGTTTTCCATTTTTTATATCATGTATTGCCTTAACAATTGCTGATCCACCGCTAGCTAAGCCCCCAAGTGTTGATAAAGCAGTTATAATTGGTACGATTGGAAGAAAGCCACCAATTTTTGGCACTGGTATAACTCTAGGTATAACAATGTTAGATTTTTTATTATTTCTAAAATTTGAGCTAATAACATCTCTTGCAATTTTAACAGCTCCAATGATATCATTAGGTTTTTCTCTACGTAAAGTTTTCAATGTATTTTTAACAGCTGTTGCAAATAACCTTCTTGTTTTAACTTTTCTATTATTCTTTCTATTCTTCTTTACTTTCAATTTCGTTGATGTTGGAGTTTTAGTATCTTTAATACCCAATCCATATTTAACCTTTGCTTTCATTACGTTTGCTACCAACCAAGCATACGCTCTTTCCTTAAAACCGCAATTTGAACTTAATACTCGTTGCCAGGCCTTTTCAGCTAATGTTTTATCTGCTTGATGTCTCTTGCTTAAATCAGTCGATTGTGAATAAGCAATATCGTGATCTCTACAAGCGGAATCTAATAAATTTATTCCCTTATCACCCCTTGCTAAACGTTTGCTAAGTTTTGTTCCAGGTCCACAAAATTGATAACCGGGTAAGTGAAGTTCAACAGGTAATTTATTTATTAGGTTGTTAACCAAACCTCTTCCAAGTTTAAACTGATTGCATGTTTGCCCTTGGTTATAGTTTATAACCATTTTTGGTTCGTGTAATGTATCTGATATTAGAGAACTAAATGAGTAGAGAACCATATATAAGTGTAAATTTATAACAAAAATTAATTAGTTTTCAATATGCGTTTAATAAAGCAAGCTAAACAAATTATTGTTAGAAATGCTGATGAAAAACAAACGAAAGCCCTTAAAGCTAGACATAGTATATTGCTACCAAATTCCATAAGAGCATTAATTGTGGGCCCATCAAACTGTGGCAAAACCAATGTTATGATTAGCCTAATAGAAAGCCCCAATGGGCTTACATTTAAAAACATTTATATATATTCAAAATCTCTTTACCAACCAAAATACTGCTATCTTAAGAAATTGATTGGTCCTATCAAAGAGATAAAAATGTTTACATTTTCAGAAAATGAAAAAGTAATTAGTCTAGCGAAAGCTCATCCGAACTCAGTAATAGTATTTGATGATGTAATATGTGGAAAACAAGACACAATTAGAGAATACTTTTGTATGGGTAGACACAGAAATATTGACTGCTTTTATTTATCGCAAACATACACGAAAATTCCAAAACATCTCATTCGTGATAATGCAAATATGATTATAATATTTAAACAAGATGAATTGAACCTGAGACACATATATAACGATCATATAATTGGTGATATGTCATTTAAGCAATTTACTGATATATGTAGCGAATGTTGGAAAGAAAAATATGGATTTGTCGTTATAAGTAAGGATGATTCAATGAATAAAGGACGATATCGGAAAGGGTTTGGTGAATTTATTATAGTATAATAAACATTCGATTATAAATAAATGTGAAGAAACCTGCTATTAAATTCAAAGCATATTCTGCTCTGATATAGATATACCAGTTCATAGTCAGATGGGGTATAGTTCAATATCAGATATAAAGCAGATCTAGATCAGATTTGAAGCAGTTTGACATCAGTTATATAGCAGATCGTTTGTCAATTATGATGAAACAAAATGTATTAAAAGATATTGTAAAGACTAGAGCTGTTTTAAAAGCAAAGTTAAAAAGTATAAAATTAAATCAATTGGATGCAGAGAACACTTTAGAAAAAACATTTCGCCCAATAACAAAACCATTAGATCAAATAATTGAAAAATTGGATAAAACCAAAGAAACACAAGTCTTGACATTACCAACCCCATCATATGTTGAGAATCAAATTAATGAGGATACTGACTCTTCAATGGATGCTGAAAGTATTAATTCTATATACGATAATGATGAATATATGCCTTTAAGCATTGGTCTTAATAAAAACAATGAACCAAAAAACTTAAAAAGAAAAGCAAAATCTAATATTGGTTATGATGATGTTCATATGGCAAAGCGTAGCAAAGTAGAAACTAAAAATAAACCAATTGATATAAAAAAAGCAATAACTAATAATGATTATGATGATGGTCATATGGCAAAGCGTAAAAAATTAGAAAAAAATAAACAAATTGAAACAAGAAAAATAAATATCAAAAGACCAGGGGAAATTGGAAATAAATTATATAAATCTCTTCTTAAAGTACCAACTCGCGAATATGTAAGTAAAACTGAAGAAAGTCCCAAGGATATATTTAATATAAATATTAACAATGAGAATAAAAAAAATGTAGAACAGCTTGTTAGAAGTAGCTTAGAGCCTCAGAGTATAACCCCAATAAATACAGATTTTAATCAAATTAAATCTAGAAAAATATTGAAACGAAAAAGCACAATAAAAGGAAATGATGAATTAAAACGCATAAAAATTGAACGAAATTTAAAACGGAAAACAAATTCACCTATTAGTAATTTCGATTATTATGATAAAAAACGTCCAAAATCTTCACATATATTTGCTAAACGAAAGAGTGAAATCGAGTTAAACAATGATAGAAAAAGGATAAAGAAGAACAATAAGGACAATAAAAGCAATATAATTAATAGTTCGCTTTCCAAAAATATAGAATTGCTGCTGAGTAGCAAACGCATAGATAAAGTGTATGGTTTTAACATAGATGAAGAGGGGTATTGGCGGTATGGAAATAACAAGCTAAAATTTTGTAGAGATGATACTATTAAAATAGGAAATTCTAAATGGAAAGTGAGTCCAGGTTTGTTTGAATTAATTTTTCACTCAAAACCAATACATTACAATAAACATGATTTGAAAGCATATAAAGAAATTCTAACAAATACAAATGCGCACAGAAGAAATTATAAGTCAAATACACAAATAAAAGGAACAAAATCATATAAGTATCGAAACATAATTAAACAATTATTAACTGTAAGACCACACCACCTAGCAAAAGGAAAAGGATTATCCTTAAAATTATTAGACAATCGCAAACCTAACTATATATACTGGGATGATGTAAATGAATTAGTAGATAGATTACGACTGCTTATTGCATCGGAGAGTGCTGGCCATAACAATCATAGAAACGAAATAATTTCTATTATTGAAGAACTAAAAGAAGCTAACATAATATTTTAAATGAAATGAGTTATATAAACAAATTTGGAGAAAGTTCTATTAAGCAAAAACATTTGAAGCATGGAATGTGTGAACATAATTTGGTATTAAGCAGAAAAATTAATGATATTTTTCAACGAGTAGGAGTTTATGAGTCAGAATTAAACACTATAAGAAACGAAATAAAAATATTGCGAGAATCAATTGCAAAAGTCATTAATAAAGATACTAAAGATATTCAAAATGCTACTAACGATCAAATAATAGAGTTCATGACGCATATCGAACAAAGATTCAGTATAATTGAAGATTTAATTTCCAAAGGTTTTAATAAAAATATAAAATCAAATTATCCCAAAATTCAAGTAGCAAAATAAATCGAAAGTCACATTATTGCCACACTACTAGAGGTCACAAAGTGTATTGATCATTTTTAAGATTTAGAATTAAAAATAAAAAATAAACGATCAAAGACTAGACATCAAAAATAAAGGAATATAAGATAATAACAATTCAAACACATAATCATATATTATCAACACAGACATGAATACGGATAAAAGAGAATTAGTTAATGAACTCCACAAACAAGCAAGGAAAAATTTCAAGCGAAGGCGGGTTATTATGAAAGGAATAGATGATTTGTGGCAAGCAGATTTGGTTGAAATGGGAAGTTATGCATCAATTAATAACGGTTATCGTTACCTTCTTACAGTAATAGACACTTTTTCAAAAAAAGCATGGGTTGTAGCAGTAAAGAATAAAACTGCTGAAAATGTTGCGTCTGCTATGAGAGATGTTTTTAATATGAACAATCGAAAACCCAAAAATTTGCAAACAGATGATGGCAAAGAATTTTTTAATACCCAATTTCAACAACTCATGAAGGAAAAAAAGATTAATCATTATTCCTCGTATAGTGTTCTAAAGGCATCAATAGTAGAACGTTTTAATAGAACTTTGAAAGGAATGATGTGGAAAGAGTTTAGTTATCAAGGAACATATAAATGGATAAATAACATTCAAGAGCTTGTTAAAAAGTACAATAATACCTATCATAGGACAATAAAGATGACACCTAATGAAGTAAATTCATCAAACGAACAAGTTTTACTGGACACAGTTTACAGCAATTTAAAAGTATTTAAGAAACCTAAGTTTAAAGTAAATGATAATGTTAGAATAAGTAAATATAAACATACATTTGAGAAAGGTTATACACCAAACTGGACTACAGAGATATTTAAAATAAAAAGTATTAAAAACACAAATCCTAACACATATTTACTAGAAGACTATCTAGGGAATGATATAAAAGGTGCTTTTTATGAAATGGAGCTGATGAAAACTAAGTTTCCTGAAACATACTTAGTCGAAAAAATTTTAAAAAAGAGGGGAAACAAGCTGTATGTTAAATGGTTGGGGTTTTCATCGCAACACAATTCTTGGATAACTAACAATGATAATGACAGATCACCATAAAAACTTTCCACAAATTGTTATAACATTTATTCATTCATCAAACGTGAAAATGTCAATTACGTTAACGCTTAATGGAGACTCATCACTACTTACAGCTAACTATTTTCCACCAATACAACTTAATGACAATTATGTTTGTGGCTTGATTAGTTTTGATACATATCATTCAATTCCAAATATTGATATAAAAAACAACTTATTTCATATTGGCGAACACCAAATAGAAATTCCAGTAGGATCATATGAACTAATGGATATAGCAGACTTCCTGACAAAGAAATATCATGTACTTAATGAGAAAGCATCACTTGATATAAAAGCAAATTATAATACATTACAAACGCATATAAAAAGCATGTCTGATACAATTTATTTTAATAGAGAACGTTCTATCGGACCATTACTTGGTTTTAGTAATAGAGTTTTACAGCAGGGGCAGGAACATTTTTCTGATAGAACGATTGATATAACAAAAATTAATACTGTTATTATCGAATGTAATATTGTTAGCGGATCCTTTATAAACAACACCTCTGCTCATATTTTACATCAGTTTTCCCTTAACGTTAGTCCAGGTTATAAAATAACTGAAGCTCCATCTAATGTAATATATTTACCGGTAAATTTAAAAACAATTAATAACGTTACTTTAAAAGTTCTTGATCAAGACGGAAACTTAATAAATTTTCGTGGTGAAAAAATATCAGTACGATTGCACTTAAAACCAATAAAATCATGATTATATTCAATAAAAGTGAACAACATCAGGGTTTAACAATCATTCCGTCATTACCAACGGAACATGAAATAAAAAACCTATCAATCTGTGAAAATAGTGAAAAAGATAAAGAGAATAAAAAAAAAAATCAAATATCTAAATTGAGTCAAACTAAAGTTCTAAGTGAAATTAATAAGAAATTTTTAATAGATTTGGGGCTCAAATTGAAAAAGTAACGGTCTTAAATTGAGAACAAGAAAAAAAAAATCGAGATGAATAACATTATAAACATTTTACAAAAACCCCAAATTGATAATTCAATTATCAGAAAAGAGTACCACAGCTATACATCATATCTACAATCATTTAAAAATAATGATGAAATTCGTATAACAATTCAAAATCAGGATTTGTATGTATTACCAACCGACAGTCACTTATACATTGAAGGACTTGTGTCAAAAGAAGATTCGACAATATCTTCTTCGATTAAACTCCTTAACAACTGCATGGCTCATCTCTTCGATGAAATTCGATATGAAATAAATGGAATAGAAATTGACCGAACTCGGCATTTGGGTATCGCAACTGAATTGAAAAATTATGTATCACTAAATAAACTTGAAAGTAATAATCTATTGAATGCTGGATGGGCACCGCTCAATAGTGATACCCTTATACTTGAAAAAGGTTATTTTAATTTCTGCATCCCACTTAAAATGTTATTAGGATTTGCTGAAGATTTCAATAAAATAATAGTAAACTCGAAGCATGAATTGATTCTTTTACGCTCTAAGGATGATAAACAAGCTTTTAAATCCATTTTAGACGAGAATATTAAGCTAACTCTATTAAATATTACTTGGAAAGTACCTCACGTGCAGTTGGCTGATGCTTACAAATTACAATTGTTTAAAACAATTAACAACCGTCATCCATTAACTATATCCTTTAGAAGTTGGGATATGTATTATTATCCTTCTCTACCTCTAAGTACTACCGTTTTATGGAATGTTAAGCTGGCGAATGAAAATGAAAGACCTCGTTTCTTACTCTTAGGATTTAGAAGCAGTGAAAATAAGTTTCATCATTGTGATCTGACTGATATAAAGGTTCATCTAAACTCAGACACGTATCCATATGATGACCTCAATCTTCAGTTCGACAGAAACCGTTTTGCTTTGCTATATGATATGTATTTAAAATTTCAACAAAGCTATTACTTACGTGATCCACAGCCACTCCTTACAAGAGAAAATTTTAAAACGATGGCGCCAATTATTGTGTTAGATGTAACGCATCAAAACGAATCAGTTAAATCGGGTCCAATAGATATTCGTATTGAACTGAAAACTCTTAAAAATATTCCAGCAAATACCTCTGCCTATTGCATGATTATACATGATAAAATGTTTGAATATATTCCTCTCACTAATGAACTAAGAAAGTTATTGTAAATATATATATATATATATATATATATATATATATATATATATATATATATATATATATATATATATATATATATATATATATATATATATATATATATATATATATATATATATATATATATATATATATATATATATATATATATATATGTATATCCCATTATGTAATATTAATTGAAAATTTAAATAAATAAAATAGTAAAAATAAGAAATGTAAATGTATTTTATATATTGAACTTGAAAGATAATTGCTGAAAATTTTTATACTTGATTTGTTATAAATATAAAAAAGATAAAATAAAATTCGCTACTCACAAACATATCGTTAGCGTGGATAGTTCTTACTAAAAATGGTTCTCCAAGATATTTGTAACTTTTTGAAAAAATTTTCGAATATTGTTTCTGATGAAGATAAACACAAACTGTTAAATATTCAGTCACACCTTGAACTCGTGAATAATTCCAAGCCTTTGAGAAATAAATACGGTGAACACTATAAAGATTGTTGCTGGTCGGACGAAAATACAACGTGTGGGCCAGACACATGTTCTTGTTTCAATATTAAAAGAAAAACACTGATGGTGGAGAAGGAAGCTGAAGAGCTGATGAAAACGTATTTTAACATATATACTCTTACCAAATGTAAAAACTGCGCATTAAATTTTTCCATCAATAAATAAATAAATAAAACGTTGTTTTTTTTTTTTTTTTTTTTTTTTTTTTTTTTTTTAACTTAATTTTATTTTTAATTAAATACCCATTTGTTGCGCTAGTTGCAACAATAAATGATCATACCCATCATTTAATATAGGATTTAGTAAATCTAATGGAGGTAATATTTTTACCTCCGTTATTTCTATCATTTTCGCTAGTAATTCCTCATCCTCATCCAATAATCTCATAAAATTTACCAATTCTGATGATGCTGGAGCTGCTGTAGTTGTTATGGATGACGATGATGGATCTGACGATGCTATTGCTAGCAGCTCATCATCTTCATCCAATAGATGCTCTAGTGAGTCAACTTTTGTGGTTGACGGTGATGCTGAAGCAGTTGTTGTTGTTGATGCAAACGGTTGCAAAAGCATTTCCTCCAACCATGCCGGTAATGTTACCATTGTTGAGGCTGGTGTCGTTGTTGGGGCTGGTATCCTTGTTAAGACTGGCGAGTTTGTAAGAGGAGGAGGAGGAGGTGGTGTTGATAGTGTTGTTGTTCTTGATCTTTGTCGTGGTGATGGTGGTGGTGATTTTGGCCGTGGAGGTGGCGTTGGCAGCATTGGGAAGGATAATGCCGTTTCCGTCGATGGTAATGGAAACATTTCTCTTACCCAGGCTTCCCACTCCTTTTTTTCTAAATGTTTTTTTATTTTTTTATATAGTGGTCCTTTACTGTGCGGAAGCACTATGTTGTGCTGCCGCTGATAGTGTCTCCGTTTATTGGAGATTGTTGAAAATGTGATGACTTCACATATATCACAAATTAGTTCCGATGAATTCATCGCGGAGAATTTTTTAAAACTGATGAATAATGAAAAACACATATGGTTATAAGAATTTATTATATAATTACTTACTTACTTTCTGTAGCACTTTTAACAAATATGTTTTATTTTATTTGATAGATATATATTTTTTATATATTAAATATAAAGTTACACACACTACTTTATTTTTGAATTTATAATTTTTATTATTTTCTCAACATAAACTGAAAAAGTGTACTGCGATTTCTATAATGAATAAAATTTAAAAAATTTTTATCCTTTTATATAGGAATAACAAATTTTCCATTTACACTCAATTTTAACTCAATAAACATATGTGAACCATTTAAAAGTCATGATGTGCCTAAAATAGATAACATCTTCTAAACATCTGCTATGCATAGAGAAAGTATTTATTGCTGTGAGAAAGCAAATCCTAATTATGCATTAAATCAACTGTCACATATGTTGCGCAGGTGTTTGATATTGATGAAGAATTTTAATATCTTTTTGAAACATACGCATACGCACAAGCATATTTATAATATAATACAACTCCTTATAGACCGCATGCACACACACACACACACAGTCACAAACAAATTTATAATTAAATACAACTCCTTATAATACACATACAAACACTCAATTTAAGTACAATAAAATCTAATATACATATGTAAACAATGTAAGAGTGTTGAGTGTACACTATTGCTTTCCTTTAATTCATCCTTTTTTTTTTTTTTTTTTTTTTTTTAAATAAAAATTATCAAGCGCATAGATTTAAAATGCCAGACATCTACAACGTAATGCAGTAGCTATAGGAGAACATCCTTCAATATTTATAACCGTGGAATCCGATCTTACCAAACTTAACATTTGTTAAGCAGGTGCATTATGAAAAGAGTTGAATACCTTCTTTAGCATGCACATGCATGTTAAATTTTTTATTTGCTTTGAATAAAAGTACAGTTTTTTTTTTTTTTTTTTTTTTTTTTTTTTTTTTTTTTTTTTTTGTATTTTATTTAAAAGTTATAAAATAAATTTATTGAAAACTATTATTATTTTTTTTAATGAAATTTTTGTTCTTGAATTTACTCGTATTAAATAATGAAATTTAAGTAAAAGAAAGTTCAAATATTGCAGATCCATTTGGTGATTCACGCCCTTTAAAAATTATTATCCAACTTTTGTCATTCATTCTGGCCAAGTATGGATCTTCTCTGTTCAAATACTTCACAATTCTTTGTGGTAGATAAAACCATTTATTGTTGTCTAAATGGGCAATGACTTTTGATCCGTATTGCGTAACCTTCCACTCAAAACTTAAAATTTTGTATGGTTCGTTTAGGGGGATATCATCGATTTTAGTGTACTCAGACTTAATTCCTTGCGCAATGTTTATAATTTGTTGATACAACTAAAATAAACATAAACAATAAATTCCAATAAATAATATTATTACTAAAATTTCTAATCACTCTTACCATTTCGAACTTTGAAGGCGATAATTTAAGCAATAACTGAATGTAAGATTCTGATTGACCTTTTATATCCATTTTGAATTAGTGAAAAATTTTATATAAACATTTAAGGAGAATAAAGGTTCAATTCTTATTTTTTCTCTTAACATATTCATTAAAACCAAACCAAATAGCAAAACCACCTTTAACAATAGCGATAAACTAAACCAGCTTGGAAACTTTCTTCAACGTTAATACTTGAACACATTAAATGGTTCAAGTATTATCATTCTCTTAAAATGTTCATTAAAACCAAAAGCAAATACCAAAACCACCTTTTATAACAGCGATAAACTAAACCCATTTAGGTTTTCAATTGGTAGTTTTTAGGATTTCTTTCGGAATTTTTAGTGAGAATAACATAAATTCCAATAGGGATTTTAAGAAATTCTAATTGGAATTTTCAAAAATTTTCTAAGCACAAGCTCAAACCTTCGGTTTGAGCTTGTGCTACTTATAGATGCATCCATTTGTATATCTTCATATTCCGTTAGCAACAACCTTTTACATACACACACCCACAAGCATATCTATAATAAAATTCAACTCCTTACAGTATACATACACACATAAACATACGCGCTACAAACATATGTATTTATAACAAAACACAATTCCTTATAGTACATATACATACATATATACATAAACACACACACACACACAAACATATATATAATAAAATTCAACTCCTTACAGTATACATACATACGCACATAAACATACGCGCTTGTAAAAATAACTGGCAGAGCAGTAACAGCGAAATTTTATACACGAGCCAAAGGGATGAGGAAGCAGAGAAAATACACGTATGCGTCGGCAGAGAAAATTTATACACGAGCCAAAGGGATGAGGAAGCAGAGAAAATACACGTATGCGTCGGCAGAGAAAATTTATACACGATCCAAATGGATGGGGAGGCAGAGAAATTCTGCCTCCCCATTTCCCCACTACTATTGTCTTCCTGACTGCTTTAGTCCATACAAGGCTTTCTTTAACAAGCACGTTTTACCTTGGTACTTTTTATATTCATTATCTTCTACGATCGATTCGATTCCGTTGGGAGTTTTCATGTAAATTTTCTCCTCTAATTCTCCATTTAAATATGCAGTCACAAAATCAAGTTGATACACATCAAGTTTTAACTGTACTGACAGTGCCAATAATAATCGTATGGAACCAATTCTCGTTACGGGCGAAAACGTTTCTGAATAATCAATGCTAGGTATTTGTGTAAAATCCTTTGCTACTAATCTGGCCTTATATCTTTCTACAGATCCGTCAGCTTTGAACTTTTTTCGTAATACCCACTTGCAATCTACAGCTTTCTTATCCTTTGGACATTCAGCTAAGACCCAAATTTTATTTTACAATAACGCGTCAAATTCAGCTTTCATAGCTTTCTTCCAATTAATGGCTTCTTCACCAGTAATAGCTTCTTTTACAGTTAATGTTTCGTTTTGGTCTATCATTTGTGCAAAATGATAGTCATCTTCAGTTTTATCTCTCGTAATCATGTTGAATAATTTTCTTGGCCTACCCCTTTTGCCAGTTTTTAATTTCTTTGACTTTCCAGGGGGCCACGTTTTGTAGTTAAAGGGGTTTGAAAATCATTATTTGAATTATTGATGTTTTCTTTACTTACGCTTTCTGCCTCAGATTCCGAAAAACCATAAAAGCTATCCCCTTCACCTTCGCTACTCTCTTCAGGTTCCACTATATTTTCGTAAGTTTGCACTTCTACATTTTTCTCTTCTTTTGGATTAAAAATTATTTCTATTTTCTCATCATCAACTATTTCAAATTCATCATTCATGATGTTTACTATTGCTTGATTGATAAGAATTTGTAAATTTTACATCTCGTGCCCATATTATTTTCCTATCCGTTTCGTCCCACAATCTATACGCTTTTGATTTTATTGAATATCCGACAAAAATACATTTCTTTGATTTTGGATCAAATTTCCCTTGCTTCTTGATTTTATGAGCGTGTAAGCAATTGTTCCAAATTTTTGAAAATAGTTAACTGATGGATTTCTTCCAACCCAAATTTTAAATGGAGTCTCGTTACCAATACTTTTAGAAGGACATCGGTTACGAATATAATTTGCTGTTAAAATTGCTTTTGCCCAAAAACTTGGACTAAGCCCCGATTGTATCATCATGCATCTGGCCATCTCCACTAAAGTACGGTTCTTCCTTTCGGCTGTGGTGTATATTCCACTGTGAATTCATGTTTTATACCTTCTCTCTTCATAAAATTTCGAAATTCGTTATTCGTATATTCGGTTCCATTGTCAGATCGTATCGCTTTAATTTTCTTGTTAGTTTGGTTTTCAACCGCACTTTTAAATTCTTTAAATTTTTCCAGAACTTCACTTTTCTTCTTCAAAAAATAAACTTCGCACCATCTTGATTTGTCGTCAATAAATGTTAAAAAATCATTATCTTTTCACCAGTACTTGGGTTTTGCACTATAGCCTCTTTTTTATTAAATTTTACCTCGTAGCCATGATCAGTTATTTTTGCCACAGATAATAGGTTTGATCTTAAATCTGGAACATAAAGTGTATTCTCCAATCTTGATGTGTAACCAGTTTCAGTTTTAATTTTCACGACACCGTTTCCTTCAATTCTCGTTGACTCATTATTTGCTAAATGAAGCTCTTCTGTATATGGATACTTCATTAAATGAAACTTTGTTTTCTCTGAACACATGTGAGATGATGCTCCTGAATCTAGACACCAGCTACCAATTTGTCTATTAATTTGCAGTGCTACTTCAGCTTTTCTTGTTGATTCCTGATTTTTATTCATACGTTTGTTTTGGTATTTTGACCAGCAATCCCTCGCTTTGTGTCTAACTTTTCCACACTTGTTACAAGAAAATTTAAATTTCTCACCTTTCTCTTTATCTTGATTCCAATCTTGTTTAAAAAATTTGTCATTCTTCTTCTTCTTCTTAGCAACCATTGCATCTGATGGCCCTTTGCATGCGTTTCTTCTTCTGGCTTCATATTCTTCAAGTAATTTTATTTTTAATATTTCTGAGTTTCAATAGCGATTCTAAATGATTCGTATTTTTCAGGAACGCTATATAAGAGTAGAATAGTGATTGAGTCATCAATTATTTTTCTAAATGATCTTCTATACCAAACTTCCAACCCTATCCACTCTTTCGCAGATGAGCAGCATTTGCCACTCGTACTCTTTTAGCTATAGGCCCAGCCTATCCGAGATCGCTGCCAAGAGTCTAAATATGAATGATTCACTGAATAGTGACCTTCGATTAATCTCCGAATGGGGTCGTAAAAACAGAGTCGCCTTCAACGCTCGTAAGACCCAATGTTGCTTATTAACACACAAGCAAACGACCGCAAATGCTGCTTCATCTGTGCTCATGGATGGTATAAATATTGAGGAATCGGATGCTCTTGATGTTCTTGGAATGAAGATACAGTGTGATGTTCGCTGGACTAAACACATTTTTCATATCTCTAAAGAAGCATTCAAGTGCCTAGGTTTTTTGAAACGGTGTAAGATGTACTTCTCGCCATCCGATGTCCTTACTATTTATGCCACTTACATCCGACCGAAAATGGAATACAACTCTCATGTTTGTGCCGGTGCCTCAAAGTCTATTTTGGGGTTACTCGACCGTGTGCAGGAGAGGGCGAAGAAGCTCATCAGTGACAGTAGGGTATCCAACTCTATTGACTCACTGGAGCATCGACGCAGTGTGGGGTGCGTTACTCTGTTCTATCGTTACTACAATAGATTTTGCTTGGACGAGATTAGGGATCTTGTTCCCGAAACTCGCACATTTTTACGTAGCACGCGCTCATCATCTAGAGCTAATCCATTTGTGGTCGATCGCCCGGGGAATCGCACTATGAATTACAGAGAGAATTCATTTTTCAGCCGAATGCTTCGTCTGTGGAATAATTTGCCTGCAGACGTGTTTCCTGTCTGTTATAACGTTGAAAGCTTCAAGTTAAATGTTCAAAAACACTACTCCCTCTTTCCCCCTACTCACAACCTATTTTCCTAGTTCTGGTACAATGCACTGCATATGTAGCGGTCATCCCCTGAGTACTGGTCCAATATAAAAAAAAAATTGTTTCTAATTCCATTTCATTAATTTTATCTACAATATCAAAAAATTTTCTTATGTGGTATCTTACATCTTCTCCGTTTTGCATTTTTAACAATATAAGATTTTTCAATAGCATTGCCTTCCTAGCTGGTCTCTTTGATTGATAGATGCTATGTAGTTTCTCCCATACATCTTTAGACGTATTGCAGTTCTTTATCTGCTTCAATTCATTTGTTGAAACCAATAGTATCAAATCAGCTCTTACTTTTGCATCTTGGGATTCCCATTCACTTACGCTTTCTGGTGGATTTTCTGGCTTGCCAAACGTTCCATTTACAAATTTCCATCCATCATTTTTAGCTAGTAGTACCTCTATCTGGATTTTCCATGTGTCGAAATTATCCTTACCCAATGGATCAATCTTAAAACCCGAATAGCTCATTTTTTTATTTTTTTTTATATTATTTAATTTCGTTTAGACGAAGGTTAAGGACTGGGCCCATAACCTATGATGAATTAAACTAAAACAATTCGGACAAATTCAAGTTGTTATACAATTTACCAGATTTCTTTTATTAGACTGAAAAATATTATTTTCATGATTGAAATATTTTTAAATAAAAATCAACGTTTTCTTTGATTAAAATAAATTAAAGTAATTAATAACAAAGTAGTAATTTATTACAACAGTTTAATTGATAACAGATATTTTCAATATGATAATAAAATCTTTTCACAAAATAAGGGGCTTCCTATTTGATCTCCAGCTTCCCCTGTTGTAGCAGATATTGTGTTGGAAAATTTATTGGATTCATGTCTTGAGAAATTGAGAATTAAACCTAAAATCTTAACTAAGTACGTAGATGACTTATTTTGTATTATAAATAAAGATGTTGTTAGTTTGTTATTATCAACTTTGAACTCTTTTGACTCATGCATTAAATTCACTATTGAAAGTGAATTAAACAATAGAATTGCATATTTAGATACATTAGTTATGAGAAAAGGTAATAATTTATTAATAGATTGGTATCAGAAACCAACAACTTCTGGAAGAATAATAAATTATTTCTCAAAACATCCAAAGAAAGTGATAATAAATACAGCTAAAAATCTTATAGACAGAGTATTTAATATAAGCGATATTAGATTTCATAAGAAGAATGAAAATATTTTGAAGAATATATTATATGATAATATTTTTCCTAAAGCCCTTGTTTGCAAATTAATTAGACAGCATGTAATAGATTAGATGTTAGTACGGAAACAAAAGTATATAAATCGTTAGCTTATGTACCTGGTTTGTCTGAAAGGTTACAAAGGACTAGTATATTTGATAAAAGAAAGTATAAAATAGCACATAGGATTTATAAAACAGTGGGTGGATTATTTAGTAAAACAAAAGATAGATTGAATAAATTAGATAAGTCAAATTTTGTATACAAAATACCTTGTGGCGGTAATGATAGGGAACGGTGTGATAAGGTTTATGTAGAAACAACAAAGAATAAATTGAAGACTAAATTAGCAGGACATAAGTCTGATCAGAAATATAGGAATATTAATTCGTCACAGAAGACGGCTTTGTCGATACATTGTCGTGATTTAAATCACAATCCGGATTTTAATAAGGTTTCCATATTAAATACAGAAACTAGTTATAGAAAACGGTATATGTTGCAGATAATTGATGTACCAATATATAATAGAATTAGTTTTAGAAAAGATACAGAAAGTTTAGCTCAGAATTATAGGCATTTAATTAATAAGAATAGGGTAATAAATTAGCTAATTAAAATATCGATAATTATGTATAAAACATTATGTTAATAATCTTTTTATGAACTTTAACTTCTTGTTACAATGTATGTTGAATGTTTTTATGTATGTTAAAATTGTTTTCAATATGTTTTCAAATATTTTTGATTTTGTAAACAAAACTAAAAAAAAAATTTTCCTGAAGAAGTCTTCCGAAGGAAGACGAAATATCGAATATAATTAAAACATTTTTATATAAAAAACAAAACTGACCTCAAGCTTAAAAAACATTTTAATTTAATTTATAAAAAAGGTCAAATAATTAGGATCAAGATAATATACAAAGAAATAAGCACAAAATAATGTCGTATCAACATCTTAAGAAGAATAAATTTGTGAGAGAGCTGATAAATAGGTTCAAGATGGTTAGGAGCAAGATAATTAAATGCAAGGCAACTAACATTCCTTATTCGTTGCCGCAATTCAGGTGTTATTCCGAGATTCATTAGGAATTCAACTAAAAATATTTTCAATATATTTAATTTGGCGGGAACCAAATTCACCAAACAATCAAGAGACATGTACAATTTATACAAAGCAAGATACTGAATTTGGCATTAAAGCAGAAACACAATTTTTTGAAGAAGATACAACATGAAAGGCAGTGGATTCAAAATAATTTAATAATATTTCTAAGTAATGAGGAGATGCACAGATTTTTATCTTTTGAAGACAATCTATCCAGGAAATTAATTATAAAAGAGGAACAGGTACATAGGAAGAAATTTGATTGTTTAGTTGATTTGCAAATGAGGCAATTAAGTATACGTTTCAACAATAAATAGTTTCTTAATAAAACAAATTTAGATATTCCTATTGATGTCCAGTGGGTTTTGTCTTTAGGACAAAAACACGCTTTACCAATTAGCAAAGGAAATTTTCCAGTTATGAAAGTTATAGCTGATGGTGAGGATTTAGTTAAAACTATAGAAAATATTGAGGAACAAGAAATGGTTAGATCTCATTTTGTAACTGTTATTGATAGTCACATTAATAAAATGAATTTAGAAAATTGAGATAGATTTACACTTAATAAAGTTAAAAGTTGTAAAAAAATTTTAAAACAAAATAAGGATGTACCGGTTTTAAAAGCCTATAAAGGTAACTCGACTGTGGTTATGAATAGGATGGATTATATTTCTAGAATAAATAATGGAAGTGATACTTCCACATACCAAATATTAAATAAAGATCCATCTACTAGGTTACAAAGGCTAAATAGTAACTTTGTTGATGAGTTATCTAAATTTAATATTGTTTCACCTTTAGAGAAGAAAAGTTTGATAACAAACATAGCAGTAGCTCCCAGATTATATGGTTTATCGAAAATCCATAAAAAAGATTTTTCTTTGAGACCAATATGCTCATCTATTAATTCACCATCATATGAACTTTGCAAATATATTACTCACATTCTTAAAAACATAACAGTGAATTCTAAGTATAATGTTAAAAATTCTATTCAATTTAAAGATAGAATCAAAAACATTAGGATTGAGAATAGTGAACAATTAATATCTTCAGATGTTGTCTCACTTTTTCCTAGTGTGCCGGTTGAGCTTGCAATTGATATTATTGAAGATAACTGGAGCAGATTATCAGAATTCACTAATGTTATAGTATTTCCTGGAGGGTCCCTTAGGATTCGCAGGAAATACTTATTTTATTAGTTTATTTGAAATACAAACGCAAGTGGAGTTAATTTATATCAATGTTGTTGGTTGTTTATTGATTATTAATTCTGACCTATTCTTCTTCACTAACTTCTGCTTATATACATTTAATATTCTTTACAATTATTTTGCTGCTGCTGCTGCTCTAATTGTTGCTGCCTGTTTTGCCAGCATACCGTGTTGTCAGCAGTTATAACTTTGTTCGTTGTTGCGACATAATTGTTTCGCAACTGCTATAATTTCAATTTCGCAATATCAACCAATTGTGCTGTTGACCTAATTGGTTGAATTATTTCTGCATGTTGTTGTTCTTGTTGATATTGTTCAAATAACTCACAACATTCCTCCCCCCTTTGCAGAAGAGAAGCATCCTTGTTGCGGATGCTTCGACTCATCATACGAGTGGTTAGAACATTCACTGGAATCTGAGCGATGTACATGCAGTTGGCTAGTTACGGCCTTATCGGCTGACAGGCTTGGCTCGGTCGTTATCAGGACTTGTTTTCGTAGGCAGCAGCAGCCTTTATCGTTGTTGCTGATGTAATTATATTATTATGTAAATATATAATTATATATATGTATATGTATATATATATATATATATATATATATATATATATATATATATATATATATATATATATATATATATATATATATATATATATATATATATATATATATATATATATATATATATATATATATATATATATATATATATATATATATATATATATATATATATATATATATATATATATATATATATAAGTTAATAACTAATTTATTTATTTTAAAGTACAATCTCCTCTTTCGCAACTGCTGACACATTTCCAATTTAATTTATTGACCTACTTATTTTAATAAAAATTTATTTCCTCATAATATTACCAAAAGTGCTGACAACATAAAATTAACTCAACTTGATGATTGCTGCTCGGCAGTTATAATATTAAGTAGGTAGTAAGTGAAAAATCAATTAATCAATAAGTAAAGAGCCAATAAGGAGGACGTAGTCTTCCGGCGAATATTTTAATAGTAAATAAGTTTAAGAAAACATAGTCTTCTATAATTAAGTAGTAATAAAATATAAACTAATAAAATTAATTTTTAAATAAAAAAAAAAATATAACAAATAATTATTTTAGACAAATAATTATTTCACTTATATATATATATATATATATATATATATATATATATATACCCACAAGAGACCCTACAGACTCCATTACATCCAGAAAAATGCACTGTTTGGTGCGGTTTTCATGCTGGTGGCATCATCGGACCTTATTTCTTCAAAAATGAGGCCGGAGCTCGCGTTACGGTCAATGGAGATCGTTACCGCACCATGATCAATGATTTTTTGTTTGAAAATATGGATGACATTGATCCGGAGGAGATGTGGTTTCAACAGGATGGCGCTACGTGCCATACGGCGAACGCAACCATCGACTTACTGAAATCAAAATTTGGCGATAAGTTGATTTCGAGAAATGGACCTGTCAATTGGCCTCCAAGGTCGTGCGATTTGACACCTCTCGATTATTTCCTGTGGGGCTACGTGAAGTCACTGGTTTATGCTGATAAACCAGCAACAATTGACGCCTTGGAGGCCATCATTGTTCGTGTTGTTCGTGACATACGGCCAGCAGTGCTCGAAAAAGTGGCCCAAAATTGGACGTCCAGAATGCGCTTCGTCAAGAACAGCCGCGGTGCCCATATGCCCGAAATCATTTTCAAATGTTAATGTCACGTATTGATCTTTCGAATAAAAAAAAATTTTGATTACAATTTAATTTTTTGTGTTATTTTTTACAATTTCAAGTTCTATCGGGCTTAAAAAACACCCTATATATATATATATATATATATATATATATATATATATATATATATATATATATATATATATATATATATAATATTATGAGGAAATATATATATATATATATATATATATATATATATATATATATATATATATATATATATATATATATATATATATATATATATATATATATATATATATATATATATATATATATATATATATATTATTTTTGTTATGCTGGATTCTAATGTTACGTTTCTTATTGTATTATTTCAAAAATATTGTTTACATTAAAATTCATGATTCTATATAAATTAGTCATTATTCTTTTTCAATAACGATTCACTGGAATCTGAGCGATGTGCATGCAGTTGGTTAGTTGCGGGCTTATCGGCTGACAGGCTTGGCTCGGTCGTTATCAGGACTTGTTTTCGTAGGCAGCAGCAGCCTTTATCGTTGTTGCTGATGTAATTTTTTTTTTATTTTTTTTTATTTTACTACTTTATTTGCACATACAATTTTGTCATTGTGGTTTCTGCAAATGAAGCATTTATTAATTTATTATTTCAAGGCCTTGAAAAAAAAAAAAAAAATCAATATTTCAAGACGTTGAAATAACGTAGGTCAGGAAAGTAAACTGACACTTAGTAAAAGTACGGCAAAAAAAAAAAAATTATTGTTTTTATCAATTAACATATGTACGAGTATGTATGCCAGTAATAACTACAACTGACTAAAACAAAATACATTTGACACTTGGTAAAAAGTGGGCCAAAAAGAAATGTAATTTGATTTTAATAACGTATGATAGGAAAAAAAATGATTTTTTTTATCAATTAACATATGTATGTATGTCAGTAATAACTACACCTGACTAAATAAAACAAATTTATATACCTGAAAATATATTTCTGCACATGTTGCGAAATACGAAGTGAATGAAAACCAAAAGTGATAGATAAAAAAATGGGGGGGAGGTGGTTAGTAGAAACATACAGGAATGTATTTAATATATGGGTCAAGGAAATAATGTCACCGATAGAAATCAGTGAAATCACAACTGGCAAGGGGATTAGTCAGACCAGTTGCCAAAATTTTACAGTATGGTGCGTTTTGTGTTTTAAAATGTCGGAAGGTAGTAGATGTCCTTAACTGGTTAGTACAAACTGAATGCATCGTCGTTAAAGTTGATTCTGCTCCAGAGTAGCGGTACCAATAGACTTGATAATAAAGTAGTTGGTGCAATATTTTTCTTTAACAGGGCGTGTTGCGAGGGGGCTTATGTTGCGTATTACCTTATTCGGCTTTTCCTAATATAAACTTTGTTTTGCATATTTCACTAAACGGCTTTTCTCCTTTTTCTTCTGCGTATTTCACTATACGGCTTTTCTCCTTATTCTGCTGCGTATTTCACTATACGGCTTTTCTCCTTATTCTGCTGCGTATTTCACTATATGGCTTTTCACCTTCTTCTTCTTCTGCGTATTTCACTATACGGCTTTTCTCCTTCTTCTGCTGCGTATTTCACTATACGGCTTTTCACCTCCTTCTTCTCCGGAATTTTCTCTCTATTCCTAGTTTCTTTCTGATCCTTTTGTTAGGCTCTCATTTATACTTGTTCACTGTATCCTGCCGTCAATGGAATCGTATCAAAAAATTTTTTGAACTAATAACCTTTATTGTAGGAAAAGCAGTGTTAGCAAGATTGCCTAACTTATCATCTCGTACTTGAATAATTTCTTTATACTTCCGCTACGTTCTGTACATTTGGTTTCGAGCCAAAGTCACAAGGATTGAACGGAGTAACAATTTATTATCAAAAAATTTTTTCCTTCCTATTAGGTTTGCTTTTTTTTTTTTTTTTTTGTAAGCATTTTTTTATTTATTGAATCTTCAAAATGAACTAACAATAAGTATTCAATTCTTAATACTAAATTTAAAATTAAACAAAATGTGATTCTTAAGTCCGGCCAATGCTAGACAAAAAGTTTTATTATGCGGGAGCTATTTCGGTAAAATCACCTATTGAGCAATCTGATGGTGGCAACGGTATCCCTTCTTTTAAGCCGAGTGTGGCCGCCAAAATTAAGTATATTGCGCCCAAGAGGGTTTGGGTGAAGTTCCAGTTTACTGACATACCTTGTCGCGTACTTAGAAAACTCCTCTTTTACCAGCGGAACACTCAGATCTTTATGAATTCGTGAATTTTTTACATACCATGGAGCTGCAGTAATCGTTCGTAGAATTTTGTTTTGTCGCCTTTGGATTTTTTCAATGTTTGACGCTGAGGCGGTGCCCCATAACTGAATTCCGTAGCACCATATAGGCTTTAGTATTGCGTTGTATAACAAAAGTTTGCAATCTAATTTCAGTGTCGAATTTCTGCCCATAAGCCAATTTAGCTGCGCTGCTTTTACTTTTAACTGAGTGACCTTTGCTTCAATGTGAGACTTCCAAGTTAGCCTACGGTCCAGGTGAATACCAAGGTACTTGACTTCGTTGTGCTGCGGAATAGGTGAGTTGTTAATTTGGATAGGCGGACATGTTTGCCTACACAGTGTGAATGTAACATGAGTACATTTCTGTTCATTAACTTTGATTTTCCAAAGTTTTAGCCATTTCTCTAATATTGAAGTATATTCCTGTAAATTTCGTGAAGCTAATTAGTGGTTTTCATGAACACTCAAAAACGCTGTGTCATCTGCAAAGGTAGAAGTGTGGATTCCGGATGTCGTTGGCATGTCAGAGGCGTAAATCAAATATAAAGTAGGCCCCAGTATGCTGCCTTGGGGAACTCCTGCCTTGATTGGCTGAGTTGGGCTAATAAAGTCGCCTTCTCTGATAACAAACTTCCGCCCGTATAAGTAGCTTTCCAGAAGCTTGTGTGTATTTGCAGGCAAGTTTAGCTTTATTTTGTGCATCAAGCCGTCGTGCCACACTTTATCAAACGCTTGAGAAATATCAATGAAAAAAGCTGAGCAGTACTTCTTCGCCTCAAAGGTTTGTCTTATGACATTGACTAGTCTGTGCGTTTGTTCTATGGTGCTATGTTTAGCCCGAAAGCCAAATTGATGATCAGGGATGCATCCCACATTGTTCAATATTGGACTCAACTTCGCCATTAACAATTTTTCGAATAGTTTTGAATTTGTTGGTAAAAGACTTATTGGTCTATATGATTCTACCTTAGTCATATCCTTCCCTGGCTTGGGTATCATAGTAATCATTGAGACCTTCCACTCTGCAGGATAATACTCAAGGCGTAAAATGGCGTTAAAAATAAAAAGTAGAACCCTTCTAGCTACACCAGGTAACTGTTCAAGCATTTCACCAGTATTTTGATCAATGCCTGGAGCTTTCCTGGGGTTTGTATTACCGATAACGTTTTCGACATCTTGAAAATTAAATCTCAAAGACACAAGAGGTCTAACAACATATGGTGGTAATTCCGCTGTATTATTCTCTGAATCATTTGTGATAAAAACGTTTCGCAAATGATCGACATACAACATTCTCTTTTCAGAATCGCTTCTTGCCCAGTCGCCAGTTGAATTTCGCAAAGGTGGCAGTCAACGGTGAGCCAATCTCTTGGGGGAACGAAACAGAGATTATAGTGGGAGAGTGATCTGATGACAAATCTAATGAAGGCTCCACTTGCATCCACTCTAAAGGAAAATTTTTCGCAACTCCAAAATCTATAACGTCTGGGATCTTGCGTCGGTCTGACGGCCAGTAAGTGGGGTGTCCGCTTGAAACCACATCTAAGCCCATTTTGGAAATGGTGTCAAAAAGCACACGGCCCTTCGAGGTAATTAAACGTGATCCCCAAAAAGTGTGTTTAGCGTTATAGTCGCCAGAGTGATATTGCTGCCAATTTTAAACACGTTGTCTCGTTTCGAGTAACACACAATAATTGATTTATTTTTGTTTTCCAAACTTAAAGGTAAGGTAAGTTATTAAATTGAAATAGATTTGTCAGTAAAACGTACAAACAAAAAATATAAAATTCTGTTTAAAATTAAAGTGTTAAGTGTGCATTAATAAAGTTAAATAAAAGTATGTATGTACATATGTATGCAAATTTTGTAATGTAAGTGGTGGCTTAACAGGAAATAAGTATTAATTAGAACAATCATTTTTATTTTAACAATTTAAAATCTGTGGTGTAAGTAGTGGCTTGACAGGAAATAAGTATTAATTAGAACAATCATTTTTATTTTATTAATCTGCTTATTTTAACAATTTAAAATTAAAGAGAAAAGTAATTTAATAAAAGAATAGGTTGTTGACATTATGTTGTGTTGTTCTTATTAAAATTAAAGAAGGGTAATGTATGTGTAATGAGATTTAAAATAATACATTGTTAAGAAGGAATTGCATTGTGTGAAAGAATACATTGTTGATGTCACTGCCGTTGTTGTTATTGTTGTTTAGTTTTGCCTTGGTGGTTTTGGTGGAGGTTGTGATAACGTAACTCCTCCCCCCTTAGTGTAGAGCGATGGCCACAGCGACTTTGGTGGGGTCAGAGCGACTTCGACGGGGTTGGGATAATAACGAATTGTAGGGTTTTTCCATAGCCGGACCAATCCAGTAATAGCTATTGTTATGAAGATTAGTGTTGCTATCATTATAGCGTATCCTTTTCGAGTTGTATCTTTACGTAATGTTAGGATATCATATTTATTGCTAAAGCTGTAGTCTTTGAGTTTTTCCAAATTTAAAGTTTCTGTTATTGATTCAATATGCAATTTATTGAGGTTCGGTGGAGCAATGAAGACTGTGTCCCAATGAACTGAAGGGTTGTCCTTATAGGTTGTCCCTTCTACCGTGATAGAACAGTTCGCATAGTGCAGAAGTGAAGTTCCTTTTATTGTGAAATTTTTTCTGCAATCAGAGACTATTGTTAATTCTTTTATGTCAATAAATAATATATAGTTATCTTCCGGCTGAAAGATAGTCGATGTGAATCCCACGTCATTTACAGGACATGTTGGTGTTCTGCCCGTAAGTATTCTTCCAATGCAAGTTGAATTATTGGTGTTCTCGAAATCGTTCGACGTTCTGCAATAGTGTATACCCTCAATCTTTGGGCAAATCTCTGTGAAGTACTGTATGTTATCTTTATTATAAGTTACATAAGGTTTTGTTTTAATTATTCTTGTATTGTTTATAGGAAGAGGAATGAGGTGGAAGAGTGTGCTTGTATCTTTAGATAAATTTGGCAATTTTATATTAAAAATTAGGTTGCTATTGTTATAATATGCCTGGAGTTCCAAAAGTTCGTAAAGGTGTCCGTCCGAAACTAAGTTGATGTTCTGAGATCTCAAATGATGTCTTATTTCTTCTATTTCGTCTGGGTGGAGGATAAGCTTTGATATTATACCAAGCTTAGCAAGCATTACAGCTTCAATTATGTCTGAAATATGGTCTGTTAATAAATCTATATTATAATTGAGTTAATTCATATATTGAATTTCCGTTATTTCGTCTTTTTCTTTCTGGATATTATTAAAGGTTTCGGCTGAGAGTTTCCCCAAAAATTTTGTTATACTTTCTTGCTCTTTGTTTAAGTGTTCTGTCAAATTTTTGAATCTTCTCATCATTTGTATGTTTAAACTATTCTGATTTTTTGCTATACTAACTGAATTCGATGCTAAATTTTGAAGTTCCCTAATCTGTTCGTTTATGGTGTTGGCGTCATTGGCGTCCATGTTTCCAGTTATGTATTTAATTACAGAGCCCAATCCATTAATTAGTCCGCGTTTCTTTCGTCTGTATGGGTTTAATGTCTGTAATTTGTTTTCGAGTCCGGTGAGTTTTAATTTACATAATTTAGCTGCATCCTTCATCACGCTATGTTTTTCGAATGTTTCTATAATGCTAGATAATTTTGAGGTTTGTGCGTTGTAGCTCTCCAAGTCTATTACATGTATAAAATTAAAGTGATTCTCGATTGTTCTTGCCTGTCCGATTTCTAGAGCAATCAGATTTTGATCTCTATCAATATTCTGTATTTCCAAAATCTGTCCATAAACTAGGGGTATGCTGAAAGTATAAGGACGTTAAAATATGGTTTGATTACTTCCGTTTCTAAGTTTCATTTTTGATTTGTGTAATTTCTTGTCTTTAGTGGTTCGTAAAGTAACACCATTATCTTGTGATACTTTATGTCTTGAGAATCTTGCAGTTAATTTATTTCGCCTACATTCTTTTCTATATATTTCTTCATCTATGTCCCTATTCTCTGGATTTTCCCTTGTTTTATTGAGATTACAAATTTTCCTCATTTTAGCTTTCATAACTTTTTCTTTTATGCTTGGGTATAACTTTTCTTTAAACTCATTTAACTTACTCAAAAATTCATGTTTGTTTTCGTATTTTATTTCTTTTGCGAGATCATATGGTCTTCCGAACAATAGTTCGTATGGGGTCAATTTTGTTGATGAGTGGATTGTGTTGTTGTAGGTCATGAATGTCTCATGTAATACTTCTTCATGATCTATTTCCATTTTCTTGGATTTCCTAGTGGTCATAATAATTCTGTAAATTTCGGTCAAAGTTGAGTGGAGTCTTTCCACTGGAGAATTGCTACTGGATTGTTGGAATGATGTGAAGTGAAGTATTATTTCGTACTGTTTACAAAAATCCTTAAAAATATTAGAAGTGAATTCAGTTCCCTGATCGCAAACAATTTTCTTGGGTATTCCCAAAAGGCTCATGAATGATTTTAAGGCCTTGAGTACACAAACGCTTGTTCTTGATGGTAAAGTATACCCTGATGCACATTTAGAAAATTTATCAATGATGGTTAAAATGCATTTACTATTTATGGTATATATGTCAATATGTAATATCTAAAGAGGTTCATCTGGTGTTTCTGTTATTTGAAATTTCAACTTTGGTGGGTGTCTGTCATATTTTAATGTATTACAAATTTCACAATTATTTAATGTTTTATTTATAATGGACTGCATGAGTGGGAAATAATATTGCCTTTTAAGGTATTCGTACGTTTCGGTTATTCCCCTGTGGTTTCGGTTTTCATGGCAATTTCGTATGAGCTCTACTTGCTTATCATTATCAGTTATATCTATTAGTTTTTTAGTGCAACGGACAACACGAAATTGTTTTCCATTGGAGAAATATTTTGAATATACTAATTGAATAGTTTTAAAAGTTAGGTCATCGGAGAATATGGCGGTTAATTTACCTGAGGGGATATATTTTTTGAATATCTGTGTTACTATGTCTTGAGAAAATTCTTTTTCCTTTATAGTTCGACGTTGTTTATTTCTAAATATAGTTTCAACATTCATAATAGGTCCTTCGTCTGACTTTTCCAATAGGAGTTGCAAGTTAAATTCATTCAAGGGTTTTTCAGAAATTGGTATTCCATCCCCCATGTTTTCGTCACACGAATGTACTGTAGATAGTTGGCTAGAGTCGTTCATATTTATTTCAGCGATGGTACCATTGTCTAACTTAATCCTGCTCAAGGCATCCGCATTACTATTCAGCTTCCCTTTTTTATATATGATCTCGTAGTCGCATTCTTCCAATTTTAGGCGCCAACGAACTAGTTTGGAATTGGGTTCTTTGAGACTCATTAACCATGTAAGGGGTCTGTGGTCAGTGATTATTTTGAATTTTCGACCGAATAGGTAAGGGCGGAAGTATTTGGTTGCCCACACAATAGCTAATAACTCTTTTTCAATAGTAGAATAATTTATCTCGCTTTGGGAAAGGGTCCTACTTGCATAGCAGATCGGCTTGTCGCTACCTATGTTTCCTTGGGAAAGGACTGCCCCAAGAGCAATGTTACTTGCATCCGTTGTGAGTACGAACGGTTTTGTGAAGTCGGGGTACTGCAGTATTGGGTCATTCATTAAAATTTCCTTGCAAGTTTCAAAGGCTTCTATATATCTGTGACGTGAACGTGGTATCGGAAATTTCTGGATGGCTTCAATTTTTGCAGGGTTTGGTTTAATACCCTCTGTCGTAACTATATGTCCTAGCTGGAGTTTATCTAGCTGGAGTTTAAAATTTGAAGATCTTAATTTTTGGAAAACTCTTCCTAGATTTTCGATATGTTCCTGTAGTGATGTGGAAAATACTATAATATCGTCCAAATAGACCAAGCAAATTTTCCCTACCAAGTCCTTTAAGACATTGTCCATTACTCTTTGGAAAGTAGAGGGCGCGTTTTTTAAGCCAAAAGGCATTCTTACGTATTCATAGTGGCCACACTCTACCGTAAAGGCTGTCTTTGCGATATCCTTTGGATTCATTTCGATTTGGTGGAACCCGCTTGCCAAATCCAGAGTTGAAAAGTAAAGGCACTTGCCAAGTTTGTCTAAGATTTCTGCGATATTTGGGAGTGGATATCTATCTGAGACTGTTTTTATACCCTTCACAAAAATGTTAAGGGTATATATAAGTTTGTGATTCCGTTTGTAATTTCTACAGTTTTTTTTTGCGACCCTATAAAGTATATATATTCTGAATCAGAATTAATGGAAAAGTCGATTAAGCGATGTCCGTCTGTCCGCTGTTGAAATACCGTTTCTGAGAAAACCATTAGACTTAGAAACTTTTTTCTTTCACCATTCTTTTACCCCATCGATTCATGGGTTTGCTATTGAAATTCAGTAATATCGGTCCACGTATAGCTGAGATATATTCAAAATTCCGAAAAAAGCCATTTTTTTTTCAGTTTTGTATGAAAATTTTTGAAAACAAAAGTTGTTCGTTTTGCTTCAAACTTCACACACTTATTAAGCATGGTGAAAAAAAATTTTTTTTTCAGGTATCGGTCCATATATACCCGAGATATAGCCCAAATCGGATTTTTAATGAAAATGTCGCATAGGCGAAGCTAAATAACTTTTTTTTGCTCAAAAGCAGTTCTGGTAATAAAATTAGGTTACATAAATATGGAAAATGAAAATTTCCGATATCGGTCCATATATACCCGAGATATAGCCCAATCCGGGTTTTTCATGAAAATGTCGCGTAAGCGTAAGCGACATTTTCATAGGTTGTTTTAATAGGTTGTTCCAAGAAGATTGATTGGTCGTTATTCGTGGGGTTAACTACTTCTATTGTGCTAAACCAATTTTTTGCATAATATATGCCAGGGGAAATAAATAGGCCATTGTCCAGTGCTATTGTATTTATAATGATATCTCCTTCTTTGAAATCAACTGGCAGTTTCGCGAGTTGCTTTGAGTTTGCCATCACTGTATATTTATCAGAAGAAAAGTTTGGTTTCATTCCAAGGGGTATTGTTGTATTTTTGGTAACTAATGTTTTGCTCTCCAAATCAATTTTTGCTCCAATTTCAGTCAGAAAGTCCAACCCTAACAGTCCGTCAAAATAACCATGGAATTTGAAAACTAAGAATGTAAAAGTACCCGATTCTCCGATTTCTTTAAAGATAGGTAATGTCACTTTGTTGTCAATTTTATATTTATGTAGAATTGTGGATATTATTATTGGTTGGCATTTTTCTATATCCAAAGGATTTATAAATTCAGGGTTAATAAAAGAAGAGGAAGCTCCTGTGTCTACTAGAAATTTTAATTGTCTTCCAAATGGAGAATTGATATTAATATAAGGTAGAACACTGCCATGCTTATTGAAATCTATATATCCTGTTTGTTGTCTGAGGCTAAGTTTCGAAAATCCTGTCTATCGTCAATGTTGTAGTTCTCATACTGATCCAAGGTATTCTCATTATTAGCATAATTTATAGGATTTCTGATTTGAGGACTCCTAAACTCGTTAATGTTATTGAATTCATTTCGTCTTGATATTCTACTATATTGTGCACTTGGTTCTCTTTTAAATTTACCTGTACCCCTTTCAAATTTTGAAAACCCACTGGTGGTATCCATCGGTTCTGGTAGTACTTTTTGATTGGAGTTGATTGGAATCAAATCGTTGATTGGAGTTAATACCTAAAAAATTTCCACGTGACGTTTGGAGTTGCTGGGGAAAAAATTGGTGGCTATAACTACCTAAATTTGAAGCAGAATTGTTGTAATAGCCGTTATAGGGTCTTACAGAATAATTAAAATCCCTACGAGGCTGATAATAATTTTCTTGTTTTGGCCTTATATTTGAATAATTTTGTGAATATTTTGCGTATGGTGTATTTTGTCTCCATTGAAGATTCCTTGGTTTTATTACATTTGATCTTACATAGTGAATATTCTGTTCCCTAATACAGTACTCCAGTGCTATTGGCAATGATTCCGGCCTCATTGCTCTGATCATGGAACCCATGGGTTCTTTTAGGCCCGACAAAAAGGAATTTAAACACATTTCGGAAAAAAGGCTTTATATCGGACTCATGAATAGATAGATTATTTGACAAAGCTGATTGAATTTCCATGATTTCACTATAGAATTTTTCTATCGACTTACCATATTGTTTCAGGGAATGGAGGTCCCTAATGAGAGAGGTTTCAGTGCGCTTGTCCGAGTAGTGCGATATTAAATTTCCTCGGATTTCGTCCCAGTTAAGAGACGTTCCATACATATTCAGGACCTCGTTGGCCTGACCGTCTATCTTGTTCCTAATAGCCCTAAGAAGAATTTGTCCCTGGGGAGTATTGTCCGCCCCCCTAATGTGAAGAAGTATTTCCTCCACATTGCTTATGAATTCGTAGAGCAATCTCGGGTTGCCATCGAATTTTGGCAAGTCCTTGATCGCGTCCGGAATTCGAAGCGAATTAAAAATGTCATTGCTGTTGAGTGTCGGCTGTGTCGCTTGTACACTTGGAACTTCGTTATCCAGAGGCATATCGAAATCTAGCCTAATGTTCTCAGGAATGGTAGAAAGGCTTTTTGATTTAAAAAGATTAAAGTTTTTAGGATATGGAACAAACCGATTTTTCCTAAACATCAAACGAATTTACGAAAACCTTTTAACTAGAGTTCACTTAAATAATCACCATCCACGACTTCCTTCTTCCCAGTTTAAATTTCTTTTCCCAAAATAATATTTATTTAAAAATATATATAATTCTCTTTTCGTATATAAATTTTCCTACTTTTATATCTTTATATTAGTTAATTTAATATTCTTTCACTGTTGGAGGTTACTTCATAGATTTCCGATAAGTGGAATTTTTCCAAAAATTTCCTTGTATATTTTCCAATTTTTAATTTTTTCTACTGTTGGAGGGTCCCGTAGGAATTACAACAGTTTTCACACCAAAATTTCTCTTTAAAAATTAATGTATTTTTCCTTTGTTTTTTTTTTTTTTTTTTTTGGTGTTTTTTTTTTTTATAAAACTTTGTATGATTTCCATAAAATTATAATATTTACATTTTCTTTCAAAATTTCTTTTGTTTTCCTTTTTTTTTTTTTTTTTTTTTTTTTTTGTTATTATTTTTTGTATTTAATTGTATGAATTAATAACACAGTACTTACAACAGAGCCCCTATGAGAAACACCATTGCATTCGTGTGTAAATAGGTCCTTTTCCAGCTGGTCCTTGATAATTAAGAGCAGTAGTTATCTGCCTGTGCTTTAGCCTGGTATCAATATCCCTTCGGTACCCTGTTCCACAACTAATATCCTCTCGGTAGGTATACAGACGGCTTTTCGATAAACACTTTTTTTTATTATCACTTTAAACCTGCTGGCTGTACGACTGCGCCAGTGATATTGCTGCCAATTTTAAACACGTTGTCTCGTTTCGAGTAACACACAATAATTGATTTATTTTTGTTTTCCAAACTTAAAGGTAAGGTAAGTTATTAAATTGAAATAGATTTGTCAGTAAAACGTACAAACAAAAAATATAAAATTCTTTTTAAAATTAAAGTGTTAAGTGTGCATTAATAAAGTTAAATAAAAGTATGTATGTACGTACAAACAAAAAATATAAAATTCTGTTTAAAATTAAAGTGTTAAGTGTGCATTAATAAAGTTAAATAAAAGTATGTATGTACATATGTATGCAAATTTTGTAATGTAAGTGGTGGCTTAACAGGAAATAAGTATTAATTAGAACAATCATTTTTATTTTATTAATCTGCTTATTTTAACAATTTAAAATTAAAGAGAAAAGTAATTTAATAAAAGAATAGGTTGTTGACATTATGTTGTGTTGTTCTTATTAAAATTAAAGAAGGGTAATGTACGTGTAATGAGATTTAAAAGAATACATTGTTAAGAAGGAATTGCATTGTTTGAAAGAATACATTGTTGATGTCACTGCCGTTGTTGTTATTGTTGTTTAGTTTTGCCTTGGTGGTTTTGGTGGAGGTTGTGATAACGTAACTCCAGCCGCTAGAAATCGAGGACCAAGTGATTTGAAAAAATTCGAGTATTGGCTTTCTGTTATTGAAAAGCGTGGCGGTGAGTAGATCGCGGAAATAACGATTTTTTCATGCAAATATTCGATGCATATATTAGTTGCTTGGAGATACTCCTCACATGTCTCGTTCATTAAAAAGTGTTTAATTCTGGATTTTATTAGAATTGCCGATCCTCCGCAAGATCTTCCACGGGGATCTTTTGTGTCGTACAGTATGTAGCCATTAATTTTGAAAAAACTGTTGGTTGTCAAATGAGTTTCAGCAATCAACATTATATCGATTTGCTTTTCCAAGTTCATTTTTGTGATGGCGGATGCCGTTTGCGTTCCAGAAACATATTTTTAACCAATTCATTTGTTTAAAATTGCCTGTAAAATAGTGGATTGCATTTTTAGCATTTCCTGCATCATGTTTGTCATAGAAACGGTAAAAGTGTTTATGGACTGAACAAGAGTCTGCAGAGTTGCCTCAAGATTGCTAAAATTTGGATCGGATTTTGGAGGCTTGGGCTCCTGATCCAAGTTTGGTTTATCGGATTTTACCACATTTGCATAAGAAATTTGTTTGGGGTTTTGCAAGATTACATGGCTGGTTGACTGGCGTACCTGGGGAAAATTGTTTGTAGAAGTAGTGTTTGACTGCTGGGGTGGCATATTTGAAATTGGTGACCTATTTGTCATTGACCTCTTGAAGTGAGTGTAGACAGGGCAACCCCTGTAGTTTGCAGTATGGTTACCTCCACAGTTACTGCATTTCTTAACGCTCGCGTCAGTCTTAGGTTTTTTGCACTGTGATGTACCGTGAAGTTCACCACACACAACGCAAACTGCGGGCAGCTTACAATAGGCCTTAGTATGGCCAAATTCTTGGCAGTTTAGGCATTGAACGGGCCCTAAACGCTTATGAGGCTCCTCAACGGTAACCTTGCGATGCAAAAGATACTTGAGGTTATAAATGGGATGGACTTCATTCTTTTTTAAGGCAACATCTCTAGGTTCCAATTCAACCCTAAACATGGGTTGAGGAATTTTTTCACGGTTTCTAATATTAACCACATTTTTAACTTTGAAGCCATTGTCTTCTAGTCCGGTTTTGACCTCGTTCGTGTCAACAATCCCTTTTATAACGACCTGAATACCTTTGGCACTTTTAAGCTGATATGTGTAAAATGATCGCTTCTCCTTCTCTAGAACGTCAGACAGCTTTCGGTATTCATTTTTACTGTTTACCTCGATTTTCGTTTCATTGATGCCGCCGTGCTTAACCGATGTTACGTTAAAAGTGTCTTTGCCGATTGCCGCAATAAGTTGTTTTACAAGCTCACTAGAGGTAGGTTCTCGCAAATATATTGGTGGCGGCTTAAAGGTTTTTTTAGAAATTGTTGGCTCATCTGTTTGCAGTATAGCAAACCTATTGCTATCGGTTGCCGAAGTCCTATTATCGTCTTTAGAAAATTTCGGTTGAGATGATATTTGAGCTGATTTGGGGCTTCGCTGCCTTTTAACCACAGTTATGTACCTGTCCATGCCTACTTGGATTTTTGGCTTATCATCAACAATTAAACTGGAAGATGTTTTGTCTTCAGTTGTAACAACAATATTTGGCGAACACGATCGCGGGCGTTTCCTATCTCTTAGAGACAGGAAATTTTCCAATGATTTTTTCACCGATTCTTCCTCAGAAATCCAAAGGTTTTTTCTACCGGAGCTAAGCTCTTTTTCAGAATTACATCTGATAGGTACACTCATGCAATTAATTGTTTCTGTTTTTTATTTGCAATTTAAAATGGTACTTAAAAAAAATGTCACAAAGTTTTTCTTTTAAACAAAAACACTCTGTTCACCTATTACGGTTTTTACTTAATCCCGTTTTATTTATTTTTTTTTTTTTTTTTTACTTTGCGATCAAAAAACAAACACGTCCGTTCACTATCGAAGCTAAACAACGACGGTTGTTGTAGGTTTGCTGTTTGCAAAATTTAGCCTCCCATCGCAATTCTGTTAGTTTTGCCTGTTTGTTGTTTCTGTTGCTACGCCTGTTCTGTTCATTTTTGGAACCGCGAATCTGTTAGTAAATGTTTTTTCTTATACCGCCGGTTTTACCAAGTTGTTGTGGTAAACCTTTTCCGCGTTTTTAATTTTGATTTTAACGTTAACTGGTGTTGGTATCCTCGTTATTTCGTAGGGTCCCAACCATAAGGGTGAGACCTTGTTCTTTCCTGTCTGGTTTTTTAACCATATCCTTTGTCCTACTTTAAACACTCTGGGTTTTGCGCCCTTGTCGTAATACTTTTTTGATTTTGCCTTGGCCTTGTTGAGATTTTGTTTTGCCAACTCGAGCTTCTTTGGATTTGATATTTTAGAATTTTACTGTAGTTGTCTACGTTGTAAAAGGTTTTGACTTTAGCTTTACTGGCACCTCGAACTCAAACCCGTATAGTATTCTGCATGGTGTTTGTCCTGATGAGGTATGCCTGGTGTTGTTGTGTACATGCATAGCATAGTGTAGCCATTCGTCCCAGTTGGTGCCGTCCATTCTTACGAAACTCCTCAAGTACTCTGCCAATGGTCTATGGGTTCTTTCTAACGACCCATTGGACTGAGGGTGGTAGGGAGAAGTATATATGTTTCGCACTCCCAATAGTTTGCAGACTTCTTCGAACAATTTTGATGTAAAATTGCTTCCATTGTCGGTTACCAGTACCCTTGGAAGGAAAAAACGGGAAATAATCTCCCTGAAGAATTCTTTCGCTACTGTGGCTGCGTCCGGAATCGCTGCGCATGCTAGGTATTTAGAAAAATCGTCAAGAAAAGTAACAATGTACTTATTGCCACTGGAAGATTCTGGTAAAGGTCCGACGATATCCAAAAAAATTCTCTCAAAAGGCCTATTAGGGTTTGTTGTTAGGGTCATTGGCATCCTTTCCACCTTTGTACTCTTGTTTTGCTGGCACACCCTGCAAGAGGCAACATAATTCCTAATTTGCTCCTGCATACCGGCCCACTTATACTGTGCTCTGATTCTAAAATACGTTTTTAGCGTCCCCTGGTGTCCTCCTAATGGCGTGTCGTGGAACGTCGTTATTACCCTTTTGATGTCTTCTGGGTCAGATAAGTATACTGCCTTATCTTCCTGTCCTGTTTCTTCGCCTTTGTCAGCTTCGGACGAGATTTTGTTATCTTTGTTTTTGTCGGCTTCGATATCCCTTGATTTTGACTTTGTTATTGCTCCTATGTTCGCACCTTCTGTTGGCAAGCGACTGAGGGCGTCAGCATTTTGATTTGTCTTGCCTGGCTTATAGCGTATCTCAAAATCATACTCCAGCAGTTTAAGTCTTAAACGGCCTAGCCGGCCTTCTTGATCCCTCAGGTTGGCTATGCCTTTCAATGGTTTATGATCGGTGAAAACCGTGAAATGTCTACCAAGCAAGTAGGGTCTGAACGTCCTTGTTGCCCACACAATGGCGAGTAACTCTCTTTCAATTGTGGAGTATTGCTTTTCTGTCGCGCTTAATACTCTACTTGCAAAGTAGATGGGCAAATCATATCCAGGCTCACTCTGTGACCGAATAGCTCCGAGGGCTCCATTACTAGCATCTGTGGTTAGGATGAAAGGCTTTTTAAAATCGGGATATTGCAGCAGAGGGGGGTTCGTCACTAATTCTTTTAGCTTATCCATGGCCTGTTGGCACTCCTGCGTCCATTCCATTTTTACATTTTTCCTGAGTAACCTGTTTAGTGGTAAGGCAATCTTGGCTGAGTTCGGTATGAACTTCCTGTAGTAGTTGACTAGTCCTAGAAACGCTTATAGCTCCTTTATATTTCTGGGGGGTGGAATACCTATTACCGCCTTTATTTTGCTTGGATCAGGCAGAACTCCCTTTTCTGAGCATTGATGGCCCAGATAGACTACTTCTCTCTGAAGAAAGTGACATTTTTCGGGCTGAAGTTTAAGGTTGTACTTTCTTAGGATGTCCAGTACCCGCTTTAGCCGTTGCTGGTGGTCCTGTAGGTTTCTCCCGTAAATGACGATGTTATCTAAATAAACAAAGCAATCGATTCCCTGTAGTCCTGCCAATATTGAATTCATTAGCCTCTGGAACGTTGCTGGTGCCACCGTTAGACCGAAAGGCATGCGGTTGAATTCGAAATGTCCCAAATTGGTACTAAAAGCAGTTTTCCGTTTGTCCTTTGGGTCCATCAAGACTTGATGGTACCCACTTGCCAGATCCAGGGTAGAGAAGTAACGGCTACATCCGAGCTGATCCAGGATTTCATCAATCCTGGGTATTGGGAAAATCTGTTTTATTGTGGCATCATTTAGTTTTCTGAAATCCACCACTAACCGCCACTTTTTCTCTCCATCTCGCCCTGCCTTTTTGGGTACTAGAAGGATTGGAGAGTTCCAGGGAGAATTGCTGGGGGCTATAACCCCATCTCTCAGCATTTGGCCTACCTGCCTGTTAATCTCGTTACGGTGCACTTCAGGTAACCTATATTGTTTCGAGTTTATTGGGGGTTGACCCGGATGCGTCGGTATCTGATGCCTTAGTATACTGGTATGGGAAAGACCATCTCCGGGTAACTGGAATATGTCATTATATAATTTCAAAACGTCCTCCATCGAAACCCTTTCTTCGGGATTTAAATCCGGGCTTAATCGCACTGTGTCTAGAAGTATCCTACTTCTTTGCGTACTGTCTTCCACTCCTATTGTGTTTATTATTGCTGTAGATTCCGCTCTATGGCTATCGTAGGGTTCATAACTTAGTTTTAATCTTTTCCTTGTCTTCACTAATGAGTCATTAGTGTTTAGTATAGGGATGGAGGCCATGCCGGCCCTCACTGGCGTTAGAGTTTCCCTCACGAAAACCCCAGGCAAAATTTCCAATTTATTAACAATAATGTCTCCCTTAATTGATGGTGCCACTGCAGACACGATTACGTGGGAACGCCCCTGGATGGATATTTCTTCGTCTATGTATAAACTTGGAGCTGCTTCTGCTGGTATAAGCGGTAGAGAAGCTATCTCCTGCTTGCCCCTTTAGAATTTTATACTTTTGTTAATCGCATCCGTGATGGATCTGTTCCACATCATGTCCCTGCCCAGTAGACCATCCGCAGGAAGTTGGCTACCTTCTGGTACAACATGCATCTCCAGTAACAAATTCTTTATGTCTGTATAATGAGCGGTTATTGTTCCTTTTGATGTAACATTCCCTGCGAAAGCGCCTGACAGAGTTTTCCGGTCATTGGTGTCCATTGCAGTATGCGGTGCTAAAGCTTCTGCTTTGACTAACGTAGTGTCTGCTCCTGTATCTACCAGCAGTGATAGTTTTCCATTGAGCGCTTTATCACATGGAAAATTTATGAACGCGTCCGTGGTTTTTTTTTTGTAATCCTTGCGCATCGATGCATAGTTGTTGTTCTTTCCGAGACTCCGATTTATGCTTCGTGTAATTTGAAGACCTTGGTTCGGGGATGAATGTGTTAATATCTTTACTCCAATGCACTCTTTTCCTATGGCCTTCCCACCGGCTTTCTTTTCCTATAACTGTATCCAAGTTGCTCGTTGCCTGATTAATTTTATATTCATTCGTCCGCTCTTTAGAATGCGCAGATCCAGAGGGGTTGCTATTTGCAAGTAGATTAGTTTCTCTGTTAGGGTTTCCGTTGACTTCTCCTGAATTTCCGGCATCCCAGCTCGTTAATTTCGGCTGGGCCGCCTTAAGTTTCCCGACCTTCTTGCTGGGCAGTTTGTACTAAAGTGTCCCCTTTCATTGCAGTTGTAGCACCTCACCGGTTGATCTCTCACCCTTTCTTGCCAGGGCTGGCTGCCATGGAATTCAGCTGGACGGGTTGGATTCGACCGCGTGTTTTGAACACGTACATTATCTCCAGGATATGCCCGCTGCGGTTGTCTACAAAACTGGTTCTCCGTATGACCGTTTGTTCGGCACGTCGGGCAGAATAGTGTTTTTAGCCTCCTCCGGCATTCAAAGTCTTTGTGTCCTCTGCCATTGCAAAAATCACACCTCTTACTTTCCGAATTCTCATTTAGTCTGCATGATGGCCCTACTTCGTGACCATACAAGCCACAGTTCACGCAGTATGGCGTATTCAAGCGTTGCTCGCAGGTTGACCGGTTGTGGCCTTCCAACTTGCAAAAACTACACGGCGTCATCGATATCACAGTATTTACCTCAATTTGGGTTGCTCCAAAAAGGTCCTCCGCCCTCTCCACTACCTGTATTAGATCTTGTAGTTTCCCGTTCTCATGGCCCACAAACCGTGTTCTCAAGGCCTGGTCTCTCAGACCTCTGATAAAGCCTTTCACTGCTATTCTCCTGAAGTCCTCCAGTATCGCTTTCCGGCTTTCAGCGTTACTCCATTCGCCTTCGGCTGTGGTTTCAGCTTCGTTTAGCAGTGCTTCTAATCTGTTGCCGAATATACTCGCGGACTCTTTAGCTCCTTGTCTGCATGAGACGATTAGCTCCCTTATTTGGTCAAGCGTTTTTCTTTTTAAATATGTTTTCTTGACTGCGTCACATAGGGCGTCTACTGTTCCAAAAGTACGCGGGGCTAACTGAGCGTAAGCTGAACCCACTAATCGTAGCTTGAGACATTGTATGACATCTGGAATTGCGGCTGTGTTGTCCTCTCCAATTAATTCTCGTTCTGCTAGTTTGCATCCCTGGATAAAACGGAACACTTCGGAAGTTAAATCTGGGACCTCCGTTCCGAAAAAGGTGGGAACCACGTTGTTCACCAGCTTAGTAATTGTGGAGATGGATGTCATGTTAATAATACTGTTTTGCACGTTGTTTGTCGTGGGAGACAATTGGAGTTGTTCGAGTTTTTCCCGAGCCGCTAGAATATATTTTCCGAATTCTTCTCTGACCTCTGTTGATTCCGGATTAAGCTCGCCGAATTGTTTTTCGTAATACGCTAGGTTTTCCAACTTTCTTTTTATGGTATCCGTCGTATATCCTCTATTCGCTGTTTTCCTCGCGTTTGTAAGGATGGCCTTAACTTTGTTTAATACTGTTTTCGCTTCCGCCTGCTTCTGCTCCACATGTATCGTTATCAATGGATTGCTCGAGGCTGGGGAATCCTCTCCCCTGTGGTCGGAATTTGTTGATGGGCCGTCCGTAGTCGAAGCTTTTTCTTCTATGCGCCTTGGCGGTTTGGGTGATTTGGATTTATGTGCTATACCAAGTTCCCTCTTAGCGTTAGGTAGAGCCACAGACAGTCTTTGGATATGGTCGTCCTTCTCGCTGACTACTCTTTGCAAATCTAGTAATTTTGCGACTTCCTTCTCACCAAGTCCCTTCTGATGTAACCGTGCCCTAAATTTCTCGTTCTCATTCACCTGACTTTCTAGTAGTTCGTTCGTGTACTGTATTTGGGACTCTAGCTTTCTATTAAACTTCACCAAGGCCAACTTGGTCTCCTCAAGATCTTTTATACGATTCTGCACTTCCTCTGATTTATTGTCATTCAAATCGCTTACAATATCTAGAACGTACTGTACCTCTTCTAATTTAGTCAGCTTATTATTTCCTACTGTCTCCTGATGGCCCTGAAGAAACTCCTTGTTTGAATTTATTTTTCGGAGCTCAGTCCATGCATGTACTTGTAAACTATCTACGTTGTAATTGTAGTCCCTTACCCTGTATATAAGCTCGTCTGTCTGTCTCTGGGTACTGTCCATTTAGAAAAAATATTATTGTGTATACTCACCATCTTCTGCGCGAGTTAATAACAATCACAACCGTACTTAGATAAGCATTCCGCAACAAGAGTAAATACATAATAATTATCAAATATAGACAGACCATTAAGTATGAGATAAGAAATAACCATAACTGGACAATACACTAAGCCTAAACAAACATTAAGTAAACTGTCTAGACCACATGTGTACTAATCATAAAACTATTACTAAACTATAGACAACAGTGCATTATCATTAACAACGGTCCGTGTCATAAACAAAATATTAAACAAAGAAAACCATTTCTAACATACTAGAGATAAGGCTTAGAATTAGCATAAATAGCTGTTAAATAATCTTTGTACATTAGTCTTAAGAAGATACTGTAATAAAGAACAGCACTTTGTGTGCTGCAAAAATATATTTATTTTACTCCTTCTTCAAGGAAAGAAGTTTAACTAGGGGCTCAACCGGGATCCTTGTAAAATAAGCAAAGGATTCCCAAGCCAACCAAGAGTCAATCACTACAACTCAACACATTGGAAATAACTCTATACTGAATACAAGGTAAGAGTAAATCTTGTGATAAATAGTGAAGTGTACAAAAAAGGACATCCAATAGTAAAAGGATCAGTTCAACAGCTACACAAAAAATAGCACCACGTAACCTGAAAAAGCGGTATTAAAATAAAATACAAAAGGACATAGTAGAACAACAAAGTTCGCGACGTCCTATACAATTTAAAGAAATAGTGAAATTTAAAACTTTATTAAATTGAACTAAAAGAACGAGCAGGACATTAGTAAAAAGGTCCACGAGTTCTAAATAAAATAATAATAAATAAAAACTAAAATAAAACTGGAAAAGATTCGGAATAAAAGACAAAAGGTTTTCGACGCAGCGAGAAGATTCACGTCAGGATCAGTAAACGAAAGAAAAATGTCCATACAAGATTTAGCAGCCATTCAAGCACAATTAGCTTCATTGGTAGCAGCCCAAGCAGATGCCCAAAGAGCAATAACTGAGTTAACAGCCAACAGGGGATTTAATATTGTACCAACTGTACAGCTCACACCATGCTCCAGTGAATAACCACAGAAGCGCAAATTAATTTAGAAGTGTTCAAGATTCTACCCATTTTCGATGGTGACAAAAGAAAATATAGAGCATGGAGATCTGCAGTATGGACACACATGGAAACAATAAAGAATTTTGAGAATACACCAACCTACTACACAGCATTAGCCATAGTTCGAGGAAAAATCCAAGGAGTAGCAGCAGACATCTTAATAAACCACAACACGATTTTTAATTTTTATGCGATGATAAATCGATTGGATTATACATATGCTGACCAACGACTAATGTATGTACTCTTAGAGGAAATGAAAAAGATTACTCAAGGGAGAAAGGATTTAGCTGAATATCATTCGGCAATGAATGAAGCACTTAATCTCATACTTTCAAAAATTGAGATGGAAAAAGGAGACGAGGCAATGAAATCATTTGCAAACCAAGAGGCGGTTCGAGCATTCAAACAGGTTTAAATTCTAAATATACGATTGGCACCCTCTACGCTCAAAACCCAAGAGACTTAGAGACAGCATATGCTATAGCTAGTACCATCCACCATGATGACAAATACCTACAGTTCGATTCACCAAGTAATCGACCACACCAAATGAATTATCAACAAAATCAACGAAGAATACCACCCTTCGAAAAGAATCGCTATCGACCAAATATTCAGTTTCATCAAAATAGAAACATACAGTCAACAACCAATCATCAAACAACAAGCCAACCAATGGAAGTAGACACTACAGATAGGAACTTGCGTCAACCTACTCAATTTCAGCGTAATAACGATCAACAAAGGTACAATAATCCGTTTCGTCCACAAGAACCATTTAAACGAAGGTACAACGACTCCAACAACCACTTCAATCAGCACAAGCAACAAAGAATCAACAACACAGTAGAAGAAGACGACATCACCTCAGTTCAAGGCGAATGTGATGATCAAGACGAATATAAAACGGCTTTTTTAGACTAAGAGATGGTCTACCACATTTACAAAAAACAGATAGGAAAACAGGTAAGACCATCAATATTTTAATAGATTGTGGAGCTACCAATAACTATATAGACTCCAAGTGTAAAATAGGATGTAGTATTAAATTAGAAAGTCCAATTAAAGTAAAAACGTTGCATGGATATTCATATGTGAAAAGTAAAAAATCTATACATTTATTTAATTATGACTTGACATTCTTCGAGATTAACTCATTAACTAGTTCTGACATGATTCTAGGAATGGAAGGCTTGAGAGAAATAGGTGCAACAATAGATTTAGTAAATAATGAAATGAAATATAGGGATAAAGAAAAAATCCACAGAATAAATTATAATATGAATGAAAATAATGAAAAATATAGACATCAAATACAGGAAATTATGAATAAAAATAATTACGTTAACGAGAAGTTACCCTACACAACAATTATAGAAGAAACCATTAGAACAAAATCGGAAGAACCTATATGGACTAAACAATATCCATATCCGTATTCTGATAACGAATTTATCAATAAAGAAATTCAGGATCTTTTACACAATGAAATAATTCAGCCAAGTAAAAGCCCCTACAACAGTCCCATATGGACAGTCGCAAAAAAAAGGCACCGATGATAAAGGCAGGCCAAAAAGACGCATGGTTGTAGATTTTCAAAAACTAAACTCCCAAACTATTACTGACAGATATCCGATACCTGATGTAAATATGACAATTCAGAATTTAGGGAAAGCCAAGGTATTTACAACTTTAGATTTGGAATCTGGATTTCATCAAATTAAATTGCGGGAAGAAGATCGTGAGAAAACAGCATTTTCAATAAACGGCGCTAAATATGAATTTTTACGGATGCCATTCGGATTAAAGAATGCTCCCTCTATCTTTCAACGGTGCGTAGATGACATTCTCAGGCCATATATTGGAAAGTTCGCTTATGTTTACATAGACGATGTACTCATATACTCTTCGTCAGCCGAAGAACATATAGAGCATATCAATATTATAGTAGATGCATTACGTAAAGCAAATATGAAAATTTCTAATGAAAAGTCCCACTTCTTTAAAGAAGAAATCGAATATTTAGGACATGTAATAAAACATGATGGCATCACCGTTGATCCTACGAAAATCCAAACAATAAAAAATTATCCTGTTCCTACTACATTAAAGGAACTCAGATCATTTTTAGGGTTTCAGTCGTTGTTTAGCTTCGATAGTGAACGGACGTGTTTGTTTTTTGATCGCAAAGTAAAAAAAAAATACATAAAAATAAAACGGGATTAAGTAAAAACCGTAATAGGTGAACAGAGTGTTTTTGTTTAAAAGAAAAACTTTGTGACATTTTTTTTAAATACCATTTTAAATTGTAAATAAAAAATAGAAACAATTAATCGCATGAGTGTACCTATCAGATGTAATTCTGAAAAAGAGCTTAGCTCCGGTAGAAAAAACCTTTGGATTTTTGAAGAAGAATCGGTGAAAAAATCATTGGAAAATTTCCTGTCTCTAAGAGATAGGAAACGCCCGCGATCGTGTTCGCCAAATATTGTTGTTACAACTGAAGACAAAACATCTTCCAGTTTAATTGTTGATGATAAGCCAAAAATCCAAGTAAACATGGACAGGTACATAACCGTGGTTAAAAGGCAGCGAAGCCCCAAATCAGCTCAAATATCATCTCAACCGAAATTTTCTAAAGACGATAATAGGACTTCGGCAACCGATAGCAATAGGTTTGCTATACTGCAAACAGATGAGCCAACAATTTCTAAAAAAACCTTTAAGCCGCCACCAATATATAGGGTGTTTTTTTAAGCTAGATAGAACTTTAAATTGTAAAAAGTAACACAAAAAATTAAATTTTGATGAAACATTTTTTTTATTTGTTTCAGTATACTCTGACAAATCATCATGAATAGACTCACGCTTGAACAACGCTACGAAATTATCCAAATTTACTTTGAAAATCAGACCCGTTGTTTTATCGCAAAATTGTGTTCAGCGATGAGGCGCATTTTTGGCTTAACGGGTTTGTTAATAAGCAAAATTGCCGCATATGGAGTGAGACCAATCCACAAGAGACCCTACAGACTCCATTACATCCAGAAAAATGCACTGTTTGGTGCGGTTTTCATGCTGAATCGGACCTTATTTCTTCAAAAATGAGGCCGGAGCTCGCGTTACGGTCAATGGAGATCGTTACCGCACCATGATCAATGATTTTTTGTTTGAAAATATGGATGACATTGATCCGGAGGAGATGTGGTTTCAACAGGATGGCGCTACGTGCCATACGGCGAACGCAACCATCGACTTACTGAAATCAAAATTTGGCGATAAGTTGATTTCGAGAAATGGACCTGTCAATTGGCCTCCAAGGTCGTGCGATTTGACACCTCTCGATTATTTCCTGTGGGGCTACGTGAAGTCACTGGTTTATGCTGATAAACCAGCAACAATTGACGCCTTGGAGGCCAGCATTGTTCGTGTTGTTCGTGACATACGGCCAGCAGTGCTCGAAAAAGTGGCCCAAAATTGGACGTCCAGAATGCGCTTCGTCAAGAACAGCCGCGGTGCCCATATGCCCGAAATCATTTTCAAATGTTAATGTCACGTATTGATCTTTCGAATAAAAAAAAATTTTGATTACAATTTAATTTTTTGTGTTATTTTTTACAATTTCAAGTTCTATCGGGCTTAAAAAAACACCCTATATTTGCGAGAACCTACCTCTAGTGAGCTGGTAAAACAACTTATTGCGGCAATCGGCAAAGATACTTTTAACGTAACATCGGTTAAGCACGGCGGCATCAATGAAACGAAAATCCAGGTAAACAGTGAAAATGAATACCGAAAGTTGTCTGACGTTCTAGAAAAGGAGAAGCGATCATTTTACACATATCAGCTTAAAAGTGCCAAAGGTATTCAGGTCGTTATAAAAGGGATTGACCCTTTTGTTGACCGGACTAGAAGACAATGGCTTCAAAATTAAAAATGTGGTTAATATTAGAAACCGTGAAAAAATTCCTCAATCCATGTTTAGGGTTGAATTGGAACCTAGAGATGTTCTCCTGAAAAAGAATGAAGTGCATCCAATTTATAACCTCAAATATCTTTTGCATCGCAAGGTTACCGTTGAGGAGCCTCATAAGCGTTTAGGGCCCGTTCAATGCCTAAACTGCCAAGAATTTGGCCATACTAAGGCCTATTGTAAGTTGCCCGCAGTTTGCGTTGTGTGTGGTGAACTTCACGGTACATCACAGTGCAAAAAACCTAAGACTGACGCGAGAGATAAATCCTCTACTAAGGATTGAATCAAAAAAATAATATTGTTTTTTCGCTGCACCGAAACGTGCACTTTATTTTAATATATTCTTAAGACTAATTACAAAATGTAACTTAACAGCTATTTATAGGAAGGTGATATCTTCTTGACCTTCAATATTTTTGTTTGTGGTAAAAGAGTTTAGATAATATATTTGTTTAGGCTGTATCTAGTTAGCAATATATTTAATTACTTAGTATATGTATTTGTTTAGGCTGTGTCTGGTTAGCAATACATTAGTATATTTGTTTAGGATTACAATACTGTCTGCTTGTGTTTACTCTTGTGTCGTGAAATGTTTGTTTCTTAAATGATATCGCTAACACTTATTTGGTTGTGATATCTTTCTTCTATGGTGGTTGTTTCATGTTCTTATCTTTTTTACTACTATCCGTGATGTATGTATAGCTGAACATATGTCGATATTAACTCCCCTCTTTCTTAAAAAAATGTGTCCTCACTTTTTATACTAAATTTGTTCTTGTTCTTAATCTTGCCAATTCTATTGCGTAAATGTGTTCAGCAAGTTTCCTTCTTTTTGCTTGTTTTATAGTTTCGCGGTAATCAATTAGTTTTGCTAGAATGTATAAGCATAGTATTGTTCCTAAAATTATGAGTATGAAATAAATAGTATGTCGGATGGGGTGCTGTTCTATTGGAATTAGATACTTTGACATTTCTTGTATGTTTGAAAATTTGTGGATGGAATCCGAAGATAGGATGTGAAGAATTTCCATCTGTTCATCATGTTTCTGATGTATGGCTTCTTTTATTTCTTTCTGATGGTTGAGATAAATTTTTCCATCTATGTTTGTAGATATATTAAACTGGATTAATTTAGGACCTTTAATTATTTGACCATTCCAAATATGTTCGTTGTCGGTGAGTATGTAACCGTTCTCAAGTATTGTGAGTGGTGCGTTATTTTCCTGAATTATGTCACATTTAGCTGGTCTATTTTCTAGTATATCTATAGTACAATTATTGTTATTGTTAATTTTACATATATTACTCCCTAAATAATTTTTACATTTATTTACCATGGTATACTTATTGTTACAGACAGCAATGTGTTTATCTAATATTAATTTTCCATGCTTATATGCTAGTGGATATATATTGTATAGTTTACACATGTTTCTTAAGATAGGATATTTATAGATTGAAATTATGGCTTGTTTAAAAAAGCATATATGAATGTCTGAGTATTCTAGGATGTTTATTAATGGTAAATCAAAAGCTTCATTAGATATTATTTCTGTTATATCATTTAAATTCAGTGTTCCTGAATAAAAATTTCCATTTCTTGCAAAATTTATTGTATTTGTTATGGCTTCAAGTTCTCGATATACTTCATTGATTACCATGTTGTCTGCAATAACTTTTGGATCTAATGTTTCTAAGATTTGTTCAAACCTTGAGTTTACTGTTTTCTGCTTATTATTATTTTCTATTAATTGATTAAGTCCTCCCTTTATTTCAATTAAGTCATCATGATCCGGTGTACCGGTGACGAATTTTAACATTGAACCTAGGAAGTTTAGTGATCTTTTTTCGCGGTGTGTATTCGGTATTAGCTGTGTCTTTAATGATTCGATTCTATTTATTAATATTTGTTCCTCTTGGCTTTGTTCTGTATTGTACAACGTTTGCATTATGTTTTCATATGGTCTTAGTATCTTTGTCAAGTTAACTACGTGATATAAATATGATGTGTCTTCAAATAAATATACTGGGTCTGTTTCTATAATTACATATTTTTTATCTGTCAAATCAATTATGTTGTCGCCAAAGGTAAGTGAAAAAAATATAATCATAAGTCCTGCTGATTTGTACATTGTGTAGCTTGTCTGCGTATATTGTCCTTGTGAATAATCTTACCCTTCGCTGTTAAGATTGTGTCCCCACGATCTTCTTTTACCTTATGCTGTGAGTATTTGATGTTGTTTTTATTGCGGCGGTGTGTTTTCGCGTATATTAAATCTCCTTCCTTATAATTTGTTGGGTGTCTATTTTTGTTGTGATAGTTGAGCAATTTCTCCTGTTTATGTTCGAGAGTTCCTTTGATGTCGGGGTACCGTTCTCTGTTGAAAAAAACGTCTTCGGGCCTATATCCTGTTGTAGAGTGAATCGTTTTGTTATATTGTTTCACTGCATTAAACAGTTCGTCTCTTGGTGAGGAGTTATTCTGCTGTGCCAATGCTGTAGATATTTCAATTAGAGTGCCGTGAATGCGTTCAACTTGGCTGTTTGTTGTCGAATGATGGATTGGCGTTGTTGTGTGCTGTATTTTTAAACGTTCATAAATACTCTTTGCCACTACACTAGTGAATACGTTTTCGTTATCAGTCATTAAATGTTTAGTGTTTGTGCAAGGATTTCTTCAATGTATTCATGGAAATTAGTTTTGTTATGTATCCTTCGTATGTAACAGTATTTGGAATATTTATCAATTGTGCTAATATGCATTTGGTTGTTCATATAAAATATGTCCATCTGTATATATTCTCCTACTTTTGTGGGTATTGGTGTTTTTCCTATCGGCTGTTTATTTGGTCTACGTTCGTATTTATTTTGTAAGCAAATATTACAATCTATACATTCTTTTTTACACATTTCCCTAACCTTTGGCCAATAGTATGATAATAATATCTCTTCAGCATTATTTATGTAGTTTCTATGTGCTCTCCTATGCGTGTTGATTATTATTTCTTTCTGTTTATCTAAGTCAGTTACGTCTTCTAATTGTGTTTGTGCTATAACAAATAAATTAGGTGGGAAAGTAGCGATAATATTTTCATGCACATGAAATAATGTTTCTTCGTTTAATTTTAGTGCATTTTGGACTTTGGGATTTGCTATTTTCTTTAATCTATCTATCAACTCGTTCTTTGTTTTATAATATACGATATGCCTAACTCGATCTGGGAAAACCGTACATGTATCTATTTCAATCATTTTATTTTCATCAAATATTGGTATTATTTGATTCCTAAAAGCATTAAGGGGTTGTTTTACTCTCTTAATACCCTCTGATGGTGAACTTTGTCCTGAGTGTTCTGAGCAACTGGAGGCTGTATTATTAATTTGCTGCCTTGATAAAGCATCTGCAACAACATTCTGATGTCCAGGCTTATACACTAGTTTTGGTCCATATTCTTCTATAAAGTTTTTCCACCTTTTAAGTTTTGTGTTAGGGTTTTTGTCCGAAATGGAAAAGATTAATGATTGATGGTCAGTATATATTGTTAGATCAGCGATACCGTAAAGGTAGTTTCTCAATTTTTGCAAAGACCAAACAATAGCTAATAATTCTTTCTCATTGGTGCTATAATTTTGCTCTGTTTTATTTAAAGTTCGTGAAATGAATGCTATAGGTTTCTTATTCTGGGAAAGAACTGCGCCAATAGCGAAATTACTTGCATCAGTAGTTAATTCGAATGGTTTGGTAAATTCAGGTTGAAATAGTTCGACTTGCGCTTGAAGAGCATCTTTACTTTATTTAATGCGTCTAATGCTGCTTGGTCAAGACTAATTTTTACTTTTGCACTTTGATTTTTACTGATTCCACCATTTTCTCCTCTCAGATGCACAGTGAGTGGTTTTACTATGGCTGCGAAATTTTGAATAAATTTCCTATAATAACTTGCCAAACCTAAGAATGATCTAAGTTCTTTCAAATTTGTAGGAATGGGATAATTCTTTATTGCATCTACTTTATTAGGATCTACTGTTATTTTATTATGTTTAATTATGTGTCCTAAATATTCGACAGAGTCTTGAAAGAAGTGTGATTTTTCGTCAGATATTTTTATGTTTGCTGTGTGGAGTGGATTTACTATAGTACGGATGTGTTCCAAGTGTTCCTCAGGTGAAGAAGAGTATATTAAAACATCGTCTATGTAGACATGCGCAAATTTTCCTATGTACGGACGGAGAATGTCATCAACGCATCGTTGAAAAATAGAAGGAGCGTTTTTAAGTCCGAACGGCATCCTCAAGAATTCATACTTTGCACCATTCACACTGAATGCTGTTTTTTCTCTATCCGATTCTTTTATAAGGATTTGATGAAATCCTGACTCTAAATCTAACGTAGTAAATATTTTTGCTTTGCCTAAGTTCTGGATTGTCATTCCAACATCAGGAATTGGATAGCGGTCGGTGATGGTTTGAGCATTTAGCTTCTGAAAATCTACCACCATTCGTCTTTTGGGTTTACCTTGATCGTCGGTACCCTTTTTTGCGACCGTCCAAATGGGGGAATTGTACGGACTCCTATTTGGCTGTATGATTTCGTTATCTAATAACTTTTGTATTTCGTTGTTAATGAACTCATTATCTGACATAGGATAAGGGTATTGCTTAACATAAATAGGGTCTTCGGATTTTGTTCTAATCGATGCCTGAATCGTTGTAGTGAATGGCAATATTTCACTAGTTTTATTGTTTCTTTCCATTATCTTTTCAATATCTCCCCTATATGTTTCATTACTTATTGTATAGTTTATTTTCTGTTCATTATTTATCATTTCTTTTTTATATTTATATTTTAAGCTATAGTCAAAGAGATTAATTTCTGCTTTGATTGTTCGTAAGCCCTGTTCTCCGAGAAGCATATCGAATTCTTGAAGCGCTTCCGTTTCGTAAAAAGTTAAGTGGTGATTTAGGACAGTAATTATTTTTTTTGAGTTTATTATGGAATATCCATGAAGTGTTTTGACTTTTACTGGCTTTATTCTAATAGATTTCCCTATCTTACAATTAGTACTTATATAGTTATTTGTGGCCCCTGTATCAATTAGAATATTTAATGATTTACCTGTTTCCCTGCAAGTACGTTGTAAACATGGTAAACCATTTACTCGCCTAAAAAAGCACTTCCAGTTTCGAAATCGTCGTTGCTGTGTTGGGGTTGAATTGACTGAAGATCCTCGTCTTGTGTTTGGTTTATATGTTGCACTTTATTAGCATTATAGTTGTAGAATGAATGGTTTCTTGCCCTTTTTTCAGGTATCTGGTTGTTGGTGCGGAATGGATTATGATGTGTTGCGTTGTTCCGTGAAGGATTATTATTACTCCAGTTTGCTTGTTGTTGTTGGAAGTTTGTAGGTCTTCTATAGTGTGTTGAGTTGTCGACATCCATTGGTTCGGGGAGGTTTCGTTGTGGTGTTGGATAGTTATTATGTCTTTGTTGCACTTGGTATGATGGTTTCAACTGGCGGTACTCATTCTTTTGGTAATGTCGCTGTTCATTACGGTGTTTTTGTCGTCTTATGGGTGCGTTTTCGAAATGAGTGTCCTGGTTGTCGTGGTATATTGTGCAGGCAATGGCATATGCTTCCCCAAGACTTTTAGGGTTATTTGTATACAATATTCCCTTAGTGTAGTTGCTGCGGAGTCCCATGATGAAAACGCGGATAGCGTCGTTGTTAGCATCAGATAGTCTCCCTGCTCTCATGTCGTCTTCCATTGTTTCTATTTTCTGTTGGATTAGTGTTAGAGCTTGATGAATCTCGTCATGAAATTCGGTTAGAGTCTTATGCCCTTGTCTAATTCTTGACAATCCGTCTTTTAGTACATATAACGGACGTTTGTCAGAATATGTGTAGTCTAATCGGTTGATTATGGTATAAAAGTTAAGCTCTGTGCCGTTAACCGATAGCACTCTAGATGCGGCTCCGATAATTTTTGCACGAATTATACACACACAGTTATAATATTCGGGACTATTTATAAACTGTTTGATGTTTTCTATTTGAGTCCATACCTGGTTCCTCCATGGGTTGTAGTCACTTTCCGTGCCGCTGAACGTTGGCAGACATTTGAAGATTTCTGTGTTTATTTGGTTTGCCATTGTTATATTCGGCCGGAGTGCTGGCATGGTAGGAACTGTGGCTACCTGGAATGGTGTCTGGTTTTTTATCGTCTCCATTTCTGTTTTTAGGGACGTTAGTTACTCAGTTAGCACTTGAATATGAGCTTGGAGAGTTGCGGCTTCAGTCATACTGATGTCTTCTCCTATTCCTCGGAATAAATTAAATAGTTGATGACGTTTTGTGCGGGAATCCAGTTTTTGTAAAGGTTAAAATTTTTCACTCTGATTCTTTGGTTCCAATTTTTTCAGGAATCCTTTTATTTTTTCCAATGTTTCAGGAATTTTTATTTTTCCAATATTTCAGGAACTGTTTAGTTTTGCATCCTTCTTTAGGATGGATGAATTTTGGCTGGACACAAGATTATTTCGCTTGTATCCCGGTTGTTGAGCCCCCAGTTAAATCCTCTACTAAGGATTGAATCAAAAAAATAATATTGTTTTTTCGCTGCACCGAAACGTGCACTTTATTTTAATATATTCTTAAGACTAATTACAAAATGTAACTTAACAACTATTTATAGGAAGGTGATATCTTCTTGACCTTCAATATTTTTGTTTGTGGTAAAAGAGTTTAGATAATATATTTGTTTAGGCTGTATCTAGTTAGCAATATATTTAATTACTTAGTATATGTATTTGTTTAGGCTGTGTCTGGTTAGCAATACATTAGTATATTTGTTTAGGATTACAATACTGTCTGCTTGTGTTTACTCTTGTGTCGTGAAATGTTTGTTTCTTAAATGATATCGCTAACACTTATTTGGTTGTGATATCTTTCTTCTATGGTGGTTGTTTCATGTTCTTATCTTTTTTACTACTATCCATGATGTATGTATAGCTGAACATATGTCGATATTAACTCGAGCGTTAAGAAATGCAGTAACTGTGGAGGTAACCATACTGCAAACTACAGGGGTTGCCCTGTCTACACTCACTTCAAGAAGTCAATGACAAATAGGTCACCAATTTCAAATATGCCACCCCAGCAGTCAAACACCACTTCTACAAACAATTTTCCCCAGGTACGCCAGTCAACCAGCCGTGTAAACTTGCAAAACCCCAAACAAATTTCTTATGCAAATGTGGTAAAATCCGATAAACCAAACTTGGATCAGGAGCCCAAGCCTCCAAAATCCGATCCAAATTTTAGCAATCTTGAGGCAACTCTGCAGACTCTTGTTCAGTCCATAAACACTTTTGCCGTTTCCATGACAAACATGATGCAGGAAATGCTGAAAATGCAATCCACCATTTTGCAGGCAATTTTAACAAAATGAATTGGTTAAAAATATGTTTCTGGAACGCAAACGGCATCCGCCATCACAAAAATGAACTTGAGCACTTCCTTATGGAAAAGCAAATCGATATAATGTTGATTGCTGAAACTCATTTGACAACCAACAGTTTTTTCAAAATTAATGGCTACATACTGTACGTCACAAAAGATCCCCGTGGAAGATCTTGCGGAGGATCGGCAATTCTAATAAAATCCAGAATTAAGCATTATTTAATGAACGAGACACGTGAAGAATATCTCCAAACAACTAATATATGCATTCAATATTTTCATGAAAAAATCGTTATTTCCTCGATTTACTCACCGCCCCGATTTTCAATAACAGAAAGCCAATATTCAAATTTTTTCAAATCACTTGGGCCTCGATTTCTAGCGGCTGGCGACTATAACGCTAAACACACTTTTTGGGGATCACGTTTAATTACCTCGAAAGGCCGTGTGCTTTTTGACACCATTTCTAAAATGGCCTTAGATGTGGTTTCAAGCGGACACCCCACTTACTGGCCGACAGACCGACGAAAGATCCCAGACGTTATAGATTTTGGAGTTGCGAAAAATTTTCCTTTAGAGTGGATGCAAGTGGAGCCTTCATTAGATTTGTCATCAGATCACTCTCCCACTATAATCTCTGTTTCGTTCCCCCAAGAGATTGGCTCACCGTTGAGTGTCAATAAAGTTAATTGGTTAAAATACAAAAAATTTTTGAGCACACATTGTACTGAAAATATCGCCTTGAGAACGCCTGAGGATATTGATGTGTCAATTAACGATTTTTCTGAAAACCTCAAACTGGCCGTACAGCATGCTACCACTAGTCATTTAAGATCTAGAAATGAGAGCAATAGAACTTATTCATCTGAAATTGAGCAACTTCTGTCAGAAAAAAGAAGAGTCAGAAGAGAGTGGCAACTTCGCAGGTCGCCCCAGCTTAAAACTAGGCTACGGGAATGCATAACTCAGCTAAGAAATCTGCTTGAAGTCCATAGAATGGCTTCCCTTAAAACATATTTGGAAAGCCTTGATGGTACCCCTCAATCTGATTATTCCTTGTGGAAAGCGACAAAAGGTTTAAAAAGACCCGTAATAAGTAAGCCACCTTTGCGAAATTCAACTGGCGACTGGGCAAGAAGCGATTCTGAAAAGGGAATGTTGTATGTCGATCATTTGCGAAACGTTTTTATCACAAATGATTCAGAGAATAATACAGCGGAATTACCACCATATGTTGTTAGACCTCCTGTGTCTTTGAGATTTAATTTTAATACAAACCCCAGGAAAGCTCCAGGCATTGATCAAAATACTGGTGAAATGCTTGAACAGTTACCTGGTGTAGCTAGAAGGGTTCTACTTTTTATTTTTAACGCCATTTTACGCCTTGAGTATTATCCTGCAGAGTGGAAGGTCTCAATGATTACTATGATACCCAAGCCAGGGAAGGATATGACTAAGGTAGAATCATATAGACCAATAAGTCTTTTACCAACAAATTCAAAACTATTCGAAAAATTGTTAATGGCGAAGTTGAGTCCAATATTGAACAATGTGGGATGCATCCCTGATCATCAATTTGGCTTTCGGGCTAAACATAGCACCATAGAACAAACGCACAGACTAGTCAATGTCATAAGACAAACCTTTGAGGCGAAGAAGTACTGCTCAGCTTTTTTCATTGATATTTCTCAAGCGTTTGATAAAGTGTGGCACGACGGCTTGATGCACAAAATAAAGTTAAACTTGCCTGCAAATACACACAAGCTTCTGGAAAGCTACTTATACGGGCGGAAGTTTGTTATCAGAGAAGGCGACTTTATTAGCCCAACTCAGCCAATCAAGGCAGGAGTTCCCCAAGGCAGCATACTGGGGCCTACTTTATATTTGATTTACGCCTCTGACATGCCAACGACATCCGGAATCCACACTTCTACCTTTGCAGATGACACAGCGTTTTTGAGTGTTCATGAAAACCACTAATTAGCTTCACGAAATTTACAGGAATATTAGAGAAATGGCTAAAACTTTGGAAAATCAAAGTTAATGAACAGAAATGTACTCATGTTACATTCACACTGTGTAGGCAAACATGTCCGCCTATCCAAATTAACAACTCACCTATTCCGCACCACAACGAAGTGAAGTACCTTGGTATTCACCTGGACCGTAGGCTAACATGGAAGTCTCACATTGAAGCAAAGGTCACTCAGTTAAAACTAAAAGCAGCGCAGCTAAATTGGCTTATGGGCAGAAATTCGACACTGAAATTAGATTGCAAACTTTTGTTATACAACGCAATACTAAAGCCTATATGGTGCTACGGAATTCAGTTATGGGGCACCGCCTCAACGTCAAACATTGAAAAAATCCAAAGGCGACAAAACAAAATTCTACGAACGATTACTGCAGCTCCATGGTACGTCAAAAATTCACGAATTCATAACGATCTGAGTGTTCCGCTGGTAAAAGAGGAATTTTCTAAGTACGCGACAAGGTATATCAGTAAACTGGAACTTCATCCAAACCCTGTATCGCGCAATATACTTAATTTTGGCGGCCACACTCGGCTTAAAAGAAGGGATACCGCTGCCACCATCAGATTGCTCAATAGGTGATTTTACCGAAATAGCTCCCGCATAATAAAACTTCTTGTCTAGCATTGGCCGGACTTTAGAATCACATTTTTTAATTTTAAATTTAGTATTAAGATTTGAATACTTATTGTTAGTTCATTTTGAAGATTCAATAAATAAAAAAATGCTTAAAAAAAAAAAAAAAAAAATTTTAGGGTTAGCAAGTTATTATAGGAAATTCATAAAAGATTTTGCTAGCATTACAAAACCATTAACCACATATTTGAGAGGAGAAAATGGAGGTATTTCAAAGAACCAAAGTGCAAAGATTAGAATAACTTTGGATGAAAATGCTTTAGAAGCATTAAATAGAATAAAAAATGAACTGGAAGCACAAGTTCAGTTGTTCCAACCAGATTTCAATAAACCGTTTGAGTTAACAACAGACGCAAGTAATTTTGCAATAGGAGCAGTTCTTTCACAGGAAAGAAGACCAGTATCCTTTATATCTAGAACATTAAACGAAACTGAACAGAATTACTCGACTAACGAGAAAGAATTATTAGCCATAGTATGGGCATTACAAAAACTTAGGAACTACCTTTATGGCATAGCAGACTTAACCATTTATACTGACCACCAATCATTAATATTTTCGGTGTCAGAAAAGAATCCAAACACTAAATTAAAAAGATGGAAAAACTTCATAGAGGAATATGGAGCGAAAATTCTGTATAAGCCTGGACATCAAAACGTTGTAGCTGACGCTTTATCCAGACAACAGCAAATAAATTCAAGCACGGATGAATCTCAGCATTCTGCACAAAGTTCACCAACAGAAGAATTCAAACAAAGTGATAAACCTTTGAATCATTTTAAAAATCAAATCTTAATAAAGCAAGACACTTCTGATTCACTCGAATCTAAAAATGTATTCAAAAGGTATACCCGACACAATAAAATTTACAACTAATGAAAAACTGATAGAAAACATCAAACTCATACTAAAACCAAAGGTTTTAAATGGTTTACTCTCAGACGCAGAGACAATTTATAAAATAAGAAATATACTAAAAACTACATTTCCTACAGTCAAATTCATACATACAAACGACTTAGTAAAAGATATAATTGACAAAGAAGAACAATTAAAGATAGTCAAACAAATACATGAGAGAGCTCACAGAAACGTACAGAATAATATAATAGAATTAGAGAGAAAATATTTTTGGCCAGAGATTAGAAAGAACGCTACAGAAATAGCAAATAGATGCGATTCATGCCCAATATTTAAATACGATCGCAAACCTAATAAAGTACCAATGAAAGAATCACCAATACCAACAGAAGCAGGAAAAAACATTCACATGGACGTATTTCATTTTTGTGGAGAACTTTATATATCCACTCTCGACAAATACTCAAAATACTTACACATGAGACACATATCAACACGGAAAGATATGTATAAGAACATTGATGAAATACTCTCTTTAACATACCCAAACGCAGAGTTCGTAATAACAGATAACGAACCAGGTTTCAATGGAATTTTAGCTAATCAAATATATGAAAGACTACATATAAAGCATGTTGTCTCAGCCCCATTTCATTCAACGACAAACGATCAGGTTGAGCGTGTGCATAGTACTATCATTGAATTAGTAAATTTAATTTCAAAAAATTCACAAGGATCTAACATATTTGCGGCTATACACCAGTACAATAAAACCATTCACTCCGTCACAAAAGAGAAACCCGAGGACGTGTTCTTTTCAGCGAAGGGATACCCTCACATATATGAACTAATAAAAAAGGCTCAGGAAAAAACTTTGGAATACCACAATAAAGGACGTAAAGAAACAACCTTCGATAAGGGAGACATCATTTACTCAAATACACATAGAAGAAAGAAGGAAGTAGCAAAGTTTTCCAAACACACTGTAGAGACAGACAACGGTAATACAGTAACTACAAACAAAAATCAAATCATACATAAAGACAATATCAAAACTCAAAATGTTAAAAGAAAAAATAATATTTGTCACAATAATAATTAATGTAATACTAGCATTTAGTGTTAAAAAATTAGGCAACAAAAAATATATATTAATTGAAGATCAGGATGTATATACTTTCAGTGAATATGAATATCTATACCACGTAGTTAACTTAACTAGGATTTTACAACCATATGAAAACATTGTGAAAAATGCATATAATTCAGAAAGCAATCTAGAGTCACATATATTAATCAAAAGAATTGAAATCTTAAAAACCCAATTAACAAGTGGCAGAAATAAAAGATCCCTAAACTTTTTAGGATCTGCCTTGAAATTCATAACTGGAACACCAGATCACGAAGACGAAATAGAAATTAAAACAAGATTAAACCAATTAGTTGAAAATAATAATAGACAGAAAATAATAAATTCTCAGTTTGAAAAAATAATGAATAAATTAAAAATTGAAAATATTAACAAAGAATTTATGCTAAATGAAATCTATACAGAACTTTTAACTCTAACCAATACAATTAACTTTGCAAAAAATAATAATTTTTATTCAAGCGCTTTAGACTTACAAGAAATAAAAGAAATCATATCTAACGAAAAAATTCAATTACCTATAATATATATATTAGAATACTCTGATATTCATGTATGTAAACTTAATCAAACCATAATAACTGTATAAGTTATAATTCTGTGGGTTTGCAGAATTAAAAAAATATTTTTTTATTAGGTCTTTACGACCGTCTTTATTTGAATTAAATTAATAACTAAAACTAAATTTACAAATTTCTTATTTTATACTATTATGTTGACATGGTTAAAATGTGGCGTGTGTTAATAGATGTTTAATTAGCATTTATTGCAAACGTTGATCTTGCAATTATTGCTTTTAGGTCAATACAAATTAATTAAAGTGAAATTTCAATATTGTTAAGTTTGCATGTAAGCAGAAATTTAAAAAAAATGAATTTACAATTTTGTTTGTGTTAACTCTTCCCCTCTTAAGTCGATTGTCCACAATCGTGGTGGCTTAGTAGGGGAATTATTAAGCTCATGTGTTGCAAGTTGAAGGAATGGCCCACTTGAATTTGCACTGCTTGCAACATTGTCTTTTGAAATATTAAGTTTTTGCTTATATTTTGCAAATGAAAAAATTATAAAAGTTACAAAAATGATAATAGCTAAAATTAAAGCGTCTGTGCTTATGCTTATAATATTTATATTTTTATTTTTATCCATTAATAGTTTGATATCATTTTCATGATTTATTTGCTTAATATACAGATTTTCTAATTTTAAATCTAGTCTTGTTACATTTTTTCTTTCTCTTATTTTTGTTATTAAATTAGGTAATATAAATTTCTCATGCGTTTTAATATTAATATTAGTATATGTGGTATTAGATATTTGGATTTTACAATTTTCAAACTTTACAAGAAATGTTCCCTTTTGTCTTATTTCTAATTTGTTGCAGTCATGAGAAATGTTCCCATAAAAATTCTTAAAGGTAATTATCCCTGGCATGATTTCTGTTACCAGAGGATTTTCAAATATTTCCAACTCACAGTCGGCTTCTTGAAATTTAAGAATATTTTCTATACATTTGTTTTCTAGTTTTTCCAAGTTTCTTTCCAAATTGTCCTTTATATTTGTATTAAAAATATTATTATTATTGTCAAGTAGTATCTCATATTGGCTTAGGACAAGGGATTTATTCATAGCGTTAGGAAGGGGTTCGAATTTTATTTTGGACAAGATATTGGCGGAAAATTGAGGAATAAGTAAGGTAAGTATAACGTTGTCGCCATCAAAAATTACTGCAATCTTCATACTGCTATAGCTGTCAAAGTCAGATATTAAGTCAATCTCTCTTTGCGTCAAAATGTCAGTTGGTATTATACCTAGTTTGCTTGAAAATATTATTTGTCCTATATCGTCAACGTGATTTCTTAAAAGGGATATGTCATTGTCAATCCTGTAAGCTTGTTCAATAAATTTAACTTCGTCCTCTAGGGTTTGTATTTTGTTCATTGATTCTTGTCTAAAGTTATTTATGTAGCCACTAATAAGTGTTTGTTGTTTATTTATATGCTGCGTAACGTTATTGATTTGTTCTGATATGAAATTATTTACATGAACTAAATTTTTAAGTGTATTGTTGGTGATTTGCTCATTGTTTTGTATTTGGTCAATAGCTTCTTTTATTAATATTTCATCGTCACTGTCCATAGATCCTGCGATGTATTTCAGTCCTTTCCCTAATATGTTTACTAGCCCTCGCTTTGATTTTGGGTGCATATAAAGACTGCTTATTTTCCCTCGTAGCAGAATAAGGTCCTTGTTGATGGTTTCTAAAAGTCGTTTGTCCTCGAAGGATGTGGCCTTTAGGGCATTGATATTTTCAGAGATTGCTGTAACACTGTCATCGTAAGATTTCAAATTAATAAAATGTAAGACTTTGTCGTAATGGCTTATAACTTTCAGTTCTTCCGTTCTTATTGGTATGTACCCGTTGTTATTGGTTAAGTCGTGTATGTCTAACTGCTGTGCGTGTGTCGATAGAATCGAAATCAGTATCATTACCGGAATCTGCATTTTGTCCTGGAAAAGTTAGTTTAGGTATAGTTTTCTTTAGGATTGTCTTATGTTATTTTTGTGAACTATTCTCCCTGTCTTTGTTTTAACTGTAGTGTTATAATTCTCTGCCACTATCTCCCTTTTGTACCTGGCAGATAATTTATTCCCTAATCTTTTATTTAATTTAACGAAAATTTCTTCTCCTTGCTTGTATTCTTTTGGCGGAAATCTTTTCGCATTATGGTAATTTAGATCGGCTATTTGTTTTTCTGAAAGTTTTTTGATTGTTTCGTTTCTATCTTTTTCTAGCAATTGTGGGTCGCTACTTACGCGTCGACTGAAGAAAACTTCTAAAGGTCTTCTACCGGTAACGGAGTGAATCGAATAATTGTATTCCTTTACGGATCTATCCAATAATTCCTGAAATGTGCGGTGAGCTTTCTCAACCTGAAGGCACCGCATGATTTCTTGTATCGTAGAGTGGAATCTTTCCACTTGACCGTTCGAGCAACTGGTGTATGGGGGAGTTCTAAAAATTGAAATCCCTAACTCATTTCCTATCATGAAGTTAAGTGAGTCAGAATTAAAGAATTTCTCATTGTCAAACACTATTGACTCTGGTACCATGGAAGTAAGGATATCTCTTAGCGACTGCCGTATGTCTTCTGCCGCTCGTGAATTAATTAGTTTTGCCATTGCGTATTTTGAGAACTTATCTATAGCTGTTAAAATTAATGTTTTTCTCATCAATAGTATATCCAGGTGAACTAACTGTCCAGGATATTTGGGAATAGGTGTTGCCTGAATTTCCATTTTTGGCGGGTGCCGATCGTATTTGTTCAATTTACAAATTTTACAAGCTTTAATGATTTTTTTGATTTTATTTGCCATGGCGGGGAAATAATATTTTTCTAAAATTTGCGTTCTGTTTTCCTTGGCGTTTCTATGTGCCCTAGTGTGAAATCTAATTATTATATCTTCTTGGTGCTGGCTGTCTACTATATCTTCAACTTCCACCTGCGTGAACCTTATTTTGTATTTGCTAAAATGCAAGGAGTATACTTGCTGAATTTTTCCCATTATGTTCTCATCCGTTTTTATACAGTTTATGACTGAAGGATTAAGATATCGTTTTAAAATGGAGACGAGAGTTTCCTCTGAATAATTTGGTTCTGTAATCACATGTCGATGATAAGTCGGGAAAACTATTTTAAATTGATATGTTGAAGCTACATCTGTTTTTAAAAACAATTGATTTTTGAATGCATTTATGGGGGCTTCTACACTTAGTATTAATCCGTGAGATGAACTCTCATCGGAATTTGTGGCTATGGACAGCGTATTCAGGGGTGATTCCTGTGGTGGTATTCTGGACAAAGCGTCCGCAACTACATTTGTTTTCCCTGGCTTATAAAACAATTCGTAATTGTATTCCTCCAGGATCGCTTTCCACCTTTTCATTTTGCTATTATGGTTTTTATTGCTAAGCGCATATGTTAATGGTTGATGATCTGTATAGATCTTGACCTTAACCGAACCGTATAGATAATTCCTGAGTGAGTTTAATGCCCAAATGATGGCCAACATCTCTTTCTCATTTGCGGCGTAATGCTCCTCCGCCTTGTTAAGGTTTCTTGATATGAATGCAATGGGCTTATCATCCTGAGACAGAACTGCGCCAATTGCAAAATTCGAGACATCCGTTACTAGCTCAAAATCTTTCCCATAGTCTGGGTACGCGAGAACAACGTCCTCAGACATGAGAGAATTCTTTATTTTGTTGAAGGATTCTACTGCTACTTTGTTTAGGGCAATTTTTACATTTGCTGATTTATTTTTGGAGATTCGACCTCCTTCCCCTCTTAAAAGGGATGTCAGGGGTTTTGCAATTTTTGCGTAATCTCTTATGAAACGACGATAATACCCTGACATACCTAAGAAACTTCGCAATTCCTTTAACGTTCCAGGTTGTGGAAAGTTGGCGATAGCCTCCACTTTTCCCCGATTGGTTTTTACGCCATTTTCGGATATAACAAAGCCCAAAAAATCTACATCTTTTTTAAAAAAATTACATTTGTCGAGCTGCACCTTCATATTGGCGTCTTCCAATATTTTGAAAATATGTTTTATATGTTGGAAGTGTTCTTCTTCTGATTTGCTAAATATTATTATGTCGTCAATATAGACGTAGCAACACTCCCCGATGAACTCTCGTAATATATCGTCGAGAGCGCGTTGAAAAATGGATGGGGCGTTTTTTAGGCCGAACGGCAAACGTGTGAATTCATACTTGCCGTTGTTTATCGAGAAAGCCGTTTTCTCAATATCAGATTTTTTTAGTGGAATCTGGTGAAAACCACTTTTTAAGTCAAGCACTGAAAAAAATTTGCTATTCCCAAGCTGCGCTATTACTTCAGTTATTTCAGGGATAGGGTATTTATCCGCGATCGTGATTGTATTAAGCTTGCGATAGTCGATCACCATGCGATATTGCTTATTACCTGCCGAGTCGGGCTTTTTCGGTACAATCCACACTGGTGAATTGTAGGGTGATCTAGATGGTCTTATGATCCCATCGTGCAACAGTGCTTCTACCTGTTTTTCGACTTCTCCTTTTAATGATGCGGGATACGGGTAAAATCTTGTATAAACTGGGGTATCTGATTTAGTTCTAATTTCTCCAACGATTTTTGTTGTATAGGTCAATTTTTCGTTTGGATCTGAAAAAAGCCTTGCGTGCTCCTCAACAATAGAGTTCAGTTTCTTTTTTTGCTGATTTGTCAGGTTATCTAATTTAATATCTATGTTGTTAACCGTTTTTGATGCTAATTGCTTAAGACCTATCCTTTTCCCGTTTTTTAGCATCATAAAATTGTCTCCTGTATGGATTACAACGTTTAGATCCCTAAGGGTATCGTTTCCCAAGATCCCGTCAAAGGTTTTTAGGGAGGGCATTAAATAAAACTTTATTTGGCTCTCTAAATTGAATAATTTCACATACGTAAATTCTGTTATTTTTATATCACCTACCACCGATTTTGCGAAAAATGGTGTTTTATTTTTAATTTTTTTCCTAGCCAGATGTGGTTGTAAGTAATTTTTACTAGATCCTGTGTCTACTAAGAATTTAAGAATGTTACCGCTCTCTGTTCTTACCTCAAAATAGGGTAACGAAGAGCTCATTAGGCTAAAAAATAGACATCGGTCGGTTCCAAGTCTTTTTCCGTTGGGTTACTTTCGGTATTTATGTGGAATGTTCTTTGAGTTTTCCTTTGTTGGTTTAGTACCGAATGTGGTCTTTTTCCTGAAAAGTTGTTATGATGGGGTCGGTTAATATAGTTAATATGTCTTGACCGTATACTTTGGTCTACTTCCATCGGCTCTGGCCGTGGTTGTGGTTTAGATGGTCTTGGTGGATTGTAATAGTTGTTTGAAAAGGGCTGTTGTCTAGGTTGCCATACTTGTTGATTTGTTTGTGGCATGCAGGCCAATTGAGGGTAAAACGGACGTTTTTGGGTTGGATGATGATTTTTTCTAGGAGGCAATTGTGGGGGTTGGTATTTTCTTGCGCTATGTGCGTGATTCGCTCTATAGCTTTGATTTTCTAGTTTTAGGCAAAGATGTAGGGCTTGTGGTAAGTCCACAGGCTCTCTCATCCCTAGGAGTCGCGGTAGATCTCCGTTTAAGCCCCTAATGAAGGTATCAAGGGCCTTTTCCCTATACGACTTTGTTAGTAACATGAGCGATTCGTTGCTCGTATCTAGACATCCAATCTTGTTTAAGATAAGGGAGAGGTGTGTGTATACGTCCTGGTAAAATTCAGAAACAGTTTTGTTCCCTTGCACCAGTGCTGACATCTGGTGTTCTAGCGTCGACACATCCCTCTTGTCACCATAATGAGCGATGAGACATTTTGAGATTGCAGGCCAGTTTAGAGGCGTGTTGTACGACTCCAGAGCTATGTCTGCATTCCCAATAATCTTATTTCTGATAATGCTCAGTATTCCAAAATATTTTGGGGTTCCCTTAAGTGGTTCGTAGATGGCAAGGATTCTATCAACGCTTTTTTTCCATGAACTAAATTCACCTGGCTGTCCGGAAAAATCTTTAAGGCACTTAACTACGTCGGGTATTTTATCAAGGTCTGCCAAGTTATTCCTAAGTCCGTCATTAATTGCCTGATCCCTAGCATCGCTCAAGTCCACGTCAGGATTGAGTACGGCTTGAACTACTTGCGGTCCTTGATTTCTTAGAACTTCAGTAGAGATTCTAGAGATAAGTGCAGTTAAGTCTTCTATGCTTAACTGCCCATTTGCCTGTCCAGGATTTGGATTAGGATTTTGAGGAAGCACAGGGGGCCTAATTAAGTTATTTTGATTTGCCATATTTTATCTTCTACGCTCTTTCTTGATTGCAATTATATTTCGACTTTTTCGTAAAAAAGGAATAAATTTATTCAAAAAGACTTTTTAGAGTTTTAAAATTTGTCTTAATTTTACTTCTATTTGTACAAAAATGATTTTGTTAAATTAAGTGTGAAATTTTGTTAAGAAATTTCAAGTAGAACTTGGGTAAAAGTGTTTTTCTTTTTCTTTAAATAATTTTAGGTTTCCTTTTTTTTTTTTTTTTTAAAGAATTTGTTAAGTGTCTATTCAAGCGTATCTTTTACATTAAAAGTTTCCCTTTATCAAATGTTTTTTTTTTTTTTTTTTTTTTTTTTTTTTTTTTTTTGTGTAGACTTTTTGTTAAGTGCTTGTATTTTAAATATTTAAATTAAATTTTATATTTTTAATAGCTCTTAATCTCTACCTTGTTTGGGATTCTTCCTTGCTTCTGTTGTTTGACGGCTGATGGTTATCAAATACTCTTTACACTGATGCAAATTTTGATGTCTTCAATCTTTTAGATCTGTTGCTTCTTGTCGATTCTCCCTTGACGGCTGATGGTTATCGAACACTCTTTATACTGATGCAAATTTTGATGTCTTCAATCTTTAAAATCTGCTGCTTCTTGTCGATTCTCCCCCGTTTCTGTTGTTTGTCAGCTGATGGTTATCTAATACTCCTTACACTGATTTTGAGTCTGCCACATATTAGTCATTTATTATCCTTATCTTTTTCTAGGATTATGTCACTTTTTTTTTCGTATTTTCAAATTTTCTAAGGGTTTATTATTAGGAGTCACTTATTTATTATCCTTATATTTCTCGAGGATTTTGCCACTTGTTATTCTTATTTTTTCAAGGATATTGTCACTATTTATGGAGAGTCACTTACTTGTTATCCTTTTTTCAAGGATATTGTTACTTTCATTTGATTTAACTATTTATGGGGAGTCACTTATTTGTTATCCTTATTTTTTCAAGGATATTGTCACTTTCATTTGATTTGAGCCTTCGGTAAGGCTGGCACGTAATGCCACCGTTTTGCTACGCGCTACTACGGGACCTATAAACCGAATTTTTTAAAGGCTCCGTTTGCCTCGGGCGCCAGTTATAATTCTGTGGGTTTGCAGAATTAAAAAAATATTTTTTTATTAGGTCTTTACGACCGTCTTTATTTGAATTAAATTAATAACTAAAACTAAATTTACAAATTTCTTATTTTATACTATTATGTTGACATGGTTAAAATGTGGCGTGTGTTAATAGATGTTTAATTAGCATTTATTGCAAACGTTGATCTTGCAATTATTGCTTTTAGGTCAATACAAATTAATTAAAGTGAAATTTCAATATTGTTAAGTTTGCATGTAAGCAGAAATTTAAAAAAAATGAATTTACAATTTTGTTTGTGTTAACTTATACAAATATCCCATCGTAGAAAAACAAAATTCTTCGAACAATTACCGTAGCTCCATGGTACGTAAAAAAAAAAAAAAAGATCCATCACTAGATTACACAGGCTAAATAATAACTTTGCTGATGAGCTATCTAAATTTAATATTGTTTCACCTTTAGAGAGGAAAAGTTTGATAACAAACATAGCAGTAGCTCCCAGATTATATGGTTTACCGAAAATCCATAAAGAAGATTTTCCTTTGCGACCAATATGCTCATCTATTAATTCACCATCATATGAACTTTGCAAATATATTACTCACATTCTTAAAAACATAACAGTGAATTCTAAGTATAATGTTAAAAATTCTATTCAATTTAAAGATAGAATTAAAAACATTAGGATTGAGAATAGTGAACAATTAATATCTTCAGATGTTGTCGCACTTTTTCCTAGTGTGCCGGTTGAACTTGCAATTGATATTATTGAAGATAACTGGAGCAGATTATCAGAATTCACTAATATGAATAAGAACTTATTTTTACGAATTCTTAGATTTTGTTTAATTGATAACAGATATTTTCAATATGATAATAAAATCTTTTCACAAAATAAGGAGCTTCCTATGGGATCTCCAGCTTCCCCTGTTGTAGCAGATATTGTGTTGGAGAATTTATTGGATTCATGTCTTGAGAAATTGAGAATTAAACCTAAAATCTTAACTAAGTACGTAGATGACTTATTTTGTATTATAAATAAAGATGTTGTTAGTTTGTTATTATCAACTTTGAACTCTTTTGACCCATGCATTAAATTCACTATTGAAAGTGAATTAAAGAATAGAACTGCATATTTAGATGCATTAGTTATGAGAAAAGGTAATAATTTATTAATAGATTGGTATCAGAAACCAACATCTTCTGGAAGCATAATAAATTATTTCTCAAAACATCCAAAGAAAGTGATAATAAATACAGCTAAAAATCTTATAGACAGAGTATTTAATATAAGCGATATTAGATTTCATAAGAAGAATGAAAATATTTTGAAGAATATATTATATGATAATAGTTTTACTAAAGCCCTTGTTTGCAAATTAATTAGACAGCATGATAGTAGTAATAGATTAGATGTTAGTACGGAAACAAAAGTATATAAATCGTTAGCTTATGTACCTGGTTTGTCTGAAAGTTTACAAAGGACTAGTATATTTGATAAAAGAAAGTATAAAATAGCACATAGGATTTATAAAACAGTGGGTGGATTATTTAGTAAAACAAAAGATAGATTGAATAAATTAGATAAGTCAAATTTAGTATACAAAATACCTTGTGGCGGTAATGATAGAGAACGGTGTGATAAGGTTTATGTAGGAACAACAAAGAATAAATTGAAGACTAGATTAGCAGGACATAAGTCTGATCAGAAATATATGAATATTAATTCGTCACAGAAGACGGCTTTGTCGATACATTGTCGTGATTTAAATCACAATCCGGATTTTAATAAGGTTTCCATATTAAATACAGAAACTAGTTATAGAAAACGGTATATGTTGGAGATGTTGCAGATAATTGATGTACCAATAGCTAATAGAACTAATTTTAGAAAAGATACAGAAAGTTTAGTTCAGAACTATAGGCATTTAATTAATAAGAATAGGGTAATAAATTAGCTAATTAAAATATCGATAATTATGTATAAATCATTATGTTAAGTGTTGTTAAGTAAAACGCGTGCGCTTATGTTGAAAGTTATAAAAGAACTAAAAGAAAAGTTTTATTCGTTTCTCTCATTGCACTTATGTTCTAGGTTATGTCAGTATGTAATTCTAGTGATGCTAAACTAAATGGTTATTCACTTCACAACACCTTCCCTGAATAAACATTTGCCAAAATAATAAGTTAATTCGTTAAACATAAAATATCAAAATTATATTAAACCAAATCTCTCAATGAAAATCTTATATTTATCAGCTGGAAGGCCCTTGGTGAAAATAACGAGTGATTTTTTTGCTATTATCTTTTTGGCAACACTAGTTTTGACAGCTCACGCACGTTTTGTATCTTGTGTCACTGTCAAACATCTTCAGTTTGGTCTATAAGTTAATCATGAATCGTCTTACAAACGAACAACGCTTGCAAATTATTGAATTTTATTACCAAAATGCGTGCTCTGTTAAGAAAGTTCATCGCGCGCTTCTTCCATTTTATGGTCAGTTTAATCGACCTACTGAGGCTTCTATTCGGGCTATTGTAAAAAAATTTCGCACCAAATTTACATTGTTGGACATTAAACCACCAACACGCTTACGTAGAGTGCGAACTGAAGAAAATATCGCAGCCGTATCGGCCAGTGTTGGTGATGACCGTGAATTATCGATTCGGCGCCCTTCGCAGCAATTGGGCCTCTGTTACTCCACTACGTGGAAAATTTTGCTGAAGGATTTGGGTGTGAAGCCTAATAAGATACAGCTGGTGCAAGAATTGAAGCCAAACGACCTACCACAACGCCAAATTTTTGGTGAGTGGGCTCTTGAAAAGTTAGATGAAGATCCACTTATTTATCGAAGAATTGTGTTCAGCGACGAGGCTCATTTCTGGTTGAATGGATACGTGAACAAGCAAAACTGCCGTATTTGGAGTGAAAAGCAGCCAGAAGCATTGCAAGAGCTACCAATGCAACCACAAAAATAACCGTTTGGTGCGGATTATGGGCTGGCGGCATCATTGGGCCGTATTTCTTCAAAGATGATGCGAATCACAACGTTACTGTGAATGGTGAGCGCTACCGTGCGATGATTACAAACTTTTTTTTGCCCAAAATGGAAGAGCTTGACTTGCATGACATGTGGTTTCAACAAGATGGTGCCACATGTCACACAGCACGCGAAACAATGGACCAATTGAGAGGCGAGTGCGGTGAACAGTTTATTTCACGCTTGTGACCAGTCAGTTGGCCGTCCAGATCGTGCGATTTAACGCCTCTAGACTATTTTTTGTGGGGCTATGTTAAGGCTAATGTCTATAGCGACAAGCCCGCTTCGATTGACGCACTGGAAGCACACATTGCCAACATTATTCGTGAGATACCGGCCGAAATGTTGGAAAGAGTATGCCAAAATTGGACTAAGCGGATGGACCATTTGTGGCGCAGCCGCGGCCAACATTTGCATGAAATAATCTTCAAACATTAAATTATATCGACCCAACTATCGATCCAAATAAATATTTCATGCATTTTTCTGAATTTTATGTGTTTTTTTTTTTTTAATTTCCGATAGTTCTTATAAAATCACCCATTATCAGCCAGCATGTTGTTAGTGTCCAGAAAGTTGAGTTTGATCTCCCCACTATCTAGCTTTTCTCGTATAAACTTGATTCTTATATCCACATGTTTCGTTCTGGATGAATAAGAATTGTTCTGTGCAATTTGAATTGCGCTTTTATTATCGCAATATAAAATCATCGTCTTGGGCGGACTTGATGTTAACTCATTTTCTAGTCGACGAAGCCATATTGATTCTTGGATAGCTGATACTATTGACATAAATTCAGCTTCGGTGCTACAGTACGCTGTCGTCTTGAGTTCCATGAGATTGCTGCACCTTGCATAGTAAAAATGTAGCCAGTAGTTGAGCGCCTGTCATCAATGTTGCTTGCCCAATCAGCATCACAATATCCAATTAGACCCGCTGAGACTTTGCTGTATACAAGGCCCTTGTTGATTGTACCTTTAAGATATCTCATGACACGTTTAATAGCCAACCAATGCGCCTTACCTGGATTCGAATTGAAACGGCTTAGCATATTTATAATATAGCAGATATCTGGTCTTGAATTTTGAGCTGCGTACAGAAGGCATCCAACAGCTTCCATATAAGGTACGCTTCTCATTTCTTCCTCTTCCTCTTTTGTCTTCGGACACATGTCGATAGAAAGTTTTTGATTCGTGTAAACCGGAGAGTGTACAGGTTTGCAATCATACATTGAAAATCTCTTTAGCACATTTTCAATGTAATGTGTTTGGTCTATTTTCAAAGACCCATCACTTTGTTGAATTCGCATACCTAGAACTGAAGATGCTTCACCCAGATCCTTCATACAAAAATGTGTTGACAACATTCGCTTTAGCATATTTGTTTTATCCATATTGTTTGAGAAAACCAGCAAATCATCAACGTAGATGGCGACATATAAAATAATGCCACTTCCAACGTTATAATACACACACTGATCTGTTTCGCTTCTTTTCAGCCCAAACTTTAAAAGTACCTTGTTAAGTGTTTGATTCCAAACACGGCTTGATTGCTTGAGGCCGTAAAGCGCTTTGTTCCAAACGCAAACGCGGTTACTTCCATCGTCGTAACCGTCAGGTTGTACCATGTAAATTTCCTCCTGCAGGTCGCCGTTGAGAAATGCGGTGACTACATCAAGTTGGTGAATATGCAAATCAAACTTTACAGACCGTGCTAGTAAAAATCTTATTGAAGAGTAACGAACTACTGGTGAGAATGTTTCTTCATAGTCAATTCCTTCCTTTTGACTATACCCTCTTACAACAAGTCTTGCCTTATAACGTGTCTTGTTGCCATTGGCGTCATATTTTGTTCTAAACACCCATTTGCATTTTATTGGACTTTTACCAACTGGAAGCTCGGATAACGTCCATGTATTATTGACAGACAAGGCATTTATTTCGTCATTCATTGCAGCTCGCCAATGAACAGATTCCTCACAATTTATGGCTTCATCGAAGGTAGCAGGATCCCTTGACATAAAACTTGTTGCACAGAAGCTGTACTCTCGGTCATGCTTCTTCATTAGCCGTTCAGATCTCCGCACTTTATTTTCTTCATAAAGGATATTTTCATTCTCTTGATCTTCAACTGCGTCTTCAAAGCATAAACTTTCTTCTGAGTTGACATCGTACTCAACCTTAAGGCTATCAGTTGACATGTTGCCATCGTCTTCATTTAATTGTTCCGACTTTATTTCGGGCATTTCGATTTCTTCACTTAATGGCAATTCTTTTGACAACTCCTCCTCTGAATTGTCATTATCGATTGAAACTACAAGATTTGGAGCACTATTAGTAAAATTCAGTTCATTTCTACATACCTCATCTTCCATGAAAACGACATCTCGGCTTATTATTATTTTTCTAGTAGCTGGATCATACAATCTGTACGCTTTATTCTCAGTGCTATACCCAACGAAAATACATGCAACGGACTTTGCTTGGAATTTTGAACGTTCCATCTTTGGCGTGTGTACGAAGGCCTTGCAACCAAAAACTCTGATGTAGTTAAGATTCGGCTTTCTACCTGATCACATTTCCTCCGGACATATGTCATTTTTTCTGCAAGGTATTCTGTTTAGTAAATAGGCTGCTGTCATTGCTGCTTCTGCCCAAAATTTCTCATTAACACCTGCATCCAACATCATACATCTCACACGATCAATTATTGTACGATTCAGACGTTCAGCAACTCCATTTTGCTCAGGTGTGTATGGAGCGCTTTTTTGATGAACTATGCCATTTTCACTCCAAAATTTTTGAAACACATTATTCGTGTACTCAGTTCCATTATCTGTTCGTAGAATTTTAATTTTCTTAGAACATTGATTCTCTGCCATGGTTTTAAATTTTCTGAATTCCGTAAACACTTCAGATTTAACTACCATTGGCGATAAGAAAACTTTTCGGGAATAGTCATCAATAAAAGTAACAATAAATCGGTAACCAGAAAATGATTTTATTTTAAACGGCCCCATTACATCCGAATGAACAATTTGCAGCACCTCAGTAGCACGATGACCTTCTTCTTTAAATGAGTTTCTGACTTGTTTACCTTTAATGCACACTTCACATTGATTTAAATCGAACTGAAAATCAAGTTGATGATCATTCTTTATTTTCAATAAATTTCCGTTGCAAATATGACCAAGACGCCTATGCCATAAATATGCGTCATTGTTTACTATAAAAACTTTTTTCGTCGTAATTGGTGTGCAGTTCAATTTATACAAATTGTTTGTTAAGCTGGCAGTTGCCATTAGTTGATTCTCAGCGTCAAAAATTTTACAGCTATTCTGCTCAAACAGGACTCTGTTTCCATTTGCGGTTAGCTGCCTTACTGACAGCAAATTTGTACATAGCTGTGGCACACACTCAACGTTTTTTATAACTGCTTTTGATTTCCTCTCACCAACTGACAGCAAAACATTTACATCACCAACGCACTCAACCGCTAACCTGTTGTTGTTGGCAACAATAACTTCTTCACCAGTGCTCCCTTTTACGTTGTGAAGAACTGTATTTGTATTTGTCATGTGTTTTGTTGCGCCTGAGTCGATGTACCATTCAGCTGCATCGACATCAGCAGAGGTAGACAGCGACGCCAACAGAATTTTTTCGCTTGGCTTTTCTAACTGTTACTTTGAACCGTTAGAATTAAAAAACCTGTTTTGCGTATTTGGACAATTTTTAATAAAATGCCCTTCTTTCTTACAGCCATGACACTTAAATTTTTTGGTTTTCTGAAATTTTTTATGTAGCGCAAATGCGTTTTCTTTCTTTTTTTTTTTTAATATTTCTTCTTTAATTAAAAAAATCTTTAATATTAAAACTGTGAACAAAGGCCCATAACCTGTTGTTAAGTAAAACGCGTGCGCTTATGTTGAAAGTTATAAAAGAACTAAAAGAAAAGTTTTATTCGTTTCTCTCATTACACTTATGTTCTAGGTTATGTCAGTATGTAATTCTAGTGATGCTAAACTAAATGGTTATTCACTTCACAACATTAATAATCTTTTTATGTACTTTAACTTTTTGTTACAATGTATGTTGATTGTTTTTATGTGTGTTAAAATTGTTTTCAATATGTTTTCAAATATTTTTGATTTTGTAAACAAAACTAAAAAAAATTTTTGCTGAAGAAATCTTCCGAAAAAAGACGAAATATCGAATATAATTAAAACATTTTTATATAAAAAACAAAATTGACCTCAAGCTTAAAATCCTTTTCAATTTAATTTACAAAAAAAGGTCAAATAATTAGGATCAAGATAATATACAAAGAAATAAGCACAAAATAATGTCGTATCAACATCTTAAGAAGAATAAATTTGTGAGAGAGCTGATAAATAGGTTCAAGATGGTTAGGAGCAAGATAATTAAATGCAAGGCAACTAACATTCCTTATTCGTTGCCGCAATTCAGGTATTATTCCGAGATTCATTAGGAATTCAACTAAAAATATTTTCAATATATTTCATGAAAACTGTTTTGGCGGGAACCAAATTCACCAAACAATCAAGAGACATGTACAATTTATACAAAGCAAGATACTGAATTTGGCATTAAAGCAGAAACACAATTTTTTGAAGAAGATACAACATGAAATGCAGTGGATTCAAAATAATTTAAGAATATTTCTAAGTAATGAGGACATGCACAGATTTTTATCTTTTGAAGACAATCTATCCAGGAAATTAATTATAAAAGAGAAACAGGTACATAGGAAGAAATTTGATTGTTCAGTTGATTTGCAAATGAGGGAATTAGGTATACGTTTCAACAATAAATGGTTTGTTAATAAAACAAATTTAAATATTCCTATTGATGTGCAGTGGGTTTTGTCTTTAGGACAAAAACACGCTTTACCAATTAGCAAAGGATATTTTCCAGTTATGAAAGTTATAGCTGATGGTGAGGATTTAGTTAAAACTATAGAAAATATTGAGGAACAAGAAATGGCTAGATCTCATTTTGTAACTGTTATTGATAGTCACATTAATAAAATGAATTTAGATAATAGAGATAGATTTACACTTAATAAAGTTAAAAGTTGTAAAAAATTTGTAAACAAAATAAGGATGTACTGGTTTTAAAAGCTGATAAAGGTAACACGACTGTGGTTATGAATAGGATGGATTATATTTTTAAAATAAATAATATTCTAAGTGATACTTCCACATACCAAATATTAAATAAAGATCCATCTACTAGATTACAAAGTCTAAATAATAACTTTGTTGATGAGTTATGTAAATTTAATATTGTTTCACCTTTAGAGAAGAAAAGTTTGATAACAAACATAGCAGTAGCTCCCAGATTATATGGTTTACCGAAAATCCATAAAGATTTTCCTTTGAGACCAATATGCTCATCTATTATGAACTTTGCAAATATACTACTCAGATTCTTAAAAACATAACAGTGAATTCTAAGTATAATGTTAAAAATTCTATTCAATTTAAATATAGAATTAAAAACATTAGGATTGAGAATAGTGAACAATTAATATCTTTAGATGTTGTCTCACTTTTTTCTAGTGTGCCGGTTGAACTTGCAATTGATATTATTGAAGATAACTGGAGCAGATTATCAGAATTCACTAATATGAATAAGAACTTATTTTTACGAATTCTTAGATTTTGTTTAATTGATAACAGATATTTTCAATATGATAATAAAATCTTTTCACAAAATAAGGGGCTTCCTATGGGATCTCCAGCTTCCCCTGTTGTAGCAGATATTGTGTTGGAGAATTTATTGGATTCATGTCTTGAGAAATTGCGAATTAAGCCTAAAATCTTAACTAAGTACGTAGATGACTTATTTTGTATTATAAATAAAGATATTGTTAGTTTGTTATTATCAACTTTGAACTCTTTTGACCCATGCATTAAATTCACTATTGAAAGTGAATTAAACAATAGAATTGCATATTTAGATGCATTAGTTATGAGAAAAGGTAATAATTTATTAATAGATTGGTATCAGAAACCAACATCTTCTGGAAGAATAATAAATTATTTCTCAAAACATCCAAAGAAAGTGATAATAAATACAGCTAAAAATCTTATAGACAGAGTATTTAATATAAGCGATATTAGATTTCATAAGAAGAATGAAAATATTTTGAAGAATATATTATATGATAATAGTTTTACTAAAGCCCTTGTTTGCAAATTAATTAGACAGCATGATAGTAGTAATAGATTAGATGTTAGTACGGAAACAAAAGTATATAAATCGTTAGCTTATGTACCTGGTTTGTCTGAAAGGTTACAAAGGACTAGTATATTTGATAAAAGAAAGTATAAAATAGCACATAGGATTTATAAAACAGTGGGTGGATTATTTAGTAAAACAAAAGATAGATTGAATAAATTAGATAAGTCAAATTTAGTATACAAAATACCTTGTGGCGGTAATGATAGAGAACGGTGTGATAAGGTTTATGTAGGAACAACAAAGAATAAATTGAAGACTAGATTAGCAGGACATAAGTCTGATCAGAAATATATGAATATTAATTCGTCACAGAAGACGGCTTTGTCGATACATTGTCGTGATTTAAATCACAATCCGGATTTTAATAAGGTTTCCATATTAAATACAGAAACTAGTTATAGAAAACGGTATATGTTGGAGATGTTGCAGATAATTGATGTACCAATAGCTAATAGAATTAATTTTAGAAAAGATACAGAAAGTTTAGCTCAGAACTATAGGCATTTAATTAATAAGAATAGGGTAATAAATTAGCTAATTAAAATATCGATAATTATGTATAAAACATTATGTTAATAATCTTTTTATGTATTTTAACTTTTTGTTACAATGTTTGTTGAATGTTTTTATGTACATATGTTAAAATTGTTTTCAATATGTTTTCAAATATTTTTGATTTTGTAAACAAAACTAAAAAAAAATTTTCCTGAAGAAGTCTTCCGAAGGAAAGACAAACAAAACTGACCTCAAGCTTAAAATTTTTTTCAATTTAATTTATAAAAAAAAGGTCAAATAATTAGGATCAAGATAATATACAAAGAAATAAGCACAAAATAATGTCGTATCAACATCTTAAGAAGAATAAATTTGTGAGAGAGCTGATAAATAGGTTCAAGATGGTTAGGAGCAAGATAAATAAATGCAAGGCAACTAACATTCTTTATTCGTTGCTGCAATTCAGGTATTATTCCGAGATTCATTAGGAATTCAACTAAAAATATTTTTAATATATTTCATGAAAACTGTTTTGGCGGGAATCAAATTCACCAAACAATCAAGAGACATGTACAATTTATACAAAGCAAGATTCTGAATTTGGCATTAAAGCAGAAACACAATTTTTTGAACAAGATACAACATGAAATGCAGTGGATTCAAAATAATTTAAGAATATTTCTAAGTAATGAGGAGATACACAGATTTTTATCTTTTGAAGACAATCTATCCAGGAAATTAATTATAAGAGGAACAGGTACATAGGAAGAAATTTGATTGTTTAGTTGATTTGCAAATCAGGGAATTAGGTATACGTTTCAACAATAAATGGTTTGTTAATAAAACAAATTTAGATATTCCTATTGATGTCCAGTGGGTTTTGTCTTTAGGACAAAAACACGCTTTACCATTTAGCAAAGGAGATTTTCCAGTTATGAAAGTTATAGCTGATGGTGAGGATTTAGTTAAAACTATAGAAAATATTGAGGAACAAGAAATGGCTAGATCTCATTTTGTAACTGTTATTGATAGTCACATTAATAAAATGAATTTAGATAATAGAGATAGATTTACACTTAATAAAGTTAAAAGTTGTAAAAAATTTTTAAACAAAATAAGGATGTACTGGTTTTAAAAGCTGATAAAGGTAACTCGACTGTGGCTATGAATAGGATGGATTATATTTCTAGAATAAATAATATTCTAAGTGATACTTCCACATACCAAATATTAAATAAACATCCATCTACTAGATTACAAAGGCTAAATAATAACTTTGTTGATGAGTTATCTATATTTAATATTGTTTTACTTTTAGAGAAGAAAAGTTTGATAACAAACATAGCAGTAGCTCCCAGATTATATGGTTTATCAAAAATCCATAAAGAAGATTTTCCTTTGCGACCAATATGCTCATCTATTAATTCACCATCTATATGAACTTTGCAAATATATTACTCACATTCTTAAGAACATAACAGTGAATTCTAAGTATAATGTTAAAAATTCTATTCAATTTAAAGATAGAATTAAAAACATTAGGATTGAGAATAGTGAACAATTAATATCTTCAGATGTTGTCTCACTTTTTCCTAGTGTGCCGGTTGAACTTGCAATTGATATTATTGAAGATAACTGGAGCAGATTATCAGAATTCACTAATATGAATAAGAACTTATTTTTACGAATTCTTAGATTTTGTTCAATATGATATCTTGATATGTTCAATCAGCAGCATAATCAATCATAACATAGCATAAACAATCATTAAATTTAATTATTAAAAGTCGTACACTGTATGCAATACTCATTTGAATAACTTTTGCTAAAATGCCGAAGAAAAATCAGGCTAGGAGAAGTTTAATGAAACCAGAATTACTTTGTAATAGCTGCGAATATGTAATCAAAGAAGATAGTGACAACTTTATAGAATGTGATAAATGTGCAAAAAGTTTCCATATGCAATGCACACATTTAAGTAAAAAAGAGTTTGAACGACTTATTGAAAATAAAGATGAAGTTTTCTATTGTCATATATGCAAAAAAGATCAACACGTAAAATTTGACATCAGTGCCATTAAATCTGAATTAAAAAAATTGGAAAAGTTAGAAAAAATTGATCAATTGGTAGAATCTGTTAATTTTATGTCAGCAAAGTTTGATGAAGTTTGTAAAGAAATACATGAAAATAAGAAAAAAATTGGTGAAGTCCAAAAAGAGAATAAGGAACTTAAAACCGAAATACAAGCTCTGAAAAGTTCTGTAAAAATGTTAAACAACTATAAAGTTCAAAATGATTGTGTAGTAACTGGAATTAAGGTTGGTGAAGATGAGGATGCTAAGGATGCTGTTATTAGACTGTCAAAAGGATTGGGTGTGGAATATGATAACCATGCTATTGAATTGGCTTATTTCCTAAAAACAAAAAACAAACCAGAGAATGGAAAGAGAAATGTTGTTGTTAAATTTGCTTCCAAATCTTATAAGGATATGCTGATGTCTTCTAAATAAAAACTTAAAGCAACTGAAAGCATGAAAGGTGTTTATGTCAACGATTTTCAAAGTAAAGAAACTATGAGCCTATTCCACTATGCAAAATCACTTAAATCAATTGGCTATCAACATGTTTATGTTAGAAATGCAAACGTGTTTTGTAAAAAGACAGATTCTTCCAAGCCAACTATAATTAGAGATGAAGTACAAGTTGATGAAATATTACTGGCAGCTACAATTAATAGTAAGCGGAGTACGAGGATATCAATGGGCACTTATCGTAATTTTGAAGAAGAACATCTAATCGGAGACGGGGATGATGGAGCTGCTTCAGCATTTCTTTAATACAAAATACACATAGGTACCTATAGTTTAAAAATATTGTAATTGTTTACGGTTAAGTAGTAAGTTGTATATTAGAATGATTAAAAATCAATATCATACGCAGCTTTCAAATTTTAATTCATACATGAATAACTTAAACATAAATTGCTTGAACATAATTAGTGTAAATATCAGGAGTGTTTCATCAGTTGATAAATTCAATCGTTTTAAATCATTACTTGCAAGTTTTTCAAGTTTACCTGATGTGATTGCTCTTCAGGAAACTTGGTTCCAGAAAAATATTTCTCAAATATATAAATTACCTGGGTATAACTCTGTGCATTGTTGTAGAGAAGATGGTTATGGTGGCACCTCTATGTATGTTAAGCAAAGTATTCCGTTTGAAGTTTTGGCAAATGACAGTTATAATTTTGTTGAGTATATAGTTATTGGTTTGGGGAGGGTAAGATTTGAATGTAAGCCAATGAGATTAGTTTCGTTTTATAGATCGCAAAAATGTAATGTAGATGATTTTTTTCGAATTATGGGTGTGATTTTAGATAGGCATGCTTTGAATCCAATCATTTTGTTTGGAGATTCTAATATTGATTTAATATCTAGCCCTCGTGCTTCTGATTTGATAACTTTTTTCCAAAACTATGATTGTGAGAAAGGACATAACTTGATAACTAGGCCGCAAAGTGGAGTTTGTATTGATCATGTATTTAGTAACATTGTTGAGAGAATTTGTGTTGACTCAATTGAGTGCAGTCTGTCGGATCATAACATGATTTCTTGTAAGTTTGAAATGGAGATAAAATTTCCAGATTTCTTTGAAATATCTTATTCGTTTTGTGATTATGCAAAGGCGAGGCAATATCTGAGAGAAAATATACCGCCTGTTGTTGATTCCTCAGATCCATCTGTACTAATGGATGATTTACTTCAATGTATAAAAGGTGCTATGAACAACTCAACTGTTATAACAAAACGCAAGAATCAGTTACGATATCACCTTACACCGTGGGTGAACAAGAATATTCAATCCTTGATTTTACTAAAGAAAAAGCTTCTTAGCAAGCGACGTAGATTGGGAAACTGTGAATATATTGAAAGGAATATTAAACGTATTAGTAGGGTAATAAAAATTGCCATCAGGGACTCCAGGGATAATTATTATAGTGAAAATCTATCGGGATTGGGAAATGATCCAAGGAAAATTTGGAAGTTTATCAATAATACGCTAGGAAGAACAAAGAGTACAAAAATTGTTGTGAATGATGCTCAGGGAGAAACCATCACGTGTGACTTTAGAAAGGCAAACAGTCTAAATGATTACTTTTTGACAAGTGTATCGCATCTCAGGAAGGGAATTGAAACTCAATCTGGGGACCATTTCAATCTTTTGAGAACCTTACGTGCAACGACCGATTCCTTTGTGTTGGACAATGTTAGTGAGAATGATATTGGTGAGGTTATTTTGAATATGGATGTTAATAAGGCCCGAGGTTATGATAATATATCGCCTAGATTTGTTAGGGAATGTAGAGAGGAGATAATACCAATTTTGACTGTTATTTTCAACAAAATGGTTCAGAATTCAGTGTATCCAGATTCTCTGAAGGTGCATAGAATAATTCCGATACCAAAAGAAGTCAATGTCTCGAGTGTTGACAAATATAGACCAATTTCGATTCTTTCTGCAATTGATAAAATTTTCGAGAAGATCCTATTTGATAGGCTTTCATTGTATATTGAGGGGAATGGGTACTTATTTGACTATCAGTTTGGCTTTAGAAAGGGATGTGGTACGGCTGATGCAATTGTAAATGTGGTAAATTATATTTGCAGTGGTCTTGATGATGGCTATTATGGAGTAGCAGGAGTATTTCTTGATTTTTCCAAGGCTTTTGATCTAGTTGATCATAATATATTATTGGGGAAATTAATGACTTACGGTATACGAGGTAGAGAACTCCTACTCTTCAAGGACTATTTTAGTAATAGGAAACAGTATGTTGATGTGAATGGTGCCAAGAGTTTTATTGGACCTGTAAAGTATGGTGTTCCACAGGGAAGTGGACTAGGCCCCTTATTGTTTTCCATTTATATTAATGACCTGAGGAATTTGGGTTTGAATGGTCAGCTTTTTATGTTTGCTGATGATGTTTCTATTTTTTACCCATATAAGTTTGATCAGATATTAAAGGTTAATATAGAGAGGGATGCTTCCTTATTGTTTGAGTTTGCACGACTTAATCGATTAATTATTAACCCATCAAAGACAAAGTTAATTCGTTTTAGGCCACATGCTTCGACTATTAATAATGATTTCAGAGTATATATTGATGGGAAAACCATTTGTGAGACTAACGTAATAAAATACTTAGGCATTACTTTGCAGAATAATATGTCATGGGATATTCACATTAATGATCTAAAAAGAAAAATAGCACCGGCTCTAGGAATTTTGTACAAATTTAAATATAAGCTTGGTGTTGAATCGAAACTTCTTATATACAATTCTTTGATTCAATCCCATTTAAACTATATTTCAATTGTTTATGCCTATAATAGAAGTAACTCGCTGAAATCATTACAAAGAATGCAAAATAAAGCGTTAAAGACTGTTTATAAACTTCCAATTGTGTTTTCGACTGTTGCATTGTATAGGGATATAAGCAAGACGATTTTACCAATATATGGGTTGCACGAATATCAAGTTTTGGTATTTGTTTTCAAATGTATTAAGAATATTGGACATCGTGTCATAACCTTTTCTCATAATCAACAAAATTTTAATACAAGATACGGAATGAATCTAAGAACTCCCAGGTGTAGATTGGAAACCACTAAACAGAGAATTGATTTTACTGGAAGTACAAAATTTAATAACTTACCTATAAACATCAAGCAAATTGAGAGAATTTCTTTGTTTAAAATTGCGTGTAAACAGGAATTATTTCATAGATTTGAAACACTCTTGTAGTATATTGTATTCAAAGCCTATTGTATATATGTATATAAGTATGTATATATTCTGTAATATTTTTCTTTCGTTTATTTATTTTATTGTTTTTTTTTTCTTCTTTTTGAATACTATTTAATAACTAAATTAGTTAATAGTTGAATTTTTAGTATATTATTTACAATGCCAACTTGTCCCAATAATGCCTTAAAGGCGCTGGGATCTAGAATAAAAGTGTAAATATTGAAGTATGTATCTATAAAAAAAAAAAAAAAAAAAAAAAAAAAAAAAAAAATAAGGGGCTTCCTATGAGATCTCCAGCTTCCCCTGTTGTAGCAGATATTGTGTTGGAGAATTTATTTGATTCATGTATTGAGAAATTGAGAATTAAACCTAAAATCTTAACTAAGTACGTAGATGACTTATTTTGTATTAACGAGTGATTTTTTTGCTATTATCTTTTTGGCAACACTAGTTTTGACAGCTCACGCACGTTTTGTATCTTGTGTCACTGTCAAACATCTTCAGTTTGGTCTATAATTTAATCATGAATCGTCTTACAAACGAACAACGCTTGCAAATTATTGAATTTTATTACCAAAATGCGTGCTCTGTTAAGAAAGTTCATCGCGCGCTTCTTCCATTTTATGGTCAGTTTAATCGACCTACTGAGGCTTCTATTCGGGCTATTGTAAAAAAATTTCGCACCAAATTTACATTGTTGGACATTAAACCACCAATACGCTTACGTAGAGTGCGAACTGAAGAAAATATCGCAGCCGTGTCGGCCAGTGTTGGTGATGACCGTGAATTATCGATTCGGCGCCGTTCGCAGCAATTGGGCCTCTGTTACTCCACTACGTGGAAAATTTTGCGGAAGGATTTGGGTGTGAAGCCTTATAAGATACAGCTGGTGCAAGAATTGAAGCCAAATCAATTAGATGCTCTGTGCGTAAACTGGATTTGTTCCCTAGACTTAAGTTAAATAAAAACTTTTACTCACTTTGCACCACTATCTCTGAACAAAAGAGACCATTGAGTGGCATTGAATAATTCAGCCGTGAAGTCATAAGCAAATTCTTGATAAGAAAAACCTGGTTTGTAGTTGTTCCTCATAAACTCAACGTAGTTTTTGTATTTTAAATCTTAAAACAAATAAACACACACATACATATTTCATATCAAACGCGGATTTTCCTTTACTCACTTTTCCATTCTGTCCAAAACCACTCAGATCCCATACTCGGCACTGAATACACACCCCAGTGAATAAATATTCCCACCTTAGCCTCATCATACCAGCTGGGTAGTGGTCTCTTATCTAGACTTATCCAATTTGGTTCATATTTAGTTTTCACCTTGCCACCGGAAGTAAATTTTGCATAAATTAGGAATAATAAAATTAAACTCTTAGTTTCCATTGCTTCTCTGTGATTTCCATTAAAAACACGAAAACAAATTAAATTAATATCGGCGAAAAGAAAACAAGCAATTTTAACCAGAGACCTGCGCCGTCCATTTTTATCGGCGGCGGCGGCTGATATATTACTCGGCGGCGGCTCAAAGTCGGCTATAGCCAGGATTTGACCGGCTAGCCTTTTTCCCATCGGCTCTTATAAAAAATCGGCTAAAAATCAATAAAAAATATTTGTTCCTAAATATGAGTTTCTGAAAACATATTCGAACATATTCTACATTCCACGTGGAACTTTTAAAACTTTATTAGCAGTTTAGATAAAAAAAAACGGAAATTAAAACAAGACCTCCAACGTGAAAATTTCACTTGGAATGCAATAACGGAACTAATTAAATTTACATAAGGCTTGATTTGGCCTTAATTCTTTTGTGAAGTAGAAGATCGCATATAGTAATTTATTTGAGAATAAAACAGGTCTACAAGAAAACTAAATTTAATAAATATTTACACAATTCTATTTGTTACTTTCAAGCGTCTTAAGAATTTATGTGGAATTTTACATAGTTGAACAGAAACTATAGTTTTCAATAATAGACCAATTGCAATTATAGAAACATCAAAAATTGCGTCTATTAAAAATACCTGTAGTGCGATTCACTATGCTTTTTAAGCCGCAATTATTTCCATTAAAATTATTGCGGTACTTTAAACACCGTATGCTGGGTTTTAAAATCAGCTGTTTCAGGCAGCAGTTATATTTAACCACATAAATAGTTATTAATTAATACCCCCTTTTTATGCAGGTTTAACTAAAAAAATGTTCATTTATCTTGTTTACATATTTATTTCATTACATTTATCTAATAAACTATTTATTTAATAAAAAACAAACAAAAAACAATAAAAGTTAGTAAACAACAAAAATAAATAATATTTTTATATAAAATATAATAATATGTTTATATTAAACAATAATTAAAAAGTTTTTTATTCAATATGTATTTCGTTTTCCTTTAGAAAACTTCTTAAGGAAAGTATTAATTAAATATAAAATCAAACACGTTTTGATAGGAAATAAAATAACATTATTTTTACGTTAAATGTAATTATGTGTGTATGTGTGTTAAAGCTTTTGAGGTTGTTTTATTTTCTGACAGAAAAAGTTTTCTAGAGAAAAACGAAATATTGAAAAAGCTTTTAATTATTGTTTTATAACCTCGAGATCATATACTATTTTTAAGATTTTTATATATATGTATGTATGTGTGTAGATAAAATAGAACACATATAAACAAAAAGAGATTCAGTGCATTAGCTAATAACTATTTTTACCGTATTACCGTAAAAAGCGGTAAAAAGAGTTTGCATCACTGCACTGGATTGAGTTACCGTTTTAAAAACGAAAAACGAACGTTATCATTGTTGCCGTATCAAATTCCAAGTAAACAATGTTTCTTTTTTAATTTCTTTCGGTGAAAACATTACGATAGTCTCAAAAATCGCTAGAGTATCGTTAATTTATTCTGACGAACAAGAAGCGCTAAATGTGTTGCGCAAAAAATGTTTATCCATTGTGTTATGCAAATACTAATCTATTTTTTAAGCTAAGTTTGGCATTTATAGCTACAAAACGTACAATTTGGCTTACATTCAATAATTTCGTGACCTAGCATCGGCGGCTAATTTTTAGCCGAAATTAGCCAAGAAAATTTCGGCAGCGGCTATCGAATATAATCGGCGGCTCGACTTAGTCGGCTATAGCCGCTTCGGCGCAGGTCTCTGATTTTAACCGGCGAGAAGAAAACAAACAATTTTAACCAAGGCGAATTCATTATTAGGTGGATGCATCGGCGAATTCAGGCGAATTCAGTTAATATGGCGGCACCTTCGCAGTCAAGTTTTGTTTACCTTTTTCGGCGCCATTTAGTTTTTTGTCGTGTTCTTTATCAACTATTTTTGACAGTTTAAGTGTGAATTCGCTTTTTTACACAAACAAAATACCTGTTGTTTTTTTTATTGTTGTATTGTTGTAGCGAAGCGGCTACCTTGTTTTTTGTATCATGATTTTAACATACTTGTTTGCATGGTTGAAAAAAACAGTATGTAAAAAAAAATTTGTAGCAGAAAAAGTAGAATCGCGTCATTTTGCAAAAGCTCTTTAGAATGGAATGGAAATGAACCAATTTTGAAATTTATGAGAAAAACTATAAAAAATCACATGTATTATTCATATATCTTAAATTTTCCCTTTTTTAATGCTATTGTTTTAAAAATTTAAGTTTTGAACTGCGTAATAATCTTAAAAACTTGATTTATTTTGTCCAGTAGATTTTTCAATATTTTTCTCTGCGTACGTTCATTTTCTTTCGTTCCAATTTTAAAGTAGTGTGGCGGCACTATTGACTTAAATATATGCACACGAGTATTACAGTTGCATGCAATTTAATATTTCAATTAGTTTGCATAATGTTGAATATGCTTTTTAGCTGTTTAATGAAATAGTATGTAAAATATATATACATTCATAATAGCTGTTTGGTCATAATAGCCAAATTATAATAATAATAAAAAATATAAAACAAATAACTAAATAAATTCTAAATAGAGTATTTAGAGATAAGCGGTTTTTAATCAAAAGGGATGGTAGAATATTAAAAATACCGTTCCTTATGTACTTAGATTTAAGTTAATTTTGTAAATAAAAAACCACTTGCAAAGTGATTGTGAAGCAAAGGAGTTGTGGTTTTATTATAACGAAAAGTGTTTTTTTTTCCACCGTGCCCTAAACTATATTTAAATTATAAATTGTTTAATTTAAATTCGATCTCGAATTATAATTTGCTTAATTCGGGTTTTCCTAAAAAATATTAGGAAAAAACATTTTGGCGCCCGAGCAGGGACTAGTGGGAAAAAGTGCCAGTTGATATTATTTCAAGTGAAAGTTTTAATAATTTAATTTAAAACTTTAAAAACAATTTAAAAAACACTATAAAAAAAACACTAAAGTGAAGTGCATAAATTTAAAATAATTGTGCATTATTTAATATAAAAATAGTTTTAAAATATAAAAAAAAAAAAACAAACAGTTCAATAAAACATAAAAGCAACGTTAACAAACACAAACAATTAAGAAACAATTTGTTGTTGAATTTAAATAAAGGTTGTTCTACATTCACGACAATTACAACAACCACATAAACATCATTAATACCATCTTGGGACAATTCAATAAACTCACATCCAACAACAATTAAAAACTAATATTTTAAATTTTGTGATTTGTGAACAATTCTAGGAAAGCTTCACCAAATGCCAAGCTGCAATTGTATTCTTTGCAAAGCTGATCGCAACAAGGGGAGTAAATCAAGTTCCCAGGTAACAAGTATAAAAAATATTTGTGTTAGCACCTTAAATTTGTAAATCATTCAAATTTAAGAGATTTTTGTAAATTATTCAAAAATTCTTTCCGCTTTGCAAGTCGAGCACAATAAATATTTTTTACAACTTGAATTTTGTGAAACAATTTTATTATTTTACAAATTATTTAAAATAAAAAATCCACCCTTAAAAGTGAAACTTTTCGTGAGTGTTAAAATTGATTTAACAACAATCATACATAATTTGTTCTCTTTATTATTGAGAATACCGTTTGTATTATTTCTTGTTTGCCGTCGGCATTTCAATTGCATTGAAATAATTTTTATTATATTAATAATAAAACATAAATATTCGCGTGTATTAATTTCATTTATTGTAAATAAATTAATTAATACTATTTCTTGGTGTTTGTTATTCTTTTATTCTTTGTTTAAAAAATTTAATAAGATCAGTGTTTCAATTCCGTGTGTTCCTATACCACTTTTGTTAATTTATACATAAAAGCTTTTTACAGTGGAACCAATCACACTAGTATCGATAGTTAATTTTCATACAAAAAATAAATTTGTTAATTTTGAAATTAACTTTTATCGATTATTCTTGGTAGAATTAATATTTTAATTCACCAAAGGCTTAAAGAAAGTGGTAGAACAAAAAATTAAATAAATTGTTTTTAATTTTCCGGAAGAAACTGATAATTTTCAAATATAAGGTAAAGGAATATTTTACAAGAAATTTCCGAATATTTATTGCCGGTGAGAGAATAATACCTCATTTTATTAAATTCGTGAAAAAGCACCAATAAGTTAATTTGGTTTTACTTAAATGATAGTACCAATAACATGCCAGGTAAAAAACAGCAAGATCATTCTTCAAACGCGGAAGCGTTGGAGACATTACTGACCAAAAAAGCAAAGGTTGTCAAAAATATAGAAAGAATTCGTCAATCCTTTCGGGAAAAGACAATTTCTTTCAACCCAATTGAATTAGAATGTCGGTTGGACATCCTAAAAACTTATATCGACCAAGCCATGAAGTACCAATCGGAAGTTGATAGTATAGATCCCGATAATGATGACAGGGCTGAGCTTGAGGACATTTGTGTTACAACAAAATCGATGTTTTTAAGTCTCTTGTCTAAACATAGACAGCCAAGCATGCTTGAAACGTCTTTCAGTATTCAAGGTCATCATTCGAGACTTCCAAATATGAAGCTACCTAAATTTACTGGGAAATACGCGGAGTATAAAAACTTCATGAGTTTATTTGAAAACTTGGTCCATAACGATCCGACGTTGACAGATATCGAGAAATTTAATCATCTGATCTCATGCTTGTCCGATTCAGCTTTAGGAACTGTTAAAGCGTTTCAGATTTCAGAGGAAAATTATCCCAAAGCGTTAGCCAGTTTGAAGAAGGTTTATGACAACGAATGTCTGTAATTTTTTGATAATATTGCCAAACTTTTTGATTTGCCACAAATTTCGAAACCTTCAGCTACTGCTTTGAGAAGCATGATAGATACTGTTTCTGCCATATACGACTCCTTGTTATCAATTGGGGATGACAAGAAAATAACTAATGCCATTTTAATATGATGTCAAAAGTAGATCCAGTGACCAAAACAAAATGGGAAGAACAGCTTGATTTCGAAAAGCTGCCATTATGGTCAGACTGTGAAGCCGGTTTGAACAAACGATACCAGCACATTTTTGCTGATGAAGCGTCGGGTTCAAGAGCGAGGTTTAATACAAATAATAAAAATAAAACTGACAATTCTACATATAAAAGTTTTCGAACATCACTAAAGTGCACAAAATCTAAACAATTTGCTGACAAATGCTTATTCTGCAAATCAAATCAGCATGTAATAAACAATTGCCCTTCTTTTGCTGCTGAGGCTGTAAACAAACGATTCGATTTTATAAAATCAGTGCCAGCATGCATAAATTGTTTGAGAAAGGGACATACAGTAGCTAGATGTACATTTGATAAATGTAGGATATGTGGTGGTTCACATAATTCGTTGCTACATAAATATACAACAAGTTCTAGCAATGCGTTAAGAGACTACTCTGACCAGCCGTCCACTTCTCACGCTTCGGTGAACTATTCATCATCAGTTCTGGTCAACTGATCCCGGCCAGAGCTCTTTTGGATTCCGGTTCTCAACCAAATTTGATAACTGAGGAGCTTGCTCAGCTACTGCGACTGAAAAGAGAAGGAGGCAGATTGAATTTAAATGGTATTAGCGAAACAAGTTCGGTGTCGAAATCGCGCGTTAGTTTAACTGTCATGTCGAGGGTTAACTCTACTCAATTCACATCTAAGTTTTGGGTATTGAGTTCTATAACAAATCTACAACCTGATCGTAAATTGAATACAACTCGCTGATCCTTGCTTTGACAAACCACAGAAAATTGACTTATTAATTGGTGCAGAAATTTTCTTTGAATTGTTGTGTGTTGGCCAAATTAAATCTGGCCCGAGCCTTCCAATACTCCAAAAAACTTCGCTTGGTTGGATTGTTACGGGAAAATACAATCAACCAAAGGGCTCACACTCCAGTAAAGTTTTTCATTTAAGTACTTCGGTTGAAAATGAGAGCAATATCGACTCAATTGTTAAGAAGTTTTGGGAATTAGAGGAAATTCCTAATGAATCAACAGTAATTTATTCTGAAGAACAGCAACAGTGTGAGGAAATCTTTAAGAATTCAGTACGACGTTTAACGTCAGGACGCTTCGAAGTGTCTTTGCCTTTCAAATCTGAAGCAAAATTGTTGGGTTCATCTTTTGAAACTGCCAAAAGACGATTTCTTGTCTTAGAACGAAAACTTTCTAAGGACACTACTATGCGGCATATGTATCATGATTTCATGAAAGAGTATTTCAATTTAGGTCATATGTCACTTCTAGACAAAATGCCAGATTTCCCTCACTATATCATTCCACATCAATGTGTGTTGCGTCCTCAGAGTACGACTACGAAACTTGGAGTAGTCTTCGATGCTTCGTGTAGAACTTCTTCTCATGTAAGTCTAAATGAGTTGCTGATGGTTGGCCCTACAGTTCAAGAAGAATTGTATTCTACACTTATCCGTTTTCGATTCCATAAATATGCAATCACTGCAGATATTGAGAAAATGTATCGTCAAGTCTTAGTTGGCGATAACTATAGAAATTATCAATTGATCCTTTGGCACGAGAATCCATCTGATGAATTAAAAGTGTTTCGATTGAACACTGTTACTTATGGCACGGCTTCTGCTCCATTTTTGGCTATCATATGTTTGATTCATTTAAGCGATTTATACAAAGAGACTTTACCTGTTGGTGCAAAAGTTGTTCGCAGTGATTTCTACGTTGATGATTTGCTTACCGGTGCTGAAAGCTGCCAAGAACTTGAAATCATCCGTAGTCAGGCCACTGAAATTTTAAGTTCAGCTGGTTTTAATCCAACGAAATGGGTTTCAAATCATCTGAAATTCATGAGTACTGTAAAAAATGAGAAACTGTTACAAAGTGATTCCGACTCAGCTAAAGCACTTGGTGTACATTGGGTTCCGAAGAATGATACATTTATATTTCATTTGGACGACAATTTTCAGGATTTAAAAGCCACTAAGAGAAACATATTGTCAGTTTCTTCTCGTTTGTTTGATCCTCTCGGACTGTTGTGCCCAATTGTAACAAAATCCAAAATGTTACTTCAAGAACTTTGGATTCAAAAACTTGACTGGGATGAATCGATTCCCATGAGACTAAATACTTCATGGGACAATTTCAAATCTAATTTGCTGGAAATTGATTCGATTTCAATCCCAAGATTCGTCCACACAACATCAGCAGCGAAGATTCAGATTCATGGGTTTGCTGATGCATTAATTCGAGCGTATGGGTGCTGCTTATACATAAGAAGCTCCGAATCAAATGCAATTGTTTCGAGACTACTAACCGCTAAATCTAAAGTTGCTCCGCTCAAGACTAAATCTCTCCCGAGACTTGAGCTATGTGCTGCACACCTTCTGGCTAAGTTGTGGAATCGAATTAAGTTAATGATTAGCTTTGATGTCGAGAGCGTTCATTTCTGGACTGATTCAGAAATAACCCTTCATTGGATTAAGACACATCCGTCCTCTCTCAATACTTTTGTCTCAAATCGGGTCGCTGAGATTCAGGAGTGGTCTGAACAAGTTTCATGGCGCCATGTACCTACAAAACAGAATCCAGCAGACATCGTTTCAAGAGGATGCGATGTGCAGGAACTGAAAAGTTCAAGTTGGTTTGAAGGACCGTCGTTTTTGTTAAGCGACTGTTCGAATTGGCCTGTTAACGAACACTTCGAGTTAACAGAGAACCAAAAATTATTGGAAACAAGAAAGACTCACGTATTTCTTGCAGTAGAGGATCCGCAAAATTGTTTGTTGGATCTGGTCGGAAAGATTCCTTCGTACAAAAAGTTACTGCGAGTAACTGCCTTTGTACTAAGATTTGTTGACGTTCTTAAAAAACGTAATATAAACAGAGAGATAGTACCTACTGCCACAGAATTAAAATGGTCATTCTATCGGCTCATAGAAGCGATCCAGAAAGCTAATTTTTCTGAGGAGATTTCTAAGTTACAGAAATCTCTAGTCTTGCCGTCAAATATGCAAAGATTGACTCCATTTATTCATGAGTTTGATGAAGAGAAACGCTCGTTTTCACTATTGAGGGTAGGTGGGAGACTGCTTAACGCAGATGTGAAATATGACACAAAATTCCCACTCTTATTGCCGAAAAGAAATAGCTTTGTCACACTTTATTTGCGTAATCTGCATTTCAAAAATTGCCACGCTGGCACGAAAACGCTTGTTGCTCTTTCGCGTGAGCATATTTGGCTCATTAATACGAAAGAAGAGTGCAGCAGAATCGTTCGCAAGTGTGTACACTGCTTCCGCTATAAGCCTAAGCTGTCCCAAATAATGGGCAACTTACCCGCTAGTCGAGTGAGGTCGGAGTAGATTTTTGTGGTCCCGTTAACGTTTCATTGAGAATACGTGGTAGACCACCCATAAAAATGTATATAGCGGTTTTCGTGTGTTTCACTTCTAAGGCGGTACAATTAGAATTAGTGCCTGATCTGTCGACTGATGCTTTTCTTTTATCTTTTAAAAGGTTTACTGCCAGGAGAGGACTCCCAGCCAAAGTATGGTGCGACAACGGCACGAACTTCGTCGGAGCGAGTCGCGTTCTGAAGGAACATCAAGCGCTTGTCGACAACCAGAAGGCCGTGGAATTATTCGGAGCGTCGTCCGGGGTGAAGTTCAGCTTCATACCACCTCGGGCTTCCCAGTTCGGAGGGCTGTGATAGGCAGCAGTCAAGCAGGCGAAGTTCCTACTTCTGCGCGCCGTGGGCAATGCATAGCTCACCCAAGAAGAGATGGCACAATGCTCGCAGAAGTAGAGGCGGTGCTCAACAGTCGGCCAATAGCACCGCTGTCTCCAGACCCGAACGACGGAGAAGCACTAACCCCAGCGCATCTGCTAATTCGCAGAAGACGTGACCGCCAGAGGGCTGACATTATGCAAGCGTCTGCTCTGCAATCTCAAGCAGACATTCTGGCAAGCTTGGTCTCGCGACTACATCCTCGGCCTACAATCCAAGGCCAAGTGGTACGACCCAATGCCCAATCTAGAAGTCGGGCAGGTCGTGATAGTCCACGAAGACAATTGCCCGCCACACCATTGGGTGACCGGGAGAGTCGTTCGCGTCCAAGAAGGAGGAGACGGCAAGGTCAGGGTGGCGGAGGTCCGGACCAAAAGCGGCGTTCTTAAGCGCCCAATACAAAAGTTGGCTCCACTGCCTATAGATTGAAGACGTGCAGTCCTTCAATGGGGCCGAAATGTTTGGTCATAATAGCCAAATTATAATAATAATAAAAAATATAAATAATAATAAAGAAATAAATGAATATTATAACAAAAATACAAGACAAATAACTAAATAAATTCTAAATAGAGTATTTAGAGATAAGCGGTTTTTAATCAAAAGGGATGGTAGAATATTAAAAATACCGTTCCTTATGTACTTAGATTTAAGTTAATTTTGTAAATAAAAAACCACTTGCAAAGTGATTGTGAAGCGAAGGAGTTGTGTTTTTATTATAACGAAAAGTGTTTTTTTTCCACCGTGCCCTAAACTATATTTAAATTATAAATTGTTTAATTTAAATTCGATCTCGAATTATAATTTGCTTAATTCGGGTTTTCCTAAAAAATATTAGGAAAAAACAATAGCAATTTCGTATTTGTAACAGATTATAAAAATTTTCTATCCTCACTCATATATTTAATAATATGTAATCATATTTTAGGGTGATTTGTGCACATACACGTTTAAACATAACGTAGTTTAAATATAACGTAATGTTCACCCATTTATCAGTTTCAGAAATAAAAACGGTACAAATTGAAATGGATTCTTTAAATATTATGCTTTTAAGTCAAAACTAATTTATTTTATCAAACATATATAGTCAAAAATGCATTTTCAAACGAAATATTAATAAAAAACTAGAAAAATAAATTTTGAAAAATCGATTTTAAAACAAAAAAAAAAAAAAAACAAAATCAACAAAATTACTCTAACAAAAAATTTTTGTCCACAACTTCTGCTTAAGTACCTTTTAAAAATATCATTTTCTATATATGAGTTTAAAAAAAAATGTTTATTATATCTTTCTGATATAAAGGGACGAATAAACTACGAAAACCGCTTGGCAAATACAAACATAATTCATACAAACACAAGTTAATAATATTATTTTCTTTTTGTTTGCAATGAGAGTAGATGTCGATGGTGTTGTAGCGATTTTCTCGCGATATGAAGTTCACAAGATATACTTACATTTTTTATCAATTGCTATAGCCTCTAATTCTTCAGATTTTGTTGCTATAATCCTTGTTTTTTATTTTTTACAAAGCAGGTAAACTGTTATAGTAAAAGGCCAATATAACCGGCATGCGGCAGAAGGCGGCAACAATGTGACCCATTTACATAAAATAAGTTTTTGTATAAAAATATTCATACAAAAATTTCAACATGTTGAATTTAAATTAATTTGGCAATGCCTTTAAAGGCGGGCGAGTGGCAATTTTTAATTCAATTAAACTTTTTCTTCCACCGCTTCAATTTGTCAAACCAAAAATTAAAGGAAAAAACCATATCGAAAATAGAAGAACACAATTAGTTTTCATTATTTTTGATTTTAAAGTTTTTAAGAATTAAATTTATTTATTTGTTTTTGCGTTAAAAAGTCAATATATTTTTTTTTGTTTAAATTCCAGCATATACATTGTTACTACAATTAGCTGCGTTCATATGCGTACATCAAACAAATTCAAGCGGCATATACAACAGTTGGTTGCCGCCCGTTGCTGCATGCCGCTAACCAAGAAAGCATTTAATATTATTTTTATTTGCTCTTATTTACACTAATTTCTTTTAAATTCTTCCAGCTAAAGACCTTTTTTTTAGTTTTCCTGGCGATAAAATTGATAAACCCTTTTTTTAACAGCGGTCTTTAGCTGGAAGGATTTAGAAGAAATCAAGGAAACTTTCTTGGTGCATTTGGTGTGTTTCTTTTTCCACTACATTCCGTATAATTTTTATTGAAATGACAAAATTTAGTGTTAGATATCACAGACATTCAAAATTCAAAAATTTTTGATATTCGAGCAAACATGCTGCAAATAATTGTGCAAACACCCCATAAACAACGTTAAATGTTTGTAAAAACGCAAAATTTTGGCATGTTTGCCAAGCAGTTTATTTAGCCTTTTCAACTTATAAAAACTGAATGCAGTAAAAATTAGTTAAACGATATACAATACTATTGAAAATTTTTGTTTTACGGGGAACTCGCCAAACTTACACGGCTTCTTTTTACTAACACACTCTCATTTTGCTTACTTTCCACCAAGCCGAATTCATTACAAGGTGAACTTAACAGCACAGGTGATTATTTTTTGCTTCTCACGTTTTTTCCAACGAGACTATCAAATTTTTTTCTTTTGTTTACAAAATTTTTCGCGCAATTTTAATCTGAAGATTTTTTGAATGATTTAGTGCAATTTCAAGAAATTTGTGTGAATTTAGAAGTAAAAAACTAATATAATCTGTGATTTTAATTACGGACAATTATAAAAGTTTATATTTAACCTTTATGTAAAATTTTTTCCCTGCTGAACAATCTAAGGCGAATTTAGACTTTGACATTCTCGATATGTTTTACAATAACAAAATACATAGTGCTGAATTCGCCTTCTCGCTTGCATTCACCTGTATAAATTCGCCTTGGTATCTAGCAGAGACCTGCGCCGTCCATTTTTATCGGCGGCGGCGGCTGATGATATATTACTCGGCGGCGGCCAGGATTTGACCGGCTAGCCTTTTTCTCAGCGGCTCTTATAAAAAATCGGCTAAAAATCAATAAAAAATATTTGTTCCGAAATATGAGTTTCTGAAAACATATTCGAACATATTCTACATTCCACGTGGAACTTTTAAAACTTTATTAGCACTTTAGATTAAAAAAAGGAAATTAAAACAAGACCTCCAACGTGAAAATTTCACTTGGAATGCAATAACGGAACTAATTAAATTTACATAAAGCTTTGATTTGGCCTTAATTCTTTTGTGAAGTAGAAGATCGCATATAGTAATTTATTTGAGAATAAAACAGGTCTACAAGAAAACTAAATTTAATAAATATTTACACAATTCTATTTGTTACTTTCAAGCGTCTTAAGAATTTATGTGGAATTTTACATAGTTGAACAGAAACTATAGTTTTCAATAATAGACCAATTGCAATTATAGAAACATTAAAAATTGAGTCTAATAAATATACCTGTAGTGCGATTCACTATGCTTTTTAAGCCGCAATTTTTCCGTTAAAATTATTACGGTACCTTAAACATCGTATGCTGGGTTTTAAAATCAGCTGTTTCAGCCAGCAGTTATATTTAACCACATAAATAGTTATTAATTAATACCCCTTTTTTGCAGGTTTAACTAAAACAAGTAAGAGTGTAGTATATTCGGCTGGGCCGAATCTAAAATACCCTTCACGATAGTCACGAATATGTATAGTATATTAAAAATGTGGCCTGAATAAGCTCGGTTATATATGAACCGATATCGGAATTTTCTATTTTCTGTATTTTAGTAACCTTCTTTTATAACAAGAATTGCTTTTCAGCAAAAAAAAAAAAAAAAAAACAATTTTAATGAATAACTCGGTTCAGGCTATATCTCGGGTATATATGGACCGATATCGAAAATTTTAATTTTCCATATTTATATAACCTTATTTCATTACCAGAACTGCTTTTGAGCACAACAAATTGTTTAAGTTCGCTTACGCGACATTTTCATGAAAAACCCGATTTGGGCTATATCTCGGGTACATATGGACCGATATCGGAAATTTTCATTTTCCATATTTAGGTAACCTAATTTCATTACCAGAACTGCTTTTGAGCACAAAAAAGCTGTTTAAGTTCGCTTACGCGGCATTTTCATGAAAACCCTGGTCTAGGCTATATCTCAGGTATATATGGACCGATATCGGAAATTTTTATCTTCCACATTTATATAACCTCATCTTATTACCAGAACTGTTTTTAAGCAAAAAAAATTTTTGTTTAAGTTCGCTTACGCGACATTTTCATGACAAACCCGGTTTGGGCTATATCTCGGGTATAAATGGACCGATATCGGATATTTTCATTTTCCATACCTATATAACCTTATTTTGCTATTAGAACTGCTTTTAAGCAAAAAAAGTTGTTTTAGTTCGCTTACGCCGCGTATTCATGAAAAACCCGGTTTAGGCTATATCTCGGGTATATATGGACCGATATCGGAAATTTTCATTTTTCATATTTATGTAATCTTATTTCATTATCAGAACTGCTTTAAGGCGAAAAAATTGTTTAAGTTCGCTTGCGCGGCATTTTCATGAAAAACACGGTTTGGGCTATATCTCGGGTATATATGGACCGATATCGGAAATTTTCATTTTCCATACTTATACAACCTTATTTGATTACCAGAACTGCTTTTAAGCAAAAAAAGTTGTTTAAGTTCGCTTACGCGGCATTTTCATGAAAACCCTGGTCTAGGCTATATCTCGGGTATATATGGACGGATATCGGAAATTTGCATTTTCCATATTTATGTAACCTAATTTCATTACCAGAACTGCTTTTGAGCACAAAAAAGTTGTTTAAGTTCGCTTACGCGGCATTTTCATGAAAACCCCGGTCTAGGCTATATCTCGGGTATATATGGACCGATATCGAAAATTTTAATTTTCCATATTTATATAACCTTATTTCATTACCAGAACTGCTTTTGAGCACAACAAATTGTTTAAGTTCGCTTACGCGACATTTTCATGAAAAACCGATTTGGGCTATATCTCGGGTACATATGGACCGATATCGGAAATTTTCATTTTCCATATTTAGGTAACCTAATTTCATTACCAGAACTGCTTTTGAGCACATAAAAGCTGTTTAAGTTCGCTTACGCGGCATTTTCATGAAAAACCCGATTTGGGCTATATCTCGGGTATATATGGACCGACATCGAAAATTTTCATTTTTCATATTTATGTAACCTAATTTCATTACCAGAACTGCTTTTGAGCACAAAAACGTTGTTTAAGTTCGCTTACGCGACATTTTCATGAAAAACCCGATTTGGGCTATATCTCGGGTATATATGGACCGACAACGAAAATTTTCATTTTTCATATTTATGTAACCTAATTTCATTACCAGAACTGCTTTTGAGCACAAAAAAGTTGTTTAAGTTCGCTTACGCGACATTTTCATGAAAAACCCGGTTTGGGCTATATCTCGGGTATATATGGACCGATATCGGAAATTTTCATTTTCCATATTTATGTAACCTAATTTTATTACCAGAACTGCTTTTGAGCAAAAAAAAGTTCTTTAGCTTCGCCTATGCGACATTTTCATTTCATTCATTATATCTCGGGTATATATGGACCGATATCTGAAAAAAAAATTTTTGTCTTTTAGTCACCATGCTTAATAAGTGTGTGAAGTTTGAAGCAAAACGAACAACTTTTGTTTTCAAAAATCTTCATACAAAACTGCAAAAAAAAATGGCTTTTTTCGGAATTTTGAATATATCTCAGCTATACGTGGACCGATATTACTGAATTTCAATAGCAAACCCATGAATCGATGGGGTAAAAGAATGGTGAAAGAAAAAAGTTTCTAAGTCTAATGGTTTTCTCAGAAACGGTATTTCAACAGCGGACAGACGGACAGACGGACATCGCTTAATCGACTTTTCCATTAATTCTGATTCAGAATATATATACTTTATAGGGTCGCAAAAAAAAACTGTAGAAATTACAAACGGAATCACAAACTTATATATACCCTTTACATTTTTGTGAAGGGTATAAAAATGTTGATTTATCTTGTTTACATATTTATTTTATTATGTTTATCTAATAAACTATTTATTTAATAAAAAACAAACATAAAACAATAAAAGTTAGTAAACAACAAAAATAAATAATATTTTTGTATAAAATATAATAATATTTTTATATAAAACAATAATTAAAAAGTTTTCTATTCAATATGTATTTCGTTTTCCTTTAGAAAACTTCTTAAGGAAAGTATTAATTAATTATAAAATCAAACATGTTTTGATAGGAAGTAAAATAACATTATTTTTACGTTAAATGTAATTATGTGTGTATGTATGTTAAAGCTTTTGATGTTGTTTTATTTTCTATCAGAAAAATTTTTTCGATTTTATAATTAATCAACAAATACAATCCTTAAGAAGTTTTCTAAAGAAACACGAAATATTGAATTAAAAGCTTTTAATTATTGTTTTATAACCTCGAGATGATATATTATTTTTAAGATTTTTATATATATGTATGTATGTATGTAGATAAAATAGAAAACATATAAACAAAAAGAGATTCAGTACAATATCTAATAACTATTTTTACCGTATTACCGTAAAAAGCGGTAATTATCATAGAGTTTGCATCACTGCACTTGATTGAGTTACCGTATTAAAAACAAAAAACGAACGTTATCATTGTTGCCGTATCAAATTCCAAGAAAACAATGTTTCTTTTTTAATTTCTTTCGGTGAAAAGATTACGATAGTCTCAAAAATCGCTAGAGTATCGTTAATTTGTTCTGATGAACAAGAAGCGCTAAATGTGTTGCGCAGAAAATGTTTATCCATTGTGTTATACAAATACTAATCTATTTTTTTTAAGCTGAGTTTGGCATTTATAGCTACAAATCGTACAATTTGGCTTACATATAATAATTTCGTGACCTAGTATCGGCGGCTCATTTTTAGCCGAAATTAGCCGTAAAAATTTCGGCGGCGGCGGCTATCGAATATCATCGGCGGCTCGACTTAGTCGGCTATAGCCGCTTCGGCGCAGGTCTCTGGTATCTAGCACAGATATAACCAAGGTGCATTAACGTATATACGGTGGCAGCACTAGAGCAAAATTACTACAATACAACAAAAACAAGCATCTGGTAAGCTATGCTTAGCAAAAATATTTGTAACTATTCTCACAATTATAAACTATGAATGTACCTTTTCATATTTATAAATTATATTTATTTGAATTATTTTTATGTTCACAAAATAATTTGTATATGTTTAATTCAGAATAAAACACTAAATTCACTTTCAAAAATGTAAACAAAAGATTTGACGTATATAGCTTACTATATTGCCAGTAGCAAAAAATTGTCACATGGCGTAGTGCTGCCACCGTGTATACGTTAATGCACCTTGGATATAACCAGATATGGCAACATTGACGTATGTCAAAATCACAGAATATATCTGTGGGCAAAATGGGCAAAACATTTGTTAGCCCGAGGCGTGCAAGCAGTACAGAAAATCAAAATCAATGTGTTAATGAAAACAGCTAGTCTATAGTGGTTGAAAAAAAATTTGTTTTATTCAATGTTTTAATAAAAAAGTGAAAACGTGAATGAAAAGTGAAATAAATAATGTTAAAAATATAATTTAAAGTACTAGAACCTACAAAACAATGCAAACAAGAAGTAAAAGCAACATATTAAGTTTTGTTTCTTCGTTAAAATGCGTTGTTTTTTTGTATTGTTGGTGACGGAGTGTCCAGTTGCCTGTTGGAAATATTTAGTATTTTAATAAAATACATAAAACATGACTGAAAGGTAAAAAAGAGTGTTAAAAATATAAGAAATAGTACTAGCTAATAAAAAACAATGCAAACAGAAAATATAAACAACATATTAAGTTTTGTATCTTTGTTAAAATTACTTGTTTGCACTGTTACTGACAGAGTGCCATTTGCTTGTTGGATTTCCAATTGTACATCTGCCAAGATTTCCAAATACCGCTTAGTACGTTCTATAAACAAAAAATATAAGAAAGAAAACAAAATTTTTTAGAATTTGGTATTTTTCGTTCTATTTAAATTACAGAATAGAAATTTTAAGGGTGGGTTTGCCCTAAAGTGAAAATTGAAACAGTGTTGGTTTTCCACCACAATTCAGTCCCATCTAGCGCTCCGTACATTTGGTAAGCTGGAAATAAAAAAACTACTATAAAATTTTTATTAATTTTGACTTTTTTAATTTATTTTAATAGGCAATACATGAAATCTCATTTGAACGAAAATTGGAAAAGTCTACCAACCTGTTGTTTTTCGAGCTAATGACCAGAATTTGAGTTTTGACAAATCGTTCGCATAGAAAAAAGTTAGACGAACCCAAATCAATTTTCTTTCGCTTAGATTGCGAACGCAAGCAGGCTGTCGAGATTGGTAAACTGGCTGTAATTTTCACTTTTTTAATTTATTTTAAGGGGCAGTATATGAAATCGCTTTTTATCAAGCATCAATTAGGACTGCAACTTCCTTGCAGCACCAACAGATAATATCCCAACAGTCCATTTCTATGCAGCAGTAACTGCCGCCAGTGCCGCAGGTGATCATAAATCAAATACAACAAAGTGTGCAATATATTCATCATCCAATCGGTCCTCAAGTCCAGCAACAGTTAATTATTTTAGGTGAAGAATAAATAAGTTTTTAATAAAAATTTGTATCTTTCCCATTTATGTATAAATAAGTTTTCATGGAAATAAAGATAGCATTCTTTAAAGGAAAGTAAAAAAAAAACATTTTTTTAAATACTTCTCTATAGTTAGAATGAAACCAGCTCTGAAATCAAAAAGAATTGGTGCAACAAGTAGTTGGAAAATACTTCTAAAACCTAATAAATCATTAATATTTATTTAATAAAAATAATTTTATTATGCAGTGATAAAGCTACATTTGTTGTTATTATTGAGACCAAACACACAATTTGTGGTAGGTAACAACAACCAAGTCTTAAAGGTGACTTTAACACTAGCCTTAGCAGGTTGTATTGGTTGTTGTTACAAAACCTACCCTTAAATTTATGGTAACTTTTAACACTTTAAAAACAATTATGCACACACTTAAAATCACTAATATCACTGAGCACCCAAATACAGAACACACAAAGCTCCAACTGAGCTATATAACTGGACACAATGCCAACCAAAATGATGTACTGTGTCCGACATGTAAAATTTTAAATCAACAACTATCTTACTTCATTGGTTGGGAACGAATGCAGCTTCAACTCATCACGACACCACATTATACATTTTCGGTTCTTGGAAAGAAACAAAATATCATTATAACCAATTCTTTTATTTTTATTATAATAAACTTACATATTTATTTCTTCCGGCAGAACACTCAGCACAAAAACACCTTTTCACTAACTTGCGTTTGTACACAACGATGGTCTTTTTTCATAAATTAGCGCAAAAAAGGAAAATCGCGCCAAAAAGAAAAATTTCGACTTCTCTTGCGCCAATTTATTGAAAATTGTAGAACATTTTTACTTCAGAATACAATTTTTACCACAAATTTTCACAAATAAAATGTAAACAAACCAACTATTTCATAACAGAGAAGGCAATACACATACATATTATATTATCCTTCACGCACGCCTGTTGTACCTTAGCGTTACCACTGTGATGGGATTTGTCTTGAAACGACCATACTCTGTAATTTTTTTCCCCGCGTGACCATTCTGTGTATTCTGTGGTATCTAGTACAGCAACTCTAATGCTGCCACCTAATAATTGCACCATACAAAGAATTATAAAAAGTTGCAGTATTTTTTTTTAAATTCATTATTTTATTTATTGAATCTACATAAAAAAAAAATGTAATGACAATAAGTATTCAAATCTTAATACTAAAAAAAAAAAATTATCATTAAAGTCCTGCCAGTGCTGGACGAAAATTTATTTTTATGCGAATATTATTTCAGAATTCAGTCATCTGTTTAGAGCTCTAATGGTAGCCAAAGTATCCCTCCTTCTCAGACGGGTATGACCACCAAAATTAAGAATATTAGCTGCAAGAGGATTTGGATGGAATTCAAGTTTGTTAATATACCTTGTCGCGTACTTCACAAATTCAGATTTCACAAAAGGTACGTTCAGATCTGCGTGGATTCGTGAGTTTTTAACGTACCATGGAGCATCTGTAATTCTACGGAGAATTTTATTTTGACTTCTTTGAATTTTCTCAATGTTGGATGCCGAGGCTGTGCCCCATAATTGAATCCCATAGCACCATATTGGCTTTAGAATCGAGTTGTACAGCAAAAGTTTACAATCAAGCTTCAAGGTCGAGTTTCTGCCTAGTAGCCAGTTAATTTGCACTGCTTTCAATTTCATCTGCGTTACTTTTGCCTCGATGTGCGACTTCCATGTTAGTCTACGGTCAAGATGAATTCCGAGGTATTTGACTTCACTGTGTTGAGGTATTACTTTATTGTTAATAGTAATGGGTGAGCATGTTCCTAGACGCAGTGCGAATGTAACATGGGCACACTTTTGTTCATTAACCTTGATTTTCCAAAGCTTCAGCCATTTCTCTAGTTTGTCGATATGTTCCTGTAAATTTATTGATGCTTGCTGGTGGTTACTATGTATGCTAAGGAATGCTGTATCATTTGCAAATGTTGAAGTGTGAACGTTGGTGCTTGTTGGCATGTCAGATGCGTAGATCAAATATAAGATAGGCCCTAATATGCTGCCTTGGGGAACTCCTGCTTCAATAGACTGAGCGGGGCTTATGAAATCGCCTTCTTTTACTATAAATTGGCGACAATATAAATAGCTTTCCAAAAGGTTATGTATGTTTGCAGGTAAGTTAAACTTTATTTTATGCATTAAGCCATCGTGCCGCACTTTATCAAAAGCCTGTGAGACGTCGATGAATAAGGCAGAGCAATATTTTTTATCTTCAAATGCCTTTCTTATGACGTTAACTAACCTGTGTGTTTGCTCAATGGTGCCATGTTTCGCTCTAAAACCAAATTGGTGATCAGGAATACATTCAACCTTATGAAGCATTGGATCCAACTTCGCCTTTAGCAATTTTTCGAAAAGTTTTGATATTGTTGACAGTAGACTTATTGGACGGTATGATTCTACTTGCGTGTGATCCTTCCCTGGCTTAGGAACCATTGTTATCATGGACACCTTCCACTCTGCAGGGTAATACTGAAGACGTAAAATAGCATTAAAAATAAAAAGAACAATTCTTTTAGCTACACGAGGCAGCTCTACGAGCATTTTGTTGCTGATTTTATCCATAACTGGAGCTTTTTTAAGGTTTAGATTACCAATAGCATTTTCAATTTCTTGGAAATTGAATCTTAAAGGCACAGGAGGTCTACTAACAATAGGTGGCAACTCATTTGCATTGTCAGACCTATTTGTGGTAAAAACGTTTTTCAAATGGTTAACAAATAAATTACCCTTTTCCGAGTCATCTCTAGCCCAGTCACCAGACGGTTCTCGCAAGGGCGGCTCACCTCTAACTGGCCTTTTTAAACCCTTAGTCGCCCGCCATAAAGAATAGTCGGACTGAGGAGTACCATCTAGACTTTCTAAATACGTTTGTAGAGAAGCCGTTTTTTGGTTTCCAAACTTCTTAGTTGATTTGTGCACTCACGTAGCCTTGTTTTTAGTTGCGGAGACCTGCGAAGTTGCCTACTTTCGTCGAACTCTTCTTTTTTCTAACACAAGTTGCTCGATTTCTGAAGAATATGTTCTATTTTGAAGGTTTCTGCGTGTTAAATAAACTCTAGAAGCAAGTTCAGCGGCTTGTTTAAGGTTTTCGCTAAAGTTGCTTAGTGACGCATTAATATCTTCAGGTGTTCTTAAAACAATATTCTCAGTGCAATGGGTGCTCAAAAATTTTTTATATTTTATCCAATTCACTCGGGTGACAGTCCTATGCAAATTGTTTATCGGAGACCAAGTCTCCTGGGGAAAACGCACTGAAATAATAGTAGGTGAATGATCCGATGACAAGTCTAACGAAGGCTCAGCTTGCATCCATTCCACAGGGAACCCCTTAACCACTCCAAAATCAATCACATCAGGAATCTTTCGCCGGTCAGTCGGCCAGTAAGTGGGATGCCCGCTTGATACGTCTAAGCCCATTTTAGAAATTGTATCAAAAAGCACCCGACCCTTCGGGGTGATTAAACGTGAGCCCCAAAAAGTGTGTTTTGCATTGTAATCTCCAGCTGCTATAAAACGAGGTCCTAATGAGGTGAAAAAACTTGAATATTGTGACTCCGTCACTGAAAATCGAGGCGGCGAATAAATCGATGAGATAACCAATTTGTAATGAAAATTTTCCACACAGATATTAGTTGCTTGAAGATAGTCCTCACATGTGTCGTTCAACAAAAAATGCTTTATCCTAGATTTTATCAAGATTGCAGAACCTCCACAAGCTCTTCCACGAGGGTCTTTAGTATCGTATAATACGTAGCCGTTAATTTTAAAGAAGCTTGTTGACGTCAAGTGAGTTGCAGTATTGTAGTAAAATAATAATTATAAAATTAACTTCTTTTGCAAGTCTAGAAAAATAATTATGATCATTTGTCATTGTAATGTATATTTAATACATTTTTTTTTCATTCATTTATTTATTGAATCTTCACAAAGTGAACTAACAATAAGTATTCAAATCTTAATAATGGGTGATTTTATAAGAACTATCGGAAATTTAAAAAAAACAAGTAAGAGTGTAGTATATTCGGCTGGGCCGAATCTAAAATACCCTTCACGATAGTCACGAATATGTATAGTATATTAAAAATGTGACCTGAATATGCTCGGTTATAACGAGTGATTTTTTTGCTATTATCTTTTTGGCAACACTAGTTTTGACAGCTCACGCACGTTTTGTATCTTGTGTCACTGTCGAACATCTTCAGTTAGGTCTATAATTTATTCATGAATCTTCTTACAAACGAACAACGCTTGCAAATTATTGAATTTTATTATCAAAATGCGTGCTCTGTTAAGAAAGTTCATCGCGCGCTTCTTCCATTTTATGGTCAGTTTAATCGACCTACTGAGGCTTCTATTCGGGCTATTGAAAAAAAATTTCGCACCAAATTTACATTGTTGGACATTAAACCACCAACACGCTTACGTATAGTGCGAACTGAGGAAAATATCGCAGCCGTATCGGCCAGTGTTGGTGATGACCGTGAATTAACGATTCGGCGCCGTTCGCAGCAATTGGGCCTCTGTTACTCCACTACGTGGAAAATTTTGCGGAAGGATTTGGGTGTGAAGCCTTATAAGATACAGCTGGTGCAAGAATTGAAGCCAAACGACCTACCACAACGCCAAATTTTTGGTGAATGGGCTCTTGAAAAGTTAGATGAAGATCCACTTTTTTATCGAAGAATTGTGTTCAGCGACGAGGCTCATTTCTGGTTGAATGGATACGTGAACAAGCAAAACTGCCGTATTTGGAGTGAAAAGCAGCCAGAAGCATTGCAAGAGCTACCAATGCATCCACAAAAAACAACCGTTTGGTGCGGATTATGGGCTGGCGGCATCATTGGGCCGTATTTCTTCAAAGATGATGCGAATCACAACGTTACTGTGAATGGTGAGCGCTACCGTGCGATGATAACAAACTTTTTTTTGCCCAAAATGGAAGAGCTTGACTTGCATGACATGTGGTTTCAACAAGACGGTGCCACATGCCACACAGCACGCGAAACAATGGACCAATTGAGAGGCGAGTTCGGTGAACAGTTTATTTCACGCTTGGGACCAGTCAATTGGCTGCCCAGATCGTGCGATTTAACGCCTCTAGATTATTTTTTGTGGGGCTTTGTTAAGGCTAATGCCTATAGCGACAAGCCCGCTTCGATTGACGCACTGGAAGCACACATTGCCAACATTATTCGTGAGATACCGGCCGAAATGTTGGAAAGAGTATGCCAAAATTGGACTAAGCGGATGGACCATTTGAGGCGCAGCCGCGGCCAACATTTGCATGAAATAATCTTCAAACATTAATTTATATCGACCCAACTATCGATCCAAATAAATATTTCATGCATTTTTCTGAATTTTATGTGTTTTTTTTCTTAAATTTCCGATAGTTCTTATAAAATCACCCTTTATATGAACCGATATCGGAATTTTCTATTTTCTGTATTTTAGTAACCTTCTTTTATAACGAGAATTGCTTTACAGCAAAAAAAAAATTTTAATGGAAAAATCGGTTCAGGCTATATCTCGGGTATATATGGACCGATATCGAAAATTTTAATTTTCCATATTTATATAACCTTGTTTCATTACCAGAACTGCTTTTAAGCACAACAAATTGTTAAAGTTCGCTTACGCAACATTTTCATGAAAAACTCGGTTTAGGCTATATCTCGGGAATATATGGACCGATATCGGAAATTTTTATCTTTCATATTAATATAACTTTATTTCATTACCAGAACTGCTTTTGAGCACAAAAAAGTTGTTTAAATTCGCTTACTCGGCATTTTCATCAAAAAACCGGTTAGGCTATATATCGGGTATATATGGGCCGATATCGGAAATTTTCATTTTCCATATTTATATAACCTCATCTTATTACCAGAACTGTTTTTAAGCAAAAAAAGTTGTTTAAGTTCGCTTACGCGACATTTTCATTAAAACCTCGGTTTAGGCTATATCTCGGGTATATATGGACCGATATCGGAAATTTTTATCTTCCATATTTATATAACCTCATCTCATTACCAAAACTGTTTTTAGTCCAAAAAAGTTGTTAAAGTTCGCTTACGCGACATTTTCATGAAAAACCCGGTTTGGGCTATATCTCGGGTATATATAGACCAATATCGAAAATTTTCATTTTCCATACTTTTATAACCTTATTTTATTACCAGAACTGCTTTTAAGCAAAAAAAGTTGTTTAAGTTCGCTTACGCTGCATTTTCATGAAAAACCCGTTCTAGGCTATATCTCGGGTATATATGGACCGATATCGGGAATTTTCATTTTTCATATTTATATAACCTTATTTTATTACCAGAACCGCTTTTAAGCAAAAAAAGTTGTTTAATTTCGCTGACGCGGCAGTTTCATGAAAAACCCGTTCTAGGCTATATCTCGGGTATATATGGACCGGTATCGGAAATTTTCATTTTCCATATTTATATAACTTTATTTCATTATCAGAACGTTTTTTAAGCAAAAAAAGATGTTTAAGTTCACTAACGCGATATTTTCATTAAAACCGCGGTTTAGGCTATATCTCGGGTATATATGGACCGATATCGGAAATTTTCATTTTCCATATTTATGTAACCTAATTTCATTACCAGAACTGCTTTTGAGCAAAAAAAAGTTGTTTAAGTTCGCTTACGCGACATTTTCATGAAAACCCCGATTTGGGCTATATCTCGGGTATATATGGACCGATATCGGAAATTTTCATTTTCCATATTTATGTAACCTAATTTCATTACCAGAACTGCTTTTGAGCAAAAAAAGTTGTTTAAGTTCGCTTACGCGACATTTTCATGAAAAACGCGGTTTGGGCTATATCTCGGGTATATATGGACCGATATCGGAAATTTTCATTTTACATATTTATGTAACCTAATTTCATTACCAAAACTGCTTTTGCGCACAAAAAAGTTGTTTAAGTTCGCTTACGCGACATTTTCATTAAAAATCCGGTTCGGTCTATATCTCGGGTATATATGGACCGATATCGGAAATTTTCGTTTTCCATATTTATGTAACCTAATTTCATTACCAAAACTGCTTTTTAGCAAAAAAAAAAGTTGTTTAGCTTCGCCTATGCGACATTTTCATTAAAAATCCGCTTTAGGCTATATCTCGGGTATATATGGACCGATATCTGAAAAAAAATTTTTTGCCTTTAAGTCACCATGATTAATAAGTGTGTGAAGTTTGAAGCAAAACGAACAACTTTTGTTTTCAAAAATTTTCATACAAAACTGCAAAAAAAATGGCTTTTTTCGGAATTTTGAATATATCTCAGCTATACGTGGACCGATATTACTGAATTTCAATAGCAAACCCATGAATCGATGGGGTAAAAGAATGGTGAAAGAAAAAAGTTTCTAAGTCTAATGGTTTTCTCAGAAACGGTATTTCAACAGCGGACAGACGGACATCGCTTAATCGACTTTCTGATTCAGAATATATACATTTTATAGGGTCGCAAAAAACTGTAGAAATTACAAACGGAATCACAAACTTATATATACCCTTTACATTTCTGTGAAGGGTATAAAAACACATAAAATTCAGAAAAGTGCATGAAATATTTATTTGGATCGATATAATTTAATGTTTGGAGATTATTTCATACAAATGTTGGCCGCGGCTGCGCCTCAAATGGTCCATCCGCTTAGTCCAATTTTGGCATACTCTTTCCAACATTTCGGCCGGTATCTCACGAATAATGTTGGCAATGTGTGCTTCCAGTGCGTCAATCGAAGCGGGCTTGTCGCTATAGACATTAGCCTTAACATAGACCCACAAAAAATAGTCTAGAGGCGTTAAATCGCACGATCTGGGCGGCCAATTGACTGGCCCCAAGCGTGAAATAAACTGTTCACCGAACTCGCCTCTCAATTGGTCCATTGTTTCGCGTGCTGTGTGGCATGTGGCACCGTCTTGTTGAAACCACATGTCATGCAAGTCAAGCTCTTCCATTTTGGGCAAAGAAAAGTTTGTTATCATAGCACGGTAGCGCTCACCATTCACAGTAACGTTGTGATTCGCATCATCTTTGAAGAAATACGGCCCAATGATGCCGCCAGCCGATAATCCGCACCAAACGGTTGTTTTTTGTAGATGCATTGGTAGCTCTTGCAATGCTTCTGGCTGCTCTTCACTCCAAATACGGCAGTTTTGCTTGTTCACGTATCCATTCAACCAGAAATTAGCCTCGTCGCTGAACAAAATTCTTCGATAAAAAAGTGGATCTTCATCTAACTTTTCAAGAGCCCATTCACCAAAAATTTGGCGTTGTGGTAGGTCGTTTGGCTTCAATTCTTGCACCAGCTGTATTGGTGGTTTAATGTCCAACAATGTAAATTTGGTGCGAAATTTTTTTACAATAGCCCGAATAGAAGCCTCAGTAGGTCGATTAAACTGACCATAAAATGGAAGAAGCGCGCGATGAACTTTCTTAACAGAGCACGCATTTTGGTAATAAAATTCAATAATTTGCAAGCGTTGTTCGTTTGTAAGACGATTCATGATTAAATTATAGACCAAACTGAAGATGTTTGACAGTGACACAAGACACAAAACGTGCGTGAGCTATCAAAACTAGTGTTGCCAAAAAGATAATAGCAAAAAAATCACTCGTTATATATATATATATATATATATATATATATATATATATATATATATATATATATATATATATATATATATATATATATATATATATATATATATATATATATATATATATATATATATATATATATATATATATATATATATATATATATATATATATATATATATATATATATATATATATATATATATATATATATATATATATATATATATATATATATATATATATATATATATATATGAAGCAAGGAAGTAAGGTTATATAAAAAATGAAAATTTCCGATATCGGTCCATATATACCCTAGATATAGCCCAAACCGCGTTTTTCATGAAAATGTCGCGTAAGCGAACTTAAACAACTTTTTTTGCTCAAAAGCAGTTCTGGTAATGAAATTAGGTTACATAAATATGGAAAATGAACATTTTCCGATATCGGTCCATATACACCCGAGATATGGCCTAAACCGGGTTTTTCATGAAAATATCGCGTAAGCGAATTTAAACAACTTTTTTGTGCTCAAAAGCAGTTTTGGTAATGAAATAAAGTTATACAAATATGGGAAATACAAATTTTGGAAATCGGTCCATATATACCCGAGATATAGCCTAAACCGGGCTTGTCATGAAAATGTCGCGTAAGCGAACTTAAACAACTTTTTTTGCTTAGAAGCAGTTCTGGTAATGAAATAAGGTTATATAAATATGGAAAATGAAAATTTCCGATACCGGTCCACATATACCCCAGACATAGCTTAGAATGGGTTTTTGTTGCGAAATTACATTGTTCAATTAGCATCACTAACTATTTTGCATTATACTTTCATACTCATTCTTAATACTGTATCACTGATGACGTGTCTTAAATGTATTGGTTAAACGGTAATCCGTTTTTTCTTTTTATCTACATATATAATATTAACATACTTATTTTCTTACGCACTCTGTAATTAACTTCTGCTGAATATACTTTGAATTTGTTACATAAACTTCCACTCGTGTTTTAACTCTTTAATAGGTTATGGGCCCAGTGGAGTTTTTTAAATAAAAGTTGAAGTATATTTAATACGTTGAATATTTTTTGAGTAAGGAGTGTTGAATAAAGACTGCCGTTATGACTGATGAAATCGTCCACATTTATCACCGACTGAATAACAGCAATTACTGGCTTTGGAAGTTCAGTGTCGATGCGGTTTTAAAAGGCCAAGGTTTGCTAGGAATAGCACAAGGAAAGGTGAAGTTTGAGGACAACACCTCTCAAGATTTGAAAGACTAGTGGACCAAACGCGACGGTAAAGCCATGGGAATTTTAATCGCTTCTGTAGAAAAGGATCAAGCAAATCACATATTAGCTTGTACTACATCCCATGAGGTATACTCAAAATTGCAAAACATCCATGACAAGCAGAGTGAGGTAAAGGTTATGTGCCTCTATGAAGAATATTTTGCCTTAAAAATGCAAGAGGAGGAATCGGTTGCTGCATACGTTTCAAAAGTGTCTTCGCTGGCAACAGAAATCGAAGCACAAGGTGAAAAACTGTCGGACAACATAAAAATGGTTCGAATTATCAGCAGCTTAACGCCAAGGTATCAAAATTTCAAAACTGTGTGGTATAACATTAAAGAGGGTCGGACAATTGAAAACCTAATGGCAACAGAAATCGAAGCACAAGGTGAAAAACTGTCGGACAACATAAAAATGGTTCGAATTATCAGCAGCTTAACGCCAAGGTATCAAAATTTCAAAACTGTGTGGTATAACATTAAAGAGGGTCGGACAATTGAAAACCTAATGGCAAAATTGCAATTAGAAGAAGACCAGCACAAAAAGAACAACGAGACTGAGGGCACAGAAGCTGCGTTTAATGCCAAAACTGATAGGTATAAAAAGTCTATTGCCGAAAGAAAGAAAATATCAAAATGTAATTTTTGTCATAAAATTGGCCACTGGGAACGAGAATGTCGAGCAAAGAAGAAACAGTTTAAGAACAAAACTAAATTTAATAGGCAAAGAGAAGAAAATTCAGATGAAGTTGCTTTTACTGCAACAATTAATGATGTTATTCAGGCTTCTGACAAAGATGTTTGGATTGCAGACTCAGGCGCTACTGAGCATATGACGTCACGTAAGGAATGTTTTAGCGACTTATGTATAACCGATGTAGACCGTTTTGTTTGCATAGCAAACAACGAAAAATTTAGAATAGTTGGTTTTGGCACTATCCATCTTAATGTATTAGTAAACAATAAGTGGCTGCCACGAATTCTTAAAAATGTACAATACGTCCCTCAACTAAAACAAAATCTTTTTTCTACTGGTTCAGCTACATCAAAAGGTTTTACAATGATAATTGAAGCGAATTCGTGCCTTTTAAGAGACAGAAACCAAAATATTTTAGCAGCTGGCGTAAGAGATTCCAAAAATCAATTTCGTATGCTCTTTGATACTCAAACCAATCAAAAGGCAAATTTGGCAAAGTTAGATTCTCTCCAACAATGGCATTGCCGATTGGGACATATTAATATAGCAACAATAAAAAGCATGAGTAATAAAAATGCTGCCGATGGAATATGTCTTACTGATAAAGATGAATTTTTTTGTGAAGATTGCAAAAAGGGAAAAATGCATCGTTCATCACATAAGGTTGTAGCAAAACGTAATGCAGCTAAATGTGAGTTCATACACATGGACTTATGCGGACCTATGAGTGAAGTTGGCATTGGAGGAGTGCGTTATTTCATGTTGCTTAAGGATGAGAGCACGAACTTCAGGTACGTTTACTTTTTATCAAATAAATCTGAAGTGAAAGAAAAACTCAAATGTTTTATTTCTCTTTTGCGCAACATGAATGACGAACACGTAAAATTCATACGATGCGATAACGGCAAGGAATTCATCAATAATGAAGTTTTAACTTATTTGTCCAACAATGGTATTACTCTAGAAAAAATATCGCCTTACACTCCCGAACAAAATGGTTTCATTGAAAGAGATAATAGAACAGTACAAGAATCAGCACGAACAATGTTAATCGCAAGTGGACTACACAAACTTTTATGGCCCGAAGCTGTAAGAGCTGCTGTATACATATTGAATAGGTCGACGTCGTCAAAAAATCAATTAAAAACCCCATACGAAAGCTGGTTCGGCACAAAACCAGATTTAAGTCACATGAAAGTTTTTGGCACTGAATGCATGGTTTATCAACCAAAACAAACTGGGCGTAAGAAATGGGATGCAAAGGCGAAAAAGATGTTCTTAGTGGGTTATGAACCAACAACAAAAAATTTTCGCCTGTACGACGAAGAACTCAGGAGGGTTATTGTAAGCTGCGATGTAGCATTTAACGAAAAACCAATTAAAGTAAAATCAATTTCTGCTGAAAACGAAATTAGAACAAAAACTGAAACCGACGATTACAGTAATTCATTTTTTAAACAACAAGCGTCTAGTACACCACACTCAACAATGACAGATTTAACAAATATTAAAAATACTTTTAATAATCTTGATCCGGCAGCTGAACAAAGAGAAAATCAAAGATACGATCTAAGAAAAGATATAATACCACCGCAGAGATTTGGTTATGAACATATGAGCTGTCTAGCAAGTATTTTGGAGCCCGATTCATATGAAGATGCTGTTAGTTCAGAGAATGCTAAATATTGGATTTCAGCAATTGATGATGAGTTAAAATCACTCGAGGTTAACAAAACTTGGGAAGTAGTGGAAAAACCCGACAAAAAAAATATAGTTGGATGTAAGTGGGTGTTTAAAATAAAATCAAATCTAAACAGCAACAAACCATTTTTCAAAACGCGTTTGGTCGCCAAAGGCTATTCTCAAAAGGCTGGAATAGACTATAAGGAAACATACTCTCCCGTAGTGAGATATGATTCAGTGAGAGCTATTTTGTCTGTAATTGCTGTAGAGAACTTAGAAATGATGCAGTTCGATGTAAAAACAGCCTTCTTATACGGAGATCTCGATGAGGAGCTATATATGGAGATCCCGAAAGGTATTAATATAGAACGAGATAAAAATGTTGTTCTTCGGCTCAAAAAGGGCCTTTACGGACTGAAACAAGCGTCTCGTAACTGGAACTTTAAATTTGTTGATTTCTTGGCGAATTTTAATATGAAGCAGTCGGTTGCTGACCCTTGTGTGTTTTTCGGTAACATTGAAAACAACAAAATAATTTTATTATTATACGTTGATGATGGTTTGATAGCATCACCCAGCAAAGAAGTTATCAGATTGTTTATTAGTAAATTGTCCGAAAATTTTCAGATCACCTACGGCGAACATAATTATTATGTTGGGTTAGAAATACATCGCGATAGGCTAAACAAAAGTATTAAAATCAATCAACGTATGTACATCAACAAGATTATTGCAAAATTTAATATGGAAAATGCAAAATCAGTTTCAACACCTGCCGATATCAACACATTTTTGACTAAATCAAATGAAGATATTGAAATAAAGTTTCCATTTCGAGAAGCCATTGGTTCACTGATGTTTGCTGCTATAGTATCGAGACCTGATATTTCTTACGCAGTAGGTGAAGTAAGTAAATTTACCGACAATCCTAAACGATGTCACGTAGAGGCTTTAAAGCGCATTTTTCGGTACCTCATGGCAACAACCGAATACTGTATTGAGTATAAAATGAAAAATTCTGTAAATTTGGTGGGTTATACAGACGCAGATTTTGCTCGTGATATAGATACCAGAAAATCAACCACAGGATATGTCTTCTTGATGAATGACAGTGCCATCACTTGGAGAAGTCATCGTCAAAAACAGTTGCATTATCCACAACTGAAGCGGAGTGCATGGCGGTATGCGAAGGTGTCAAGGAGGTAATATGGCTCAGACAGTTACTAGGTGATATACATAGGTTACCCTCAAACTACACCAACGCTTTTAAACGTTGATAATCAAGGAGCTATTCGACTAATTGCTAACCCTGAGCTACACCATAAAACAAAACACATTGACATAAGACTCAAATTCATAAGAGAACTGAAGAAGGATAAAACAATTGAAGTTAATTTTGTTAACACAGATCTGCAATATGCTGATATTCTTACAAAACCCTTGTCGGCTCAACGTTTCAATAATAACGTAAAATTTTTAGGAATGTCAGAAAATTAAACAATGAGTGAGAGTGTTGCGAAATTACATTGTTCAATTAGCATCACTAACTATTTTGCATTATACTTTCATACTCATTCTTAATACTGTATCACTGATGACGTGTCTTAAATGTATTGGTTAAACGGTAATCCGTTTTTTCTTTTTATCTACATATATAATATTAACATACTTATTTTCTTACGCACTTAACTTCTGCTGAATATACTTTGAATTTGTTACATAAACTTCCACTCGTGTTTTAACTCTTTAATAGTTTTTAATGAAAATGTAGCGTAAGCGAACTTAAAAAATTTGTTGTGCTCAAAAGCAGTTCTAGTAATGAAATAAGGTTATATAAATATGGAAAATGAAAACTTCCGATATCGGTCCACATATACCCGAGATATAAAGTAAAACGATTTTTCCATGAACATTTTTTTTCTTAAAAACAGTTCTCGTTAGGTACAGAAAATGGAACATTCCGATATCAGTTCATAAATAACCACGATATAGCCTAAAGCGATTTTTATGTTCATGTTTTTTAACAGTCCATATCATGATATGATTTTCTAAATATATATTATCATATGATATCTGATATAATATTTCAATTTTTTTTTTTCATTCATTTATTTATTGAATCTTCACAAAGTGAACTAACAATAAGTATTCAAATCTTAATACTAAGTACATAAAATTAATTAGGTCCAGCCAATGCTAGACAAAAATGTTTTATTTTGCACAGTCAATATCGGTAAAATCACCTATTTAAGGTTCTGATGGTGGCAAGGGTATCCCTTCTTCTCAACCGAGAGTGGCCTTTAAAATTAAGTATATTGCGTGCAAGACGATTTTGATGAAGTTCCAATTTATTGATATACCTTGTTGCGTACTTTGAAAATTCGTCTTTTACAAGAGGAACACAGAGATCCTTATGAATTCGTGAGTTTTTTACGTACCATGGAGCTGCGGTAATTGTTCGAAGAATTTTGTTTTGTCGCCTTTGAATTTTTTCGATGTTTGAAGTGGAGGCGGTGCGCCATAATTGAATTCCATAGCACCATATAGGCTTTAAAATTGCGTTGTATAATAAAAGTTTGCAATCCAGCTTCAATGTCGAATTTCTGCCCTTAAGCCAATTCAGTTGCGTTGCTTTTAACTTTAACTGAGTAACTTTCGCATCTATGTGAGACTTCCACGTTAACCTACGGTCGAGATGAATACCAAGGTACTTGACTTCATTTTGCTGCAGAATAGGTGAATTGTTAATTTGGATAGCTGAACATGTTTGTTTACGCAGTGTGAGTGTAACGTGAGTACACTTTTGTTCATTAACTTTAATTTTCCAAAGTTTTAGCCATTTCTCTAATATTGAAATATACTCCTGCAAATTTCGCGAAGCTACTTGATGGTTTTCATGTACGCTGCAGAATGCTATATCGTCTGCAAAAGTTTAAGTGTGGATTCCGGGTGTCGTTGGCATGTCAGAGGCGTAAATCAAATATAAAGTAAGCCCCAGTATGCTGCCTTGGGGAACTCCTGCCTCGATTGGCTGAGTTGGGCTTATAAAGTCGCCTTCTCTGATAATAAAACTTCCGCCCATATAAGTAGCTTTCCAGAGGCTTGTGTGTATTTGCAGGCAAGTTTAACTTTATTTTGTGTATCAAGCCCTCGTGCCACACTTTATCAAAAGCTTGGGAAATGTCAATGAATAGAGCTGAGCAATACTTCTTCTCCTCAAAGGTCTGTCTTATGACATTGACTAGTCTGTGCGTTTGTTTTATGGTGCTGTGCTTAGCCCGAAAGCCAAATTGATGATCAGGGATGCATCCCACATTGTTCAACATTGGACTCAACTTTGCCATTAACAATTTTTCGAACAATGTTGAAATTGTTGGCAGTAGACTTATTGGTCTGTATGATTGTACCTTAGTGGGATCCTTCCCTGGTTTGGGTATCATAGTAATCATGGACACCTTCCACTCTGCAGATAATACTCGAGACGTAAAATAGCGTTAAAAATAAAAAGATGAATTCTACGAGCTACACGAGGTAGCTGCTCAAGCATTTTACCAGTAATTTTATCAATACCTGGAGCTTTCCTGGGGTTTGTGTTACGAATAACATTTTCAACATCTTGAAAACTAAGTCTCAAAGGCATAGGCGGTCTAGCAGCGTATGACGGTAGTTCAGCTGAATTACTCGCTGTATCATTTGTGGTAAAAAAATTTCTCAAATGATCGACGTACAACATTCCCTTTTCAGAATCGCTTCTTGCCCAATCTCCAGTTGAAGTTCGCAAAGGTGGCTTACCTATTACGGGTCTTTTCAGACCTATTGTCGCTTTCCATAGAGAATAGTCAGATTGAGGGGTACCATCAAGACCTTCCAGATAATTTTTAAGGGAAGCCATTGTTTGGACTTCAAGCACATTTCTTAACTGAGTTATGCACTCTCGTAGCCTGCTTTTAAGCTGGGGAGACCTGCGAAGTTGCCACTCTCTTCTAACTCTTATTTTTTCTGTTAGAAGTTGTTCAATTTCAAACGAATATGTTCTATTGCTCACATTTCTGGATCTTATATGGCTAGTGGTGGCATGTTGTACGGCTAGATTAAGGGGTTCAGAAAATTCGTTAATCGACACATCAATATCCTCAGGCGTTCTCAAGGCAATGTTTTCCGTACAATGTGTACTCAAATATTTTTTATATTTTAATTAACTCGAGTTACAGTCAACGCCAAATCACAAAACGGAGAACCAACCCCCTGGGGAAGCGAAACAGAAACTATAGTTGGTGAGTGATCTGAGGACAAGTCTAATGAAGGCTCCACTTGCATCCATTCTGAGGGAAAATTTTTTGTAACTCAAAATTCTATAACGTCTGGGGTCTTGCGTTGCTCTGACGGCCAATAATTGGGGTGTCCACTTGAAATCACACCTAAGCCCATTTTGGAAACGGTGTCAAAAAGCACACGGCCTTTCGGGGTAATTAAACGTGGTCCCCAAAAAGTGTGTTTAGCGTTATAGTTGCCAGCCGCTAAAAATCGAGAACCAAGTGATTTGAAAAAAATTGAATATAGGCTTTCTGTTATTGAAAATCGTGGTGGTGAGTAAATCGAGGATATAACAATTTTTTCATGAAAATAATTAAGGCATATATTTGTAGCTTGGAGATATTCCTCACGTGTCCCGTTCATTAGATAGTGCTTAATTCTGGTCTTTATCAAAATTGCCAAACCGCCGCCAGATCTTCCACGGGGATCTTTTGTGTCATATAATATGTAGCCATTAATTTTGATATAACTGTTGGTTGTCAAATGGGTTTCAGCAATCATCATTATATCGATCTGCTTTTCCATAAGGAAGTGCTCAAGTTCATTTTTGTGTTGGCGAATGCCGTTTGCGTTCCAGAAACATATTTTTAACCAATTCATTTGTTTAAAATTGCCTGTAAAATAGTGGATTGCATTTTTAGCATTTACTGCATCATGTTTGTCATAAAAACGGTAAAAGTGTTTATGGACTGAACGAGAGTCTGCAGAGTTGCCTCTAGAATACTTAAATTTGGATCGGAATTTTGGGGCTTGGGTTTCTGGTTCAAGTTTTGGTCGGATCTAACCACGTTAGCATATGAAAATTGTTTGGGATCCTGCATGTTTGTGTAGTTGGTTGAATGGCCTACCTGGGGAAAATTGTTTTTACCAATGACATTTGGCTGCTGGGTTGCAGGAGAAACCGATGAATTATTTGTCATTGACCGCTTAAAGTGAGTATAGACAGGGCAACTTCTATAATTTGCAGTGTGGTTACCTCCACAGTTACTGCATTTCTTAACACTTGCGTCGGGCTTTGGCTTGTTGCACTGAGTTGTGCCGTGAAATTCGCCACATACAACACAAACAGCGAGCAACTTGCAGTAAGCCTTAGTGTGGCCAAATTCTTGGCAGTTTAGGCATTGAACGGGCCCTAAACGCTTGTGTGGCTCCTCAACGGTAACCTTACGATGCAAAAGAAATTTAAGGTTATAAATTGGATGAATTTCACCTTTTTTCAGGACAACATCCCTGGGTTCTAGTTCAACCCTAAACATGGGTTGAGGGATCTTTTCACGGTTCCTGATGTTTACTATGGTTTTTATTTTAAAACCTTTATCTTTCAATCCGGTTTTGACGTCATCAATATCTACGCAAGGGTCAATACCTTTAATAACGACCTGAAGACCTTTAGCACTTTTGAGCTGGTAAGTGTAAAATGATCTTGTCTGTTTTTCTAAAATATCAGACAATTTTCGATAATCGTTTTCATGATTTACTTGTATTTTAATTTCACTGATGCTGCCGTGCTTCACTGATGTGACGTTGAAAGTATCTTTACCGATTGCCGTAATAAGTCGTTTCACCAGTTCACTAGAAGTCGGCTCTCTCAAATATATTGGTGGAGGCTTATATGTTTTTTTTTTTGGATGTTGTTGGCTCATCTGTCTGTAGGATAGCAAACCTATTACTATCCGTTATCGCAGTGGGTTTACCGTCTTTAGAAATTTTTGATTTTGAAGATATTTGCGCGGATTTAGGGCTTCGCTGACGTTTAACCACGGTTATATCCCTATCCATTCCTACTTTCGTTTTGGTTTATCAACAATAGCTAAACTGGAAGATGGTTTGTCTTCTGTTGTAACAACAATGTTTGGCGAACACGAACGCGTGCGTTTTTTATCTCTTAGAGACAGAAGATTATCCAATGATTTTTTCAGTGATTCTTCCTCAGAGATCTAGAGGTTTTTTCTAGTGGAGCTAAGCTCCCTCACAGAATTGCATCTAATAGGTACACTCATGCAATTTTTTTATTTATATTTTTTTAATTTAAAAGTATATAAAAATAATGGTCATAAAGTTTTTCTTTTGTATAAATTCGCTCTTCCACTTATTGCGGTTTTGCAAGGAAACAAAACTTTAGTGTATAGTTTTTTCCCCACTGGGTAGGTAATCTTCACGCACAATAACAACAACAATGCACTGCCACCGCACTGGTTTTATTGAAATTGATTTTATTGTTTAGTTAATGAAATGTAAGGAATTTATTTTCCCGTTGTTTTTTTAAAATAATTTGTTATTGTTTTTACAATTTAATACAATATATTATTGCTTTTATATGTAAGTTTAAAAATATGTTAGCACAATGATTTTTTGGTTTGTTTTTTTTTTTGTTCACTTTTTAAAAACACGACCGTGCGGTTGAAGAATCCCAGAGTGAAATGCATCATGTTTGTCATAGAAATGGTAGAAGTGTTTATGGACTGAACAAGAGTCTGCAGAGTTGCCTCTAAATTACTAAAATTTGGGTCGCACTTTTGAGGTTTGGGCTCCTGGTTCAAGATTTGGTCGGCTTTAAGGACATTAGCATATGAAAATTGTTTGGAGTTTTGCGTATTTGTATGGGTGGTTGAATCGCCTACCTGGGGAAAATTGTTTTTACCAATGACATTTGGCTGCTGGGTTGCTGGTGAAACCGATGACTTATTTGTCATTGGCCGCTTAAAGTGAGTATAGACAGGGCAACCTCTATACTTTGCAGTGTGGTTACCTCCACAGTTACTGCATTTCTTAACACTTGCGTCGGCCTTTGGCTTGTTGCACTGAATTGTGCCGTGAAGTTCGCCACACACAACACAAACTGCGTGAAGTTTACAATATGCCTTAGTATTACCGAATTCCTGGCAGGTTAGGCATTGAACGGGCCCTAAACGCTTGTGCGGCTTCTCAACGGTAACCCTACGATGAAGAAGAAATTTGATGTTATAAATTGGGTGAGTTTCATTCTTTTTGAGAATAACATGCCCTGGTTCCAGTTCCCTAAACATGGGTTGAGGAATCTTTTCACGGTTCCGCATATTTAGCACATTTTTTATTTTAAAGCCTTTATCTAGGAGTGCAATCTTAACCTCATCTGTGTCTACATAAGGGTCAATACCTTTTATAACAACCTGGAGGCCTTTAGCATTTTTAAGTTGATAAGTATAAAAATATCTTTTCTCTTTTTCCAGAGCGGCAGAAAGTTTTCGGTAATCATTTTCACAATTGACTTGGATTTTTGTTTCACTTATTTGTCCGTGTTTCACTGATGTTACGTTGATGGTGTCTTTACCAATTGCCGTAATAAGTGCTTTCACCAGCTCACTAGAAGTAGGTTCTCTCAAGTATATTGGTGGCGGTTTAAATGTTTTTTTTTTTTTGATGTAGTTGGCTCATTAGTCTGAAGGATAGCAAACCTATTACTATCCATTGTCGCAGAGGTAATATCGTCCTTAGACATTTTTGGTTGCGATGATATTTGCGCGGATTTAGGGCTTCGCTGACGTTTAACCACGGTTATATACCTATCCATACCCACTTGAGTTTTCGGTTTATCAGCAATAGCTAGACTTGAAGATGGTTTGTCGTCTGTTGCAACAACAATGTTTGGCGAGCACGAACGCGTGCGTTTTTTATCTCTTAGAGACAGGAGATTGTCCAATGATTTTTTCAATGATTCCTCTTCATAAATCCAGAGGTTTTTTCTAGTGGAGCTAAGATCCCTCTCAGAATTGCATCTACTAGGTAAACTCATGTAATTTTTTTTTTATTTATTTATATTTTTTTTAATTTAAAAGTATATAAAAATAATTGTCATAAAGTTTTTCTTTTGTATAAATTCGCTCTTCCACTTATTGCGGTTTTGCAAGAAAACAAAGCTTTAATGTATAGTTTTTTTATTTAATACATAAAGAAAACAATTAAAGCCTTTTTATAAAAATAATTTCATAGAAAATTATTTTTTATAATGATAAGTTTTTTCAACTATTGCAACTCTGATTAGTAAGCAAACAATATAAGAGTGGAGAGAAGCGGAGGCAAATTTTGCAACTATTTGCCTCGGCGACATTTTTAAAATGAACTTTCACTTTCCTGTGTAGACGAACAAGAAATTTTCATGAAAGTCGTCTATTTCATTGAAATTTTTATTTGTAATACGTATACGGAAATTTCATGAAAGTACTTTCTTGTGTTATGGTAGCGTTAGCAAAGTCTGTTTCTCGTTTCTGTATTACTCGTATAGAGAAATTTCTCACAAGAAACAACGGAATTGACAGAGAAACTATGCGAATTGAAACAACAAATGGAGTTTCTCACACAAATGTTTCTGTATCTTTGAGAAGCGAGAAATATCTGTCAAAATAGCTTTTTTGACGTAATTCATTGGAAGCTTGTGAGTAAACCTGCTTCTGTATTAAAATTTTGTGAGAAGTTTCTCGCTAGAGCTGTCAAAACTTTTCACAAATAAAAGAGTTGCGGAAGTTATAAATTTAAAAAGTATATAATTGACATAATGAATGCAAAAAGTGTAGAAAAGGTAAAGTTTTTAAATATTTATACACATATTGTCGTATTCATAAAAAATAATTTGCAATTAGTAAAAGTTTGCTTGACATACATATTTTTACATATTGTGCATTGTTGTTGTTGTTATTGTGCGTGAAGATTACGTACCCAGTGGGAAAAAAATCTGGAAAATAAAAAATTAAATAAAAACTGCATGAGTGTACCTATCAGATGTAATTCTGAGAAAGAGCTCAGCTCCACTAGAAAAAGTCCTTGGATTTCTGAGGAGAAGTCCTTGAAAAAATCATTGGAAAATCTGTTGTCGCTAAGAGAAAGAAACCGCACGCGCTCGTGTTCGCCACTTATAGTTGTTACAACGGATGACAAACCATCTAACAGTTCAGTTATTGCAGATAAGCCGAAAACACAAGTAGGCATGGACAGGTAAGTAACCGTGGTTAAACGGCAGCGAAGCCCAAAATCCGCTCAAATGTCATCTCAGTCCAAAATACCCAAAGATGATAAGACCACCACGACAATGGATAGTAATAGGTTTGCTATCCTTCAGACTGATGAACCAGCAATACCTAAAAAGACCTTTAAGCCGCCACCAATATATTTGCGAGAGCCTACCTCTAGTGAGTTGGTAAAACAACTTATTACGGCAATCGGCAAATACACTTTTAATGTAACATCGGTTAAGCACGGCAGCATCAATGAAACTAAAATCCAGGTAAACAGTGAAAATGAATACCGAAAGTTGTCTGATGTCCTGGAGAAAGAGAAAAGATCGTTTTACACATATCAGCTTAAAAGTGCCAAAGGTATTCAGGTCGTTATAAAAGGGATTGTCTCTTTTGTAGATACGAATGATGTCAAAACCGGCCTAGAGGACAATGGCTTCAAAATTAAAAATGTTGTTAGTATTAGGAACCGTGAGAAAATTCCTTAACCCATGTTTAGGGTTGAATTGGAACCTAGAGATGTTGCCTTAAAAAATAATGAAGTGCATCCAATTTACAACCTTAAATATCTTTTGCATCGAAAGGTTACCGTTGAGGAGCCTCATAAGCGTTTAGGGCCCGTTCAATGCCTAAACTGCCAAGAATTTGGCCATACTAAGGCCTATTGTAAGTTGCCCGCAGTTTGCGTTGTGTGTGGTGAACTTCACGGTACATCACAGTGCAAAAAATCTAAGACTGACGCGAGCGTTAAAAAATGCAGTAACTGTGGAGGTAGCCATACTGCAAACTACAGGGGTTGCCCTGCCTACACTCACTTCAAGAGGTCAATGACAAATAGGCCCTTGATTTTAAATATGCCACCCCAGCAGTCAAACACTATTTCTACAACCAATTTTCCCCAGGTACGCCAGCCAACCAGCCATATAAATGTGCAAAACCCCCAACAAATTTCTTATGCGAATGTGGTAAAATCCGATAAACCAAAGTTGAATCAGGAGCCCAAGCCTCAAAATTCCGACCAAAACTTTAGCAATCTTGAGGCAACTCTGCAGACTCTTGTTCAATCTATAAATACATTTACGGTTTCCATGACGAACATGATGCAGGAAATGCTGAAAATGCAATCCACCATTTTGCAGGCAATTTTAACAAAATGAATTGGTTAAAAATATGTTTCTGGAACGCAAACGGCATTCGCCAACATAAAAATGAGCTTGAGCACTTCCTTATGGAAAAGCAGATCGATATAATGATGATTGCTGAAACCCATTTGACAACCAACAGTTATTTCAAAATTAATGGCTACACATTATATGACACAAAAGATCCCCGTGGAAGATCTTGCGGCGGTTCGGCAATTTTGATAAAGACCAGAATTAAGCACTATCTAATGAACGGGACACGTGAGGAATATCTCCAAGCTACAAATATATGCCTTGATTATTTTCATGATAAAATCGTTATATCCTCGATTTACTCACCACCACGATTTTCAGTAACAGAAAATCAGTATTCACATTTTTTCAAATCACTTGGTCCTCGATTTCTAGCGGCTGGCGACTATAACGCTAAACACACGTTTTGGGGATCACGTTTAATTACCTCGAAAGGCCGTGTGCTTTTTGACACCATTTCCAAAATGGGTTTAGATGTGGTTTCAAGCGGACACCCCACTTATTGGCCGTCAGACCGACGGAAGATCCCAGACGTTATAGATTTTGGAGTTGTGAAAAATTTTCCCTTAGAGTGGATGCAAGTGGAGCCTTCATTAGATTTGTCATCAGATCACTCACCCACTATAATCTCTGTCTCGTTCCCCCAAGATATTGACTCCCCGTTGACCATCAATAGAGTTAATTGGCTAAAGTACAAAAAATTTTTGAGTACACATTGTACTGAAAATATCGCCTTGAGAACGCCTGAGGATATTGATGTGTCAATTAACGATTTTTCTGAAAACCTTAAACTGGCCATACAGCATGCTACCACTAGTCATATAAGATCCAGAAATGAGAACAATAGAACTTATTCGTCTGAAATTGAGCAACTACTGTCAGAAAAAAGAAGAGTCAGAAGAGAGTGGCAACTTCGCAGATCTCCCCAGCTTAAGACTAGGCTACGAGAATGTATAACTCAGCTAAGAAATCTGCTCGAAATCCACAGAATGGCTTCCCTTAAAACTTATCTGGAAAGCCTTGATGGTACTCCTCAATCTGATTATTCCTTGTGGAAAGCGACAAAAGGTTTAAAAAGACCCGTAATAGGTAAGCCACCTTTGCGAACTTCAACTGGCGACTGGGCAAGAAGCGATTCTGAAAAGGGGATGTTGTATGTCGATCATTTGAGGAACGTTTTTATTACAAATGATTCAACGAATAATACAGCGGAATTACCGTCATATGCTACTAGACCGCCTGTGCCTTTGAGACTTAATTTTCAAGATGTCGAAAATGGTATCGGTAATACAAACCCCAGGAAAGCTCCAGGCATTGATCAAATTACTGGTAAAATGCTTGAGCAGTTACCTCGTGTAGCAAGAAGAGTTCTACTTTTTATTTTTAACGCTATTTTACGCCATGATTCCCAAGCCAGGGAAGGACCTGACAAAGGTAGAATCATATAGACCAATAAGTCTTTTACCAACAATTTCAAAACTATTCGAAAAATTGTTAATGGCGAAGTTGAGTCCAATATTGAACAGCGTGGGATGTATCCCTGATCATCAATTTGGTTTTCGGGCTAACCATAGTACCATAGCACAAACGCACAGACTAGTCAACGTCATAAGACAGACCTTTGAGGAGAAGAAGTATTGCTCAGCTCTATTCATTGACATTTCTCAAGCTTGTGATAAAGTGTGGCACGACGGCTTGATGCACAAAATAAAGCTAAACTTGCCTGCAAATACACACAAGCTTCTAGAAAGCTACTTATATGGGCGGAAGTTTGTTATCAGAGAAGGCGACTTTATAAGCCCAACTCAGCCAATCAAGGCAGGAGTTCCCCAAGGCAGCATACTGGGGCCTACTTTATACTTGATTTACGCTTCTGACATGCCAACGACATCCGGAGTCCACACTTCTACCTTTGCAGATGACACAGCGTTTTTGAGTGTTCATGAAAACCACCAATTAGCTTCACGAAATTTACAGGAATATATTTCAATATTAGAGAAATGGCTAAATGGAAAATCAAAGTTAATGAACAGAAATGCACTCATGTCACATTCACTCTGTGTAAGCAAACATGTGCGCCTATCCAAATAAACAACATACCTATTCCGCAGCACAGTGAAGTCAAATACCTTGGTATACACCTCGACCGTAGGCTAACGTGGAAGTCTCACATTGAAGCAAAAGCCACTCAGTTGAAACTAAAAGCTGCGCAACTAAATTGGCTTATGGGCAGAAACTCGACATTGAAGTTGGATTGCAAACTTCTGTTATACAACGCAATTCTGAAGCCCATATGGTGCTACGGAATTCAATTATGGGGCACCGCCTCAGCGTCAAACATTGAAAAAATCCAAAGGCGACAAAACAAAATTCTTCGAATGATTACTGCAGCTCCATGGTACGTAAAAAATTCACGAATTCATGAAGATCTTAGTGTTCCGCTGGTAAAAGAGGAATTTTGTAAGTACGCGACAAGGTATGTCAGTAAACTGGAACTTCATCCAAACCCTCTTGCGCGCAATATACTTATCTTTGGTGGCCACACTCGGCTTAAAAAAAGGGATACCGCTGCCACCATCAGATTGCTCAATAGGTGATTTTACCGAAATAGCTCCCGCATAATAAAACTTTTTGTCTAGCATTGGCCGGACATAAGAATCATATTTTTTAATTTTAAATTTAGTATTAAGATTTGAATACTTATTGTTAGTTCATTTTGAAGATTCAATAAATAAAAATGCTCAAAAAAAAAAAAAAAAAATATTTTTACACAAATTTTGTGAATTAAACCTTTGTTATGTGTAGATTATTTACTATGAATACGGCAGATATTGAATGTAGTTCATTATTCATTTCTTCTTTTTATTTTAGAAAATTGAAAGAATTTCCACGGAGATATAATATAATAAATATATAAAAATTATGAATTAAATTTTTTTGGTTTTTTCTTTATTTCTTAATATTTATGTACATACATACAGTATGATAAATTAAAAGTTTAATGACAAAATCTTAATTTTAGCCTGCCTCGAATGCGAGAAGCTTCCCTCATCGGTTCAGGAACTAAAAAAGGGTCGGTTGCAGCCCTTATTCTCTGGCTGTAAATGCGCAACATGTTTCGCCGGTCATATTAGTCAGCAACCATCACCACAAAAATATACCTTATTGAAAGTTTTTATGAAATTTATTTATGATTTGAATGTGTTTTTATTTATGTATACGTGTTATTGATTGACACAATATTATTTTATTTATAACACTAAATTCAATTGTTTTATTCACTGCTAATCTTAAATTTTCTTTTTTTTTTGATAAATTTTTCCTATGTTCGTCTTCTTGTTTGTTTACTTTTTGCATTTTGACAGCTGCATAATGGAAATATTCCAATAAAGATGTAACTAGTATTGCCTCTTTTCGATTTAATATACAGAAACGCTGTTTTTCTCGATAGTCGAGAAACGATGGAATTTTATGTTTCGTAGTTTTCGATGCGAGAAACTTTTTACTAATCTTACAGAAACGAGGCACTGACAAGAGAAAATAACGAGTGTTTGATATACACAAAGCAACCTAGTGTTTAGACATGAAAGTAAATGCCTTGCAATATACTCACACTTTCACACTAATACACCCACATTTTGTTTACTTTCCACTCAGCTTTCAACAAAACTCTAATGAAAAATTTTTTTCACCTATTCTAAATGTAAAATCACATATGGTAAGCACTGTTGCCACCTACAAATACTTATATAAAATTACAGTACTATAGTAAAAAAATTAATTATAAAATTAACTTCTTTTGTATGAATGTACATAAAAAAAATGATCACATATATATTTTTTAAGTATACATAACTAATACAATTAAAGCCTTTTTATAAAAATAGTTTAATTAAAAAAATTATATTGATAATTTGTTCGACTATTGCCCCATAAATTTGTTTCTGATAGTCTCAGCAACTCTAATTAGTTAGCAAATCAAATAAGAATAGAGAGCAGAGGAGGCAATATTACAGCAACTATTTGCTTCGAGAACATTTTCAAAATGCAGTTTTACTCTTTTGTGAAATTCCTCATTTTCCTTGACATTTTTATTTACAATACGTATACGGAAATTTCATAAAAGTACTTCCCTGTGTAATAGCACAGCAAAAACCCCGTGTGTGAAAAGGCCTAACTATAATGTGCATAGATTGGCTTAAGCTTTTGCCAAAATTAAACGAAAAGTCTGTCAAATGCATATGTGAGTGAAAAACGACTTTTAATTGGCCATAATGTACTTATATGAACTTAATGATTTTAAACCCATTGTTGCACAACTGCGTAGTACTTGTGTAATTACTAAGTAGATTATATAAAAGGTACTAAAAATGACAACAAAGTATTTGTATGCAATAGTTTCCAAACAAAAAGTAAAAACAATTTTGTAGTAATTTGTGTAATTAAAAATTGAAAAAAGCTAAAATACATTTCTATTTAATTAAATACAAATATATTTGTGACAATTTTTCTTTATTTTAATAATTTTTGTAAACACACACACACACAAACTCCTGAAACCAAATGATTCCGCACAGAAAGTGCGTTCAGTTTCGTACATTGCTTAAGCAACTGACATTAGACGAAACTTAACGAAAAGTTTCATTAAGCACATTATAGTTGTACACATTTGATTATACGTACTCGCACAGTTACTTAAGCTGGCTTAAATTAGTTTATGCACATTATAGTTAGGCATAAAGTGATATTAATATTTCTGTCCCACTCCATTCGTTTCTATTAAAAGTCAGACAACTTTGCACAATAACAATATGGCGCGTGCCCAATTCATTTCCAGGTGGTCACATGGCTACAACAAATCAACATTTTACAATAAACACAGCAAAACTGTTTTTGGGGAAAATTCTCCGGGGTAAAGTTAATTTATACAGAGTTAACGTTGAAATGTATAATCATATTTTTTATCAAAATCTTTGAAAAATTTTTACATATTTTGTAATTTTATTAATTTCCTTATTAAAATATAATAGAAAACAAAGTTTTTTATTTTAAAATCGGCTAAATATGGGGAATATTTGTTTTTTTTTTTTTTGAATAAACTTAATATCTGGTATTAAGAGAAATAGATATTGTACTTTAGAGCAAATTTTTACGATGTCTTTTTTGTACTGAGGAATTGCAAAAAATAAGTTTTCCAACAACAAAAAAAGTTTTCCGTTTTTCTTGTGTTTTCATATTTCTTTTTGATTTATTTAGCGTTTTTTACACCCTTCACAAAAATGTAAAGGGTATATATAAGTTTGTGATTCCGTTTGTAATTTCTACAATTTTAGTTTGCGACCCTATAAAGTATATGTGTTCTGAATCAGAAAAGTCGATTAAGCGATGTCCGAATGTATGTCTGTCCGCCGTTGATATACCATTACTGAGAAAACCATTAGACTTAGAAACTTTTTTCTTTCACCATTCTTTTACCCCATCGATTCATTGGTTTGCTGTTGAAATTCAGGGGCCAAATCACCGCATACGATATCGAGCAAAATTATCGAAATTTTTCGTTTTGGTATCACGGCATACGATATCGAATAAACTGTATTGCAATAATATAAAAAAGTTAAAGGATTTATTTTTTGTATTCCTACTTTTAGGGAACGTATGGTCTTCAATCTATTGCATTTTGTTTAAATTACGATCCAATATGCATCGGTTGCCATAATTTAGATGTATCGTAATGTTATTCGATACGATAGTTAATTCGATATCGTATGCGGTGATTAGACCCCAGTAATATCGGTTCACATATAGCATATATAGAGATATACCCAAAATTCCGAAAAAACAAATTTTTTTGCAATTTTGTATGGAAATTGTTGAAAAAAAAATTGCTTGTTTTGCTTCAAACTTCACACACTTATTAAGCATGGTGATTTAAAGACAAAAATATATCGGTCAGATATCGGCCGATATATACCTGAGATGTAGCCCAAATCGGGTTTTTCATAAAAATGTCGCGTAAGCGAACTGAAACAACTTCTTAGGTTTAAAAGCAGTTTTGGTAATAAAATAACGTTATATAAATATGGAAAATGAAGTTTTCCAATATCAGTCCATATACAACCGAGATATAGCCTAAACCGGGGTTTTCATGAAAATGTCGCGTAAGCGAACTTAAACAACTTTTTTGTGCTCAAAAGCAGTTCTGGTAATGAAATAAGGTTATATAAATATGGAAAATGGAAATTTCCGATATGGGTCCATATATACCCGAGATATAACCCAGACCAGGTTTTTCATGAAAATGCTTAACCAACTTTTTTGTGGTCAAAAGCAGTTTTGGTAATGAAATAATTTTATATAATTATGGAAAATTAAAATTTCCAATATCGGTCCATATATACCCGAGATATAGCCTGAACCGATTTTTCCAATAACATTTTTTTTTTGCTGAAAAGCAATTCTCGTTATAAAAGAAGGTTACTAAAATACAGAAAGTAGAAAATTCCGATATCAGTTCATATGTACCCGAGATATAGCCTAGGCCGGGTTTTTCATTAAAATGCCGCGTAAGCGAACGTAAACAACTTTTTTTGCTCAAAAGTTTTTGGTAATGAAGTAAGGAAGTAAGGTTATATAAATATAAAATATGAAAATTTCCGATATCGGTCCATATATACCCTAGATATAGCCTAGACCGGGTTTTTCATGAAAATGTGGCGTAAGCGAACTTAAACAACTTTTTCTTGCTTAGAAGCAGTTCTGGTAATGAAATAAGGTTATATAAATATAGAAAATGAACATTTTCCGATATCGGTCCATATATACCCGAGATATGCTGTTGTGAGTTATTTGAACAATATCAACAAGAACAACAACATGCGGAAATAATTCAACCAATTAGGTCAACAGCACAATTGGTTGATATTGCGAAATTGAAATTTTAGCAGTTGCGAAACAATTATGTCGCAACAACGAACAAGGTTATAACTGCTGACAACACGGTATGCTGGCAAAACAGGCAGCAACAATTAGAGCAGCAGCAGCAGCAAAATAATTGTAAAGAATATTAAATGTATATAAGCAGAAGTTAGTGAAGAAGAATAGGTCAGAATTAATAATCAATAAACAACCAACAACATTGATATAAATTAACTCCACTTGCGTTTTTATTTCAAATAAACTAATAAAATAAGTATTTCCTGCGAATCCTAAGGGACCCTCCAGGAAATACTATAACATAACTGGCGCAGCCGGTAGGATCTCTTTAGCGGATACGATCCTACTACTTCTTTTTGTTTTCCTGCAATAAATTCTGAAGGTGGAAGGCGACTGGTGCAACTAAAAATTAATTAAACCACTAAACGTTGACGCAAGGATCACCTAGAGGTCTTAAGCAGCCGCATTCCGGTACACCTCTAGATTCTTTGTTGAAGTGTGAAGCGGTGGCGTTAATAATAATTTGTAGCGGAAGTTGACCGCACTAGGAATACAAAACAGGAAAAGCAGAGCAAAGTTTTTGAGGTTACGTCCAGCGCGCAGAAGATGGTGAGTATACACAATAATATTTTTTCTAAATGGACAGTACCCAGAGACAGACCGACGAGCTTATAAACAGGGTAAGGGACTACAATTACAACGTGCAATTACAAGTGCATGCATGGACTGAGCTCCGAAAAATAAATTCAAACAAGGAGTTTCGTCAGGGCCATCGGGAGACAGTAGGAAGTAATAAGCTGACTAAATTAGAAGAGGTACAGTACGTTCTAGATATTGTAAGCGATTTGAATGACAATAAATCAGAGGAAGTGCAGAATCGTATAGAAGATCTTGAGGAGACCAAGTTGGCCTTGGTGAAGTTTAATAGAAAGCTAGAGTCCCAAATACAGTGCACGAACGAACTACTAGAAAGTCAGGTGAATGAGAACGAGAATCTTAGGGCACGGTTACATCAGAAGGGGCTTGGTGAGAAGGAAGTCGCAAAATTACTAGATTTGCAAAGAGTAGTCAGCGAGAAGGACGACCAGATCCAAAGACTGTCTGTGGCTCTATCTAACGCTAAAAGGGAACTTGGTATAGCACATAAATCCAAATCACCCAAACCGCCAAGGCGCATAGAAGAAAAAGCTTCGACTACGAGAGGATTCCCCAGCCTCGAGCAATCCATTGATAACGATACATGTGGAGCAGAAGCATAAAAAGAAAGTTGGAAAACCTAGCGTATTACGAAAAACAATGCGGCGAGCTTAATCCGGAATCAACAGAGGTCAGAGAAGAATTCGGAAAATATATTCAAGAGGCTCGGGAAAAACTCGAACAACTCCAATTGTCTCCCACGACAAACAACGTGCAAAACAGTATTAATAACATGACATCCATCTCCACAATTACTAAGCTGGTGAACAACGTGGTTCCCACCTTTTTCGGAACGGAGGGCCCAGATTTAACTTCCGAAGTGTTCCGTTTTATCCAGGGATGCAAACTAGCAGAACGAGAATTAATTGGAGAGGACAACACAGCCGTAACTCCAGATGTCATACAATGTCTCAAGCTACGATTAATGGGTTCAGCTTACGCTCAGTTAGCCCCGCGTACTTTTGGAACAGTAGACGCCCTATGTGACGCAGTCAAGAAAACATATTTAAAAAGAAAAACGCTTGACCAAATAAGGGAGCTAATCGTCTCATGCAGACAAGGAGCTAAAGAGTCCGCGAGTACATTCGGCAACAGATTAGAAGCACTGCTAAACGAAGCTGAAACCACAGCCGAAGGCGAATGGAGTAACGCTGAAAGCCGGAAAGCGATACTGGAGGACTTCAGGAGAATAGCAGTGAAAGGCTTTATCAGAGGTCTGAGAGACCAGGCCTTGAGAACACGGTTTGTGGGCCATGAGAATGGGAAACTACAAGATCTAATACAGGTAGTGGAGAGTGCGGAGTACCTTTTTGGAGCAACCCAAATTGAGGTAAATACTGTGATATCGATGACGTCGTGTAGTTTTTGCAAGTTGGAAGGCCACAACCGGTCAACCTGCGAGCAACGCTTGAATACGCCATACTGCGTGAACTGTGCCTTGTATGGTCACGAAGTAGGGCCATCATGCAGACTAAATGGGAATTCGGAAAGTAAGAGGTGTGATTTTTGCAATGGCAGAGGACACAAAGACTTTGAATGCCGGAGGAGGCTAAAAACGCTATTCTGCCCGACGTGCTGAACAAACGGTCATACGGAGAACCAGTTTTGTAGACAACCGCAGCGGGCATATCCTGGAGATAATGTACGTGTTCAAAACATGCGGTCGAATCCAACCCGTCCAGCGGATAGCGATCTTGAGTCCAGGATACGAAGAGATAGCCCGAAGGAGAGGCAACAATTTGGGACACGAAGGACCACTGAATTCCATGGCAGCCAGCCCTGGCAAGAAAGGGTGAGAGGTCAACCGGTGAGGTGCTACAACTGCAATGAAAGGGGACACTTTAGTACAAACTGCCCAGCAAAAAGGTTGGGAAACTTAAGGCGGCCCAGCCGAAATTAACGAGCTGGGATGCCGGAAATTCAGGAAAAGTTAACGGAAACCCTAACAGAGAAACTAATCAACTTGCAAATAGCAACCCCTCTGGATCTGCGCATTCTAAAGAGCGGACGAGTGAATATAAAATTAATCAGGCAACGAGCACGAAGCATAAATCGGAGTCTCGGAAAGAACAACAACTACGCATCAATGCGCAAGGATTAAAAAAAAAACACGGACGCGTTCATAAATTTTCCATGTGAGGAAGCGCTCAATGGAAAACTATCACTGCTGGTAGATACAGGAGCAGACACTACGTTAGTCAAAGCAGAAACTTTAGCACCGCATACTGCAATAGACACCAATGACCGGAAAATTCTGTCAGGCGCTTTCGGAGGGAATGTTACATCAAAAGGAACAATATCCGCTCATCATACAGACATAAAGAATTTGTTACTGGAGATGCATGTTGTACCAGAAGGCAGCCAACTTCCTGCGGATGGTCTACTGGGCAGGGACATGATGTGAAACAGATCCATCACGGATGCGATTAACAAAAGTATAAAATTCTACAGGGGCAAGCAGGAGATAGCTTCTCTACCGCTTATACCAGCAGAAGCAGCTCCAAGTTTATACATAGACGAAGAAATATCCATCCAGGGGCGTTTCCAGGTAATCGTGTCTGCAGTGGCACCATCAATTAAGGGAGACATTATTGTTAATAAATTGGAAATTTTGCCTGGGGTTTTCGTGGGGGAAACTCTAACTCCAGTAAGGGCCGGCATGGCCTCCATCCCTATACTAAACACTAATGACTCATTAGTGAAGACTAGCAAAAGATTAAAACTTTTTTTTTTTTTTTTTCTCATTCAATTATTTATTGAATCTTCACAAAGTGAACTAACAATAATTATTCAAATCTTAATACTAAATACATAAAATTAATGAAGTCCAGCCAATGCTAGACAAAAATGTTTTATTTTGCACGGTCAATATCGGTAAAATCACCTATTTAACGTTCTGATGGTTGCAAGGGTGTCCCTTCTGTGGATGAAGTTCCAATTTACTGATATACCTTGTCGCGTATTTTGAAAATTCGTCTTTTACAAGAGGAACACAGAAATCCTTATGAATCCGTCAGTTTTTTACGTACCATGGAGCTGCGGTAATTGTTCGAAGAATTTTGTTTTGCCGCCTTTGAATTTTTTCGATGTTTGAAGTGGAGGCGGTGCCCCATAATTGAATTCCATAGCACCAAATAGGCTTTAGAATTGCGTTGTATAATAAAAGTTTGCAATCCAGCTTTAATGTCGAATTTCTGCCCATAAGCCAATTCAGTTGCGCTGCTTTTAGTTTTAGCTGAGTGACTTTCGCGTCAATGTGAGGCTTCCACGTTAATGGTCGAGATGAATACCAAGGTACTTGACTTCATTTTGCTGCGGAATAGGTGAATTGTTAATTTGGATAGCTGAACATGTTTGTCTACGCAGCGTGAATGTAACGTGAGTACACTTTTGTTCATTAACTTTAATTTTCCAACGTTTTAACCACATCTCTAATATTGAAATATACTCCTGCAAATTTCGCGAAGCTACTTGATGGTTTTCATGTACGCTGCAGAATGCTGTGTCATCCGCAAAAGTTGAAGTGTGGATTCCGGATCTCGTTGGCATGTCTGAGGCGTAAATCAAATATAAAGTAGGTCCTAAAATGCTACCTTGAGGAACTCCTGCCTCGATTGGCTGTAAGGGGCTTATAAAATCGCCTTCTCTGATAACAAACTTCCGGCCTAAGTAGCTTTCCAGAAGCTTGTGAGTGTTTGCAGGCAAGTTTAACTTTATTTTGTGCATCAAGCCGTCGTGCCACACTTTATCAAAAGCTTGGGAAATGTCAATGAATAAAGCTGAACAATACTTTTTGTCTTCAAAAGTCTGTCTTATGACGTTCACTAGTCTGTGCGTTTTTTCTATGGTGCTGTGTTTAGCCCGAAAGCCAAATTGATGATCAGGAATGCATCCCACATTGTTCAACATTGGACTCAACTTTGCCATTAACAATTTTTCGAACAGTTTTGAAATTGTTGGTAGACTTATTGGTCTATTATTGCAGTAGACTTATTGGTCTGTATGATTCTACCTTAGTGGAATCCTTCCCTGGTTTAGGTATCATAGTAATCATCGACACCTTCCATTCTGCAGGATAATGGAAGACGTAAAATAGCGTTAAAAATAAAAAGAAGAATTCTACGAGCTACACGAGGTAGCTGCTCAAGCATTTTACCAGTAATTTTTTCAATACCTGGAGCTTTCCTGGGGTTTGTGTTACGAATAACATTTTCAACATCTTGAAAACTAAGTCTCAAAGGCATAGGCGGCCTAACAGCATATGACGGTAGTTCAGCTGAATTATTCGCTGCATCATTTGTGGTAAAAACATTTCTCAAATGGTCGACATACAACATTCCCTTTGCATAATCGCTTCTTGCCCAATCTCCAGTTGAAGTTCGCAAAGGTGGCTTACCTATTACGGGTCTTTTCAGACCTTTTGTCGCTTTTCATAGCGAATAATCGGATTGAGGAGTACCATCAAGACCTTCCAGATAATTTTTGAGGGAAGCCATTCTTTGGGATTCAAGCAGATTTCTTAACTGAGTTATGCATTCCCGTAACCTAGCTTTAAGCTGGGGAGACCTGCGAAGTTGCCACTCTCTTCTAACTCTTCTTTTCTCTGACAGAAGTTGATCAATTTCAGATGAATAAGTTCTATTGCTCACATTTCTGGATCTTATATGGCTAGTGGTAGCATGTTGTACGGCTGGATTAAGGTGTTCAGAAAATTCGATAATTGATATATCAATATCCTCAGGCGTTCTCAGGGCAATGTTTTCCGTGCAATGAGTACTCAGATATTTTTTATATTTTAACCAATTAACTCGAGAGACGGTCCACGCCAAGTCACAAAACGGGGAACCAACCCCTTGCGGGAACGAAACAGAAACTATAGTTGGTGAGTGATCTGATGACAAGTCTAATGAAGGTTCCACTTGCATCCATTCTGAGGGAAAATTTTTTGTAACTCCAAAATCTATAACGTCTGGGATCTTTCGTTGGTCTGACGGCCAATAAGTGGGGTGTCCACTTGAAATCACACCTAAGCCCATTTTGGAAACGGTGTCAAAAAGCACGCGGCCTTTCGGGGTAATTAAGCGTGATCCCCAAAAAAAAGATTAAAACTAAGTTATGAACCCTACGATAGCCGTAGAGCGGAATCTACAGCAATAATAAACACAATAGGAGTGGAAGACAGTATGCAAAGAATTAGGATACACAGTGCGATTAAGCCCGGATTTAAATCCCGAAGAAAGGGGTTCGATGGAGGACGTTTTGAAATTATATAATGACATATTCCAGTTACCCGGAGATGGTCTTTCCCATACCAGTATACTAAGGCATCAGGTACCGACGCATTCGGGTCAACCCCCAATAAACTCGAAACAGTATAGGTTACCTGAAGTGCACCGTAACGAGATTAACAGGCAGGTAGGCCAAATGCTGAGAGATGGGGTTATAGCCCCCAGCAATTTTCCCTGGAACTCTCCAATCCTCCTAGTACCCAAAAAGGCAGGGCGAGATGGGGAGAAAAAGTGGCGGTTAGTGGTGGATTTCAGAAAACTAAATGATGCCACAATAAAACAGATTTTCCCAATACCCAGGATTGATGAAATCCTGGATCAGCTCGGATGTAGCCGTTACTTCTCTACCCTGGATCTGGCAAGTGGGTACCATCAAGTCTTGATGGGCCCAAAGGACAAACGGAAAACTGCTTTTAGTACCAATTTGGGACATTTCGAATTCAACCGCATGCCTTTCGGTCTAACGGGGGCACCAGCAACGTTCCCGAGGCTAATGAATTCAATATTGGCAGGACTACAGGGAATCGATTGCTTTGTTTATTTAGATGACATCGTCATTTACGGGAGAAACCTACAGGACCACCAGCAACGGCTAAAGCGGGTACTGGACACCCTAAGAAAGTACAACCTTAAACTTCAGCCCGGAAAATGTCACTTTCTTCAGAGAGAAGTAGTCTATCTGGGCCATCAATGCTCAGAAAAGGGAGTTCCGCCTGATCCAAGCAAAATAAAGGTGGTAATGGATATTCCACCTCCCAGAAATATAAAGGAGCTACAAGCGTTTCTAGGACTAGTCAACTACTACAGGAAGTTCATACCGAACTCAGCCAAGATTGCCTTACCACTAAACAGGTTACTCAGGAAAAATTGAATGGACGCAGGAGTGCCAACAGGCCATGGATAAGCTAAAAGAATTAGTGACGAACCCCCCTCTGCTGCAATATCCCGATTTTAAAAACCCTTTCATCCTAACCACAGATGCTAGTAATGGAGCCCTCGGAGCTATTCTGTCACAGGGTGAGCCTGGATATGATTTGCCCATCTACTTTGCAAGTAGAGTATTAAGCGCGACAGAAAAGCGATACTCCACAATTGAAAGAGAGTTACTCGCCATTGTGTGGGCAACAAGGACGTTCAGACCCTACTTGCTTGGTAGACATTTCACGGTTTTCACCGATCATAAACCATTGAAAGGCATAGCCAACCAGAGGGATCAAGAAGGCCGGCTAGGCCGTTTAAGACTTAAATTGCTGGAGTATGATTTTGAGATACGCTATAAGCCAGGCAAGACAAATCAAAATGCTGACGCCCTCAGTCGCTTGCCAACAGAAGGTGCGAACATAGGAGCAATAACAAGGTCAAAATCAAGGGATATCGAAGCCGACAAAAAAGAAGATAACAAAATCTCGTCCGAAGCTGACAAAGGCGAAGAAACAGGACAGGAAGATATGGCAGTATACTTATCTGACCCAGAAGACATCAAAAGGGTAATAACGACGTTCTACGACACGCCATTAGGAGGACACCAGGGGACGCTAAAAACGTATTTTAGAATCAGAGCACAGTATAAGTGGGCCGGTATGCAGAAGCAAATTAGGAATTATGTTGCCTCTTGCAGGGTGTGCCAGCAAAACAAGAGTACAAAGGTGGAAAGGATGCCAATGACCCTAACAACAACCCTTAATAGGCCTTTTGAGAGAATTTTTATGGATATCATCGGACCTTTACCAGAATCTTAAAGTGGCAATAAGTACATTGTTACTTTTCTTGACGATTTTTCTAAATACCTAGCATGCGCAGCGATTCCGGACATGGAAGCAGTTACAGTGGCGAAAGAATTCTTCAGGGAGATTATTTCCCGTTTTTTCATTCCAAGGGTACTGGTAACCGACCATGGAAGCAATTTTACATTAAAATTGTTCAAAGAAGTGTGCAAACTATTGGGAGTGCGAAACATATATACTTCTCCCTACCACCCTCAGTCCAATGGGTCGTTAGAAAGAACCCATAGACCATTGGCAGAGTACTTGAGGAGTTTCGTAAGAATGGACGGCACCAACTGGGACGAATGGCTACACCATGCTATGCATGTACACAACAACATCAGGGATACCTCAACAGGACAAACACCATGCAGAATACTATACGGGTTTGAGTTCGAGGTACCAGTAAAGCTAAAGTCAAAACCATCTCCTTTATACAACGTAGACAACTACAGTAAAATTCTAAAATATCAAATCCAAAGAAGCTACGAGTTGGCAAAACAAAACCTCAACAAGGCCAAGACAAAATCAAAAAAGTATTACGACAAGGGCGCAAAACCCAGAGTGTTTAAAGTAGGACAAAGGATATGGCTAAAAAACCAGACACGAAAGAACAAGTTCTCACCCTTATGGTTGGGACCCTACGAAATAACGGGGATACCAACACCAGTTAACGTTAAAATCAAAATTAAAAACGCGGAAAAGGTTTACCACAACAACTTGGTAAAACCGGCGGTATAAGAAAAAACAATTACTAACAGATTCGCGGTTCCAAAAATGAACAGAACAGGCGTAGCAACAGAAACAACAAACAGGCAAAACTAACAGAATTGCGATGGGAGGCTAAATTTTGCAAACAGCAAACCTAATAGGAAGGAAAAAATTTTTTGATAATAAATTGTTACTCCGTTCAATCCTTGTGACTTTGGCTCGAAACCAAATGTACAGAACGTAGCGGAAGTATAAAGAAATTATTCAAGTACGAGATGATAAGTTAGGCAATCTTGCTAACACTGCTTTTCCTACAATAAAGGTTATTAGTTCAAAAAATTTTTTGATACGATTCCATTGACGGCAGGATACAGTGAACAAGTATAAATGAGAGCCTAACAAAAGGATCAGAAAGAAACTAGGAATAGAGAGAAAATTTCGGAGAAGAAGAAGGTGAAAAGCCGTATAGTGAAATACTCAGAAGAAGAAGAAAGTGAAAAGCCGTATAGTGAAATACGCAGCAGAATAAGGAGAAAAGCCGTATAGTGAAATACGCAGAAGAAGAAGGAGAAAAGCCGTATAGTGAAATACGCAGCAGAAGAAGGAGAAAAGCCGTATAGTGAAATACGCAGCAGAAGAAGGAGAAAAGCCGTATAGTGAAATACGCAGAAGAAGAAGAAGGTGAAAAGCCGTATAGTGAAATACGCAGCAGAATAAGGAGAAAAGCCGTATAGTGAAATACGCAGCAGAATAAGGAGAAAAGCCGTATGGTGAAATACGCAGAAGAAGAAGGAGAAAAGCCGTATAGTGAAATATGCAGCAGAAGAAGGTGAAAAGCCGTATAGTGAAATACGCAGCAGAATAAGGAGAAAAGCCGTATAGTGAAATACGCAGCAGAATAAGGAGAAAAACCGTATGGTGAAATACGCAGAAGAAGAAGGAGAAAAGCCGTATAGTGAAATATGCAAGACAAAGTTTATATTAGGAAAAGCCGTATAAGGTAATACGCAACATAAGCCCCCTCGCAACACGCCCTGTTAAAGAAAAATATTGCACCAACTACTTTATTATCAAGTCTATTGGTACCACTACTCTGGAGCAGAATCAACTTTAACGACGATGCATTCAGTTTGTACTAACCAGTTAAGGACATCTACTACCTTCCGACAATTGTTGTGATTTCACTTATTTCTATCGGTGACATTATTTCTTTGACCCATATATTAAATACATTCCTGTATGTTTCTACTACTTGAATTTTTTTTTTTTGCAAGGCCTTGAAATAATAAATTAATAAATGCTTCATTTGCAGAAACCACAATGACAAAATTGTATATGCAAATGAAGTAGTAAAATAAAAAAAAAAAAAAAAACAAAAAAAGAAAAAAAAAATATTGAAAAATAATAATGACTAATTTATATAGAATCATGAATTTTTGTAAACAATATTTTTGAAATAATACAATAACAAACGTAACATTAGAACCCAGCATAACAAAAATAATACATATTGTAATATTAGTTAAGCACACGGTTGTTTCCAATTGAAAATAGCCTTAAGTAAATAAATGTAAAGAAATGAAATAACTATTTAAAAAAAAAATAAAAATAAAAAAAATAAAAAAAACAAAATATATATATATATATATATATATATATATATATATATATATATATATATATATATATATATATATATATATATATATAGGTATATATATATATATATATATATATATATATATATATATATATATATATATATATATATATATATATATATATATATATATATATATATATATATATATATATATATATATATATATATATATATATATATATATATATATATATATATATATATATATATATATATAATAAATTAGATCAGCAACAACGATAAAGGCTGCTGCTGCCTACGAAAACAAGTCCTGATAACGACCGAGCCAAGCCTGTCAGCCGATAAGCCCGCAACTAGCCAACTGTATGTACATCGCTCAGATTCCAGTGAATGTTCTAACCACTCCCCGTATGATGAGTCGAAGCATCCACAACAAGGATGCTTCTCTTCTGCAAACGGGGGAGGAATGTTGTGAGTTATTTGAACAATATCAACAAGAACAACAACATGCGGAAATAATTCAACCAATTAGGTCAACAGCACAATTGGTTGATATTGCGAAATTGAAATTTTAGCAGTTGCGAAAAAATTATGTCGCAACAACGAACAAAGTTATAACTGCTGACAACATGGTATGCTGGCAAAACAGGCAGCAACAATTAGAGCAGCAGCAAAATAATTGTAAAGAATATTAAATGTATATAAGCAGAAGTTAGTGAAGAAGAATGGATCAGAATTAATAATCAATAAACAACCAACAACATTGATATAAATTAACTCCACTTGCGTTTTTATTTCAAATAAACTAATAAAATAAGTATTTCCTGCGAATCCTAAGGGACCCTCCAGGAAATATTATAACAATTTCATTTTCATGAAAATATCGCGTAAGCGAATTTAAACAACTTTTTTGTGCTCAAAAGCAGTTTTGGTAATGAAATAAAGTTATACAAATATGGGAAATACAAATTTTCGAAATCGGTCCATATATATCCGAGATATAGCCTAAAGCGGGCTTTTCATGAAAATGTCGCGTAAGCGAACTTAAACAACTTTTTTTGCTTAGAAGCAGTTCTGGTAATGAAATAAGGTTATATAAATATGGAAAATGAAAATTTCCGATACCGGTCCACATATACCCCAAACATAGCTTAGAATGGGTTTTTAATGAAAATGTAGCGTAAGCGAACTTAAAAAATTTGTTGTGCTCAAAAGCAGTTCTAGTAATGAAATAAGGTTATATAATTATGGAAAATGAAAACTTCCGATATCGGTCCACATATACCCGAGATATAAAGTAAAACGATTTTTCCATGAAAATTTTTTTTTCTTAAAAACAGTTTTCGTTAGGTACAGAAAATGGAACATTCCGATATCAGTTCATATATAACCACGATATAGCCTAAAGCGATTTTTATGTTCATGTTTTTTAATAGTCCATATCATGTTATGATTTTCTAAATATATATTATCATATGATATCTGATATAATATTTCAATTTTTTTTTTCATTCATTTATTTATTGAATCTTCACAAAGTGAACTAACAATAAGTATTCAAATCTTAATACTAAATATAATAAATTAACTATGTCCAGCCAATGCTAGACAAAAATGTTTTATTTTGCACGGTCAATATCGGTAAAGTCACCTATTTAAGGTTCTGATGGTGGCAAGGGTATCCCTTGTTCTCAACCGAGAGTGGCCTTTAAAATTAAGTATATTGGGTGCAGGACGATTTGGATGAAGTTCCAATTTATTGATATACCTTGTTGCGTACTTTGAAAATTCGTCTTTTACAAGAGGAACACAGAGATCCTTATGAATTCGTGAGTTTTTTACGTACCATGGAGCTGCGGTAATTGTTCGAAGAATTTTGTTTTGCCGCCTTTGAATTTTTTCAATGTTTGAAGTGGAGGCGGTGCCAAATAGTTGAATTCCATAGCACCATATAGGCTTTAAAATTGCGTTGTATAATAAAAGTTTGCAATCCAGCTTCAATGTAGAATTTCTGTCCATAAGCCAATTCAGTTGCGCTGCTTTTAACTTTAACTGAGTAACTTTCGCATCTATGTGAGACTTCCACGTTAACCTACGGTCGAGATGAATACCAAGGTACTTGACTTCATTTTGCTGCAGAATAGGTGAATTGTTAATTTGGATAGCTGAACATGTTTGATTACGCAGTGTGAATGTAACGTGAGTACACTTTTGTTCATTAACTTTAATTTTCCAAAGTTTTAACCACATCTCTAATATTGAAATATACTCCTGCAAATTTCGCGAAGCTACTTGATGGTTTTCATGTACGCTGCAGAATGCTGTATCGTCTGCAAAAGTTGAAGTGTGGCTTCCGGGAGTCGTTGGCATGTCAGAGGCGTAAATCAAATATAAAGTAGGCCCCAGTATGCTGCCTTGGGGAACTCCTGCCTCGATTGGCTGAGTTGGGCTTATAAAGTCGCCTTCTCTGATAATAACCTTCCGCCCATATAAGTAGCTTTCCAGAAGCTTGTGTGTATTTGCAGGCAAGTTCAACTTTATTTTGTGTATCAAGCCCTCGTGCCACACTTTATCAAAAGCTTGAGAAATGTCAATGAATAGAGCTGATCAATACCTCTTCTCCTCAAAGGTCTGTCTTATGACGTTGACTAGTCTGTGTGTTTGTTCTATGGTGCTATGTTTAGCCCGAAACCCAAATTGATGATCAGGCATGCATCCCACATTGTTCAACATTGGACTCAACTTTGCCATTAACAATTTTTCGAACAGTTTTGAAATTGTTGGCAGTAGACTTATTGGTCTGTATGATTCTACTTTAGTGGGATCCTTCCCTGGTTTGGGTATCATAGTAATCATGGACACCTTCCACTCTGCAGGATAATACTCGAGACGTAAAATAGCGTTAAAAATAAAAAGAAGAATTCTACGAGCTACACGAGGTAGCTGCTCAAGCATTTTACCAGTAATTTTATCAATACCTGGAGCTTTCCTGGGGTTTGTGTTACGAATAACATTTTCAACATCTTGAAAACTAAGTCTCAAAGGCATAGGCGGTCTAACAGCGTATGACGGTAGTTCAGCTGAATTATTCGCTGCATCATTTGTGGTAAAAACATTTCTCAAATGATCGACATACAACATTTCCTTTTCAGAATCGCTTCTTGCCCAATCTCCAGTTGAAGTTCGCAGAGGTGGCTTACCTATTACGGGTCTTTTCAGACCTTTTGTCACTTTCCATAGAGAATAGTCGGATTGAGGGGTACCATCAAGACCTTCCAGATAATTTTTAAGGGAAGCCCTTCTTTGGATTTCAAGCAGATTTCTTAACTGAGCTATGCACTCTCGTAGCCTGCTTTTAAGCTGGGGAGACCTGCGAAGTTGCCACTGTCTTCTACCTCTTCTTTTTTCTGTTAGAAGTTGTTCAATTTCAAACGAATATGTTCTATTGCTCACATTTCTGGATCTTATATGGCTAGTGGTAGCATGCTGTACGGCTTGATTAAGGTGTTCAGAAAATTCGTTAATCGATATATCAATATCCTCAGGCGTTCTCAAGGCAATGTTTTCCGTACAATGAGTACTCAAATATTTTTTATATTTTAACCAATTAACTCGAGAGACGGTCAACGCCAAGTCACAAAACGGGGAACCAACCCCCTGGGGGAACGAAACAGAAGCTATAGTTGGTGAGTGATCTGAGGACAAGTCTAATGAAGGCTCCGCTTGCATCCATTCTGAGGGAAAATTTTTTGTAACTCCAAAGTCTATAACGTCTGGGATCTTGCGTTGGTCTGACGGCCAATAAGTGGGGTGTCCACTTGAAATCACACCTAAGCCCATTTTGGAAACGGTGTCAAAAAGCACACGGCCTTTCGAGGTAATTAAGCGTGATCCCCAAAAAGTGTGCTTAGCGTTATAGTCGCCAGCCGCTAAAAATCGAGAACCAAGTGATTTGAAAACAAGTAAGAGTGTAGTATATTCGGCTGGGCCGAATCTAAAATACCCTTCACGATAGTCATGAATATGTATAGTATATTAAAAATTTGGCCTGAATATGCTCGGTTATATATGAACCGATATCGGAATTTTTTATTTTCTGTATTTTAGTAACCATCTTTTATAACAAAAATTGCTTTTCAGCAAAAAAAAAAAAAAAAAAATTTTTAATGAAAAAATCGGTTCAGGCTATATCTCGGGTATATATGGACCGATATCGAAAATTTTAATTTTTCATATTTATATAACCTTATTTCATTACCAGAACTGCTTTTGAGCACAACAAATTGTTTAAGTTCGCTTACGCGACATTTTCATGAAAAACCCGATTTGGGCTATATCTCGGGTACATATGGACCGATATCGGAAATTTTCATTTTCCATATTTAGGTAACCTAATTTCATTACCAGAACTGCTTTTGAGCACAAAAAAGCTGTTTAAGTTCGCTTACGCGGCATTTTCAAGAAAACCCTGGTCTAGGCTATATCTCGGGTATATATGGACCGATATCGGAAATTTTTATCTTCCACATTTATATAACCTCATCTTATTACCAGAACTGTTTTTAAGCAAAAAAAAATTGTTGTTTAAGTTCGCTTACGCGACATTTTCATGAAAAACCCGGTTTGGGCTATATCTCGGGTATAAATGGACCGACATCGAAAATTTTCATTTTTCATATTTATGTAACCTAATTTCATTACCAGAACTGCTTTTGAGCACAAAAAAGTTGTTTAAGTTCGCTTACGCGACATTTTCATGAAAAACCCGATTTGGGCCATATCTCGGGTATATATGGACCGATATCGGAAATTTTCATTTTTCATATTTATGTAACCTAATTTTATTACCAGAACTGCTTTTGAGCAAAAAAAGTTGTTTAAGTTCGCTTACGCGACATTTTCATGAAAAACCCGATTTGGGCCATATCTCGGGTATATATGGACCGATATCGGAAATTTTCATTTTCCATATTTATGTAACCTAATTTTATTACCAGAACTGCTTTTGAGCAAAAAATAGTTATTTAGCTTCGCCTATGCGACATTTTCATTAAAATCCGATTTGGGCCATATCTCGGGTATATATGGACCGATATCGGAAATTTTCATTTTTCATATTTATGTAACCTAATTTCATTACCAGAACTGCTTTTGAGCACAAAAAAGTTGTTTAAGTTCGCTTACGCGGCATTTTCATGAAAACCCCGGTGTAGGCTATATCTCGGGTATATATGGACCGATATCGAAAATTTTCATTTTTCATATTTATGTAACCTAATTTCATTACCAGAACTGCTTTTGAGCACAAAAAAGTTGTTTAAGTTCGCTTACGCGACATTTTCATGAAAAACCCGATTTGGGCTATGTCTCGGGTATATATGGACCGACATCGAAAATTTTCATTTTTCATATTTATGTAACCTAATTTCATTACCAGAACTGCTTTTGAGCACAAAAAAGTTGTTTAAGTTCGCTTACGCGACATTTTCATGAAAAACCCGATTTGGGCCATATCTCGGGTATATATGGACCGATATCGGAAATTTTCATTTTTCATATTTATGTAACCTAATTTCATTACCAGAACTGCTTTTGAGCACAAAAAAGTTGTTTAAGTTCGCTTACGCGGCATTTTCATGAAAACCCCGGTGTAGGCTATATCTCGGGTATATATGGACCGATATCTAAAATTTTCATTTTTCATATTTATGTAACCTAATTTTATTACCAGAACTGCTTTTGAGCAAAAAAAAGTTATTTAGCTTCTCCTATGCGACATTTTCATTAAAATCCGATTTGGGCCATATCTCGGGTATATATGGACCGATATCGGAAATTTTCATTTTTCATATTTATGTAACCTAATTTCATTACCAGAACTGCTTTTGAGCACAAAAAAGTTGTTTAAGTTCGCTTACGCGACATTTTCATGAAAAACCCGGTTTGGGCTATATCTCGGGTATATATGGACCGATATCGGAAATTCTCATTTTCCATATTTATGTAACCTAATTTTATTACCAGAACTGCTTTTGAGCAAAAAAAAGTTATTTAGCTTCGCCTATGCGACATTTTCATTAAAATCCGATTTGGGCTATATCTCGGGTATATATGGACCGATATCTGAAAAAAAAAATTTTTGTCTTTTAGTCACCATGCTTAACAAGTGTGTGAAGTTTGAAGCAAAACGAACAACTTTTGTTTTCAAAAATTTTCATACAAAACTGCAAAAAAAAATGGCTTTTTTCGGAATTTTGAATATATCTCAGCTATACGTGGACCGATATTACTGAATTTCAATAGCAAACCCATGAATCGATGGGGTAAAAGAATGGTGAAAGAAAAAGGTTTCTAAGTCTAATGGTTTTCTCAGAAACGGTATTTCAACAGCGGACAGACGGACAGACGGACATCGCTTAATCGACTTTTCCATTAATTCTGATTCAGAATATATATACTTTATAGGGTCGCAAAAAAAAACTGTAGAAATTACAAACGGAATCACAAACTTATATATACCCTTTACATTTTTGTGAAGGGTATAAAAATTGAATATTAGCTTTTTGTTATTGAAAATCGTGGTGGTGAGTAAATCGAGGATATAACAATTTTTTCATGAAAACAATCAAGGCATATATTTGTAGCTTGGAGATATTCTTCCCGTGTCCCGTTCATTAGATAGTGCTTAATTCTGGTCTTTATCAAAATTGCCGAACCGCCGCAAGATCTTCTACGGGGATCTTTTGTGTCATATAATGTGTAGCCATTAATTTTGAAATAACTATTGCTTGTCAAGTGAGTTTCAGCAATCAGCATTATGTCGATTTGCTTTTCCATAAGGAAGTGCTCAAGTTCATTTTTATGTTGGCGAATGCCGTTTGTGTTCCAGAAACATATTTTAAACCAATTCATTTTTTTAAAATTGCCTGTAAAATAGTGGATTGCATTTTTAGCATTTCCTGCATCATGTTTGTCATAGAAACGGTAAAAGTGTTTATGGACTGAACAAGAGTCTGCAGAGTTGCCTCTAAATTACTAAAATTTGGATCGCACTTTTGAGGTTTGGGCTCCTGGTTCAAGATTTGGTCGGCTTTAAGGTCATTACCATATGAAAATTGTTTGGAGGTTTGCGTATTTGTATGGGTGGTTGAATCGCCTACCTGGGGCGATTGTTTTTACCAATGACATTTGGCTGCTGGGTTGCAGGAGAAACCGATGACTTATTTGTCATTGACCGCTTAAAGTGAGTATAGACAGGGCAACTTCTATAATTTGCAGTGTGGTTACCTCCACAGTTACTGCATTTCTTAACACTTGCGTCGGCCTTTGGCTTGTTGCACTGAGTTGTGCCGTGAAATTCGTCACATAGAACACAAACAGCGGGCAGCTTACAGTAAGCCTTTGTGTGGCCAAATTCTTGGCCACATGAATATGCCAATTAACCAACTACAGAGGGTTTACCCTGTAAACGGCTACATTTAAAAAAGTGACAACCCGGTATCTGTATTCAGGACCATTTCAGCTTCTCGAAACTGTTTGCAGATCCGCAACACTTTTATATTTCACGATTTTACAGATAGTTTTCTATATAATGCATGAATATACCAATTAACCCTGTTTACCCTGTAAACGGCTAAATTGAATAAAATGACAACCCGGTATCTGTATTCAGGGGCCTTTCAGCTTCTCAAAACAGTTTTCAGACCCGCGGCACTCTTATATTTCACGATTTTGCACATTGTTTTCTATATATTTGATGAATATACAAAATAACAAAGTATACAGGGCACTCCAAACGTATATCATACATATAAACACTTATTTCTTTCTTAAATAACATTATTAAATAGCTTAGAGCTGTATTTTTAATTATTTGTAACACTTTTCATTCATGTTTTTAGAAATTATATGTTATGCTTAATGTTGTTTAGCTTTTAATATACTTTTTTATTCGAGATGTTTTGGAAACTAGTTTTTAGCATACTTGTTTTGACTAGGAACAAGATGGAGTATGAAATAACATACTTTACGTAGTTGTAAAAATAAGGGCTTCAAATTTACAGTTGGAAAAAAAGTATTTTCACACTTTTTTCATTGAGTACTTTTTTTCTTACCGTTCAAAAAAGTATGTTAAAAATTGTATGATAAGTTCACACGCGTATTTTTAGCATACTTTTTTTGACTAGGAACAAGATGGAATATGAAATAACATACTTTTCGTAGTTGTAAAAATTAGGGCTTCAAATTAACAGTTGGAAAAAAAGTATTTTCACACTTTTCTCATTGAGTACTTTTTTTTCTTACCGTTCAAAAAAGTATGTTGAAATTGTATGATAAGTTCACACGCGTGTATGCAGTCTCTGGGCACAAAAAATATACACTTTAATGCTGTTGTATTCAGTCTCTGATAATATTGTATTGTCAAACCCGCATGCATAAATTATTTTTGAGCAAATGAAATCTTGCTAGATGTCAAAAAACGGTGGTGTAAACGATATAGATGATTTCGTTTTAGATTTCAATTCAAACCTACTAGATGCAATTTTAAAAATGAAATCAATACCGCCGCCGGCCAAAAATTACTAAAGTTAAGAAATATTGTTCGACGGCGTCATATTATAACCGCCGGCTATTCTAGAAAATGTATGGTAAGGTTCTAACGTTTACATTATGTACAAAATTTTGTAAAATTAAGAAACAATTGCAATTTGTGAATTCTGAAAAAAACATTATAAAAGTATTACAATACACTTTGTTGAGTCGGAAATTAAAATTGTAGAAATTACAAATGTCATATTATACTCAGTCAGAGTCTAGCTTTGATAGTGAACGGACGTATTTGTTTTTAATCGGAGTGCTATAAAAAAAAAAAAAAGCAACGGTACAAGTAGAAAACCGCAATAAGTGGAAGAGAGAATTTATAAAAAAGAAAAACTTTGTGACAATTATTTTTATATACTTTTAAAGTACAAAAATATAAATAAAAAAAAAACAATATTGCATGAGTGTACCTAGTAGATGCAATTCTGAGAGGGAGCTTAGCTCCACTAGAAAAAACCTCTGGATTTCTGAGGAAGAATCTTTAAAAAAGTCATTGGATAATCTCCTGTCTCTAAGAGATAAAAAAACGCACGCGGTCGTGTTCGCCAAACATTGCTGTTACAACAGAAGACCAACCATCCACCAGTTCAGTAATTGCAGATAAGCCGAAAACACAAGTAGGCATGGACAGGTGTGTAACCGTGGTTAAACGTAAGCGAAGCCCCAAATCCGCTCAAATATCATCAAATCCGAAAATTTCCAAAGATGATAATAGGACTACGGCTACGGATAGTAATAGGTTTGCTATCCTTCAGGCTGACGAGCCAACTTCATCAAAAAAAAACATTTAAACCGCCACCAATATACTTGAGAGAACCTACATCTAATGAGCTGATAAAAGCACTTATTACGGCAATTGGTAAAGACACCTTTAACGTAACATCAGTGAAGCACGGACAAATAAGTGAAACAAAAATTCAAGTCAACTGCGAAAATGATTACCGAAACCTCTCTGCCGCTCTGGAAAAAGAAAAAAGATCTTTTTATACTTATCAACTTAAAAGTGCTAAAGGCCTTCAGGTTGTTATAAAAGGTATTGACCCTTATGTAGACACGGATGAGGTTAAGACTGCACTGCTAGATAAAGGCTTTAAAATAAAAAATGTGGTAAATATGCGGAACCGTGAAAAGATGCCTCAACCTATGTTTAGGGTTGAACTGGAACCAGGGGATGTTATTCTCAAAAAGAATGAAACTCACTCAATCTATAATCTCAAATTTCTTCTTCATCGCAGGGTTACCGTAGAGGAGCCGCACAAGCGTTTAGGGCCCATTCAATGCCTAAACTGCCAGGAATTCGGTCATACTAAGGCCTATTGTAAGTTGCCCGCAGTTTGCGTTGTGTGTGGTGAACTGCACAGCACATCACAGTGCAAGAAGCCAAAAACTGATTCAAGTGCTAAAAAATGCAGTAACTGTGGAGGCAACCATACTGCAAATTACAGGGGCTGCCCTGTCTATATCCACTTTAAGCAGTCAATGACAAACAAGCCATCAATTACCTTTAAGCAACCCCAGCAGTCAAACATCATTTCTGCAAACAATTTTCCCCAGGTAGGCCAGTCAACAAGCAACATAATCATGCAAACCCCCAAACAAGTTTCATATGCCAATGTGGTCAAAACCGATACACAAAACTTGAGTCAGGAGACCAAGCCCCAAAATTCCGATCAAAATTTTAACAATCTTGAGGCAACTCTGCAGACTCTTGTTTCATCCATAAACACATTTACGGTTTCTATGACGAACATGATGCAGGAAATGCTGAAAATGCAATCCACTATTTTGCAGGCAATTTTAACAAAATGAATTGGTTAAAAATATGTTTCTGGAACGCAAACGGCATCCGCCAACACAAAAATGAACTTGAGCACTTCCTTATGGAAAAACAAATCGACATAATGCTGATTGCTGAAACTCACTTGACAAGCAACGGTTATTTCAAAATTAATGGCTACACACTGTAGGACACTAAAGATCCACGTGGAAGGTCTTGTGGAGGCTCAGCAATTCTAATAAAAAATAGAGTTAAGCACTATTCAGTACTCACATTTTTTCAACACACTTGGGCCTCGATTTTTAGCGGCTGGTGACTATAACGCCAAGCACACTTTTTGGGGATCACGTTTAATTTCTCCGAAAGGCCGTGTGCTTTTCGAAACAGTTTCCAAACTGGGCTTAGATGTGATTTCAAGCGGACATCCCACTTATTGGCCCTCAGACCGACGAAAGATCCCAGATGTTATAGATTTTGGAGTTGCAAAAAATTTTTCTTTAGAAGGGATGCAAGTAGAGTCTTCATTAGATTTGTCATCGGACCACTCATCCACTATAATCTCTGTTTCGTTCCCCCAGGAGGTTGGCTCCCCGTTTAGTGACTTGACGTTCGCCATAACTAGAGTTAATTGGCTAAAATATAAGAAATATTTGAGTACTCATTGTACAGAAAATATTGCCTTGAGAACCCCTGAGGATGTTGATATATCAATTAAAGATTTTTCTGAAGACCTTAAACTGGCCGTACAACATGCTACCACTAGCCATACAAGATCCAGAAATGTGAGCAATAGAACGTATTCGTCTGAAATAGAGCAACTTCTGTCAGAAAAAAGAAGAGTTAGAAGAGAGTGGCAACTTCGAAGGTCTCCCCAGCTTAAAAGCAGGCTACGGGAGTGCATAAATCAATTAAGAAATCTGCTTGAAATCCAAAGAATGGCTTCCCTCAAAAATTATCTAGAAGGTCTTGATGGCAGCCCGCAAACCGACTATTCTTTATGGAAAGCGACAAAAGGTCTGAAAAGACCCGTAATAGGTAAGCCACCTTTGCGAACTTCATCTGGCGACTGGGCAAGAAGTGATTCTGAAAAAGGGATGGTGTATGTTAATCATTTGAAAAACGTTTTTACTGCAAATGATACAGTGGATGATGTTGCTGAATTTCCGCCATATGCTGTTAGACCGCCTGTGCCTTTGAGACTTAGTTTTCAAGATGTCGAAAACGTTATAAATAAAGTAAACTCAAAAAAAGCTCCAGGTTTTGACAAAATTACTGGCAAAATGCTTGTACAGTTACCTCGTGTTGCTAGAAGAATTCTTCTTTTCATTTTTAACGCTATTTTGCGCCTAGAATACTATCCTGCAGAGTGGAAGGTGTCTATGGTTACTATGATACCCAAGCCAGGGAAGGATCCCACTAAAGTAGAGTCATATAGACCAATAAGTCTACTGCCAACAATTTCAAAACTTTTCGAAAAATTGTTAATGGCGAAGTTGACTCCAATATTGAATGATGTAGGATGCATCCCTGATCATCAATTTGGTTTTCGGGCTAAACACAGCACCATTGAACAAACGCATAGACTAGTTAATGTTATAAGAAAGACTTTTGAGGATAAAAAGTATTGCTCAGCTCTATTTATTGATGTTTCCCAAGCTTTTGATAAAGTGTGGCACGAGGGATTAATGCACAAAATAAAGTTGAACTTGCCTGCAAACACTCATAAGCTTCTGGAAAGCTATTTATGCGGCCGGAAGTTTGTTATCAGAGAAGGCGACTTTATAAGCCCAACTCAGCCAATCGAGGCAGGAGTTCCCCAAGGTAGCATTTTGGGACCCACTTTATATTTAATTTACACTTCTGATATGCCAACCAGATCTGGTATTCACACTTCAACTTTTGCAGATGACACAGCATTCTGCAGCGTACATGAAAACCATCAAGTAGCTTCGCGAAATTTGCAGGAGTATATTTCAATATTAGAGATGTGGTTAAAACTTTGGAAAATTAAAGTTAATGAACAAAAGTGTACTCACGTTACATTCACACTGCGTAGACAAACATGTTCAGCTATCGAAATTAACAATTTACCTATTCCGCAGCAAAGTGAAGTCAAGTACCTTGGTATTCATCTCGACCGTAGGTTAACGTGGAAGTCTCACATTGACACGAAAGTCACTCAGTTGAAATTAAAAGCAGCGCAATTAAATTGGCTTATGGGCAGAAATTCTACATTGAAATTAGATTGCAAACTTTTGTTATTCAACGCAATACTAAAGCCTATATGGCGCTACGGAATTCAATTATGGGGCACCGCCTCAGCGTCAAACATTGAAAAAATTCAAAGGCGACAAAACAAAATTCTTCGAACAATTACTGCAGCTCCATGGTACGTAAAAAACTCCCGAATTCACAAGGATCTGTGTGTTCCACTGGTAAAAGATGAGTTTTCAGAGCATGCGACAAGGTATGTCAGCAAATTGGAACTTCACCCAAACCCTCTCGCACGAAACATACTTAATTTTAGCGGTCACACTCGGTTGAGAAGAAGGGATACCGTTGCCACCATCAGAGCGTTAAGTAGGTGATTCTACCGATATAATTGGCGCAAAATAAAACTTTTTGACTAGCATTCGCTGGTCTTAGTTAATTTATTGTATTTAGTATTAAGATTTGAATACTTATTGTTAGTTCACATTGTGAAGATTCAATAAATAAAGAAAAGCTAAAAAAAAAAAAAAAAAAAAAAAAAAAAAAAAAAAAAAAATATTATACTAAACACTTTCCAGCCGGTCTGGCAACACAACAACAAGACAGTTCTGTTTGGGGAATCGTGAACGCGTGCTTGGCTGATTTTATATACTTTTTATACTTAATATTTTCTTTCGTTAAATATACTATGTTTTCATTTCTATATAATTATATGTATTTACCTGAATAAATAATTAATTAACAATAATATAACAACAAACTTAAATTTTCCCTCAAAACTTGTTGTGTGAAGGGTATAAAAATTAATTAATAAGTTAAAATAAAAAAAACTGTAATATTATAATATATTAAACTTAATTTAACAGCAAAATACTTATTTTTTCAGTATTATTATTCATTTGATTATGATTATTGTTATTTGAAATACTATCTCACAGCCTTTTTATTTGCGAGAAATAATGACAGTTGAAAGCGGGAAATTTTTTCGCAAAAGTTTTACAGACACAGTTTTTCTGTAAAATTTTTTTTGTTAAGCGTTTTTATTTATTGAATCTTCAAAATGAACTAACAATAAGTATTCAAATCTTAATACTAAATATAAAAGTAAAAGAATTAATAAAACAAAATTAAATGTGCTTTTTACTTACGTCCAGCCAATGCTAGACAAAAAGTTCTATTATGCGGGAGCAATATCGGTAGAATTACCTATTGAGCAATCTGATGGTGGCAACGGTATCCCTTCTTCTCAACCGACTGTGGCCGACAAAATTAAGTATATTACGCGCAAGAGGATTTGGATGAAGTTCCAGTTTACTGACATACCTTGTCGCGTACTTAGAAAACTCATCTTTTACCAGCGGAACACTTAGATCTTTATGAATTCGTGAATTTTTTACATACCATGGAGCTGCAGTAATCGTTCGAAGAATTTTGTTTTGTCGCCTTTGGATTTTTTCAATATTTGACGCTGAGGCGGTGCCTCATAACTGAATTCCGTAGCACCATATAGGCTTTAGTATTGCGTTGTATAACAAAAGTTTGCAATCTAATTTCAATGTAGAATTTCTGCCCATAAGCCAATTTAGCTGCGCTGCTTTTAGTTTTAACTGAGTGACCTTTGCTTCAATGTGAGACTTCCACGTTAGCCTACGGTCCAGGTGAATACCAAGGTACTTTACTTCATTGTGCTGCGGAATAGGTGAGTTGTTAATTTGGATATGCGCACATTTTTGCCTACGCAGTGTGAATGTAACGTGAGTACATTTTTGTTCATTAACCCTGATTTTCCAAAGCTTCAGCCATTTTTCCAATGTTGAAATAAATTCCTGTAAATTTCGTGAAGCTAATTGGTGGTTTTCATGAATGCTCAAAAACGCTGTGTCGTCTGCAAAAGTTGAAGTGTGTATTCCAGATGTCGTTGGCATGTCAGAGGCGTAAATCAAATATAAAGTAGGCCCAAGTATGCTACTTTGGGGAACTCCTGCCTCGATAGGTTGAGTTGGGCTTATAAAATCACCTTCTCTGATAACAAATTTCTGCCCATAAAAGTAGCTTTCCAGAAGCTTGTGTGTATTTGCAGGCAAGTTCAACTTTATTTTGTGCATCAAGTCGTCGTGCCACACTTTATCAAAAGCTTGAGAAATGTCAATGAATAGAGCTGAACAATACTTCTTCTCCTCAAAGGTCTGTCTTATGACGTTGACTAGTCTGTATGTTTGTTCTATGGTGCTATGTTTAGCCCGAAACCCAAATTGATGATCAGGGATGCATCCCACATTGTTCAATATTGGACTCAACTTAACCATTAACAGTTTTTCGAATAGTTTTGAAATTGTTGGTAGTAGACTTATTGGTCTATATGATTCTACCTTGGTCGGATCCTTCCCTTTCTTGGGTATCATAGTAATCATAGAGACCTTCCACTCTGCAGGGTAATACTCAAGGCGTAAAATAGCGTTAAAAATAAAAAGTAAAACTCTTCTAGCTACACGAGGTAACTGTTCAAGCATTTTGCCAGTAATTTGATCAATACCTGGAGCTTTCCTGGGGTTTATGTTACTGATACCTTGTTCTACATCTTGAAATGTGAATCGCAAAGACACAGGCGGTCTAACTGCGTATGGTGGTAATTCAGATGCATCATTTGTTACATCATTTGTAATAAAAACGTTTCTCAAATGGTTAACAAACACCATCCCCTTTTCTGCGTCACTTCTTGCCCAGTCGCCAGTTGAAGTTCGCAAAGGTGGCTTACCTATTACGGGTCTTTTCAGACCTTTTGTCGCTTTCCACAGAGAATAGTCAGATTGCGGAGTACCATCCAGGCTTTCCAAATATGTTTTAAGGGAAGATATTCTATGGACTTCAAGCAGATTTCTTAGCTGAGTTATACATTCCCGTAGCCTAGTTTTAAGCTGGGGAGATCTGCGAAGTTGCCACTCTCTTCTGACTCTTCTTTTTTCTGACAGAAGTTGCTCAATTTCAGACGAATAAGTTCTATTGGTTTCATTTCTGGATCTTATATGACTAGTAGTAGCATGCTGTACGGCCAGTTTGAGGTTTTCAGAAATATCGTTAATTGATTCATCAATATCCGCAGGCGTTCTCAAGGCGATATTTTTTAGCCAATTAACTCTATTGATGGTCAACGGGGAGCCAATCTCTTGGGGGAACGAAACAGAGATTATAGTGGGAGAGTGATCTGATGACAAATCTAATGAAGGCTCCACTTGCATCCACTCTAAAGGAAAATTTTTCGCAACTCCAAAATCTATAACATCTGGGATCTTTCGTCGGTCTGACGGCCAATAAGTGGGGTGTCCGCTTGAAACCACATCTAAGCCCATTTTGGAAACGGTGTCAAAAAGCACACGGCCTTTCGGGGTAATTAAACGTGATCCCCAAAAAGTGTGTTTAGCGTTATAGTCGCCAGTCGCTAAAAATCGAGGCCCAAGTGAATTGAAAAAATGTTTATATTGATTTTCTGTTACTGAAAACCGGGGTGGGGAATAAATCGATGAAATAACAATTTTGTGATGAAAATGTTCAATACATATGTTTGTTGCTTGGAGATACTCCTCACATGTCTCGTGTAGCAAATAGTGCTTAATTCTAGTTTTTATCAAAATTGCTGAGCCTCCGCAAGATCTGCCACGGGGATCTTTAGTATCATATAGTCTGTAACCATTAATTTTGAAATAGCTGTTGCTTGTTAAGTGAGTTTCAGCAATCAGCATTATGTCGATTTGCTTTTCCATAAGGAAGTGCTCAAGTTCATTTTTGTGTTGGCGGATGCCGTTTGCGTTCCAGAAACATATTTTTAACCAACTTATATTTTTAAAATTGCCTGCAAAATGGTGGATTGCATTTTCAGCATTTCCTGCATCATGTTAGTCATAGAAACCGTAAATGTGTTTATGGATTGAACAAGAGTCTGCAGAGTTGCCTCAAGATTGTTAAAATTTTGATCGGAATTTTGGGGCATGGGCTCCTGATTCAAGTTTTGTATATCGGTTTTGACCACATTAGCATATGAAACTTGTATGGGATTTTGCATAATTATTTGGCTGGTTGACTGGCCTATCTGGGGAAAATTGTTTGCAGAAATAATGTTTGACTGCTGGGGTTGCTTGAAGGTAATTGATGACTTATTTGTCATTGATTGTTTAAAATGAGTGTAGACAGGACAGCCCCTGTAATTTGCAGTGTGGTTACCTCCACAGTTACTGCATTTTTTAGCGCTCGAGTCAGTCTTTGGTTTTTTGCACTGTGAAGTGCCGTGTGGATCTCCACACACAACACAAACTGCGGGCAGCTTACAATAGGCCTTAGTATGGCCAAATTCCTGGCAGTTTAGGCATTAAACGGGACCTAAACGCTTATGAGGCTCCTCTACGGTAACTTTACGGTACAAAAGAAATTTGAGGGTATAAATTGGGTGAGTCTCATTTCGTTTCAGGACAATATCTCTTGGTTCCAGTTCAACCCTAAACATGGGTTGAGGGATCTTCTCACGGTTCCTGATGTTCACTACACTTTTGATTTTGAACCCTTTGTCCTCCAAACCAATCTTAACATCATCCGTGGCTACACATGGGTCAATACCTTTTATAACGACCTGAATACCTTTAGCACTTTTAAGCTGATAAGTGTAAAAAGATCTTTTCTCCTTTTCCAAAACGTCAGACAATTTTCGGTAATCATTTTCATGGTTTACCTGAATTTTTGTTTCATTGATGTTTCCGCGCTTAACTGATGTCACGTTGAAATTGTCCTTACCGATTACCGTAATAAGTTGTTTTACCAGCTCATTAGAAGTAGGTTCTCTCAAATATATTGGTGGCGGTTTAAATGTTTTTTTGCTGTTATGGGCTCATCAGTCTGGAGGATTGCAAATCTATTACTTTTCGTTGCTGTAGCGGTATTATCCTCTTTGGATATCTTTGGTTGTGATGATATCTGAGCGGATTTCGGGCTTCGCTGACGTTTAACCACGGTAACATACCTGTCCATGCCTACTTGTGTTTTCGGCTTATCTGCAATTACTGAACTGGTGGATGGTTGGTCTTCTGTTGCAACAGCAATGTTTGGCGAACACGAACGCGTGCGTTTTTTATCTCTTAGAGACAGGAGATTGTCCAATGACTTTTTCAATGATTCCTCTTCAGAAATCCAGAGGTTTTTTCTAGTTTAGCTAAGCTCCCTCTCAGAATTGCATCTACTAGGTACACTCATGCAATTTTTTTTTTTTTTTTTATTTATATTTTTTTAAATTTAAAAGTATATTTTTTTAAATTTAAAAGTATATAAAAATAATTGTCATAAAGTATTTCGGTTTTGCAAGAAAACAAAACTTTAGTGTATAGTTTTTTTCCCACTGGGTAGGTAATCTTCACGCACAATAACAACAACAACAATGCACTGCCACCGCACTTGTTTTATTGAAATTGATTTTATTGTTTAGTTAATGAAATGTAAGGAATTTATTTTCCCGTTGTTTTTTTTTAAATAATTTGTTATTGTTTTTACAATTTAATACAATATATTATTGTTTTTGTATGTAAGTTTTAAAATATGTTAGCACAATGATTTTTTGGTTTGTTTTTTTTTCACTTTTTAAAAACACGACTGTGCGGTTGAAGAATCACAGAGTGAACGATTTTAAAAGAGCATAACTTAACGCTAACTATTGTAGTTTGCACTAACGCTTACGTGATTCACTAACTTATTCTTAACACCTCTGTGGCTGTGTTCTGTAACTTTGGCGAGAAGTTCTTGCGTCGAAAACTTATGAAACAAATTATTCCATTGTTTCTCGAAAAGTGAGAAAAATCTGCGTCTGTAACTCATGTCGAATACTATCCACAGTGATTACGTCGTTACGTTAGAAATGTCTGAAAATATAAAACGATGCCGACATGCAATTTTAAAAATGAAAGCGCCAGCCACAATTAGTACCGCCGCCGACCAAAAATTACTAAAGTTAAGAAATTTTGTTCGACGGCGTCATATTATAACCGCCGGCTATTCTAGAAAATATATAGTATGGCTCTACTGTTTACATTTTATTTACAAATACATACATGCATCCTTATGCACAAAATTTTGTAAAATTAAAAAACAATTGCAATTTGTGAATTCTGCAAAAACATTATAAAAGTATTATAATATACTTTGCTGGGTCGGAAATTAAAATTGTAGAAATTACAAACATATATAAGTATTCCCTTAAAACTTGTTGTGTGAAGAGTATAAAAATTAAATAAAAAGTTAAAATAAAAAAACGATCATTCCAAACTGTGTAAATATATATGGGACACTTAATTTAACTGCAAAATACTTATTTTTCAGCATTATTATTCATTTAATGATGATTATTGTTATTTGAAATACTATCTTATAGCCTTTTTATTTGCGAGAAATAATGACAGTTGAATGCGGGAAATTTTTTCGCAAAAGTTTTACAGACACAGTTTTTCTGTAAAATGGCGAGTAATTTCCTTACGTGACAGCTATTACTCACCAAAAAAAAGTTATAGCTACAGTTTAGTGAGAAAAGCAGCTGTTGTTTCAACTTCGTTTCATTTCACGCGTTTCAGTCGAAAAGTTTCTCGTGGCGAGAGTTACAGAACACAGCCACTGGTTGTATGCTAAAAAAATTTGAAATAATGTGGCAGCTTTGTTGAAAATAAAGAAAACCACAAAGAGGAACAGAAAAAAACAAACAAATTTGCAAATAATTCCATGTTTAGGGTAAGTAAAACTATTTATATGTTTATTATTTAAAATATTTTTTGATAAATAAGATAAGTTCTTCTTACGGAGAACACGCCGACCGACTGTTGGAGTCTTCCGACAAGTCATATGCCAAATACTGTGAAGTTGTTTTAGTAGAAATTTTAACAACATTGTTGTTAAGATAAACACCACAAAAATAATTGGTGTTTAGTTCACGCTAATCAGTCAGGCTATAAAAACAGCGGATTTAAAACCAAGACAAATAGTATTAAAAATTGTTATAGAATCGCGAAAACACCAACGCTAGTGTTAATTTCTCTAAACGAATTTTATTAGCGTTAAAACAGGTTAGTGAATTGCACTACAGGAGCTCATACAATTTAATTAGCAAAGTTTTCATTCATAAATTTACCCGAAACCATATTTTAAATTTACACCGGTTCTTTTTCTGTTTACCTTTACAACATCCCTGTGTATTTCTGTACTATTAAATATAATTCGAGTCATCCTATTGCTCTTTTACGTCTATTCTAACTGCTCTGACACCTATGCTAGGCGTAAAAGAAGAAGACAGCTGAACAAGACGTAGACAAGCTATTAGCAGCCGTATTCTGTAACTCGCTTAGCTAAAGCTAACAAACAGTTTACTAATTTCGAAAGAAAATTAATGCGAACGAAAAGCAGTCACTCTCATTCGAATGGATTTGGGTTTGTCTGTCTCACTATTCGCATATTCTTTTGTATTTTGATTGAGTTTTGACACATCATTCGCATAGAAAAGAGTTAGACGAACCCAAATCCATTTTCTTTCGCTTAGATTGCGAACGCAAGCACGCTGTCGAGATTGGCAAACTGGCTGTAAAACTCGATCGCTAAAAGGCTAAAAAAATTTTAGGGCAAATCTTTTAGCGATGTCACTAAATCTGTATTCTGTAAGCTTACTTGCTTAGCTAAATTTTTATATTTTTGTGCAGCTAATTTGCTAACTGTATACTATTTCTTTTTTTCTACTTGAATGAACTTCTGTTAAAAAGAGATAAACATAATGTAATAATTTTTGGTAATTCATCATAGTGTTACCTTACATTATATTGTGTTCCCGTAAGTATTCTTAAAACTTCTCTAAAATAACTTTTTAAAATATGTTTTGAAATTTCGATTTTAAATAGTTATTGTGAAAGATCTATTCAAAATTTATTTTGTTTTTGACAAATATTACTTAAATAGCACTTAAGTCGATTAATTATGAGCAGTATTTTTTTATGATACAACCAAATGTGGCATTTATGAGAAAACGTTCAAAATATGGCATCACAAAAAAATATTTGTTTATTTACATTTTAAATAAACAAAGAAATGTTCATAAGGTTTAGAAAAATGTTTCTTCTTTTTATAATAATAAATATGTAAAAAAACTGAAAATGAGCAGTTTTTATCGGCATCGTAATATATTATAATATATATTCAACCAGGTCCCTCATTATTTCAAAGTTAGACCTTGTTGTTTGGTACTGCCCCAATAATGCATACTTCAACCTTGGCCAATCGGCTATGCCATGGGCTTTAACGTATAGCCAATACCAATCCCTTGCTGGCCCTGACACAAGCAAATGAAAATCCCGTAATACTTCTGCCCATGGTATCTGATAATGTGCCTGAAGATGTTCTAACCGAAACACGAAGTCGTCGATATTCAAATGTTTTGGACACCCGTCAAAAACTATGCCTAATTTGTTAATCCGAATTCGTGCTACATCAGAGTCATTTGAACTTTGTGCTGATAAATGTAGCCTGCCAGGCGCGGGTAATGACAGATTTCCATTGTTAAAATTTGTACCATTTACCGAACCATTTTCAGATCTATTTCACAAGTTTACCATTCTTCCAGGCAGAGAAAAGTTTTCACTGCTACCCAAATTTGACGCATTTTGATTAACAGGTGGTGTTGGCGTTTGCCTTGTTATGTTAGCTAAATCAGCATCACCTTTTGCCAATTCAGCTATAGTTCTCCTCACTTCAGCCATTTCCGACTGAACCATATACTTCACTTTATTCTCTAGCGAATGTTGGATGCCTAAAACTTCATCGTTAACTAATCCTCTAACATCCGAAGGTAAATCATCTGCTTCATCTACTGCTACACTCGAGGGTCTTGCATTTATGGTCGAGGAAAGATCCTGAATCTGGTTATTATTTTGGTTTTCCATTATACCTTTTGATGGTTAAATTTTTTTTTTTTTTTAGCTTTTATTTATTTATTGAATCTTCACAATGTGAACTAACAATAAGTATTCAAATCTTAATACTAAATATAATAAATTAACTATGTCCAGCCAATGCTAGACAAAAAGTTTTATTTTGTGCCAATTATATCGGTAGAATCACCTACTTAACGCTCTGATGGTGGCAACGGTATCCCTTCTTTTCAACCGAGTGTGACCACTGAAATTAAGTATGTTTCGTGCGAGAGGGTTTGGGTGAAGTTCCAATTTGCTGACATACCTTGTCGCATGCTTTGAAAACTCATCTTTTACCAGTGGAACACACAGATCCTTGTGAATTCGGGAGTTTTTTACGTACCATGGTGCTGCAGTAATTGTTCGAAGAATTTTGTTTTGTCGCCTTTGAATTTTTTCAATGTTTGACGCTGAGGCGGTGCCCCATAATTGAATTCCGTAGCGCCATATAGGCTTTAGTATTGCGTTGTATAACAAAAGTTTGCAATCCAGCTTCAATGTCGAATTTCTGCCCATAAGCCAATTCAGTTGCGCTGCTTTTAACTTTAACTGAGTAACTTTCGCATCTATGTGAGACTTCCACGTTAACCTACGGTCGAGATGAATACCAAGGTACTTGACTTCACTTTGCTGCGGAATAGGTGAATTGTTAATTTGGATAGGTGAACATGTTTGTCTACGCAGTGTGAATGTAACGTGAGTACACTTTTGTTCATTAACTTTAATTTTCCAAAGTTTTAACCACATCTCTAATATTAAAATATACTCCTGCAAATTTCGCGAAGCTACTTGATGGTTTTCATGTACGCTCCAGAATGCTGTGTCATCTGCAAAAGTTGAAGTGTGAATACCAGATCTGGTTGGCATGTCAGAAGTGTAAATTAAATATAAAGTGGGTCCCAGAATGCTACCTTGGGGAACTCCTGCCTCGATTGGCTGTGTTGGGCTTATAAAGTCGCCTTCTCTGATAACAAACTTCCGGCCGCATAAATAGCTTTCCAGAAGCTTGTGAGTGTTTGCAGGCAAGTTCAACTTTATTTTGTACATTAATCCCTCGTGCCACACTTTATCAAAAGCTTGGGAAACATCAATGAATAGAGCTGAGCAATACTTTTTATCCTTAAAAGTTTTTCTTATAACATTAACTAGTCTATGCGTTTGTTCAATGGTGCTGTGTTTAGCCCGAAAACCAAATTGATGATCAGGGGTGCATCCTACATCATTCAGTATTGGAGTCAACTTCGCCATTAACAATTTTTCGAAAAGTTTTGAAATTGTTGGCAGTAGGCTTATTGGTCTATATGACTCTACTTTAGTGGGATCCTTCCCTGGCTTGGGTATCATAGTAACCATAGACACCTTCCACTCTGCAGGATAGTATTCTAGGCGCAAAATAGCGTTAAAAATGAAAAGAAGAATTCTTCTAGCAACACGAGGTAACTGTGCAAGCATTTTGCCAGTAATTTTGTCAAAACCTGGAGCTTTTTTTGAGTTTACTTTATTTATAACGTTTTCGACATCTTGGAAACTAAGTCTCAAACGCACAGGCGGTCTAACAGCATATGGCGGAAATTCAGCTACATCATTCACTGTATCATTTGCAGTAAAAACGTTTTTCAAATGATTAACATACACCATCCCTTTTTCAGAATCCATTAAATGGTTAAATTTTTCTAATTTTCCGTGGTACTTTAACTCCTGACTGATTTAATCTAACCTGACTTGTTCGCTTCCTGTTTTGCGCTGGAGTTTGAATGTTCATATTATTTTACCTATCCTATACAAAATTATTTCTCTTTTCTTAGCTGAACAGTTCGATTATACATAGATATTTCGCAATACAAAGAGGAGTAGTGTCCTTAGTCCAGTGAACAAGTTTTCGCGCCGTCTGCGTCCTTTTTTACCTGTTTTATGTGTTGAAATTCGTGTCATATATATGCGTTTTTTTTCTACGTGCTCTTTTATTTTATATATATATATATAATTTTTTTTTGCAAGAAAAATTAAATTTAAATTATATGCAATTTAACTGCAAGTGTTGTCTGTGGTTTCTTTAAATGTTCAATATTAATTTATTTTCAATGCATTTTATTACTTTGTAGTGTGGAAGGTGTTGGACAAAATTTTTTGGAAATTTTTGAAAGATATTCTCAAATATTCAATTTTATATCCCAACAATCTAAATAAATTGCTGAGAATTTAAAAAGAAAAATGCTCTAATAATACCTGTCAAAACACAAAAAACAAGCTTTTTGATTTATACACGTCTCTAACATTTCTTTACACCTTTCAAATTTATTTAGATTGTTGGGATATAAAGTTGAATGTTTGAGAATATCTTTCAAAAATTTCCAAAGTATACTTATGATTAGGGGAGTTCCTATGAAATGTCGACATATAGATAGCTGGGAAACATAGAAAACAAGCTATTTATAATTTTTTATTGGTATAAATGTTAGAAGCTAAAATATCGAATAAAAAACTTTTCTACCTGCCGACTCTGGTTTTATCACAACCTACCCGAAGGAGCTCCTAAAGGCTGGTTATCGGTTCTACACTTATCAGAACCCAAATTCTTTTACTACTTCACAAAAAACCAAATTCAAACTTCGGTTTGGTATACAAAAGGTATTTTCATTTCCTACTTTTGGCTGACTCGAATTATTAATAACATATTTCCAGGCGTTCCATTAATTACAACACTAGCCAACCTTTTCTTCACCGTGTGGTTTTTAACTCCACTATAAATTCTTTTCATCAACAAAATCTCCTATTGCCAAATTGAAATAACAAACAAAATACACTTAAATTTAAAAATCACTAACACATAATACCAATAAAAAATAATATACATACATAAAAAAAATTAAGCATTAGGGTCGTTCCTATGAAATGTCGACATATAGATAGCTGGGAAACATAGAAAACAAGCTATTTATAATTTTTTACTGGTATAAATTTTAGAAGCTTAAATAGCTTAAACTTAATCCAGCGACACTAACCCTACGTTTGGTATTCTTATTTTCCCGCAACAGCTTTTACATTTAGACAGATGATGGGCAGACTTTTTTTTCATTTCTCTTTTGGTCTTGCCTAAACCTTTTACATTTAAGAAATTAATAGACAGACAGCAACTTATCGTTTCTCTTTTCTTTCTTTTTTGTTGATGTTATATTTTTTAAGCACAGCTAGTGTTTTTATATGAAGTTGATGTTGATATGATAATAATGATATGAAGCAACAACACAAAAAATGCGAAAAGTTAAAAAGAGAAAGCAAAAATGTCCACAAATATCTAGTACAGAGAGTTGTGTACTGCACACTCTCCCCCACTGACAACTTTCGTTACAGCACCCTCAGATTTCGTCTCTCTGCCCATTGTCTAAATGTAAAAGCGCACTTAGCACAGTCTGACAAGGGAAAATAACGAGTGTTTGATGTACACAAAGCAACAAGAAAGTAAATGCCTTGCAATATACTCACACTTTTACAATAACACACCCACATTTTGTTTACTTTCCACTCAGCTTTCAACAAAACTCTAATGAAACAATTTTTTCACCTATTCTAAATGTAAAATCACATAAGGTAAGCACTGTTGCCACCTACAAATACTTATATAAAATTACAGTACTGTAGTAAGAAAATAATTATAAAATTAACTTCTTTTGTGTGTATGTACATGAAAAAAATTATCACATAAATATTTTTTAAGTATACATAACTAATACAATTAAAGCCTTTTTATAAAAATAGTTTAATTAAAAAAATTATATTGATAATTTTGTTCGACTATTGCCCCATAAATTTATGTTTCTGATAGTCTCAGCAACTCTAATTAATTAGCAAACAAAATAAGAATAGAGAGCAGAAGAGGCAAAATTTACAGCAACTATTTGCTTCGACAACATTTTCAAAATGAAATTCCTTACAATACGTATACGGAAATTTCATAGAAGTACTTCCCTGTGTAATAGCACAGCAAAAACCCCGTGTGTGAAAGTTTTATTAATATTTCTATTCCATTCCATTCGTTTCTATTAAAAGTCAGACAACTTTGCACAAGAACAATATGGCGCTTGTCCAATTCATTTCCAGGTGGTCACATGGCTACAACAAATCAACATTTTACAATAAACACAGCAAAACTGTTTTTGGGGAAAATTCTCCGGGGTAAAGTTAATATATATAAAGACAACGTTGAAATGTATAATCATAATCATACTTTTTATCAAAGTCTTTGAAAAATTTTTACATATTTTGTAATTTTACTAATTTCCTTATTAAAATATAATAGAAAACAAAGTTTTTGATTTCAAAATCTGCTAAATATGGGGAATATTAGTTTTTTTGTTTAAATAAAATTAATATCTGGTATTAAGAGAAATAGATATTGTACTTGGCGAGTAAGCAATGTCAGAATGTCCGTCTGTCCGCCGTTGAAATACCATTTTTGAGAAAACCATTAGACTTAGAAACTTTTTTCTTTCACCATTCTTTTACCCCATCGATTCATTGGTTTGCTATTGAAATTCAGTAATATCGGTTCACATATAGCATATATAGAGATATACCCAAAATTCCGAAAAAACCCATTTTTTAGCAATTTTGTATGGAAATTGTTGAAAAAAAATTGGTTGTTTTGCTTTAAACTTCACACACTTATTAAGCATGGTGATTTAAAGACAAAAATTTTTTTTCAGATATCGGCCCATATATATCTGAGATATAGTTCAAATCGGGTTTTTTATAAAAATGTCGCGTAAGCGAACTGAAACAACTTCTTATGTTTAAAAGCAGTTTTGATAATAAAATAAGGTTATATAAATATGGAAAATGAAGTTTTCCGATATCAGTCCATATACAACCGAGATATAGCCTAAACCGGGTTTTTCATAAAAATGTCGCGTAAGCAAACTTAAACAACTTTTTTGTGCTCAAAAGCAGTTCTGGTAATGAAATAAGGTTATATAAATATGGAAAATGGAAATTTCCGTTATGGGTCGATATATACCCACGATATAACCCAGACCATGAAAATGCTTAAACAACTTTTTTGTGGTCAAAAGCAGTTTTGGTAATGAAATAATCTTATATAATAATGGAAAATGAAAATGTCCAATATCGGTCCATATATACCCAAGATATAGCCTGAACCGATTTTTCCAATAACATTTTTTTTTACTGAAAAGCAATTCTCGTTATAAAAGAAGGTTACTAAAATACAGAAAGTAGAAAATTCCGATATCGGTTCATATGTACCCGAGATATAGCCTAGACCGGGTTTTTCATTAAAATGCCGCGTAAGCGAACGTAAACAACTTTTTTTGCTCAAAAGTTTTTTGGCAATGAAGTTAGGTTATATAAATATGGAAAATGAACATTTTCCGAAATCAGTCCATATATGTATACCCGAGATATAGCCTAAACCGGGTTTTTCATGAAAATGTCGCGTAAGCGAACGTAAACAACTTTTTTTGCTTAAAAGCAGTTCTGGTAATGAAATAAGGTTATATAAATATGGAAAATGAAAATTTCCGATATCGGTCCTTATATACCCCAGACATAGCTTAGAATGGGTTTTTAATGAGAATGTAGCGTAAGCGAACTTAATTAATTTTTTGTGCACAAAAGAAGTTCTAGTAATGAAATAAGGTTATATAAATATGGAAAATGAAAACTTCCGATATCGGTCCACATATACCCGAGATATAAAGTAAACCGATTTTTCCATGAACATTTTTTTTTCTTAAAAACAGTTCTGGTTAGGTACAGAAAATGGAAAATTCCGATATCAGTTCATATATAACCACGATATATCCTGAAGCGATTTTTATGTTTATGTTTTTTAACAGTCCATATCATGATATGGTTTTTTAAATATATATTATATAAATAAATATATACATATTAACATATGAAATCTGATATAATATTGCAATGGTGTTATTGTTGAAGGCTATACGTGTTATAATTGTCTCTGACGTGTGCTAATAGAAAAATATTTTATATTATACCACGTAAAGACCATACACTTCTATATTGGCGGAGATAAATATAAAAAAATTTCCATCTGCATTGTGAAATACCTGGGCAAAAACAGTATTTCTTAATATCTTTTATGCTTTGTCTATGTACATGCGGTATAAAAGTTTCGAATTTAAATTTTCATAGTTATTTGGTTTATACTAAGTACTGTTATTGCTTAATAGTATATAATTTGTGAAAATTTCAGTAATAATTGTTAAAAATAAAATAGGTGAAGAATAGAATTAATTTTTTAAAACAGTCATAACTCATTTTTTTTTTTATAAATTTGCGTTATAAAATTTACTATCAGTACCAAAGACATTAAATATCATTTACTTCCAGCTTATATAGAAAGGAAAGAAATGTCCTTTTGTACTTAAAAACTTTTGCTACAAATGAATTGGTTAAAAGAAAAATTTTCCTCGATAATCATTAAAACAAACAGAGTCCGGCATCCTAATTAGGATTATAGTAAAATATTCTGATTTCTGGCATCTTTACTGCAAACAAAAATGGCTGCCAAACTAATTGAGTGCTGCCAGCTTCTCTGAGAAACGAAGTGGAGTGGTACGAAATGGAACAAAGTACACTGCACAAAAATTTTTTATCGTGCAGATATAAAACCAATTAATAACAAACAAATCCCATTAAATGCCAATGGAATTTGCTGCATTTTTCTTTTAATCTTTCTAAATCATAATAACATCAATTTAAAAATAGTTTTTCTCTTAATTTTATTGTTTAATATCTGTATATATTAAAGAAACGTTTAATCTTTTACATTGATTAATATCACTAATATATATATAAACCAATAAAAATTATCTTTTACTGCCTCTAGCAAAAAAAAAAAAAAAAAAATATATTAAATATTATACATAAATACATTAAGAAGAAAACTAAATTCAACCGAACATGAAAGAAAAGTATTGTAAATTAATCAAAAATCAGTTGAAATTACACTATAATACGCTTAAATTGATTTACATATATGGTACACTGCAAATATAAAGCAAACATTTCTAAACAATATGTACTTATATATAGCCCAACGAACTGCACATGGTTGAGTATTTATCTATGTATATAGAAAAAAATCTGTAAAATCGTGAAATATAAAAGTGCCGCGGGTCTGATAACTGTTTGGGAAGCTGAACAGCCCCTGAATACAGACACCGGGGTGTCAATTTTTTCAATTTAGCCGTTTACAGGGTAAACCCTATGTAGTTGGTTATTTGGCATATTCATGCATTATATAGAAAATTATCTGTAAAATTTTGGCATGTTTGCCAAGCAGTTTATTTAGCCTTTTCAACTTATAAAACCTGAATGCAGTAAAAGCGTGTAGTTAAAACGATACACAATATTATTGAAAATTTTTGTTTTACGGGGAACTCGCCAAACTTAAATGGCTTCTACACACTGAAAGTTTCCTTAGCAAAGTCTGATAAGGGAAAATAACGAGTGTTTGATACACAAAGCAACCTTGTGTTTAGACATGAAAGTAAATGCCTTGCAATATACTCACACTTTTACACTAACACACCCACATTTTGTTTACTTTCCACTCAGCTTTCCACAAAACTCTAATGAAGAGGAGAAAGAACGGAGCCTTGCGGTACCCCTGAATTAATCTTGAACTCGTTTGATGAGACCCCATCTATAACAACTCGTATAGTGCGGTCTCTGAGAAAGCTCGATATAAACCGAGAGAAGTCGTCACCGACACCAAAAGCAGTTAGTTTTGCCAGTAGTGCACCATGCCACACTCTGTCAAACGCTTTTGAAATATCTAGAGCCACCACCCTACTTTCACCAAAATGATGAGTTGAGTGGCACCATTTTTCTGAGAGATATGCCATAAGATCGCCAGTAGAACGACCCTTACGAAATCCATATTGACGATCACAAAGTAGTTTATGCGACTCTAGATACCTCATAAGGTGATGGTTAACCATGCTCTCCATTACTTTGGAGAGTGCAGAGCAATTTGCAATTGGGCGGTATTTTTCAGGGTTGTTTGCTTCACCCTTTTTAGGTATTGGTGTTACATTAGCAACCTTCCAGCACGATGGAAACTCACCAAAATGGTAAATTATGCTGAAGAGGCGTGCCAACGGATGCGCAAGCGTAGAAGAACACTGCTTCAAGACCAGTGCTGGAATGCCATCCGGTCCAGGAGTCTTGTTTATGTGGAGGTCTGCCAAAACTCTTTTAACTGCTCGCGCCCGGAAGAATATCTTTGGCATAGTTACAGATACTCTTTCGAGCTGGGGAAGTGGTTGACTGCTTTCCGGCAAGCAGGAATTGCTTGCAAAAATTTCAGCCAACAGTTTAGCTTTGTCAACCGGGTCGGTGAATTCTTGGTCATTCTTTAAGAGAGTTGGGATTGATGAACTAGCATTGTTCTTTACTCTCTTAACGAAAGATTAAAAGGTCTTACTGCCCCGGGGAGCTGCAAGGACCTTGGCTCGAAGGCGCTGTTCGTGAAGAAACTTTTCGCGCCTAAGTACCTTGGCACACGAAGATCTTACCTTTTTGCGTAGCAAATCAGTGTCTGGGGTTTTGTTTAAACGCCAGTTACTGAATGCTTCCTCTCTGGATCTGACTGCGTTTTTGCACGTCTGATTAAACCAAGATTTTGCTTTTGGTTTAATCGAAATCTGCTTGGAGGGGATGAATGATTTCATCCCTAGCAATATAATATTTTCGACCATTTTTGCTGTAGCATTTATGTCGTTATCTAGAAAGCAAAGTTTCCAATTAAAATGCTCATAAAATTGGTTGAGCTCAGCCCAACGCGCCTTTTCGTAAATAAATATTGAACGTTTCGTAGCTGGTTTCGAAACGTTGCGAAGTTCGGAGGTCGAAAAGGTGGCAGAAATGGTGCAATGATCCGAATTGCCAAGAGGTGCACTAACTTTGATTTCATACTTTTCAGGGTGTGAAGTCAGGAATAGGTCAAGTGTGTTTGAATGGTGCCCTTCAACACATGTAATATGCGTTGGCTCATTCACTAGTTGCGCTAGGTGGTTGTGCGCAGCAAATAACTCGACCTATTGGCTTTCTGGAGTTGTACAACTCGAATGACGGAGCCAGGAAGAGTTGTGAACATTGAAATCACCAGCAACAACGATTTCACTGCTCGGACAATCTTCCAGGATCTTCGATATGGATCTGGGCATAGAAACCAGAGAAGGTGGTATCCCTCACCGTGTTGGGACTTGTGTAAAGAAACCCGAAGTGCAAGAGGTGTGACCTGATTTTGAATTTAACCCAAAGACAGGTAAATTCAGTATCATACATGCTTAATGGTTGCTGGCATTGGAACACAACTTCATTGCGAATATACATTACAAGGCCCCGATGGAAATTAAACAGAGATAGAAGTTGATACTGAAGCAAGTTAAAATTAAACAACTTGCTGGTTTGGCGTTTATGAACAGACTGAATTCTTTATTTGATTCAACGTTAACTTACAGCTAGTTATAAGTAAATAATACAATTTGTATATAAGAAAAGAGTACAACAAAAGGGAATATGAAGAGAGTATGTCTAACTGTATAATTCATATGAGGGTAATGATTTAAAGATGAAAATACTAAAATAATGGTACAGTTAAGATTCACAAAATATTCTAAATATATACAAGGCATTTATATAATCGCTATATATAAAGGACTAAACAGTTAATCATGCGTGTACGACACAGGGAAGTATGCTTGTTAGGAAGTATCCCACGCATGGCCTACAATTCTTGTAGGCCATGCGTGATCTCTTGTACCGTCGAAATTGTCCCGCCCCCTAAACCATGGGCGAATATTACCGACTGCCCACACGCCCTTATACGGATTCCTAGACTGCTGAAAACCTTCGACATCCTCCAATAAATACCTGTCATTCCCCAGAATTTTAGCAATTCTATACGGTCCTTTAAACCTAGGAATTAACTTCCCTGACACTCCTACATGTGAGCTAAAGTTTCGTATCATTACATAGTCCCCTTTCGAATAGAGTGTCCCTGGTCTTCTGCGTTTATCAAAATTGCGTTCGTTGTAATCTTGTAATCTCTTTTGTCTCTCAGAAGCTTTCCTTCTTACGTTTTCATGGTCGACTTGTTTCTCCGGTTGAGACTCTCCGGATATAAACTCTTGTAGGGTATCTACAACAGAACCCCTTTGATCCAAACCGAACAGTAACACACTCGGGTGGTTACCAATTGCCCTATGAAATGTGTTATTTAGAACGTATTCAACCTTGTCCAAAACTACATCCCAGTGTACGCCATCTTCGGGCCGAACTAGTTTTGCCAACATTGGCCCAATACTCCTATTAACTCTCTCAACTTGGCCATTGGCCTGTGGTGAACCTGTTGCAATTTTCACATGTTTTATACCACATTCATTCATAAAGTCTCGAAATTCCCTAGAAGTAAATGCCGTCCCCCTGTCACTTACAACACATCTTGAGCGGCTATATGATCTAAAATAGTCTCCTAAATGTTTTATGACTTCCCTCGTTGCGGTTGTTTTTGTAGGATAAAGTCTCACGAATTTAGTACTCGCGTCAATAACGACCAGTATGTACTTCAAACGTCTCCCATTGTCGACAGGACCGTAATGGTCAATGTGTACAACATCAAACGGAGTGGAGGATTTCGGAATGCTGTGCATTAAACCTTCCTTCTTGCCGTAGTTATCCGAATAAGCAATACACTTCAAACAATTTCGGACATGATCCGAAGCTTTCTTTTTAATATAGGGAAACCAATAACTACCTGATATAAGGTCTGTCATCTTGTCAACACCAATGTGCCCCATTTCGTCATGGTACTTGTATAAAACATGGTTTTCCATTGCTTCTGGCACGCAAAATAAAACATTGTCGTCCTTGTTTGTCTTTCTATACAATATACCATTCCTCATCTCAAACATTTTGCTCTGTCCACGTTGCAGTTTCCCTTTCATTTCCAACAACCTCGGGTCTCTATTCTGGCATATGACTAGGTTCTCTTCAAAACTATTGCTTTCTATCGTCATAACATGTAAACTTCGGCTTAATGCATCAACGTGCTGCATGCGAGACCCTTGTCTATGTTCTAATACATAATCGTAGTCTTGAAATTCGAGTGCCCATCTTGCTATTCTGGGGCTCATCTCTCGCTTGTTCAGAGTCATTGCTAGGGAGTGACAATCTGTAACTATTTTAAATTTTCTGCCATGAAGGTAGACCCTAAACCGTCTTAAAGCGTACAGTATAGCCAATGCTTCTAGCTCGAAGCTGTGGTACTTCGACTCCGCCTCGCTCGTTCGCTTCGAATAGTAAAATACAGGATGCATTTTACTATCGGTCTTCTTTTGCAACAAAATCGCTCCAAAACCAATACTACTTGCATCACAGTGTAGCTCTGTCTCGTCATTTGGGTTGAAAATGGCTAAAATCGGGGATTGCACCAATTTTTCTTTCAGCGTTTCAAAAGACTCTAATTCACGCGGTCCAAATTCGAAAACTTTATCCTTTTTGGTTAAATCTGTTAATGGTTTCGCAATAAGAGAAAAATCTTTCACAAACCTTCTAAAATATGAAGTTAACCCCAAAAAACTGCGTACAGAATGTACGCTTGTCGGAACAGGAAAATTTTCCACAGCCTGTATTCCGACGTTATCTGCCCTAATACCATTTCCGTCAATTTCATACCCCAAGTACTTAACAGTTGTTTTCAAAAACTCACATTTGTCCAGACGCAGTTCTAACTTATTTTCTACTAGTCTTTTAAGTACGTCTTTTAGAATACAGAAATGTTCTTCAACGTTTTCTGTTCCTATCATAATGTCATCTAGATAGATAATAAGCCTTCCATCCCTAACCATATCAGAAAAAACTCTATTGACAAAACGTTGGAAGACGGACGGGGCATTTTTCAAACCGAACGGCATCCTCAGGAACTCATATTGCCCCAGAGGAGTAACAAATGACGTATATTTGACTGACTCCCCCTCTACAGAAACATGATAAAACCCATTCTTCAAGTCGAGTTTTGTAAAGTACCGTTTACCCGCTAAACGATCTAATAGATCATCGATAAGCGGGATTGGATAATTATCCCGCAAAGTCATTTTGTTAAGTGTTCTATAATCTACACACATACGAAGATCACCAGTTTTCTTTTTCACCAACACAATTGGTGATGCGAACTCGGACTCACTTGGTCTGATATACCCCTTTGCCAGAAAATCGTCAAGAATCAACTGTAGTTTCCCTCTTTCCTCATAAGAAAGCCTTCGCGGTGCGCAACTGAATGGTTTTGGACTTTCTAAGTTAAGCCTAATCTCACATTTCGTCATGGGTTCAGCTGGTGGTTCTACCCGCACATAAATATCTAAAAATAGCTGTACTAATATTTGCCTATCATTTTCACTAATCTGGCTGCCTACGTCCAAATCTACTGTATCTGATATATCCCCATACTCTATGGACATAACTGCTCTTTCAAATATATCACACTCTGTTAAACTCTGAACTTCCCAGCCTCCAACTCTCGCCAACCCTAATCCCGCTTTTTCCAGAAAATCCCTCCCTAAAATACAATCGAATATCATCGTACAATCATCCACAACAAAAATATTAATCTCAATCCATTTATTATCAACATAAACATAAAATAAAATGTTACCAAGACTTTGAAATTCATTGTTACTTAAACAAAAAAACGAAAAATTTACTTCATTGATATGATTTAAATTCACTCTTTGAGAGATTAACGACTTCCTTATAAAACAGGCTGGACTCCCTGTATCGATCAGGCATTCTACATTAAAAAAATTTTCGATATTATTATCTAAGCTACATTTGAAATACCTTTTAAACTTATTCTCTACCTTAAAGCCCAACGGTTTTCTCTCTGGGCATGTAGCTACCAAGTGATCCAGACTGCCGCACCCATAGCAAGCTCCTACTTCTCTCTTCGCCTTCTGGCACTCACCAGCATAGTGCCCTATACAATTACAGTTGTAGCAGCGGACACCCAGCTCTGATTTTCCTTTACTGTATCTTGATTGCTGTCTTTTTAGTGATATTTTTGAAAACGCTGTCAGCAAGTGCAACTTGTTTTTAAAACATTGAAGATTGGCATGAATTTTCAAACTTTCATCAGGGATTCCTTCAATAAGATAGTCGATGAGCTCGTCTTCTGGAATTTCGAGTTGCTCAGCGAGTGTAACTTTATCATTAAAATACGTTAAAAAATCTTCACTGAATTTCCATTTTCTCATCTCAAATTTTCGTCGTATGGTGAGCTTATTTTCCTTAGATCCGAGCAGTTCAATCATCTCATCAAGCAACGTACCCAAATCTTCATACAAAAAATTGGACTTGGAATGCAGCCAGGACTGTGCTTTTCCTCGAACCTTCGACATAAGCAAAGCTTTTATTGTACCCGTAGACATGGGATATAAAGCCAATATATTTTTTACTTGTGTTACAAATGTATTTGGGACAGTCGAACCATCATATTCCGGCAACAACTCCTTAATCAAAGCAAAAGGAACATCACCGATATTGTTATGAGCTTCTCCAACTCTTTCATTAATACAATTTCCAACATCACGTTTGTTATTAGCACCTCTGTCCACATAACTATGTTCATTCATATTTTTATCGTTTGCACTTCTGCTATCATTTGCACCTCCACTATTATTTACACCTCCACTATTATTTACACCTCCGCTATCGTTTGCACCTCCACTATCGTTTGCACCTTCACTATAGTTTGCACCTCCACTATCATTTGTGTTTTCATCACCATTGTAATAGATTGTTTCACTTTTATCATTGGCTAAATCACAATTGTTGTCATTATTTGCACCCTTTTCATTTGTACCATCCTTGTTTTCATTTGCACCGCTATCGTTTTTATCCTCACAATATTTTGTTTTTCTGCTTAGTGTTTTACCGTTTTTATTACGTGCGTCTTCACTACTGCTATTTATTTCATCTCTATTGTCATTTATAATTTCAGTTCCATTACATACAAAAAAATTTTGTTTTTGGTATTCAAATTGTCTCATTCTTTTTAAAAGTTCGTTTTCATGTTTTAAAAGTTCTTTTTCACGTTTAATGACTTCAAGTTCTCTCTTGAGTAGATCAAATTCTTTTAAAGAATCACTTTGAGTATGCTTATTAAGTTCTGTCTCACACGTATGTATGTCCGCATTACACTCAACTACACTCAATTGTTTTTCCACATTTGTTACCAGCGCCTCATCAACACAATCATTTTTTTCCTCTGTGCTTGCAATGGCACCACCGATTTCAACAGGCCATTCGCCCCTTTGGTTTGCTGGTATTTCACTCAATCTTAATATTAAATTGTTCTTTGTGCCACTCGTTGGCATATTTAGCTTTTGTAACCAACTGCGTAATTGTGCAGTTGTGTATTCACTAATTTTCTTTTCTTCCATTTTCCTTATTTAGCCTTTCCTCATTTTTCTTATTACTTTATATTTCTTTTATAGCTTTCACGCCAAAAATTGCCTTGCAACCACTATTTATTCGCTTAATTGTTTTCTTGTTCTTTCAAGGTCTTGTTTTTAGTTAAAAAAAAAAATGATCAGCACTCTTTACTATTGCTTTTACCATAAAATTTATAAAAAAATTTGGTTTTTTGTTTTTGCTTTAAGTTGGTCGCTCTTTTGCATTAAAGGTGAAGAAAAAAAAAAAAAGTGTTTTTTAAATTTTGTTCAACGTAAGTTTTTTTTCACAACACCTTGCACTGAGTTTATGTCACTACACACTGTATAAATAACAACAAATTGCTGCTTTCTTGTATTCCTTTCGAGAGGGAGGAAAAAAATGTTTCTTTTGTTGTCTCTGCTTTTTTTTTTTGTGTGTGCGTGTGTTTACATTAATCCCACTTCTGAGTTGAAGCAAGTTAAAATTAAACAACTTGCTGGTTTGGCGTTTATGAACAGACTGAATTCTTTATTTGATTCAACGTTAACTTACAGCTAGTTATAAGTAAATAATACAATTTGTATATAAGAAAAGAGTACAACAAAAGGGAATATGAAGAGAGTATGTCTAACTGTATAATTCATATGAGGGTAATGATTTAAAGATGAAAATACTAAAATAATGGTACAGTTAAGATTCACAAAATATTCTAAATATGTACAAGGCATTTATATAATCGCTATATATAAAGGACTAAACAGTTAATCATGCGTGTACGACACAGGGAAGTATGCTTGTTAGGAAGTATCCCACGCATGGCCTACAATACCCAGGTATATGAAAATCCTGTGGATCAGCATTCTCAGACACCTGGGTTTCACATAAGGCGAAAATATCCGGCCGATGGAGACACGTGTGAGCATAAACAGAGAAGAAATTCGCTCTCAGCCCACGTTTATTAGAAAAGTCAATTGTAAACCTTCCTGTCATTACGATGGAAAATCAATGACCAAATTTTAATTGTTAATTTTGCTGGTTTGGCGAAGCCGGAATCAATTGCCGCTTGAATGACTTTACAGCATCCATTGTTATACCTTCGATACTATAAAGTAAACGACAATTAAACCGACCTCCCCAACACAGCAAAACAATTGTTTTGACTAAAGGCCATAAAAGCCCTGATCCGGACGTTTGTTCGTCATTAATTGGAATTTAATATATATTATTTATTTTCGTATTTTGGGTGAATTGTTTTATCGAGTAAAAAAAACTATTGCTGCCCCGTAATTGCAAATTTTTGGTTTGTTGGGTTATCCATCAATGTTTGTAATTTGTATAATGCTGTTTGTGTTCTTTATTGTATAGATTGTTATATTTGTTAGTGTTTTAATATTTATATTTGTTTTGGAATTTTAGTGGCTGTTTTTTGGTATATTTTTGTTATTTTATTAATTTTATTTGTAACTGTATTATTTTTCTTCTTTATTGTTAAAGTTTTTAATTATGGCAAATCCCGACAATTCGTACCCCTATAAATCGTAATTCCCGATAATTCGTAATAAACTGTCGGTCCTTGGAAAAATCCCGATAATTCGTAAAATTTCCAGTCATTTTGGTTCTCTCGATAATTCGTAATTTTTTTCCCCAAATAAAATCGTCTTTACCTCTTATAAATCGTAATTGTTTGCTAACTACTAATTCGTAATAAAACAACAGAAACATGGAAAGAATGATTTTTGGCTACCACTATTTTTATACCCTTCACAAAAATGTTAAGGGTATATATAAGTTTGTGATTCCGTTTGTAATTTCTACAGTTTTTTTTTGCGACCCTATAAAGTATATATATTCTGAATCAGAATTAATGGAAAAGTCGATTAAGCGATGTCCGTCTGTCCGTCTGTCCGCTGTTGAAATACCGTTTCTGAGAAAACCATTAGACTTAGAAACTTTTTTCTTTCACCATTCTTTTACCCCATCGATTCATGGGTTTGCTATTGAAATTCAGTAATATCGGTCCACGTATAGCTGAGATATATTCAAAATTCCGAAAAAAGCCATTTTTTTTGCAGTTTTGTATGAAAATTTTTGAAAACAAAAGTTACTCGTTTTGCTTCAAACTTCACACACTTATTAAGCATGGTGACTAAAAGGCAAAAAAATTTTTTTTCAGATATCGGTCCATATATACCCGAGATATAGCCTAGACCGGGTTTTTCATGAAAATGTCGCGTAAGCGAACTTAAACAAATTTTTAGTGCTCAAAAGCAGTTCTGGTAATGAAATAGGGTCATATAAATATGAAAAATGAAAATTTTCGATATCGGTCCATATATACCCGAGATATAGCCCAAATCGGGGTTTTCATGAAAATGCCGCGTAAGCGAACTTAAACAACTTTTTTGTGCTCAAAAGCAGTTCTGGTAATGAAATTAGGTTACATATATATGAAAAATGAAAATTTCCGATATCGGTCCATATATGTATACCCGAGATATAGCCTAGAACGGGTTTTTCATGAAAATGCCGCGTCAGCGAAATTAAACAACTTTTTTTGCTTAAAAGCGGTTCTGGTAACAAAATAAGGTTATATAAATATGAAAAATGAAAATTTCCGATATCGGTTCATATATACCGCAGATATAGCCTGGAACGGGGTTTTCATGAAATTGCCGCGTAAGCGAACTTAAACAACTTTTTTTGCTTAAAAGTAGTTTTGGTAATAAAATAAGGTTGTATAAGTATGGAAAATGAAAATTTTCGATATCGGTCTATATATACCCGAGATATAGCCCAAACCGGGTTTTTCATGAAAATGTCGCGTAAGCGAACTTAAACAACTTTTTTCACCTTAAAGCAGTTCTGGTAATGAAATAAGGTTATATAGGTATGAAAAATGAAAATTTCCGATATCGGTCCATATATACCCGAGATATAGCCCAAACCGGGTTTTGCAGGAAAATGTCGCGTAAGCGAACTTAAACAACTTTTTTCACCTTAAAGCAGTTCTGGTAATGAAATAAGGTTATATAGGTATGAAAAATGAAAATTTCCGATATCGGTCCATATATACCCGAGATATAGCGCAAACCGGGTTTTTCATGAAAATGTCGCGTAAGCGAACTTAAACAACTTTTTTTTGCTTAAAACAGTTCTGGTAATAAGATGAGGTTATATAAATATGGAAAATGAAAATTTCCGATATCGGTCCATATATACCAGAGATATAGCCTAAACCGTGGTTTTCATGAAAATGCCGCGTAAGCGAACTTAAACAACTTTTTTCACCTTAAAGCAGTTCTGGTAATAAAATAAGGTTATATAAATATGGAAAATGAAAATTTCCGATATCGGTTCATATATACCCGATATATAGCTTAACAGGTTTTTTGATGAAAATGCCGAGTAAACAACTTTTTTGTGCTCAAAAGCAGTTCTGGTAATGAAATAAGGTTATATAAATATGGAAAAAGAAAAAATCCGATATCGGTCCATATATACTCGAGATATAGCCTGAACCGATTTTTCCAATAACATTTTTTTTTTACTGAAAAGCAGTTCTTGTTATAAAAGAAGGTTACGAAAATAGAGAAAATTAAAATTTCTGATATCGGTCCATATATACCCGAGATATAGCCCAAATCGGGTTTTTCATGAAAATATCGCGTAAGCGAACTTAAACAATTTGTTGTGCTCAAAAGCAGTTCTGGTAATGATATAAGGTTATATAAATATGGAAAATGAAAATTTTCGATATCGGTCCATATATACCCGAGATATAGCCTGAACCGATTTTTCCATTAAAAATTTTTTTTTTTTTTTTGCTGGAAAGCAATTCTCGTTATAAAAGAAGGTTACTAAAATACAGAAAATAGAAAAATCCGATATCGGTTCATATATAACCGAGCATATTTAGGTCACATTTTTAATATACTATACATATTCGTGACTATCGTGAAGGGTATTTTAGATTCGGCCCAGCCGAATATACTACACTCTTACTTGTTTTCCGTGGGTTTTAGCTTGAGTGTGTGTTTATTTGTTTTCTTAAGATCAGTTTGTTACATGAACAATAAAGAAAAATGTCAAAGCGCACGCATTAAACTCTGTCGGTATTACAAAAAATTTTTTGCAGCCATTGACAATGGAGAGAACAAAATAGAGGTTGCTAAGCGATATGAAATTGCTCCATCAACTCTTACTTCAATCCTTCAAAAAAGAGAATTTATTAAGCAAAAATCTTCAAGAAGTAAGCTAAAGCGTTTAAGCAGTCCCGGCAGTCTAATATTCTGATTAGTGGCTTATTACCATTTTTTTGTTTGATATTAAAACTGCATGAATTTTACACTATTTGCGTAAAATTCATGTAATTTGCAATTTTATTTTAATTATTTTGTATTTTATTTAATAGTACGTTTCCATTATAAGCAAATTAAGTTGATTTGAGGAAATCATTTCGAACTGTTTCCACTATATTGTAAGTAATTTTCTTTTCAGATTTTCGAATCAGTTTGACGTTTGTATTGTTTGATTACATTTTATCAAAATAAATAATTTATCAAAAAAAATATATATATTTTTTTTTTCAATAAAAATTATGCAACAAACTGTGCTCTCGGTTATGTGTTCTTTTTGCTGCGAGATATTGGACAGGTTTGATCGGAAAAAGCGAAAAGAAAGCCTTGAAGTCCTTATACGAAGATATGGGGATAAGAAAGAAACGCATTTCTATTAAATTGGCTTCAACATGAATGGGTAACCATACCACAAAAATTCTTGAATTCAAACATTTAGAATGTAGCTGGGCTTTATTGCTTTAGTGTGCGTGAGACGTAGTTTGTGCTAAAGCAAATGCAACACTGATTTCCCCATTTGTCAGCCTCATTCCTGATTGGTATGTTGTCAATACAGCTAAAACGAATAATAAATCTAAGGAGGTCACACGAGTTGTATCTGTTATCAAAATTTACAACTACTAGAAATTTGCATATCAGGCTGTGATTACGAGTGAATCTTCTAGAAATATTAGAGAAATTGAAGCACTAGCCAACTGTGTCTTGCTTCCAATTGGACCTTCCATACTTAAGGAGGTTAAAAATTATGCCCCGGAGTTTTTAATCCCCTTAATTAAATAAAGACCAAAAAGCAAATCTTAAACTGGAAAAAACTACGCTTGAAGAGCCCTCTTTCAGATTGAAGCTTAATGAAGACGCTACTCGTATTATAGCTACCGACAGGCTTTTGGAAGCAATTCATAAATTTGATGTAGATGCTATTGCTTTAGGGAATCTAATTCGCAAACAAATAAAATAGTTTTTTTTATTAAAAAAAAGAAAACATAATTTTTACAACGATTTGTGCCTCAGCGTTCTTTGGACATTATTGAGGCGGGTTGGTACAGGGTTAATACAAATGTTCGTTGGGTTTTTTATTATAAAAAAAATAAAATTCTTTTTATTTTGTTTATTCTTTTTAGTAGCTTTTGCTACGTTTATTTTTTTTTAATGAGTCTTCAAACTGAAACTTATTTTATGTTACAATTTTATTTTATTATCAAAAAATGCTTATTCGTAATTTGCTTATTTAATTAATTAGCAATGCTTATTTTTTTTTATGAGTTTCCTGTTTGTTTGTGTCTTTATTGTTTTACTTCGCGGAATTATTTGTTAACAGCAGAAGTGTGTTGACAAAATTGCATTTATCGATGATTTTGATAAGGTGCATTGACATGGATCATATTTCTTAATATTTTGTCTGGGAATCCAAAATAGGTTAACGATAAAAATAAAGTTGCAAAACAGGAAACTCGTGTATGCAATAAAATAATAAAAAAAAAAATATATATAACTAATTACTTGTTAAATTATTATACGGTGGGGTGACACCATAACTCCCCCTCCGTTAGTTTGAGGCTCCGACGAAATTTGAAGCACAGTTGTTTTTCTTTTACAAAGTATGGGCAAAGTAACTAATAAAATGATCAATATTGAAATTGTAGTGCTATTTGCAGCTATATTAATAATTCTGTGTATCTTTTGGGTATTATTAAAATCAGTAAAATTATTTTCATATTTGATTTGTTTTATGTATAGATCTTCTAATTTAATTTCAGTGAATGTTCCATTTTCTTTTATTTCTTTTAAAAAGTTAGTTTGAATTATTTTTTCTTTTACAATTAGTTTTTCGTTCTTAAATGTTAAATTACCAACATTGATTTGACAGTTTTCAAATTTAATTATAAAAGTATGACTTATATTAATAGTTTTTCCTTTGTAATTACAATTGTGTGTAAAGTTGTTAAAGAAATTTTTAAATATAATTATTCCTTCTTTTATCTCTTTTATTTCTGGTATTTTATACTCTTTAAGTGTACAACTTGCTATTTTATTTGCAGCGATGCTTAAGATACATGGATCATTAATTTGTTTTAGGTTCTTATATAAGCTAGATGTATTTGGAAAATATACATTTTGTTTCTCATCAACCAAAATTCTGTTTTCTTTTAAAAATAATGATTTGTTTATTTTATTGGGAATTGGCTAAAGGATTATTTGTGTAAAGGATATATTGGAAAATTGGGGAATGGAAAGGATGATGACAATTTGGTCTTTTTCAAAGGATACGGCAACTTTTGTTTTAGTATACTTTTCAAAGTCATTAATAATATCAATTTCTTGTTCGTCGAGTAAGTCCGTCGGTATAATACCTAGTTTGCTAGTAAATATGACTCCTGCAATGTCGTCAATATGGTCTTTGAGTAGATTTATGTCGTTATCAATCTGGTAAATGTGTCTTAGGAAATCTATTTCGTCTTCTAATGTAGATATTTTATTTTGAATCTCGTTACGAAATTTGTTTATATATGTTTTTACTATATATTGTTGTCTGTTGATATGAGTTGTGATATTTTGTATCTGTGTAGAAAGTGTTTTACTTATACGCACTATATTTCCTACTTCGATTGAGTTAGCATTAGTAGTTGTCGTTAGATTTGTAAGCATTGATCTGATTTCTCGTTCATCATCACTGTCCATATTTCCTGTTATAAATTTTAATCCTTTTCCCAGGCCATTTATTAAACCTCGTCTAATTCTGAAGTGTGGTGAAAGATTATCTAATTTAGTTTTCAAAAGGTTAAAATTATTTATTGTTGTATCGAGTAGCGGTATTGAACCATGTAATGAGTTAATATTATTGTCTATAATTTCTACAGTAGTGAAGTAGTGTGTCAGATTAATTAAATGGTATATTCTACGGTAGTGGTCAACGATCCTTATGTCGTTTTCCTTGATTGGGATGTAGCCTTCATTCTCTGTTAGGTCCTGTATTTCCATTAGTTGGGATTGGATAATATTTGTCATTGGAATGAGCAGTAATAGTGATATTTGTAGTTTCATCTAAAAAAGAAATAAATAATATTGGTACGTTATGTTGAAGTCTGATTGTCGTTGATGGTCTGGAATTTTTTCTTCCGTTTTATGTGGGATTTATAATATTTAAAATTTCGATCTGTAACTATATGGTCATCATCTAATTTTGACACCATTACTTTTCGGAATTTTGAATGATTTTTTCCGCCTCGTTCATCCTTTAAGTATATTGGTCCGGTTTGGATATCCACGTTCTCACGGGTTTTGTTTAATTTATTAATGATCCTTTCTTTCGCCTTTATCATTTTTTCTTTAATCGAGTTGTATTCCTCTGGGTTAACTGTTCCATTTTTAAAATCTATTGGTTTCTTAGCAGTTGTGGAATGTATGGTATTATTGTAATACATTATTATTCTATAAATTTTTTCTTCGACACTTTCTGTGTCTTTATTAGGGTCGTGTTTCAGAATTCGGATGTGTTCATTAATAGTATTATGGAGTCTTTCGACGTCCGCGTTTGAGGTATGGTTATTATTTGAAGTGTGGTGTATTTCTATTCCTTGTTCTTTCAAAAATTCTTGAAGGGGTAATGCCTTAAATCCTAATTCATTGTCCATCACCAGCCTTTTTATACTTCCGACCGTTGATAAATATTGGGTTAGTGCTTTTTTAAATTCGATCCAGGATCTATCCTTTATTCTTATGGCTTGAGCGTGTTTTGAGAATTTGTCTAAAAATGTTAGAAATAATTTTTTTTCTAAACTGTAAAAAACGTCTGCATGTATAATTTCTCCTGGTTTATTAGGGGTTTCAGTAATTTTGTATTGTTGTTTTATTGGTTTTCTTTCGTATTTCTCTTTGTTGCATATATCACAATTATTTATGAATTGTGTTACGCGTAATTTTAGCTGTGGGTGATAAAATTCGAGTTTTAGTTCTGCGAAATTTTCGTTTATTCCTCTATGATTGTTTTTTATGTGCTCTTTTCCTATTATGTCGGTCAGCTCGTTTTCGTCTGTTATATCTTTAAGAAGATGTTTACAGCGTATAATTTTGAAGTTTCTATTTTCGCCATAGTATTTTTCAAAGACATTTTTCAGTTCATTAAAAACAGATTCATAATTTATGAAAATTGCGTTAGTTTTGTCAGGGTCAAAATGATTTTTTAATAGAGTTATTAGTGTTTCTTCGTCAAAAGTTTTAGCATGAATTGTCTTCCTGTTATTTTTGAAGATTTTTTGGTTTTTTACTTTCAGTGATCCTGACATTGTTTTATGAATTACAATTTGTCTCCGATAAAAGTTGAGCGGGTTGTTTGTTTCTGAAATAATATTAGATAAGTTTTCATCTTCGTTGAAATGTATTTCTATCCTAGATAATGCGTCTGCATTACCGTTCATAATACCCTTTTTATATTTTATATCATAATCGTATTCTTGTAGACGTAGTCTCCATCTTACAAGTTTTGAGTTTGGTTCTTTAATGGAGAACAACCAAACTAATGGTCTATGGTCTGTTTCAATTAAAAATTTTCTCCCGAAGAGGTAAGGTCTAAAATATTTTGTTGACCATACAATTGCGAGAAGCTCCTTCTCTATTGTACTGTAGTTCTGTTCCGCACCGTTTAGACTACGACTTGCATAGCAAATAGGATGACCATTCTGCGATAGAACAGCTCCAAGTGCAAATTTGCTTGCGTCGGTTTGAAGAACGAATTTTTGGTTAAAGTCCGGATATGCTAGAACGGGAGAATTTGTCAACAGTCTTTTAAGAGATTCAAATGATTCAATATATTCTGAATTTTTAAATTCAACAACGGAGTCCTTCTTAAGATATCTCGTCATGGGTTTGGCTATTTTCGAATAGTCTTTCATGAACTTCTATAGTATCCCGCTAGTCCGAGAAACTGTTTTATTTCCTTTTGCGTTTTCGGTAAAGGAAATTGCCGTACACAAGTTATCTTATCTGGATTTGGTCTAATGCCTTCTTCAGATACTACGTGTCCAAGGAATTTGGTTTCTTTTTTCATAAATTCACTTTTATCCAATTGGATTTTTAAATTAACTTCCTTTAGTCTTTGGAAGACTTTCGTTATTGATTCTATGTGTTCTTGTAGTGACGTTGAGAATATAATAATATCGTCTAGATAGACTAGACAAATTTTATTAATGAACTCGCCCAAAACGTTATTCATTAAACGTTGGAAAGTGGCCGGAGCTGTTTTCAGCCCAACGGCATACGAAGAAATTCGTAGTGGCCGCCTTGCACACTAAATGCTGTCTTTGGGATGTCCTTTTCGTGAACCTCGATCTGATGGAATCCTTTCGCTAGGTCGAGGGTGGTAAAATATTGACAACGTCCGAGTTTTTCCAGGATCTCATCGATATTCGGGATTGGGTATTTGTCATCTATTGTTATCTCATTGATTTTTCTGTAGTCTATAACCAGTCTCCATTTTGTCTTACCACTGGCGTCTAATTTTTTTGGAACTACCCAAACTGGGGCCGAATAAGGTGAATGACTGGGCCTTATTATTTTTTTGTGTAACATTTCCTCTATTTGTTTTCTTACTTCCATTTTATGTATATACGGGTATCTGTATGTTTCCGCAATAGGTATGTGGTTAGTAGTCCTTATTTCGTGTTTGATGGCGTTCGTAAATGTAAGATCGCTCTCTTCTGTATAAAATATATTTTTATATTTTTTAATGATTGGTAAAAGTTTCTCCTTTTCTTCTCTATTTAAATGGTCTACTCGAATCTGTTCCAACATTGGTATATCTATTTTTTGTATGATTCAATTGTATAAAAATTTTCGGGTGTTACTTCATCTGTTTCCTGGGTTTCTAAAATAACCCGTTGTGGTAAATTTCCAGTCACTTTAACAAGAGCATTGATTTTATAATTTTCTGTTTCATATACTCCCTCCATTATTTCGATATTCTTATTGTTTAATAATGTTTTGGGGTTATATATTAAACCGTTTTTGTGCTCGACTGGCACTATGATTTTATGTAGTCCTCTTTTTTCGAAATAGTATTCGATACCGTCATTTGTGTATCGAATTGGAATTTCGATTTCTTTGATTTTTAGGGTGTTATCTTTCAAATTAACTATTGCTTTCATTTGTCTAAGTATGTTATTGCCAATTATTCCATCATACTGTTTGTGAAATTGGCAGACTAAAAATTCTAATTTGGCATCTGTGAAATTACCAAATTCTTTAAAAATTGGGATTGATACTTTTTCTGAAATTGTAATAGTATGTTGTAATGTTTTAATGTTCGTCACATCGCAAGGGATCCTCCATTTAGGATGGCAAATTCCAGGATTTATTATGGAATGTGTTGCTCCCGTGTCGATGATGAATCTTAAACGTCCTAGTTTTGTTTTAACGGTTATATATGGTAAATTTCCGTTGAGGCCATCGGCTGAAAATTTTGAACATCTGTTCTGCTTTGTTCCGGTTGTCTGGGTTGGTTGTAAGTTTGTCTATTACATCTGTTGTAGTGTTGGTTGTACTGTCTGTTGTTTTGGTAACTGCCTATTGTCGGTTTAAAGTGTTGTACATTATTTATTTCCATTGGTTCTGGTTGTTGGGGCGGATTATAATTATGTTGTTGATTTTGGTTATAGTTTTGGTTATACCTTTCCATGTTGCGTTGTTGGTTCCGGTTGTGATTGTAGCTCTGATTGCCTTGTTGATGATTGTAGTTTCCTCGGTGGTAACTACTATTGTCGTTAAATCTATTAGAATTATATTTTTTATTGTGATTTGTTCTGTTCCCCGAAAGTTCCATGTTTCCTTTTTGTTCTTCATTATTCTGTCGTTTCCCTTTGTTATCCCTATTCTTTACTATGCGACCATCTTTTCCCATGCGGTCGTATCCGCTCTCGAATAGAATATCCATTGCTGATTCCAGACTTTCAGGATTCCTGCAAGTTAATACAGTCCGCATTGGTTCTGGCATCTTGTTTTTGAAAATGTGCAGTGCAGATCTTTGATTGTTAAGAGCTACCTGATTTGTCGCTTCACCTTCACCAAGGACCAAAAGGGCTTTGTTATTCAAACGCCGTAGTCTGTATTTTATCTCATTATAAAAATCAACAGTAGTACTTTCAAAAGTGACAGATCTTAGCTCATCATATAACTGTTCACAATTCTTTTTCTCACCAAAATTGTTCTCCAAAATACTCCTGATATCTGTCCAAGATTGTGCTTGCGTATTTATTTCTATAATTTCTTTAGCCCTACCGACTAATCTACTTTTTATAATGTCTGAGAAGATAAGTTGTGATAGTTCATCATAAGTCCTAAGTACCGGGTATATTCTGTCTATTAGTCTGGTAAAATTAATTAAATCGTTACGGTTACCGTTATACTGAGGGATTGAATTCAAGTATTTAATAGGATTTAATTGAATTTGGTTTGGTTCTGCCATTTTGTAATTTTTAATGGACAATTTTTTGTACACTAAATTAACAATATTTTCTTAAAGTTATTATGGAGAAAGGGAAAAAAAATTTGAATAACTTATAACTATTCTTACTATATCTTTTAAAGTTGTCTTCTTGTTTTATAGTTGTCCTCTTCCTTCTTAGTGCTGATCAGGATTTTTCTCTGGTCTTCTTCTTCTTGGTTTCACTGATTTTCACTTTATATTTCCACTGTTCAGATAGTGCTTTTACTTAATTCTTTCCTTTATTACCTTTTATTTTATTGTTATCTTGTTTGTCAATGTTTAAGGTAATTTAGGGAGTTCTTTATTTATTATTATTTTCTGTCAATGTATAAGGCAATTTTAAGAATTTGTTTTGTCTATATTTATTTTCTCTTCTCTTCTTTTTTTTTTTTTTTAGTAATCTGTTAATGATATTTTCCACTATTTATGTATGCATTAAAGTTCACTTAATAAGTTTATTTGGTTAAAGTAAGGATTTTTTTTTATTTTACTTAAATTATAGTTCACTTATTAATGTTGTTGATTAAAATAAGGATTTTTCCTTTTTTTTATTATTTTACTTAAATTATAGTTCACTTATTAATGTTGTTGATAAGGATTTTTCCTTTTACTTAAATTATAGTTCACTTATTAATGTTGTTGAAGGATTTTTCCTTTTACTTATTATTTACTTGAAATCGCGTCAAACATTAAAATGTTTAAAAGGAACCAATTAATTCTTTAATTATGAACCTTTTCGCGGATCCCATCCTCGTCGCCACAAATGTTCGTTGGGTTTTTTATTATAAAAAAAATAAAATTCTTTTTATTTTGTTTATTCTTTTTAGTAGCTTTTGCTACGTTTATTTTTTTTAATGAGTCTTCAAACTGAAACTTATTTCATGTTACAATTTTATTTTATTATCAAAAAATGCTTATTCGTAATTTGCTTATTTAATTAATTAGCAATGCTTATTTTTTTTATGAGTTTCCTGTTTGTTTGTGTCTTTATTGTTTTACTTCGCGGAATTATTTGTTAACAGCAGAAGTGTGTTGACAAAATTGCATTTATCGATGATTTTGATAAGGTGCATTGACATGGATCATATTTCTTAATATTTTGTCTGGGAATCCAAAATAGGTTAACGATAAAAATAAAGTTGCAAAACAGGAAACTCGTGTATGCAATAAAATAATAAAAAAAATATATATATAACTAATTACTTGTTAAATTATTATACGGTGGGGTGACACCATAACTGTTAATCATTGAATAGACAAATATAACTTCTTCATACCATTATTTCTTTTTTTTCTATAAGAAGAAATAAAACGGTCTTCATACAATTTAAAAAATCTTTTAATATAGCAAAATAACAAAAAAACTTATAAAGCCGGAAAATAAAACTTAGTTTTTATATATTTCAACTTTATAAACAAATAAAATCAGTCATTTTGATTCGAAATTAAATGTCACTTTTTCGGATTATAACTCACCAATAATGGATTCCCGAATGTTGCATTTGTAAGCATAACAGCCGCACAGTGTTGCATAGACAAATTTCGACTTAATTTGAAACAAATTAAGTTATTTGAGATAATTTTGTTATGTGAAAAATGTATGGGAAATCATCTCGCAAATTACTAAATTTGAGCAAATGAACTGATTTGGCCGAAATCACCTATATGGAAACGTACTATAATACATATGATATTTTATATTTTTTTATAGTTTTAGTAAAGAAATTAAAAACCCCCGCTAATTCGTAATTATTTTATTTTAACCCCGTTAAATCGAAACCTCCCTAAATCGAAAACCATTATAATTCGTAAGAAATTGACGGTCCCTTGCGATTACGAATCATCGGGATTTGACGGTAGTTGTTAAATATTTTTATATACTATTGTTTTTTTTTCTTTTTTTTTAGCATTTTTATTTATTGAATCTTCAAAATGAACTAACAATAAGTATTCAAATCTTAATACTAAATTTAAAATTAAAAAAAGTGCTTTAAAATTAAAAAAAATGTGCTTTATACTTAAGTCCGGCCAATGCTAGACAAAAAGTTTTATTATGCGGGAGCTATTTCGGTAAAATCATCTATTGAGCAATCTGATGGTGGCAACGGTATCCCTTCGTCTAAGCCGAGTGTGGCCGCCAAAATTAAGAATATTGCGCGCAAGGGTTTGGATGAAGTTTTAGTTTACTGACATAGAAAGTTCCTCTTTTACCAGCGGAACACTCAGATCTTTATGAATTCGTGAATTTTTTACGTACCATGGAGCTGCAGTAATCGTTCGAAGAACTTGGTTTTGTCGCCTTTGAAGTTTTTCAATATTTGATGCTGAGGCGGTGCCCCATAATTGAATTCCGTAGCACCATATAGGTTGTAGAATAGCATTGTATAGCAGAAGTTTGCAATCCAACTTCAATGTCGAGTTTCTGCCCATAAGCTAATTAAGTTGCCCTGCTTTCAGTTTCAACTGAGTGACTTTTTTTATAATTATAAGAGTGATCTTATATAAAAGAAATGTTATGTGAATTTTTTTTTTTAAATTGTTAATAAAAAAAAATAATAAAAAACTGCATTTGTGTACCTAGCAGATGTAATTCTGAGAAAGACCTTAGCTCAACTAGTAAAAACATTTGGATTTCTGAAGATGAATTATTACAAAAATTGTTAGAAAATCTTTTTTCGCGTATATATTTGCAACATCTGAAGAAAAAACATCTTCTAGTTCAACTAGCGCCAATAAGCCGAAAACCCAAGTAGGCATGGATAAATACATCACCGTTGTGAAACGGCAACGAAGCCCTAAATCTGCCCATTTATCATCAAAGTCTTAAATATCTAAAGATGAGGAGCCCGGTAAGCTTTCTGATAATAATAGATTTGCTATTCTCCAAACGGAAGAGCCAACAAGTTAAAAAAAAAAATCGTTCAAACCTCCTCCAATTTATTTGAGAGAGCCTACATCTAAGGAACTGGTAAGCAAACTTATTTCCGTAATAGGTGAAAATACCTTTAGCGTAACATCTGTGCAGCATGGAAATATTAAAGAAACTAAAATTCAGGCAATTCATGAAAATGATTATCGCAAATTGACGGACGACTTGGAGAAAGAAAATAGAGTTTTTATACCTATCAGCCTAAAAGTGCGAAAGGCCTTCAAGTTGTTGTTAAAGGCATTGATTAGGGTGTAGATCCTGATGACGTTAAAACTGGTTTGGAGGAGAAAGGGTGTAAAATTAAGAATGTTCTTAACATCAGAAACCGAGAAAAGATACCTCAGCCCATGTTTAGGGTGGAATTAGAACCTGGAGATGTCACCTTAAAGAAGAATGAGGTTCATCAAATATATGCATAAGCGCTCAGGACCCGTTCAGTGCATGAACTGCCAGGAGTATGGCCACACTAAGACATATTGTAAATTGCTCCATGGCACATCACAGTGCACCAAATCAAAAACACAAATGTAAAAAAATGTAGTAATTGTGGAGGCAATCATACTGCTAATTACAGGGGTTGCCCCCTTTATACCCACTTCAAACGCTCAATGCCAAATAAATCATTAGCTCCTCCCAAGGCATCCTAGCAATCGCAATTCATTTCAAGCAACAAGTTTCCTCAACAAGTCAACAACCCAAATAAATGTTCCAAGCTCTAACCAAGTTTCTTATGCCAATGTGGTTAAGACTAATATACCAAACGCGAATCAGAAGTCCCAGTCTCAACAGCCCGACCCATATTTTAGCAACCTTGAAGCCACATTGCAGATTTTGGTTCAATCAATAAACACTTTTACGGCTATGATGCAGGAAATACTAAAAATACAATCAACTATTTTACAGGCTTTTTTAAAAAAATGATTTATTTAAAAATATGGTTCTGAAACGCGAACGGCACACGCCAACATAAAAATGAACTTGAACACTTCCTGAGGGAAAGGCAAATCGATGTTATGTTGATTGCTGAAACTCACCTGACGTCAAGAAGTTATTTCAGGATAAATGGCTATATACTATATGACACTAAAGATCCACGTGGAAGATCTTGTGGAGGTTCGGCTATTCTAATTAAAAATAGAATTAAACATTACTTGTTAAATGAGACATGTGAAGAATATTTTCAAGCAACAAATACATTCACATTAAATTGGTAATTTCATCAATTTATTCTTCGCCTCGGCCTTCAGTTACAGAAAACCATTACTCAAATTTTTTTACTTCTCTTGATTACAACATTAAAAACCAATATAATTAATTATATTAATAACTTATAAATAAAACACAGACACTAATTTTGTTTTGCGCTGTTTTTTATAATAACATTAAAAATGGCGCTTAAGTTGTCAGTATATTCTTTTTTGTTCATTATTTTATTTATTTTCTGCTGAATTCTTAAGCTTTCTGTTGTGTTACGTTTTTAACATTGTTTTCCTTGTCCAGTATTTTAATATTGTTAAAGTCAGGTGTATGATTGGTTTGTACAGTATGTTGCGATAAAGCAGTGCTTTCTTTTTTATATCCTTCACAAAAATGTAAAGGGTATATATAAGTTTGCGATTCCCTTTGTAATTTCTACTGTTTTAATATGCGAGACCCTGTAAAGTATATATATTCTGAATCAGAATTAATGGAAAAGTCGATTAAGCGATGTCCGTCTGTCCGCTGTTGAAATACCGTTTCTGAGAAAACCATTAGACTTAGAAACTTTTTTCTTTCACCATTCTTTTGCCCCATCGATCCATGTATAGCTGAGATATATTCAAAATTCCGAAAAAACAATTTTTTTTTGCAATTTTGTACGAAAATTTTTGGAAACAAAAGTTGTTTGTTTCGCTTCCAACTTCACACACTTATTAATCATGGTGACTAAAAGGCAAAAAATTTTTTTTTCAGATATCGGTCCATATATACCCCAGATATAGCTCAAATCGGATTTTTAATGAACATGTCGCATAGGCGAAGCTAAACAACTTTTTTTTTGCTTAAAAGTAGTTCTGGTAATAAAATAAGGTTCTATAAATATGGAAAATGAAAATTTCCGATATCGGTCCATATATACCCAAGACATAGCCTAAACCGGGTTTTTCATGAAAATGTCGCGTAAGCGAACTTAACAACTTTTTTTTGCTTAAAAGCAGCTCTGATAATAAAATAAGGTTATATAAATATGAAAAATGAAAATTCCCGATATCGGTACATGTATACCCGAGCTATAGCCTAAACCGGGTTTTTCATGAACATGCGGCGTAAGCAAACTTAAACAACTTTTTTTGCGTAAAAGTAGTTCTGGTAATAAAATTAGGTTATATAAATATGGAAAATAAAAGTTTCCGATATCCGTCCATATATACCCGAGATATAGCCTAGAACGGGTTTTTCATGAAAATGCCACATAAGCGAACTTAAAAAACTTGTTTTTGCTCATAGGCAGTTCTCCAGCATCTCCTATTGTGGCTGATATAGTTATGGAGGAATTACTTGATTGTTGTATTGAAAAATTGGCTATTAAACCGAAGATTATTACAAAATATGTTGATGATTTATTTTGTATTATGTATATCTAAAGGTGAGATAGATAATGTTTTGAATATTTTTAATAGTTACCACAAAGACATTAAATTTACCATTGAAAAGGAATCAGATACTAGACTTGCTTACTTATTTATACATTGATCATAAGAAAGGGCAATAATTTATTATTGGATTGGTATCAGAAACCTATATCATCAGGAAGGATTATAAACTATTTTTCAAAACACCCTAGAAGAATAATTTTAAACACAGCTAAAAATATGATAAATAGAGTTTTAACAATAAGTGATAGACAATTTCATGGAAAGAATAAGGAGATAATTAAAGGTATTTTGACGCAAAATAGCTTTCCAATAGAACTTACAAATAAATTAGTAAAACAATATAGAATTCAATAATGTAACCACAATATAACCAAAAACTTACAAGTCATTTACATATATCCCGGAAATATCAGAAAGGTTGGAAAAGTCTAAGATATATAATAAAGAAAAGTATATGATGGCCCATAAGACGTATAAAACATTAAGTACATTGTTCAGTAAATTAAAAGATAAAACAGACAAACTTGAGATATCAAATGTAGTTTATAAAATCCCGTGTGGTGGAAATGATATAGAAAATTGTGATAAGGTTTATATAGGAACATCTAAAAACAAACTTAAAACTAGATTAGCTGGGCATAGATCAGATCAGAAATATAGAATGAGGAACTCAACACAAAAGACAGCATTGACTGCACATTGTACAAGTTCAAATCATTTCCCTAAGTTTGAAGACACAACAATTTTTAATAGAGAGAATTATAAACGTAGACTTACACTAGAGATGTAACAAATTATTAACACACCAGTAGTGCGATTCACTATGCTATTTAAGCCCCAATTATTTCGGTTAAAATTATTAACCACAAAATTAACCTTTTTCCTATTCACAAGTACTTTAAACACCATATACTGGGGTTTAAAGTCAGCTGTTTGAGGCAGCTGTTATATTTAACCACATAAATAGGTGTTAATTAACACCCCACTTTTTTGTGGGTTTAAAAAGTGTTGATATTGTTTACATATTCATTTCATTTAATTTATGTAATAAACTATTTGTCTAATAAAAAAACAATAAAAGTTAGCAAACAACGAAAATAAATCTTGGAAATAATATTTTTGTATAAAACAATAATTAAAAAATTTTTTATTCATTATGTATTTCGTTTTCCTTTAGAAAACTTCTTAAGGAAAGTATTTGTTGATCGATTATAAAATCAAAAATGTTTTGATAGCCAATAAAATAACATTATTTTTATGTTAAATGTATTTATGTATGGATATATGTATGTGCTAAACCTCTTCATGTTATTTTATTTCCTATCACAAACATGTTTTTGATTTTATAATTAATCAACAAATACATTCCTTAAGAAGTTTTCTAAAGCAAAACGAAATATTCAATAAAAAAACTTTTAATTATTGTTTTATATAGAAAGGATCTCGAGCTCACATATTATTTTCAAGATTTTTATACATATGTATGTATATAAAAAGGTCAAAGTTACAAAAGATGAAGAAAACATATAAAAAAAAAAGAGATTCAGTACAATAGCTAATAAAAATGAAATGGAGAGTTGCCACGTTATAACAATCTGAACGTGAAGAAAAATAAAACCCTTTACGGTGGCTAAATATAAATAGTTAGTGAATAACGTAGGGGTTAGTGCAAACAACAAAATGTGTGGTTAAAGTTAACACTTCTAATTGGGGTGTAAAGTTAGTGAATTGCGCTACAGAGGATAGGAGAATTAATTTTAAGACAGATATTGAGAATATAGCCCAAACATATAAGTATTTAGTTAAAATTAAGGGTTGTTTGTAAAATGTTGTTATTTGTGTTTGTCGTTGTTTTTAACTATGTACCTATATGAATTTGTAAGAAATTAAAATATTTTCTTACCCAATATATATAGAAAAATATGAAAGGAAAATAAAATGTTTTTATTTCAAATTATTTGTTTTTGTTGTTTTAATTTTTCAAATATTCTACAAATTGAAATTAAATAAATATTATTTGGCCTGAAGAAGCTATCCAAAGGAAAGCGAAATATTGCCAGATAATTAAAAACCAAAAAAACTAAAAATTCCAAGAAAGACCTTAAGCTCGAAGAATTACACATATTAAGAAAGGAAAAAACGTTCGAAATAAAGAAATAATAAGCATGTAGTAAAGTAAGGTTATATAAATATGGAAAATGAAAATTTCCGATATCGGTCCATATATACCCGAGATCATTCACTCTGTGATTCTTCAACCGCACGGTCGTGTTTTTAAAAAGTGAACAAAAAACAAACCAAAAAATCATTGTGCTATTATATTTTTAAACTTACATATAAAAACAATAATATATTGTATTAAATTGTAAAAACAATAACAAATTATTTTAAAAAACAACGGGAAAATAAATTCCTCACATTTCATTAAATAAACAATAAAATCAATTTCAATAAAACCAGTGCGGTGGCAGTGCATTGTTGTTGTTGTTATTGTGCGTGAAGATTACCTACCCAGTGGGAAAAAAACTATACACTAAAGTTTTGTTTTCTTGCAAAACCGAAAAACTTTATGACAATTATTTTTATATACTTTTAAATTAAAAAAAATATAAATAAAAAAAAATTGTATGAGTGTACCTAGCAGATGCAATTCTGAAAGGGAGCTTAGCTCCACTAGAAAAAACCTCTGGATCTCTGAGGAAGAATCACTGAAAAAATCATTGGATAATCTTCTGTCTCTAAGAGATAAAAAACGCACGCGTTCGTGTTCGCCAAACATTGTTGTTACAACAGAAGACAAACCATCTTCCAGTTTAGCCATTATTGATAAACCAAAAACGCAAGTAGGAATGGATAGGTATATAACCGTGGTTAAACGTCAGCGAAGCCCTAAATCCGCACAAATATCTTTAAAATCAAAAATTTCTAAAGACGATAAACCCACTGCGATAACGGATGGTAATAGGTTTGCTATCCTTCAGACAGATGAGCCAACAACATCCAAAAAAACATATAAACCCCCACCAATTTATTTGAGAGAGCCTACTTCTAGTGAGCTGGTAAAACAACTTATTACGGCAATCGGTAAAGATACTTTCAACGTCACATCAGTGAAGCACGGCAGCATCAGTGAAACTAAAATACAAGTAAATCATGAAAACGATTATCGAAAATTGTCTGAAAAAGAAAAAAGATCATTTTACACATACCAGCTCAAAAGTGCTAAAGGTCTTCAGGTCGTTATTAAAGGTATTGACTCTTGCGTAGATATTGATGACGTCAAAACCGGATTGGAAGATAAAGGTTTTAAAATAAAAACCGTAGTAAACATCAGTAACCGTGAGAAGATCCCTCAACCCATGTTTAGAGTTGAACTAGAACCCAGGGATGTTGTCCTGAAAAAAGGTGAAATTCATCCAATTTATAACCTTAAATTTCTTTTGCATCGTAAGGTTACCGTTGAGGAGCCACATAAGCGTTCAGGACCCGTTCAGTGCCTAAATTGCCAAGAATTTGGCCACACTAAGGCTTACTGTAAGTTGCCCGCTGTTTGTGTTGTATGTGGCGAACTTCACGGCACAACTCAGTGCAACAAGCCAAAGGCCGACGCAAGTGTTAAGAAATGCAGTAACTGTGGAGGTAACCACACTGCAAATTATAGAGGTTGCCCTGTCTATACTCACTTTAAGCGGTCAATGACAAATAAGTCATCGGTTTCTCCAGCCAAATGTCATTGGTAAAAACAATTTTCCCCAGGTAGGCGATTCAACCACCCATACAAATACGCAAACCTCCAAACAATTTTTATATGCTAATGTCCTTAAAGCCGACCAAATCTTGAACCAGGAGCCCAAACCTCAAAACTCCGACCAACATTTTAGTAATTTAGAGGCAACTCTGCAGACTCTTGTTCAGTCCATAAACACTTTTACCGTTTCTATGACAAACATGATGCAGGAAATGCTAAAAATGCAATCCACTATTTTACAGGCAATTTTAAAAAAATGAATTGCTTAAAAATATGTTTCTGGAACGCAAACGGCATTCGCCAACATAAAAATGAACTTGAGCACTTCCTTATGGAAAAGCAGATCGATATAATGATGATTGCTGAAACCCATTTGGCAACCAACAGTTATTTTAAAATTAATGGCTACACATTATATGACACAAAAGATCCCCGTGGAAGATCTTGCGGCGGTTCGGCAATTTTGATAAAGACCACAATTAAGCATTATCTAATGAACGGGACACGTGAGGAATATCTCCAAGCTACAAATATATGCCTTGATTATTTTCATGAAAAAATCGTTATATCTTCGATTTACTCACCACCACGATTTTCAATAACAGAAAACCAATATTCAAATTTTTTCAAATCACTTGGTCTTCGATTTTTAGCGGCCGGCGACTATACCGCTAAACACACGTTTTGGAGATCACGTTTAATTACCTCGAAAGGCCGTGTGCTTTTTGACACCGTTTCCAAAATGGGCTTAGATGTGGTTTCAAGCGGACACCCCACTTATTGGCCGTCAGACCGACGAAAGAGCCCAGATGTTATAGATTTTGGAGTTGCGAAAAATATTCCCTCAGAATGGATGCAAGTGGAGCCTTCATTAGACTTGTCCTCAGATCACTCACCAACTATAGTTTCTGTTTCGTTCCCCCAGGGGGTTGGTTCCCCGTTTTTTGACTTGGCGTTGACTGTCACTCGAGTTAATTGCATAAAATATAAGAAATATTTGAGTACACATTGTACGGAAAACATTGCCTTGAGAACGCCTGAGGATATTGATGTGTCGATTAACGAATTTTCTGAACACCTTAATCTAGCCGTACAACACGCCACCACTAGCCATATAAGATCCAGAAATGTGAGCAACAGAACATATTCGTTTGAAATTGAACAACTTCTAACAGAAAAAAGAAGAGTTAGAAGAGAGTGGCAACTTCGCAGGTCTCCCCAGCTTAAAAGCAGGCTACGAGAGTGCATAGCTCAGTTAAGAAATCTGCTCGAAATCCAAAGAATGGCTTCCCTTAAAAATTATCTGGAAGGTCTTGATGGTACCCCTCAAACCGACTATTCTCTATGGAAACCGACAAAAGGTCTGGAAAGACCCGTAGTAGGTAAGCTACCTCTGCGAACTTCAACTGGAGATTGGGCAAGAAGCGATTCTGAAAAGGGAATATTGTATGTCGATCATTTAAGAAATGTTTTTACCACAAATGATACAGCGAATAATTCAGCTGAGCTACCGTCATACGCTGTTAGACCGCCTATGCCGTTGAGACGTAGTTTTCAAGATGTTGAAAATGTTATTCGTAACACAAACCCCAGGAAAACTCCAGGTATTGATAAAATTACTGGTAAAATGCTTGAGCAGCTACCTCGTGTAGGTCGTAGAATTCTTCTTTTTATTTTTAACGCTATTTTACGTCTCGAGTATTATCCTGCAGAGTGGAAGGTGTCCATGATTACTATGATACCCAAACCAGGGAAGGATCCCACTAAGGTAGAATCATACAGACCAATAAGTCTACTGCCAACAATTTCAAAACTGTTCGAAAAATTGTTAATGGCAAAGTTGAGTCCAATGTTGAACACTGTGGGATGCATCCCTGATCATCAATTTGGCTTTCGGGCTAAACACAGCATCATAGAACAGACGCACAGACTAGTCAATGTCATAAGACAGACCTTTGAGGAGAAGAAGTATTGCTCAGCTCTATTCATTGACATTTCTCAAGCTTTTGATAAAGTGTGGCACGAGGGCTTGATACACGAAATAAAGTTGAACTTGCCTGCAAATACACACAAGCTTCTGGAAAGCTACTTATATGGGCGGAAGTTTGTTATCAGAGAAGGCGATTTTATAAGCCCAACTCAGCCAATCGAGGCAGGAGTTCCCCAAGGCAGCATACTGGGGCCTACTTTATATTTGATTTACGCCTCTGACATGCCAACGACACCCGGAATCCACACTTCAACTTTTGCAGACGATACAGCATTCTGCAGCGTTCATGAAAGCCATCAAGTAGCTTCGCGAAATTTGCAGGAGTATATTTCAATATTAGAGATGTGGTTAAAACTTTGGAAAATTAAAGTTAATGAACAAAAGTGTACTCACGTTACATTCACACTGTGTAGACAAACATGTTCAGCCATCCAAATCAACAATTCACCTATTCCGCAGCAAAATGAAGTCAAGTACCTTGGTATTCACCTGGGCCGTAGGTTAACGTGGAAGTCTCACACAGATGCGAAAGTTACTCAGTTAAAGTTAAAAGCAGCTCAACTGAATTGGCTTATGGGCAGAAACTCGACATTGAAGCTGGATTGCAAACTTATATTATACAACGCTATTCTAAAGCGTATATGGTGCTATGGAATTCAATTATGGGGCACCGCCCCCGCTTCAAACGTTGAAAAAATTCAAAGGCGACAAATCAAAATTCTTCGAACAATTACCGCAGCTCCATGGTACGTAAAAAACTCACGAGTTCATAAGGATCTCTGTGTTCCTCTTGTAAAAGACGAATTTTCAAAGTACGCAACAAGGCATATCAATAAATTGGAACTTCATCCAAAACGTCTTGCACGCGATACACTTAATTTCGAAGGACACTCTCGGTTGAGAAGGAGGGACACCCTTGCCACCATCAGAACGTTAAATAGGTGATTTCACCCATATTGACCGTGAAAAATAAAACATTTTTGTCTAGCATTGGCTGGACTTAATTAATTTTATGTATTTAGTTTTAAGATTTGAATACTTATTGTTAGTTCACTTTGTGAAGATTCAATAAACAAATGAATGAGAAAAAAAAATATACCCGAGATATAGCCTAAACCGGGTTTTTCATGAACACGCGGCGTAAGCGAACTTAAACAACCTTTTTTTGCTTAAAAGCAGTTCTGGTAATAAAATAAGGTTATATAAGTATGGAAAATGAAAATTTCTGATATCGCTCCATATATACCCCAGACATAGCTTAGAACGGGTTTTTATTGAAAATGTAGCGTAAGCGAACTTAAACGACTTTTTTTCACTTAAAAACAGTTCTGGTAATAATATAAGGTTATAAAAATATGGAAAATGGAAATTTCCGATATCGGTCCATGTACACCCGAGATATAGCCTGAACCGATTTTTCCAATAACATTTTTTTTTGCTGAAAAGCAATTCTAGTTATAAAAGAAGGTTACTTAAATACAGAAAATAAAAAAATCCGATATCGTTTTCATTAAAATGCCACGTAAGCGAACGTAAACAATTTTTTTTGCTTAAAAGTTTTTTGGTAATGAAATAAGGTTATATAAATATGGAAAATGAAAATTTCTGATATTGGTCCATATATACCCCAAACATAGCTTAGAACGGGTTTTTAATGAAAATGTAGTGTAAGCGAACTTAAACAACTTTTCTGTGCTCAAAAGCAGTTCTGGTAATGAAATAAGGTTATATAAATATGGGAAATAAATATTTCCGATATCGGTCCATATATATCCTGAACCGATGTTTCCATTAACATTTTTTTTTTACTGAAAAGCAATTCTCGCTATAAAAGAAGGTTACTAAAATACAGAAGATAGAAAATTCCGATATCGGTTCGTATATAACCGAGCATATTTAGGTCACATTTTAAAATATACTATACATATACGTAACTATCGTGAAGGGTATTTTAGATTCGGCCCAGCCAAATATACTACACTTTTACTTGTTCTTATTAATATCTGTCTTATGTTCATTTATTCTAACTGCTAAACTTCTTTTTGTTGTACCAATTCTCCTGTGATTCTCCAACCGCACGGTCGTATTAATAAGAAGCGAGGAAAAAAAAAATAAAATCATTGTGCTTAAATTCTTAAAAACAATATATTGTATTAAAGTGTAAAAACAGTAACAAATTATTTTAAAAAACAACGGGAAAATAATTAACATTAAAGTTTTGTTTCTGTATGAGTGATCCCATCAGAAATAATTTTGAAAAAGAGCCTAGCTCTACCAGTAAAACCATATGGACTTCTGAAGAAGAATCGTTGAAACAATCATTCGATAATTTTCTTTCTACAAGAGATAAAATCCGCTTCCGTTCCGGCTCGCCTAAGATAGATGTTACAACAGAACATTAAAAGATCTTCTACTCTAATTAATGCCAATAAACCAAAAACGCAAGTAGGCATGGATAGGTATATCACCATCACTAAACGTCAGCGAAGCCCTAAATCTGCTCAAATTGCATCCAAGTCAAAAATCTCTAAAGATGACGACACCGCTAGACCAACCGATCAAAACAGATTTTCAAAAAAATCGTTTAAACCACCACCAATTTATTTAAGAGAATCTGCCTCCAATGAACTGGTAAGAAAATTTGTTTCAGCAATCGGAGAAAACACATTTAACGTTTAACAAGCACGGCAACATTAACGAAACTGAAACTCAATTTAACCATGAAAATGACCACCGAAAACTGTCTGACGAATTTGAAAAAGAAAAAAGAGCTTCAAGTCGTAATAAAAGGGATTGACCCTTGCGTAGACGTTGATGAAGTTAAGACCGGTTTGACAGACAAGGGATTCAAAGTAAAAAATGTGTTAAACACCAGAAATCGTGAAAAGATCCCTCAACCCATGTTTAGGGTTGAATTAGAGCTAGGAGATGTGACTTTAAAGAAGAATGAAGTTCATCCAATATACAGTATAAAATTAAAATTCCTTTTACATCGAAAAATAACCGTAGAGGAACCGCATAAGCGCTTAGGACCCGTACAGTGCCACAACTGCGAAGAATTTGGCCACATTAAGCATATTGCAAGTTGCCTACAGTTTGTGTTGTTTGTGGAGAATTCCATGGTACAGTACAATGCAATAAGCCGAAATTCGACCCAAAAATAAAAAAATGCAGTAATTGCGGTGAAAACCACACAGCTAATTATAGAGGTTGCTCCGTCTACACCCACCTCAAGCGCTCAATGAACAACAAACCAATAATTGCTTCTAAGCCACCAATGCAGACTCAAACTTTTTCTAATAATTCTTTTCCTCCGACACGACAGTCAATCACAGACATAACCGTTCAAAATCAAAAACAAATTTCTTATGCTAATGTAGTTAAGTCTAATTTCGCAAACCCGAATCAGGAATCTAGATCTCAACCTCCCGATCAAAATTTCAGTAACCTTGAGGCAACAATACAGACCCTTATTCAAACTATAAACACTTTTACGTCGTCTATGATGACGATGATGCAGGAAATGGTGAAAATGCAATCCACCATTTTGCAGGTTATTTCGAAAAAATGATTTGGTTAAAAATATGTTTCTGGAACGCGAACGGCATCCGAACTCGAATACTTCCTGATGGATAAGCAGATCGATATAATGATGATTGCAGAAACTCACTTGACGTCAACAAGCTTCTTCAAAATCAACGGCTACGTACTATACGATACTAAAGACCCCCGTGGAAGAGCTTGTGGGGGCTCTGCAATCTTGATAAAATCTAGGATAAAGCATTTTTTGTTGAACGACATACGTGAAGACTATCTTCAAGTAACTAATATCTGTGTTGAAAATTTTCATTACAAATTGGTTATCTCATCGATTTATTCGCCTCATCGATTATCAGTGACGAAATCACAATATTCGAGGTTTTTCACCTCATTAGGACCTCGTTTTATAGCAGCTGGAGATTACAACGACAAACCAATTAAAACGTGATTATACAGTTTCTAAAATGGGCTTAGACGTAATATCAAGCGGACATCCCACTTACTGGCCGACTGACCGACGAAAGATTCCTGATGTGATTGATTTTGGAGTGGAAAGGGGTTCCCTGTGGAATGGATGCAAGCTGAACCTTCGTTAGACTTGTCATCCGATCATTCACCTACTATTATTTCAGTGCGTTTTCCCCAGGAGTCTTGGTCCCCGATTAACAATTTGCATAGGACTGTCACCCGAGTGAATTGGCTAAAATATAAAAAATTTTTGAGTGCCCATTGCACTGAGAATATTGTTTTAAGAACACCTGAAGATATTAATGCGTCACTAAGCAACTTTAGCGAAAACCTTAAATAAGCCGCTGATCATGGTTCTAACGTTTTTTTAACACGCGGAAACATTCAAAATAGAACATATTCTTCAGAAATCGAGCAACTTGTGTTAGAAAAAAGAAGAGTTAGACGAGAGTGGCAACTCCGTAACTAAAAACAAGGCTTCGTGAGTGCACAAATCAACTAAAAAAAATGCTTGGAAACCAAAAAACGGCTTCTCTACAAACGTATTTAGAAAGTCTGGATGGTACTCCTCAGTCCGACTATTCTTTATGGCGGGCGACTAAGGGTTTAAAAGAACCGTCTGGTGACTGGGCTAGAGATGACGCGGAAAAGGGTAATTTATTTGTTAACCATTTGAAAAACGTTTTTACTACAAATAGGTCTGATAGTGCAAATGAGTTCCCGCCTATTGTTAGTAGACCTCCAGTGCCTTTAAGATTCAATTTTAAAGAAGTTGAAAATGCTATTGGTAATGTAAACCTTAAAAAAGCTCCAGGTATGGGTAAAATCAGCTACAAAATACTCGTAGAGCTGCCTCGTGTAGCTAAAAGAATTGTTCTTTTTATTTTTAATGCTATTTTACGACTTGAGTATTACCCTGTAGAGTGGAAGGTGTCCATGATAACAATGGTTCCTAAGCCAGGGAAGGATCACACGAAAGTAGAATCATACCGTCCAATAAGTCTACTGACAACAATTTCAAAACTTTTCGAAAAATTGCTAAAGGCGAAGTTGGATCCCATGCTTAATAAAATTGAATGCATTTCTAATCACCAATTTGGTTTTAGAGCGAAGAATGGCACCATTGAGCAAACACACAGGTTAGTTAACGTCATAAGAAAGGCATTTGAAAATAAAAAAATATTGCTCTGCCTTATTCATCGACGTCTCACAAGCTTTTGATAAAGTGTGGCACGATGGCTTAATGCATAAAATAAAGTTTAACTTACCTGCAAACGTACATAACCTTTTGGAAACCTATTTATATCGTCGCCAATTTATAATAAAAGAAGGCGATTTCATAAGCCCCGCCCAGCCTATTGAAGCTGGATTTCCCCAAGGCAGCATATTAGGGCCAATCTTATATTTGATCTACGCATCTGACATGCCAACAAGCACCAACATTCACACTTCAACATTTGCAGATGATACAGCATTCCTTAGCATGCATAGTAACCACTAGCAAGCATCAATAAATTTACAGGAACATATCGACAAACTAGAGAAATGGCTAAAGCTTTCGAAAATCAAGGTTAATGAACATATTACATTCGCACTGTGTCTAGGAACATGCTCACCCATTACTATTAACAATAAAGTAATACCTCAACACAGTGAAGCCAAATACCTCGCTATACATCTTGACCGTAGACTAACATGGAAGACGCACATCGAGGCAAAAGTAACGCAAATGAAATTGAAAGCAGTGCAAACTAACTGGCTAATAGACAGAAATTCGACTTTGAAGCTTGATTGTAAACGTTTGCTGTACGACTCGATTCTAAAGCCAATATGGTGCTATGGGCTTCAATTATGGGGCACAGCATCGGCATCCAACATTGAAAAAATTCAAAAAAATCAAAATAGAATACTCCGTAGAGTTACAGACGCTGCATGGTACGTTAAAAACTCACGAATCCACGCAGATCTGAACGTACCTTTTGTGAAATCTGAATTTGTGAAGTACGCGACAAGATATCACAGAAAAAAATAGATGAGATTTTTTTTCAATCAAATTATGTTATTAAAAAAAACCATCAATTTAATAAAATTAGCATTGACTTAATTAAATTATTATTAATAATGAATTTTTGGAAATATCTCTTAATAAAATGCAATTAATAAAAATTTTTCCGAATTGTTGATTGTTATTCAATAAATAAATTGAAGAGGTTGTCATATAACAGTGAAGAGTTGTTGTTTCATTAACAATTTTTTTTGTTAAGTATATTTTACGTATTAACGAAAATTTTTTCAACTCAATAATTTTTGCTTTTAAGTGAAAAAGCTATTTCTACTCTATAATTTGAATTATCAATCCGACAAAAAATCTTTTTCACAGGAAATTTGATAAAAATTGCACTATTTTTATCAAATTTCCTGTGAAAAAGATTTTTTGCCGGATTGATAATTCAAATTATAAAGTAGAAATAGCTTTTTCACTTAAAAGCAAAAATTATTGAGTTGAAAAATATACTTAACAAAAAAAATTGTTAATGAAACAACAACTCTTCACTGTTATATGACAACCTTTTAAATTTATTTATTGAATAACAGTCAATAATTCGGAAAACTTTTTATTAATTGCATTTTATTAAGAGATATTTCCAAAAATTCATTATTAATAATAATTTAATTAAGTCAATGCAAATTTTATTAAATTGATGGTTTTTTATTAATAACATAACTTGATTGAAAAAAAATCTCATCTATTTTTTTCTGTGATAGTAACAAATTTGAATTCCATCCAAATCCTCTTACAGTTAATATTGTCAACTTTGGTGGTCATACCCGTCTGAGAAAGAGGGATACTTTGGCTACCATTAGAGCTCTAAACAGATGACTGAATTCTGAAATAACACATAAGATAATAAGAACAGATCCCACGCAAAAACTAATGAAATTAAACAATAATATTGTTAATGACCTACATAAGAAGGAATACATAGACTACCAACAAAAACTGAAGCTTACATGCTCTGCTTCAACTGCGCCGAGAATTTATGGACTACCGAAAACACATAAAGACAATATGCCCTTACGTCCTATAGTATCATCGTTTCAGGTCCCATGCTACCAACTGAGCAAACATTTAGGACAAATACTAGGAAACATAGTATCTGAAAAATACAACATAAAAAACTCAGCGGAATTAAAAAATGGACTTAAAAGTCTCAAAATGGACCCAAATGAATGTATTGCCTCTTTTGATGTTGTCTCCCTATTCACTAATATTCCTATCCACATGATCATAAATAACATAATGAATAAGTGGAACTTAATAAAACAACATGCTAAGATTCCAAGATCTAAATTCTTAGATGTCCTCAAATTCTGCCTTTATGAAAATAACTATTTTATATATGACAACAACATTTATAACCAAACATTCGGCATGCTTATGGGAAACCCGCTGTCATCCACTATTTCTGACATTGTTTTGGATAATTTATTTCACGTAGCCTTAGCTAATTTATGCAACAAAAATATCCATATTAAATACATGACAAAATACGTAGATGACATTTTAGCTGTAATAAACATTGACAATAAAAATGACATTTTAAATACTCTCAATGCATACCATCCCAAAATAAAATTTACTATTGAAATAGAAAATAAAGGAAAAATTTCCTATTTAGACACCACACTATATAGACAAGATGTCAAAATATATTTCGACTGGCACACTAAGAATATTTCATCAGGAAGAATAATCAACTACTATTCAACCCAACTCAAGTCACAAATTATCAACACAGCAAAAAATTTAGTAAACAAGGTAAATGTAAGTGATGAGAAATTTCATAACAAGAATATAAAGAAAATTTCTGATATACTAACCAATAATAGTTTTCCGCCATATCTAATCAAAAATATCACAAATACTCGAAATCATCCAAAAAGCAATAGAAATGGCAACCCTAACAATGAATGTAAACAATATTGCAGCATCAAATGTATACCTGGACTAACAGACAACCACAATATAAAATGTGCAATAAACAACAACAACACAACATTGGCTTTTTAACCAAATAGAAATTTAAGCACAATATTTACAAAAACAAAAACCCCTATCGACAAACTACAACAAAACAACGTTGTCTATCAAATTCCATGTAAACATGATGATTATAACAGCTGTGATCTCGTTTACATTGGTACAACAAAAAGAAGTTTAGCAGTTAGAATAAATGAACATAAGACAGATATTAATAAGAAAAAAAGGAAGCACTGCTTTATCGCAACATACTGTACAAACCAAACATACACCTGACTTTAACAATATAAAAATACTGGACAAGGAAAACAATGTTAAAAACCGTTACACAACAGAAAGCTTAAGAATTCAGCAGAAAATAAATAAAACAATGAACAAAAAAGAAGATACTGACAACTTAAGCGCCATTTATAATGTTATTATAAAAAACAGCGCAAAACAAAATTAGTTATTAATATAATTTAATATATTGGTTTTTAATGTTGTAATCACGAAAATGTAAGTTTCACAAACATTGTTTTCTACTCAATATCTTCATGTAATTTGATAAAAAAAAATTCTTTATAAAATAGACGAATCCCATGAAGAAGCGAGCATAAAATTCACGAAACGTTGGGAAAATATGTAATAAAAATTCTGCATTTTTATTGACATAAAGAATGTTAGACCTCACCAGCTAAGTATATACAAAAAGCAAATAGCCAAATACGTTGGCCAAAAATATATTTACTACAATAGTCTTTTATCTTTATTGAACAATTATTGAATTGTATTACAAAATTTCCATTTATTTTGGTTTTATTTTCATTACAAGTATGTTGTATTGACACATTAAGTGCATTTTTTATAAATATCGTTCTTATATCTACTGCTATTACCTCAATTTCTGTACATTTTATTATTTTACAATTTTGTTTTAGTACACAATGTCTACTAGGATTTAATTGCTTAATATGCTTATTTTCTTCAAATTTAATTATTTTATTTTCATATGCAAATACTTTTTCTGGCTGAGCATCAATTTCATTTCCTTCCTTGTTAGGAATTGGTATTATATTTCTTACAGTTACATTTACAAATGATTTCGGTATTTTAATACCAAATATTAAATCAGTATTATTAAAGAAAGCTGCTCCTAATTGGATATATTTGAGACTTCAGTATTTGTTAAAATATTTGGATGAATTATTCCATATTTGGCTGAAACTAAGTTGTCTTGAATATGCTCGACTTTATTTTTCAGTAATTGTATTTTTGTTAATTGTTTTTTTTTCATTCATTTATTTATTGAGTCTTCACAAAGTGAACTAAAACAAAAATGTTTTATTTTGCACGGCCAATATCGGTAAAATCACGTATTTAACGTTCTGATGGTGGCAAGGGTATCCCTCCTTCTCAACCGAGAGTGGCCTCCAAAATTAAGTATATTGCGTGCAAGACGATTTGGATGAAGGTCCAATTTACTGATATACCTTCTTGCGTACTTTGAAAATTCGTCTTTTACAAGAGGAACACAGAGATCCTTATGAATTCGTGAGTTTTTTACGTACCATGGAGCTGCGGTAATTGTTCGAAGAGTTTTGTTTTGTCGCCTTTGAATGTTTTCAATGTTTGAAGCGGAGGCGGTGCCCCATAATTGAATTCCATAGCACCATATAGGCTTTAAAATTGCGTTGTATAATAAAAGTTTGCAATCCAGCTTCAATGTAGAATTTCTGCCCATAAGCCAATTCAGTTGAGCTGCTTTTAACTTTAACTGAATAACTTTCGCATCTATGTGAGACTTCCACGTTAACCTACGGTCGAGATGTAGTGTGGATTCCGGGTGTCGTTGGCATGTCAGAGGCGTAAATCAAATATAAAGTAGGCCCCAGTATGCTGCCTTGGGGAACTCCTGCCTCGATTGGCTGAGTTGGGCTTATAAAGTCGTCTTCTCTGATAACAAGCTTCCGCCCATATAAGTAGCTTTCTAGAAGCTTGTGTATATTTGGAGGCAAGTTCAACTTTATTTTGTGTATCACACTTTATCAAAAGCTTGAGAAATGTCAATGAATAGAGCTGAGCAATACTTCTTCTCCTCAAAAGTCTGTCTTATGACATTGACTAGTCTGTGCGTTTGTTCTATGGTGCTGTGTTTAGCCCGAAAGCCAAATTGATGATCAGAGATGCATCCCACAGTGTTCAATATTGGACTCAACTTTGCCATTAACAATTTTTCGAACAATTTTGAAATTGTTGGCAGTAGACTTATTGGTCTGTATGATTTTACTTTAGTCGGATCCTTCTATGGTTTGTGTATCATAGTAATCATGGACACCTTCCACTCTGCAGGATAATACTCGAGACGTAAAATAGCGTTAAAAATAAAAAGAAGAATTCTACGAGCTATACGAGGTAGCTGCTCAAGCATTTTACCAGTAATTTTATCAATACCTGGAGTTTTCTTGGGGTTTGTGTTACGAATAACATTTTCAACATCTTGAAAACTAAGTCTCAAAGGCATAAGCGGTCTAGCAGCGTATGACGGTAGTTCAGCTGAATTACTTGCTGTACCATTTGTGGTAAAAACATTTCTCAAATGATCGACATACAACATTCCCTTTTCAGAAGCGCGTTATAGTCGCCAGCCGCTAAAAATCGAGGACCAAGTGATTTGAAAAAAATTGAATATTGGCTTTCTGTTATTGAAAATCGTGGTGGTGAGTAAATCGAGGATATAACAATTTTTTCATGAAAATAATCAAGGCATATATTTGTAGCTTGGAGATATTCCTCACGTGTCTCGTTCATTAGATAGTACTTAATTCTGGTCTTTATCAAAATTGCCGAACCGCCGCAAGATCTTCCACGGGGATCTTTTGTGTCATATAACGTGTAGCCATTAATTTTGAAATAACTGTTGGTTGTCAAACGGGTTTCAGCAATCATCATTATATCGATCTGCTTTTCCATAAGGAAGTGCTCAAGTTCATTTTTGTGTTGGCGAATGCCGTTTGCGTTCCAGAAACATATTTTTAACCAATTTATTTTTTTAAAATTGCCTGTAAAATAGTGGATTGCATTTTTAGCATTTCCTGCATCATTTTTTTTGTCATTCATTTATTTATTGAATCTTCAAAATATGAACTAACAATAAGTATTCAAATCTTAATACTAAATATAAAAGTTATTTAAGTCCAGCCACTGCTAGACAAAAGAGTTTTATTTCGCGCGAATAATATCGGTAGAATCACCTATTTAACGTTCTGATGGTGGCCAGGGTATCCCTTCTTCTCAACCGAGAGTGGCCGCCAAAATTAAGTATGTTGCGTGCAAGAGGATTTGGGTGAAGTTCCAGTTTACTGATATACCTTGTGGCATACTTAGAGAACTCGTCAGTTAACAGCAAAACACACAGACCCTTGTGAATTCGTGAGTTTCTTACGTACCATGGAGCTGCAGTAATCGTACGAAGAATTTGGTTTTGTCGTCTTTGAATTTTTTCAATGTTAGATGTTGAGGCGGTTCCCCATAATTGAACTCCGTAGCACCATATAGGCTTTAAAATTGCGTTATATAACAAAAGTTTGCAGTCCAACTTCAATGTCGAATTTCTGCCCATAAGCCAATTTAGTTGCGCTGCTTTTTATTTCAACTGAGTGACTTTCGCATCAATGTGAGGCTTCCACGTTAGCCTACGGTCGAGGTAAATACCAAGGTATTTAACTTCTTTATGCTGCGGAATAGGTGTATTGTTAATTTGGAGAGCCGAACATGTTTGCTTACGTAGTGTGAATGTAACGTGAATAAATGTACAATTTTGTTCATTAACTTTTATTTTCCAAAGTTTCAACCATTTCTCTAATATTGAAATATACTGCTGCAAATTTCGTAAAGCTTCTTGATGGTTTACATGAACGCTAAAAAAAGCTGTGTCATCTGCAAAAGTTGAAGTATGGATTCCGGATCTCGTTGGCATGTCAGATGAGTAAATCAAATATAGAGTGGGTCCTAGAATGCTACCTTGGCGAACTCCTGCTCCGATTGACTGTGAGAGACTTGTAAAGTCACCTTCTCTGATAACAAACTTTCGGCCGCATAAGTAGCTTTCCAGAAGCTTGTGAGTATTTGCCGGCAAGTTCAACTTTATTTTGTGCATCAGTCCGTCGTGCCACACTTTATCAAAAGCTTGGGAAATGTCGATGAATAGAGCTGAACAGTACTTTTTGTCTTCAAAAGTCTGTCTTATGACATTGACTAGCCTATGTGTTTGTTCTATGGTGTTATGTTTAGCCCGAAAGCCAAATTGATGATCAGGGATACATCCCACATCATTAAGTATTGGAGACAACTTCGCCATTAACAATTTTTCTAACAGTTTTGAAATTGTTGGTAGTAGACTTATTGGTCTATATGACTCTACTTTAGTCGGATCCTTCCCTGGCTTGGGTATCATAGTAATCATAGAGACCTTCCACTCTGCGGGATAATACTCAAGGCGTAAAATAGCGTTAAAAATAAAAGTAGAATTCTTCTAGCTACACGAGGTAACTGTTCAAGCATTTTACCAGTAATTTGATCTATACCTGGAGCTTTCCTGGGTTTTATGTTATTGATAACGTTTTCGACATCTTGAAAGTTAAGTCTCAAAGACACAGGCTGTATAACAGCATACGGCGGAAATTCTGCTGCAGCATCCGCTGAATCATTTGTCGTAAAAACATTTCTCAAATGATCAACGTACACCATCCCCTTTTCGGAATCGCTTCGTGCCCAATCGCCAGTTGAAGGTCGCAAAGAGGGGTTACCTATTACGGGTCTTTTCAGACCTTTTGTCGCTTTCCACAGAGAATAGTCAGATTGCGGAGTACCATCCAAGCTTTCCAAATATGTTTTAAGGGAAGATATTCTCTGGATTTCAAGCAGATTTCTTAGTCGAGTTACGCATTCCCGTAGCCTAGTTTTAAGCTGGGGAGACCTGCGAGTTTGCCACTCTCTTCTAACTCTTCTTTTTTCTGATTGAAATTGCTCAATTTCAGCCGAATTAGTTCTATTGTTCTCATTTTTGGATCTTATATGACTAGTGGTAGCATGCTGTACGGCCAGTTTGAGGTTTTCAGAAAAATCGTTAATTGACGCGTCAATATCCTCAGGTGTTCTCAAGGCGATATTTTCACTACAATGTGTACTCCAAAATTTTTTGTATTTTTGCCAATTAACTCTATTGACGGTCAACGGGGTGAGTGATCTGATGACAAATCTAATGAAGGCTCCACTTGCATCCACTCTAAGGGAAATTTTTTCACAACTCCAAAATCTATAACGTCTGGGATCTTCCGTCGGTCTGACGGCCAATAAGTGGGGTGTCCGCTTGAAACCACATCTAAGCCCATTTTGGAAACGGTGTCAAAAAGCACACGGCCTTTCGAGGTAATTAAACGTGATCTCCAAAACGTGTGTTTAGCGGTATAGTCGCCGGCCGCTAAAAATCGAGGACCAAGTGATTGGAAAAAATTTGAATATTGGCTTTCTGTTATTGAAAATCGTGGTGGTGAGTAAATCGAGGATATCACAATTTTTTCATGAAAATAATCAAGGCATATATTTGTAGCTTGGAGATGTCCCTCACGTGTCCCGTTCATTAGATAATGCTTAATTCTGGTCTTTATCAAAATTGCCGAACCGCCGCAAGATCTTCCACGGGGATCTTTTGTGTCATATAATGTGTAGCCATTAATTTTTAAATAACTGTTGATTGTCAAATGGGTTTCAGCAATCATCATTATATCGATCTGCTTTTCCATAAGGAAGTGCTCAAGTTCATTTTTATGTTGGCGAATGCCGCTTGCGTTCCAGAAACATATTTTTAACCAATTCATTTTGTTAAAATTGCCTGCAAAATGGTGGATTGCATTTTCAGCATTTCCTGCATCATGTTTGTTATGGAAACCATAAATGTATTTATAGATTGAACAAGAGTCTGCAGAGTTGCCTCAAGATTGCTAAAATGTTGGTCGGAGTTTTGAGGCTTGGGCTCCTGATTCAACTTTGGTTTATCGGATTTTACCACATTCGCATAAGAAATTTTTGGGGGTTTTGCACGTGTATATGGCTGGTTGGCTGGCGTACCTGGGGAAAATTGGTTGTAGATATGGTGTTTGACTGCTGGGGTGGCATATTTAAAATCAATGGCTTATTTGTCATTGACCGCTTAAAATGAGTATAGACAGGGCAACCTCTATAATTTGCAGTGTTGTTACCTCCACAGTTACTGCATTTTTTAACACTTGCGTCGGCCTTTGGCTTATTGCACTGAGTTGTGCCGTGAAGTTCGCCACATACAACACAAACAGCTGGCAACTTACAGTAAGCCTTTGTATGGCCAAATTCTTGGCAGTTTAGGCACTTAACGGGTCCTGAACGCTTATGTGGCTCCTCAACGGTAACCTTATGATGCAAAAGAAATTTAAGGTTATAAATTGGATGAATTTCGCCTTTTTTCAGGACAACATCCCTGGGTTCTAGTTCAACTCTAAACATGGGTTGAGGGATCTTTTCACGGTTCCTGATGTTTACTATGGTTTTTATTTTAAAACCTTTATCTTTCAATCCGGTTTTGACGTCATCAATATCTACGACCTGAAGACCTTTAGCACTTTTGAGCTGGTAAGTGTAAAATTATCTTTTCTGTTTTTCTAACACATCAGACAATTTTCGGTAATCGTTTTTATGGTTTACCTGAATTTTAATTTCACTGATGCTGCCGTGCTTCACTGATGTGACGTTGAAAGTATCTTTACCGATTGCCGTAATAAGTTGTTTCAACAGTTCACTAGAAGTCGGCTCTCTCAAATATATTGGTGGAGGCTTATATGTTTTTTTGGATGTTGTTGGCTCATCTGTCTGAAGGATAGCAACCTATTACTATCCGTTATCGCAGTGGGTTTATCGTCTTTACACATTTTTAATTTTGAAGATATTTACGCGGATTTGGGGCTTTGCTGACGTTTAACCACGGTTATATACCTGTCCATTCCTACTTGCGTTTTTGGTTTATCAACAATAGCTAAACTGGAAGATGGTATGTCTTCTGTTGTAACAACAATGTTTGGCGAACACGAACGCGTGCTTTTTTTATCTCTTAGAGACAGAAGATTATCCAATGATTTTTTCAGTGATTCTTCTTCAGAGATCCAGAGGTTTTTTCTAGTGGAGCTAAGCTCCCTCACAGAATTGCACCTAATAGGTACATTCATGCAATTTTTGTTTTTTATTTATATTTTTTTAATTTAAAAGTATATAAAAATAATGGTCATAAAGTTTTTCTTTTGTATAAATTCGCTCTTCCACTTATTGCGGTTTTGCAAGGAAACAAAACTTTAGTGTATAGTTTTTTCCCCACTGGGTAGGTAATCTTCACGCACAATAACAACAACAATGCACTGCCACCGCACTTGTTTTATTGAAATTGATTTTATTGTTTAGTTAATGAAATGTAAGGAATTTATTTTCCCGTTGTTTTTTTTAAATAATTTGTTATTGTTTTTACAATTTAATTTTAAAGAATTTAAGCACAACGATTTTATTTTTTTTTTCGCTTTTTACGACCGTGCGGTTGGAGAGTCAAAGGAGAACTGCGTTAAATAAACATTTTGTTAAATTTCTTCATCAATATATGTGCTTATAGAATTAAGACCTTTCTCTATTTCAATCTTGTCATTGCGTACAATTTATTTTAGCTGATTTATAGCCGAATTAAAGTAATTGCTGCCGAATTATTTCGTTTGTTTGTAAAAGATAATTATGTATGTCTAGTCTGTCGTAGTCGTCCATTGTACCAAATAACCATTTTGACGCACTTCCTATAGCATTGATCAGTCCTCGTTTCTGTCTATTAATTCTTGGCACTAATGTCAGCAGTTTATTTCTGGCTTCTGTTAATTCCTGCTGAATTATATACTTATGCCTAGTGCGCATTAATATTACATTGTCTGTCATTTCGTTTACTATTGCTTCCAAAGCGTCTATATATATAACATGTAGTACTATGTCTGTTTCTTGGACTATTTCCTGGATCCCTAATTGAATGTCCGTAAATCCTGTTTGTTCTGTCAATTCCATTACAGTCAGTTCTCCGCTAGTCCCCGTTATCAATGTCAGCGCTACCAGTATCATGATTGATGTCTAAAAATTTTAAAGCTTTTTTAATATTGATTGGATGAATGTTTTTCAATTTTTCTTCCTATACTTCAGTTGCTGCTTGTGCCTAACCGCTTGGTAGTTTTTTATATATGCTTCAGTCCTCTTTTCTTCGTAATTTTCCCTTTTTTCATTTAGCCTATTTATGATTTTATGCTTTAAAATTTCTAAATTCTTTCTTACTAATTCAGGGTTTATTTTGTTATAGTGCACTTCGTTTGGTGTATATTTCATTGTTGAATGAACTCTATTATTATAATTTCTAATGGCTTTTTGAATTAATTGTTTCATTGATAACCCTTTATCTAACCTGTATAAAATTCTAAACTTTTCTGCTATGGTATTATGTAGTCTCTCAATGTCAGCATTACCTGTGTGACTATTGGATTTTATTAGATGAAGTTCTATATTTTCATTATCCAAAAATTCTTTTGTTATTGTAGTTTTAAATTTAAATTCTTCTTTGGTTTTCCTAGCTCAGCAAAATGATCTTCCAACTGCTCAATGATAGTGATATGGTTTCTGTCACTAAGAGGATAGGCTGCCCCGAATTTTGAAAATTTGTCTATGCCGTTTCATGACATATGTGTCTATGTGTATAATTTCATTTATTTCTCTTTGTGTTTCAGTAAACGTCAACTTAGGTTTGATAGGTTTTCTGTCATATTTGATTAATAATCAAGTGAATTAATTCCAACAATTTAGGGTAATATATTTTGTTTTTAATTTGATTGTATGCTTCAACCATAACCGAATGCATGCTCTCCCTGACGTGATATAGTGATATTTGTTTAATCGCCTCTATCTCTGTTTCGATATCCTGTGCTCGCATTGTACATTTAGTAAACTTAATTTGGTTATCATTGGAAAACATTTCTAACAACTTGTTCTGGACAACATTATAACTATGTTCTGACAATTCTGAAAATATCCCTATTTTTCCTTTTGAAATATATCTTCTAAAAATTTCTCCCATGGTACCAAAATCACTTTCTGAAACAAAAATAATTCTTTTTCCGTGTATTTCCTTATAATCTTCTATTTTATTATTTGAGTTTTGTATTTATTTACAATTTCTTCTTTTATATAAAAATGATCCTAAAGATTCTCTTCAGCTGAGTGTATCGTTTCCATTGACGCATTATATTCTCCACGTTATTTACCACATCCGTTTCATTATCACGATCCTCCTGAGTCTTGTGTTCTATAGTTTCTTCATTTTCATTAGATTGTTCTATTCTACTTAAAAAATCTGCCACTCGGTTTTCTCTACCTTTTATAAATTCTATTTCAAATTTGTATTCACCCAGCTTTAGAAGTCAGCGTTGGTGTCGGGGTGATATATCTTTTTCTCTATACTTAGAGTGTAAGTATTTTATTGGCTGATGGTCTGTTAGAATTTTGAACTCCCTTAGATAGTTTACACTCCACATTACCGCCAAAAACTCTTTGTCGGTTGCCGAGTAATTCTTTTCCTGATTATTTAGGGTTCTAGAGATATAACATACAGGATGATGATGTGACAACACAGCACCAATTGCATAATTGAATGCATCCGTCGTCAAAGTAAACTTCTTTTCAAAATCAGGATATTGCAAAATAGGATGTGTGCTAATCAACGTTTTCAATTTTTCAAAAGCCTCAATATACGTTGGGTCTTTTATATTTATTTTTACGTTTTTCTTCAGATACTTTGTAATGGGTAGAGCTATCTTCGTATAGTCCCTAATAAATTTTCGATAATATCCCGTAATTCCTAAAAAACTCTTAATTTGTTTCTCAGTTCTTGATAATTCTAGGTTCTGAATTATCTTGACTTTATTTGGGTTCGGCTTCATGCCCTCCTTTGTCAATACTTGACCTAAAAACTCGGTTTCCCTTTTTAAAAAATTGCAATTGTCCACCTGTATTTTCAGGTTAGCCTTGTCCAATACTGCAAAAGTATTCCTAATGGCTTTTACATATATGTTCATTCAAGGACGTGCTGAATATCAATATATCATCAAGATACACCACATAGGTCTTATTTATAAAATCCTTCAATGTCTCGTTCATTAGCCTCTGGAACGTTGCCGGTGCATTTTCCAATCCGAACGGCATTCTCACGAATTCGTGCAATCCATGTGGAGTAACGAACGCCGTTTTCTTCCTGTCCTGTTCTCTAATTAGAATCTGATGATAGCCTTTGGCTAAATTAATCGTAGTGAAATATTGAGCCCTTCCCAGTTTGTCCAAAATGGCATCTATGTTCGACAATGGGAACTTATCATCTATTGTGATTCCATTGAGTTTCCTGCAGTCCACCACGATCCTATATTTCATCTCTCCAGAGTTGTCCATTTTTTTCGGTACTACTATTAAAGGACTCGCATAGCGAGAACAACTTTTCCTAACTATGCCCTGTTACCCCATTTCTTTGATCTGCCTTCTAACCTCTGCCTCGTGTCGCGGAGGATACCTATACAATTTCGAGTTTATTTGTTCCTCTGTTGTTCATCGTACTAGTGAGTTTGTCCCCTTCTCTAAAAAATAAATTCTTATATCTTCTTAGTATGTCCTTAGCATTCTCTGCATTAAGATGATTAAGCTGAATTCTATCCCATGCGAAATTTATTCCCTGTAATGTTCAAATCTCAGTACCATCATATGGATTTCCCACAAATTTAATAGTCCTATTGTTAAATGATATGTGTCCGTCTATCAAGTCTATAACCGTTTTTAAACAGTTCAACAAGTCGATTCCTATTAATAAACTTCAATGCAATCTTTGAATCTTTTGGCAAATAAAATTCATCAGGTGCATTTGTTAACATTTTTTATCTAATTATATCCTTTCCACTTATCGTTTTAAAATGAATTGGCTTCTTTAATTTAACTATTTCAAAATTCGTAATATTCTTGTCAACTATACTTATGTTTGCTCCTGTATCCATCAGCGCGATATATTTTTTATTATTTATAGTGAGTTCTATCTTGGGTAGATAGTCTGATGGTGTTGCTGAAAAAACTGATCCTGGCTTTGTCTAAGCTGACCCAATTCTAAAGGGTTTGACAAAGAGTGTCCTGCCAACGGATCGTTATGCAATTGTTCTTTGTTGCACTCGTTGATTCCGATTTGGTCTTGCCAAGATTGACTCCGACATTGTCTGCTGGAATTTATTCTTGGGTTTCCTACCCGGTCGGTTCCCCGAATTCAATTTACTTAAATGTTTTCAACTTTCATAGGTTCAACTTCTCCTTGCTTAAGCTGGTTCCGGTAATTGTTACCGTTACTTAACCTAAGGTTTCCTGATTGATTAAACCTTTGAAAGTTCCCTGGTGTTCTATTACCATTATAATTGTTATTAATCTGTTGAAACCTATAACGTCCTGAGTTATTAAAATTATTGTTGAAAGCCCTATCGAATCCTCTATTAAAATTCCTACTATTATTCCAATTTGCGTTGTATTTTCTTTTTTTTTTTATATTAGACCAGTCAGAGTCTAGCTTTGATAGTGAACGGACGTATTTGTTTTTAACCGGAGTGCTATAAAAAAAAAATAAATAAATAAAAAAAAAAAAAAAAGAAACGGTACAAGTAGAAAACCGCAATAAGTGGAAGACTGGGCAAGAAGCGATTCTGAAAAGGGAATGTTGTATGTCGATCATTTGCGAAACGTTTTTATCACAAATGATTCAGAGAATAATACAGCGGAATTACCACCATATGTTGTTAGACCTCCTGTGTCTTTGAGACTTAATTTTCAAGATGTCGAAAACGTTATCGGTAATACAAACCCCAGGAAAGCTCCAGGCATTGATCAAATTACTGGTAAAATGCTTGTACAGTTACCTCGTGTAGCTAGAAGAGTTCTACTTTTTATTTTTAACGCCATTTTACGCCTTGAGTATTATCCTGCAGAGTGGAAGGTCTCAATGATTACTATGATACCCAAGCCAGGGAAGGATCTAACTAAGGTAGAATCATATAGACCAATAAGTCTTTTACCAACAATTTCAAAACTATTCGAAAAATTGTTAATGGCGAAGTTGAGTCCAACATTGAACAATGTGGGATGCATCCCTGATCATCAATTTGGCTTTCGGGCTAAGCATAGCACCATAGAACAAACGCACAGACTAGTCAATGTCATAAGACAAACCTTTGAGGAGAAGAAGTATTGCTCAGCTCTTTTCATTGATATTTCTCAAGCTTTTGATAAAGTGTGGCACGACGGCTTGATGCACAAAATAAAGCTAAACTTGCCTGCTAATACTCACAAGCTTCTGGAAAGCTACTTATACGGGCGGAAGTTTGTTATCAAAGAAGGCGACTTTGTAAGCCCAACTCAGCCAATCAAGGCAGGAGTTCCCCAAGGCAGCATACTGGGGCCTACTTTATATTTGATTTACGCGTCTGACATGCCAACGAGATCCACACTTCTACCTTTGCAGATGACACAGCGTTTTTGAGTGTTCATGAAAACCACCAATTAGCATCACGAAATTTACAGGAATATATTTCAATATTAGAGAAATGGCTAAAACTTTGGAAAATCAAAGTTAATGAACAGAAATGTACTCATGTTACATTCACACTGTGTAGGCAAACATGTCCGCATATCCAAATTAACAACTCAGCTATTCCGCAGCACAACGAAGTAAAGTACCTTGCTATTCACCTGGACCGTAGGCTAACGTGGAAGTCTCACATTGAAGCAAAGGTCACTCAGTTAAAACTAAAAGCAGCGCAGCTAAATTGGCTTATGGGCAGAAATTCGACACTGAAATTAGATTGCAAACTTTTGTTATACAACGCAATATTAAAGCCTATATGGTGCTACGGAATTCAGTTATGGGGCACCGCCTCAGCGTCAAACATTGAAAAAATCCAAAGGCGACAAAACAAAATTCTTCGAACGATTACTGCAGCTCCATGGTATGTAAAAAATTCACGAATTCATAAAGATCTGAGTGTTCCGCTGGTAAAAGAGGAGTTTTCTAAGTACGCGACAAGGTATGTCAGTAAACTGGAACTTCATCCAAACCCTCTGGCGCGCAATATACTTAATTTTGGCGGCTACACTCGGCTTAAAAGAAGGGATACCGCTGCCACCATCAGATTGCTCAGTAGGTGATTTTACCGAAATAGCTCCCGCATAATAAAACTTTTTGTCTAGCATTGGCCGGACTTAAGAATCACATTTTTTAATTTTTAAATTTAGTATTAAGATTTGAATACTTATTGTTAGTTCATTTTGAAGATTCAATAAATAAAAAAATGCTTTAAAAAAAAAAAAAAAAAAAAAAAAAAAAAAAAAATAAGTGGAAGAGTACATATACAAAAGAAAAACTTTGTGACAATTATTTTTATATACTTTTAAAGTAAAAAAAAATATAAATAAAAAAACAAAAAATGCATGAGTGTACCTAATAGATGCAATTCTGAAAGGGAGCTTAGCTCCACTAGAAAAAACCTCTGGATTTCTGAGGAAGAATCTTTGAAAAAGTCATTGGATAGTCTCCTGTCTCTTGTTGTTACAACAGAAGACCAACCATCTACCAGTTCAGTTATTGCAGATAAGCCGAAAACACAAGTAGGCATGGACAGGTATGTAACCGTGGTAAAACGTCAGCGAAGCCCGAAATCCGCTCAGATATCATCACAACCAAAGATATCCAAAGAGGATAATACCGCTGCAGCAACGAAAACTAATAGATTTGCAATCCTCCAGACTGATGAGCCAAATACAGCAAAAAAAACCTTTAAACCGCCACCAATATATTTGAGAGAACCTACTTCTAATGAGCTGGTAAAACAACTTATTACGGTAATCGGTAAGGACAATTTCAACGTGACATCAGTTAAGCGCGGAAACATCAATGAAACAAAAATTCAGGTAAACCATGAAAATGATTACCGAAAATTGTCTGACGTTTTGGAAAAGGAGAAAAGATCTTTTTACACTTATCAGCTTAAAAGTGCTAAAGGTATTCAGGTCGTTATAAAAGGTATTGACCCATGTGTAGCCACGGATGATGTTAAGATTGGTTTGGAGGACAAAGGGTTCAAAATCAAAAGTGTAGTGAACATCAGGAACCGTGAGAAGATCCCTCAACCCATGTTTGGGGTTGAACTGGAACCAGGGGATATTGTCCTGAAACGGAATGAAACTCACCCAATTTATACCCTCAAATTTCTCTTGCACCGTAAAGTTACCGTAGAGGAGCCTCATAAGCGTTTAGGTCCCGTTCAATGCCTAAACTGCCAGGAATTTGGCCATACTAAGGTCTATTGTAAACTGAGCGCAGTTTGTGTTGTGTGTGGAGATCTACACGGCACTGCACAGTGCAAAAAACCAAAGACTGACTCGAGCGCTAAAAAATGCAGTAACTGTGGAGGTAACAACACTGCAAATTACAGGGGCTGTCCTATCTACACTCATTTTAAACAATCAATGACAAATAAGTCGTCAATTACCTTCAAGCAGCCCCAGCATTCAAACATTATTTCTGCAAACAATTTTCCCCTGATAGGCCAGTCAACCAGCCAAATAATTATGCAAAACCCCAAAGAAGTTTCATATGCTAATGTGGTCAAAACTGATATACAAAACTTGAATCAGGAGCCCATGCCCCAAAATTCCGATTAAAATTTTAAAAATCTTGAGGCAACTCTGCAGACTCTTGTTCAATCCATAAACACATTTACGGTTTCTGTGACTACTAACATGATGCAGGAAATGCTGAAAATGCAATCCACTATTTTACAAGCAATTTTAAAAAAATGAGCTGGTTAAAAATATGTTTCTGGAACGCAAACGGCATTCGCCAACACAAAAATGAACTTGAGGACTTCCTTATGGAAAAGCAAATCGACATAATGCTGATTGCTGAAACCTATTTGACAACTAACAGTTTTTTCAAAATTAATGGTTACACGCTGTATGATACTAAAGATCCCCGAGGCAGATCTTGCGGAGGCTCAGCAATTTTGATAAAAACTAGAATTAAGCACTATTTGCTAAAAGAGACATGTGAGGAGTATCTCCAAGCAACAAACATATCTATTGAACATTTTCATCACAAAATGGTTATTTCATCGATTTATTCCTCACCCCGGTTTTCAGTAACAGAAAATCAATATAAACATTTTTTCAATTCACTTGGGCCTCGATTTTTAGCGGCTGGCGATTAAAACGCTGAACGCACTTTTTGGGGATCACGTTTAACTACCTCGAAAGGCTGTATGCCGTTTGATACCGTTTTCAAAATGGGCTTAGATGTGGTTTCAAGCGGACACCCCACTTATTGGCCGTCAGACCGACGAAAGATCCCTGATGTTATAGATTTTGGAGTTGCGAAAAATTTTCCTCTAAAGTGGATGCAAGTGAAGCCTTCATTAGATTTGTCATCAGATCACTCACCCACTATAATCTCTGTTTCGTTTCCCGAAGAGATTGGCTCCCCGTAGACCGTCAATAGAGTTAATTGGCTAAAATACAAAAAATTTTTGAGTACACATTTTACTGAAAATATCGCCTTATCGTTGTTTAGCTTCGATAGTGAAGAGACGTGTTTGTTTTTGATCGCAAAGTAAAAAAAAAAAAAAAATAAAACGGGAATAAGTAAAAACTGTAATAGGAGAACAGAGTGATTTTAATGAAAAGAAAAACTTTTTGACATTTTTTTTTTTATTACCGTTATAAATTTGTAAATAAAAAAATAGAAACAATTAATTGCATGAGTGTACCTATCATATGTAATTCTGAAAAAGAGCTTAGCTCCGGTAGAAAAACTCTTTGGATTTCAGAGGAAGAAACTGTGAAAAAATCATTGGAAAATATCCTGTCTCTTAGAGATTGGAAACGCCCGCGATCGTGTTCGCCAAATATTGTTGTTACAACTGAAGATAAATCATCCTCCAGTTTAATTGTTGTTAATAAGCCGAAAACACAAGTAGGCATGGACAGGTACATAACCGTGGTTAAAAGGCAGCGAAGCCCCAAATCAGCTCAAATATCATCTCAACCAAAAATTTGTAAAGATGATAATAGGACTTCGGCAACGGATGGTAATAGATTTGCTATACTCCAAACAGATGAGCCAACAACATCTAAAAGAACATTTAGACCGCCACCAATTTATTTGAGAGAGCCTACTTCTAATCAGCTGGTGAAACAACTTATTACGGCAATCGGAAAAGACACCTTCAACGTTACATCAGTAAAGCATGGCAGTATCAACGAAACGAATATCCAGGTAAACAGTGAAAATGAATACCGAAACTTGTCTGACGTTCTGGAGAAGGAGAAAAGATTTTTTTACACTTATCAACTTAAAAGTGCTAAATGCCTTCAGGCAGTTGTTAAAGGTGTTGACCCTTGTGTAGATACGGATGACATTAAGACTGGACTGGAAGAAAAGGGATTTAAAATAAAAAATGTTGTTAATATTAGGAACCGTGAAAAGATCCCTCAACCCATGTTTAGGGTTGAACTAGAACCCAGGGATGTTGTTCTAAAAAATGGTGAGATTCATCCAATTTATAACCTTAAATTTCTTTTGCATCGTAAGGTTACCGTTGAGGAGCCACATAAGCATCTAGGACACGTTCAATGCCTTAACTGCCAAGAATTTGGCCATACTAAGGCCTATTGTAAGTTGCCCGCAGTTTGCGTTGTGTGTAGTAAACTTCACGGCACAACTCAGTGCAATAAGCCAAAGGCTGACGCAAGTATTGCAAAGTGCAGTAACTGTGGATGTAATCATACTGCAAATTACAGGGGCTGTCCTGTCTACAACCACTTTAAGCGGTCAATGACAAACAGGCCATCAATACCCATTAACCAACCCCTGCAGTCAAATATCATTTCTAAAAGTAGTTTTCCCCAGATGAGTCAGTCAGCCAGCCATATAATCGTGAAAGCCTCCAAAGAAGTTTCTTATGCAAATGTGGTAAAATCCAATAAACCAAACTTGAACCAGGAGCCCAAGACTCCAACTCTGCAGACTCTAGTTCAATCCATAAATACATTTACGGTTTCCATGACAACCATGATGCAGGAAATGCTGAAGATGCAATCCACTATTTTGCAGGCACTTTTAAAAAAATGAGTTGGTTAAAAATATGTTTCTGGAACGCAAACGGCATCCGCCAACACAAAAATGAACTTGAGCACTTCCGTATGGAAAAGCAAATCGACATAATGTTGATTGCTGAAACTCATTTGACAAGCAATAGCTATTTCAACATTAATGACTACACACTGTATGACACTAAAGATCCTCGTGGAAGGTCTTGTGGAGGCTCAGCAATTCTAATAAAAAATATAATTATCTCTAATTGCGGAGGATCGGCAATTCTAATAAAATCCAGAATTAAGCACTTTTTAATGAACGAGACATGTGATGAGTATCTCCAAGCAACTAATATATGCATTGAATATTTGCATTGAAAAATCGTTATTTCAACGATCTACTCACCGCCACGATTTTCAATAACAGAAAACCAATAAAAAATTTTTTCAAATCACTTGGTCCTCGATTTTTAGCGGCTGGCGACTATAACGCTAAGCACGTGGGGATCACGTTTATTTACCCCGAAAGGCCGTGTGCTTTTTGACACCGTTTCCAAAATGGGCTTAGATGTTATTTCAAGTGGACTCCCCACTTATTGGCTGTCAGACCAACGAAAGATCCCAGACGTTATAGATTTTGGAGTTACAAAAAATTTTCCCTCAGGATGGATGCAAGTGGAGCCTTCATTAGATTTGTCATCAGATCACTCACCATGGGGTTGGTTCCCCGTTTTGTGACTTGGCGTTGACCGTCAATCGAGTTAGTTGGATAAAATATAAAAAATATTTGAGTACACATTGCACGGAAAATATTGCCTTGAGAACGCCTGAGGATATTGATGTGTCGATTAACGCATTTTCTGAACACCTTAATCTAGCCGTACAACATGCCACCACTAGCCATATAAGATCCAGAAGTGTGAACAATAGAACATATTCGTTTGATATTGAACAACTTCTAACAGAAAAAAGAAGAGTTAGAAGAGAGTGGCAACTTCGCAGGTCTCCCTAGCTTAAATGCAGGCTACGAGAGTGCATAACTCAGTTAAGAAATCTGCTTGAAATCCAAAGAATGTCTTCTCTTAAAAATTATCTAGAAGGTCTTGATGATACCCCTCAATCCGACTATTCTCTATGGAAAGCGACAAAAGGTCTGAAAAGACCCGTAATAGGTAAGCCACCTTTGCGAACTTCAGCTGGCGACTGGGCAAGAAGTGATTCTGAAAAAGGGATGGTGTATGTTAATCATTTGAAAAACGTTTTTACTGCAAATGATACAGTGGATGATGTTGCTGAATTTCCGCCATATGCTGTTAGACCGCCTGTGCCTTGGAGACTTAGTTTTCAAGATGTCGAAAACGTTATAAATAAAGTAAACTCAAAAAAGCAGGTTTTGATAAAATTACTGGCAAAATGCTTGAACAGTTACCTCGTGTTACTAGAAAAATTCTTTTCATTTTTAACGCTATTTTGCACCTAGGATACTATCCTGCAGAGTGGAAGGTGTCTATGGTTACTATGATACCCAAGCCAGGGAAGGATTCCACTAAAGTAGATATTCAATGCATATATTAGTTGCTTGGAGATACTCCTCACGTGTCTCATGCAGAAAATAGTGCCTAATTCTATTTTTTATTAGAATTGCTTAGCCTGTACAAGACCTTCCACGAGGATCTTTAGTGTCATACAGTGTGTAGTCATTAGTTTTGAAATAACTATTGCTTGTCAGATGAGTTTCAGCAATCATCATTATATCGATTTGCTTTTCCATAAGGAAGTGCTCAAGTTCATTTTTGTGTTCGCGGATGCCGTTTGCGTTCCAGAAACATGTTTTTAACGAATTCTTTTTTTTAAAATTGCCTGCAAAATAGTGGATTGCATTTTCAGCATTTCCTGCATCATGTTCGTCATGGAAACCGTAAATGTATTTATAGATTGAACAAGAGTCTGCAGAGTTACCTCAAGATTGCTAAAATTTGGTCGGGGTTTTGAGGCTTGAGCTCCTGATTCAAGTTTGGTTTATCGGATTTTACTACATTCGCATAAGAAATTTGTTTAGGGTTTTGCAAGTTTACATGGCTGGTTGACTGGCATACCTGGGGAAAATTGTTTGAGGAAGTGGTTTTTGACTGCTGGGGTGGCATATTTGTCATTGACCATTTCTCTAATATTGAAATATACTGCTGCAAATTTCGTGAAGCTTCTTGATGGTTTTCATGAACGCTGTCATCTGCAAAATGCTCACCGTTGACTGTCAATAGAGTTAATTGGTTAAAATACAACAAATTTTTGAGCACACATTGTACTGAAAATATCGCCTTCAGAATGTGTCAATTAACGATTTTTCTGAAAACCTCAAACTGGCCGTACAGCATGCTACCACTAGTCATTTACGATCTAGAAATGAGAACAATAGAACTTATTCGTCTGAAATTGAGCAACTTCTGTCAGAAAAAAGAAGAGTCAGAAGAGAGTGGCAATTTTGCAGGTCGCCCCAGCTTAAAACTAGGCTACGGAAATACATAACTCAGCTAAGAAATCTGCTTGAAGTCCATAGAATGGCTACCCTTAAAACATATTTTTTTTTTTAACTTCATTATTTTATTTATTGAATCTACATAAAAAAATGTAATGACAATAAGTATTCAAATCTTAATACTAAAAAAAAAAATATGATTAAAGTCCTGCCAGTGCTGGACGAAAATTTATTTTTATGCGAATATTATTTCAGAATTCAGTCATCTGTTTAGAGCTCTAATGGTAGCCAAAGTATTCCTCCTGACCACCAAAATTAAGAATATTAGCTGCAAGAGGATTTGGATGGAATTCAAGTTTGTTAATATACCTTGTCGCGTACTTCACAAATTCAGATTTCACAAAAGGTACGTTCAGATCTGCGTAGATTCGTGAGTTTTTAACGTACCATGGAGCATCTGTAATTCTACGGAGAATTCTATTTTGACTTCTTTGAATTTTCTCAATGTTGGATGCCGAGGCTGTGCCCCATAATTGAATCCCATAGCACCATATTGGCTTTAGAATCGAGTTGTACAGCAAAAGTTTACAATCAAGCTTCAAGGTCGAATTTCTGCCTAGTAGCCAGTTAATTTGCACTGCTTTCAATTTCATCTGCGTTACTTTTGCCTCGATGTGCGACTTCCATGTTAGTCTACGGTCAAGATGAATACCGAGGTATTTGACTTCACTGTGTTGAGGTATTACTTTATTGTTAATAGTAATGGGTGAGCATGTTCCTAGACGCAGTGCGAATGTAACATGGGCACACTTTTGTTCATTAACCTTGATTTTCCAAAGCTTGAGCCATTTCTCTAGTTTGTCGATATGTTCCTGTAAATTTATTGATGCTTGCTGGTGGTTACTATGTATGCTAAGGAATGCTGTATCATCTGCAAATGTTGAAGTATGAACGTTGGTGCTTGTCGGCATGTCAGATGCGTAGATCAAATATAAGATAGGCCCTAATATGCTGCCTTGGGGAACTCCTGCTTCAATAGACTGAGCGGGGCTTATGAAATCGCCTTCTTTTACTATAAATTGGCGACAATATAAATAGCTTTCCAAAAGGTTATGTATGTTTGCAGGTAAGTTAAACTTTATTTTATGCATTAAGCCATCGTGCCACACTTTATCAAAAGCCTGTGAGACGTCGATGAATAAGGCGGAGCAATATTTTTTATCTTCAAATGCCTTTCTTATAACGTTAACTAACCTGTGTGTTTGCTCAATGGTGCCATGTTTCGCTCTAAAACCAAATTGGTGATCAGGAATACATTCAACCTTATGAAGCATTGGATCCAACTTCGCCTTTAGCAATTTTTCGAAAAGTTTTGATATTGTTGACAGTAGACTTATTAGACGGTATGATTCTACTTTCGTGTGATCCTTCCCTGGCTTAGGAACCATTGTTATCATGGACACCTTCCACTCTGCAGGGTAATACTCAAGTCGTAAAATAGCATTAAAAATAAAAAGAACAATTCTTTTAGCTACACGAGGCAGCTCTACGAGCATTTTGTTTCTGATTTTATCCATACCTGGAGCTTTTTTAAGGTTTAGATTGCCAATAGCATTTTCAATTTCTTGGAAATTGAATCTTAAAGGCACAGGAGGTCTACTAACAATAGGTGGCAACTCATTTGCATTGTCAGACCTATTTGTGGTAAAAACGTTTTTCAAATGGTTAACAAATAAATTACCCTTTTCCGAGTCATCTCTAGCCCAGTCAACAGACGGTTCTCGCAAGGGCGGCTTACCTCTAACTGGACTTTTTAAACCCTTAGTCGCCCGCCATAAAGAATAGTCGGACTGAGGAGTACCATCCAGACTTTCTAAATACGTTTGTAGAGAAGCCGTTTTTTGGTTTCCAAGCAAACTTCTTAGTTGATTTGTGCACTCACGTAGCCTTGTTTTTAGCTGCGGAGACCTGCGAAGTTGCTACTCTCGTCGAACTCTTCTTTTTTCTAACACAAGTTGCTCGATTTCTGAAGAATATGTTCTATTTTGAAGGTTTCTGCGTGTTAAATAAACTCTAGAAGCAAGTTCAGCGGCTTGTTTAAGGTTTTCGGTAAAGTTGCTTAGTGACGCATTAATATCTTCAGGTATTCTTAAAACAATATTCTCAGTGCAATGGGTGCTCAAAAATTTTTTATATTTTAGCCAATTCACTCGGGTGACAGTCCTATGCAAATTGTTAATCGGAGACCAAGTCTCCTGGGGAAAACGCACTGAAATAATAGTAGGTGAATGATCCGATGACAAGTCTAACGAAGGCTCAGCTTGCATCCATTCCACAGGGAACCCCTTTACCACTCCAAAATCAATCACATCAGGAATCTTTCGCCGGTCAGTCGGCCAGTAAGTGGGATGCCCGCTTGATATTACGTCTAAGCCCATTTTAGAAATTGTATCAAAAAGCACTCGACCCTTCGGGGTGATTAAACGTGAGCCCCAAAAAGTGTGTTTTGCGTTGTGATCTCCAGCTGCTATAAAACGAGGTCCTAATGAGGAGAAAAAACTTGAATATTGTGATTCCGTCACTGAAAATCGAGGCGGCGAATAAATCGATGAGATAACCAATTTGTAATGAAAATTTTCCACACAGATATTAGTTGCTTGAAGATAGTCCTCACATGTGTCGTTCAACAAAAAATGCTTTATCCTAGATTTTATCAAGATTGCAGAACCTCCACAATCTCTTCCACGGGGGTCTTTAGTATCGTATAATACGTAGCCGTTAATTTTAAAGAAGCTTGTTGACGTCAAGTGAGTTTCTGCAATCATCATTATATCAATCTGCTTATCCATCAGGAAGTATTCGAGTTCATTTTTGTGTTGGCGGATGCCGTTCGCGTTCCAGAAACATATTTTTAACCAAATCATTTTTTCGAAATAACCTGCAAAATGGTGGATTGCATTTTCACCATTTCCTGCATCATCGTCATCATAGACGACGTAAAAGTGTTTATAGTTTGAATTAGGGTCTGTATTGTTGCCTCAAGGTTACTGAAATTTTGATCGGGCGGTTGAGATATAGATTGTTGATTCGGGTTTGCGAATGTAGACTTAACTACATTAGCATAAGAAATTTGTTTTTGATTTTGAACCGTTTTGTCGGTGGTTGACTGTCCTGTCGGAGGAAAAGAATTATTAGAAAAAATTTGAGTCTGCTGTGGTGGCTTAAAAGCAATTATTGGTTTGTTGTTCATTGAGCGCTTGAGGTGGGTGTAGACGGAGCAACCTCTATAATTAGCTGTGTGGTTTTCACCGCAATTACTGCATTTTTTTATTTTTGGGTCGAATTTCGGCTTATTGCATTGTGCTGTACCATGGAGTTCTCCACACACAACACAAACTGTAGGCAACTTGCAGTACCCTTTAGTGTGGCCAAATTCTTGGCAGTTGTGGCACTGTACGGGTCCTAAGCGCTTATGCGGTTCCTCTACGGTTACTTTTCGATGTAAAAGGAATTTTACACTGTATATTGGATGAACTTTATTTTTCCTTAGGGATCTTTTCACGATTTCTGATGTTTAACACATTTTTTACTTTGAATCTCTTGTCTGTCAAACCGGTCTTAACTTCATCAGTGTCTACGCAAGCGACAATCCCTTTTATTACGACTTGAAGACCTTTAGCGCTTTTAAGCTGATAAGTATAAAAAGCTTTTTTTTCTTTTTCAAAATCGTTAGACAGTTTTCGATAGTCATTTTCATCGTTAACCTGATTTTTAGTTTCGTTAATGTTACCGTGCTTGATGGAGGTAACGTTAAATGTATTTTCTCCGATTACTGAAACAATTTTTCTTACCAGTTCATTGGAGGCAGATTCCCTTAAATAAATTGGTGATGGTTTAAACGATTTTTTTGACGATCCTGTTGGCTCATCCGTTTGTAGAATAGAAAATCTGTTTTGATTGGTTGGTGTAGCGGATTCGGCATCTTTAGAAATTTTTGATTTGGATGCAATTTGAGCAGATTTAGGGCTTCGCTGACGTTTGGTGATGGTGATATACCTATCCATGCCTACTTGCGTTTTTTGTTTATTGGCATTAGTTAGAGTAGAAGATCTTTTATCTTCTGTTGTAACATCTATGTTAGGCGAGCCGGAACAGGAGCGGATTTTATCTCTTGTAGAAAGAAAATTGTCCAATGATTGCCTTATAGATTCTTCTTCAGAAGTCCATATATTTTTGCTGGTGGCGCTAGGCTCTTTTTCAGAATTATTTCTGATGGGATTACTCATACAGAAAACAAAAACTTTAATGTATATTTTTTTCCTACTGGGTAGGTAATCTTCACGCACAATTACAACAATAACAATGCACTGCCACCGCACTTGTTTTATTGAAATTGATTTTATTGTTTAGTTTTGTTAGTTAGTGAGGAATTTATTTTCCCGTTGTTTTTTAAAATAATTTGTTATTGTTTTTACAATTTATTACAATATATTATTGTTTATATGTTAGTTTAAAAATTAGTGAGCACAATGATTGTTTTGTTTGTTTTTTTTTTTTTTTTTTGTTCACTGTTTAATTATACGACTGTGCGGTTGGAGAGTCACAGAGTGAATGACAAACATATTTGGAAAGCCTTGATGGTACCCCTCAATCTGATTATTCCTTGTGGAAAGCGACAAAAGGTTTAAAAAGACCCGTAATAGGTAAGCCACCTTTGCGAAATTCAACTGGCGACTGGGCAAGAAGCGATTCTGAAAAGGGAATGCTGTATGTCGATCATTTGAGAAACGTTTTTATTACAAATGATTCAGAGAATAATACAGCGGAATTACCACCATATGTTGTTAGACCTCCTGTGTCTTTGAGATTTAATTTTCAAGATGTCGAAAACGTTATCGGTAATACAAACCCCCGGAAAGCTCCAGGCATTGATCAAATTACTGGTAAAATGCTTGAACAGTTACCTCGTGTAGCTAGAAGAGTTCTACTTTTTATTTTTAACGCTATTTTACGCCTTGAGTATTATCCCGCAGAGTGGAAGGTCTCTATGATTACTATGATACCCAAGCCAGGGAAGGATCCGACTAAAGTAGAGTCATATAGACCAATAAGTCTGCTACTAACAATTTCAAAACTGTTCGAAAAATTGTTAATGGCGAAGTTGTGTCCAATATTGAACAATGTGGGATGCATCCCTGATCATCAATTTGGGTTTCGGGCTAAACATAGCACCATAGAACAAACGCACAGACTAGTCAATGTCATAACACAGACCTTTGAGGAGAAGAAGTATTGTTCAGCTCTATTCATAGACATTTCTCAAGCTTTTGATAAAGTGTGGCACGACGGCTTGATGCACAAAATAAAGTTGAACTTGCCTGCTAATACTCACAAGCTTCTGGGAAGTTACTTATATGGGCGGAAATTTGTTATCAGAGAAGGTGATTTTATAAGCCCAACTCAACCTATCGAGGCAGGAGTTCCTCAAGGTAGCATTCTTGGGCCTACTTTGTATTAGATCTACGCCTCTGATATGCCAACGACATCTGGAATCCACACTTCAACTTTTGCAGACGACACAGCGTTTTTGAGCGTTCATGAAAACCACTAATTAGCTTCACGAAATTTACAGGAATTTATTTCAATATTGGAAAAATGGCTGAAGCTTTGGAAAATCAGGGTTAATGAACAAAAATGTACTCACGTTACATTCACACTGCGTAAGCAAACATGTGCGCATATCCAAATTAACAACTCACCTATTCCGCGGCACAATGAAGTAAAGTACCTTGGTATTCACCTGGACCGTAGGCTAACGTGGAAGTCTCACATTGAAACAAAGGTCACTCAGTTAAAACTAAAAGCAGCGCAGCTAAATTGGCTTATGGGCAGAAATTCTACATTGAAATTAGATTGCAAACTTTTGTTATACAACGCAATACTAAAGCCTATATGGTGCTACGGAATTCAGTTATGGGGCACCGCCTCAGCATCAAACATTGAAAAAATCTAAAGGCGACAAAACAAAATCCTTCGAACGATTACTGCAGCTCCATGGTATGTAAAAAATTCCCGAATTCATAAAGATCTGAGTATTCCGCTCGTAAAAGAGGAGTTTTCTAAGTACGCGACAAGGTATGTCAGTAAACTGGAACTTCATCCAAACCCACAGGCGGTTGAGAAGAAGGGATACCGTTGCCACCATCAGAACGTTCAATAGGTGATTCTACCGATATTGCTCCCGCATAATAGAACTTTTTGTCTAGCACATAGTAAGTATAAAGCACATTTAATTTTGTTTTATTAATTCTTTTTTTTTTTATATTTAGTATTAAGATTTAAAGACTTATTGTTAGTTCATTTTGAAGATTCAATAAATAAAAACGCTTAAAAAAAAAATAAAAAAAAAACAAAATTAGTACTCAGGGGATGACCCCTACATATGCAGTGCATTGTACCAGAACTAGGAAAATAGGTTGTGAGGAGGAGGAAAGAGGGAGTAGTGTTTGTGAACATTTGACTTGAACTTTCCAACGTTATAACAGACAGGAAACACGTCTGCAGGCAACTTATTCCACAGACGAAGCATACGGCTGAAAAACGAATTTTTTCTGTAATGCGTAGTGCGGTTCCCCGGGCAATCGACCACAAATGGATGAGCTCTAGACGATGAGTGCATGCTACGTAAAAATTTGCGAGTTTCGGGAACAAGATCTCTAATCTCGTCAGAGCAAAATCCATTGTAGTAACGATAGAACAGAGTAACGCACCCCACACTACCATCCATGAGTACAAATGAAGCAACATTTGCGGTCGTTTGTTTGTGTGTTAATAGGCAACATTGGGTTTTACGAGCGTTAAAGGTGACCCTGTTTTTACGACCCCATTCGGAGATTAATAGAAGATCACTATTCAGTGAATCATTACTCCCATACAAAGTATTAGTTTTTAACATTTGAGAGCTTTTAATCATCAGGGTGGTCGCCATACTTAATTTTCCAAAATTAAAAAAAAAAAAATTATCGAATCTAGACGATATGTTGAATCAACATTTTTACTATTAGTGCCAACAAATTGTGTAGGCAGCAAACTTTTTCCACATATGTACGTACGTATGTTTAAATTCATATGATTAACATTTGTTACTGATTTCACAATTTAGCAATCGTGTACATACCATATTTTTAGTTTCTAACAAAACTCCTACGATAGATTTATTAACATATAAATTGAAATTTAATATGTAGATCATGTAAAAACAGTGTTGTCTGAATTGCAATGTTTGCAAATAGATTTGTTAATTAACAGCTTATTACACCAAGACCAACTCTGCTGTATGTTAAAAAATGCCCGATCAGACTATTATACAAGTATAAATACTTTAATTCGACTTTGTGATATAAAAGTCTATACACATTTCTTGCGACTGTCAAAAAGTCCAACGTAAATTAGATTTTGCATTCACACCATCTCACTTGATATAAACCAACAAATTTGAGTAGAAAAGAAAACTGCTGTTCATATTTTTTATTCATATTTTATTTATTTTTTACAGTTCTCCTGTGAATCTCCAACCGAACGGTCGTAAGAAAAGAACAAAAAAATAAAATAAAATCATTGCTTAAACGCTTTTAAAATTAAATTGTAAAAACAATAACAAATTATTTAAAAAAAACAACGGGAAAATAAATTCCTTACATTTCATTAACTAAACAATAAAATCAATTTCAATAAAACAAGTGCGGTGGCAGTGCATTGTTATTGTTGTTATTGTGCGTGAAGATTACCCAGTGGGAAAAAAAACTATACACTAAAGTTTTTGTTTTTACAAAACCGCAATAAGTGGAAGAGCGAATTTATACAAAAGAAAAACTTTATGACAATTATTTTTATATACTTTTAAATTAAAAAAAATATAAATAAAAAAAAAAATTGCATGAGTGTACCTAGTAGATGCAATTCTGAGAGGGAGCTTAGCTCCACTAGAAAAAACCTCTAGATTTCTGAAGAGGAATCATTGAAAAAATCATTGGACAATCTCCTGTCTCTAAGAGATAAAAAACGCACGCGTTGTTGCAACAGACGACAAAACATCTTCAAGTCTAGCTATTGTTGATAAACCGAAAACTCAAGTGGGTATGGATAGGTATATAACCGTGGTTAAACGTCAGCGAAGCTCTAAATCCGCGCAAATATCATCGCAACCAAAAATGTGTAAGGGCGATATTGCCTCTGCGACAACGGATAGTAATAGGTTTGCTATCCTTTAGGCTGACGAGCCAACTACATAAAAAAAAACATTTAAACCGCCACCAATATACTTGAGGGAACCTACATCTAATGAGCTGGTAAAAGCACTTATTACGGCAATTGGTAAAGACACCTTCAACGTAACATCAGTGAAGCACGGACAAATAAGTGAAACAAAAATCCAAGTCAACTGCGAAAATGATTACCGAAAACTTTCTGCCGCTCTGGAAAAAGAGAAAAGATCTTTTTATACTTATCAACTTAAAAATGCTAAAGGCCTTCAGGTTGTTATAAAAGGTATTGACGCTTATGTAGACACGGATGAGGTTAAAACTGCACTGCTAGATAAAGGCTTTAAAATAAAAAATGTGGTAAATATGCGGAACCGTGAAAAGATTCCTCAACCCATATTTAGGGTTGAACTGGTACCAGGGGATGTTATTCTCAAAAAGAATGAAACTCACCCAATTTATAACCTTAAATTCCTTCTTCATCGCAGAGTTACCGTTGAGGAGCCGCACAAGCGTTTAGGGCCCGTTCAATGCCTAAACTGCCAGGAATTTGGCCATACTGGCAACCACACTGCAAATTACAATGGCTGCCCTGTCTATACTCACTTTAAGCAGTCAATGACAAATAAGTCATCAATCACCTATAAACAACCCCAGCAGCCAAACATAATTCATGCAAACAATTTTCCGCAGATAGGCCAGGCAACCAGCCAAATAATTATGCAAAACCCCAAACAAGTTTCATATGCTAGTGTGGTCAAAACCGATACACAAAACTTGAATCAGGAGCCCAAGCCCCGAAATTCCGATCAAAATTTTACCAATCTTGAGGCAACTCTGCAGACTCTTGTTCAGTCCATAAACACATTTACGGTTTTTATGACGAACATGATGCAAGAAATGCTGAAAATTTTGCAGGCAATTTTAACAAAATGAATTGGTTTAAAATATGTTTCTGGAACGCAAACGGCATCCGCCAACACAAAAATGAACTTGAGCACTTCCTTATGGAAAAGCAAATCGATATAATGATGATTGCTGAAACTCATTTGACAAGCAATAGTCATTTCAAAATTAATGGCTACACACTGTATGACACTAAAGATCCTCGTGGAGGGTCTTGTGGAGGCTCAGCAATTCTAATAAAAAATAGAATTAAGCACTATTGTCTGCATGAGACACGTGAGGAGTATCTCCAAGCAACTAATATATGCATTGAATATTTGCATGAAAAAATCGTTATTTCTTCGATCTACTCACCGCCACAATTTTCAATAACAGAAAATCAGTATTCACTTTTTTTCAAATCACTTGGTTCTCGATTTTTAGCGGCTGGTGACTATAACGCTAAGCACACTTTTTGGGGATCACGTTTAATTTCCAGTTTCCAAACTGGGCTTAGACGTGATTTCAAGCGGACATCCCACTTATTGGCCCTCAGACCGGCGACAGATTCCAGATGTTATAGATTTTGGAGTTGCAAAAAATTTTCGTTTAGAATGGATGCAAGTAGAGTCTTCATTAGATTTGTCATCGGACCACTCACCCACTATAATACCCGTTTCGTTCCCCCAGGAGGTTGGCTCCCGGTATAGTGACTTGGCGTTCACCATCACTATAGTTAATTGGCTACAATATAAGAAATATTTGAGTACTCATTGTACAGAAAATATTGCCTTGAGAACCCCTGAGGATGTTGATATATCAATAAAAGATTTTTCTGAAGACCTTAAACTGGCCGTGCAACATGCTACCACTCCCCTTCGTCTGAAATTGAGCAACTTTTGTCAGAAAAAAGAAGAGTTAGAAGAGAATGGCAACTTCGCAGGTCTCCCCAGCTTAAAAGCAGGCTACGGGAGTGCGTAACTCAGTTAAGAAATCCGCTTCAAATCCAAAGAATGGCTTCCCTTAAAAATTATCTAGAAGCTCTTGATGGTAGCCCGCAAAGCGACTATTCTCTATGGAAAGCGACAAAAGGTCTGAAAAGACCCGTAATAGGTAAGCCACCTTTGCGAACTTCATCTGGCGACTGGGCAAGAAGTGATTCTGAAAAAGGGATGGTGTATGTTAATCATTTGAAAAACGTTTTTACTGCAAATGATACAGTGGATGATGTTGCTGAATTTCCGCCATATGCTGTTAGACCGCCTGTGCCTTTGAGACTTAGTTTTCAAGATGTCGAAAACGTTATAAACAAAGTAAACTCAAAAAAAGCTCAAGGTTTTGACAAAATTACTGGCAAAATGCTTGTACAGTTACCCCGTGTTGCTAGAAGAATTCTTCTTTTCATTTTTAACGCTATTTTGCGCCTAGAATACTATCCTGCAGAGTGGAAGGTGTCTATGGTTATTATGATACCCAAGCCAGGGAAGGATCCCACTAAAGTCATAGAGACCAATAAGTCTACTGCCAACAATTTCAAAACTTTTCGAAAAATTGTTAATGGCGAAGTTGACTCCAATATTGAATGATGTAGGATGCATCCCGGATCATCAATTTGGTTTTCGGGCTAAACACAGCACCATAGAACAAACGCATAGACTAGTTAATGTTATAAGAAAGACTGTTGAGGACAAAAAGTATTGCTCAGCTCTATTCATTGATGTTTCCCAAGCTTTTGATAAAGTGTGGCACGAGGGATTAATGCACAAAATAAAGATGAACTTGCCTGCAAACACTCACAAGCTTCTGGAAAGCTATTTATGCGGCCGGAAGTTTGTTATCAGAGAAGGCGACTTTATAAGCCCAACTCAGCCAATCGAGGCAGGAGTTCCCCAAGGTAGCATTCTGGGACCCACTTTATATTTAATTTACACTTCTGACATGCCAACCAGCACACACTTCAACTTTTGCAGATGACACAGCATTCTGCAGCGTACATGAAAACCATCAAACAGCTTCGCGAAATTTGCAGGAGTATATTTCAATATTAGAGATGTGGTTAAAACTTTGGAAAATTAAAGTTAATGAACAAAAGTGTACCCACGTTACATTCACACTGCGTAGACAAACATGTTCAGCCATCCAAATTAACAATTCACCTATTACGCAGCAAAATGAAGTCAAGGTACCTTGGTATTCATCTCGACCGTAGGTTAACGTGGAAGTCCCACATTGACGCGAAGGTCACTCAGTTAAAAGTTTTGTTATACAACACAATACTAAAGCCTATATGGCGCTACGGAATTCAATTATGGGGCACCGCCTCAGCGGCAAACATTGAAAAAATTCAAAGGCGACAAAACAAAATTCTTCGAACAATTACTGCAGCTCCATGGTACGTAAAAAACTCCCGAATTCACAAGGATCTGTGTGTTCCACTGGTAAAAGATGAGTTTTCAAAGCATGCGATAAGGTATATCAGCAAATTGGAACTTCACCCAAACCCTCTTGCACGAAACATACTTAATTTTAGTGGTCACACTCGGTTGAGAAGAAGGGATACCGTTGCCACCATCAGAGCGTTAAGTAGGTGATTTTACCGATATAATATGCGCATAATAAAACTTTTTGTCTAGCACTGGCTGGACTTAGTTAATTTAAATTATTTAGTAATAAGATTTGAATACTTATTGTTAGTTCACATTGTGAAGATTCAATAAATAAAAAAAAGCTAAAAAAAAAAATAATTTTTTACGAAACAATAAATTTTTATTATTTTATCGTGTTTAAGTTTGATTTAACTTCCTAAAAATTGAGAAAAATGAGTTCGTGATAAAAATGTAGTGATGGACAGTTTTAACGAAGAAATGAAATTATAAAACTAACAAATTTGGAAAATGATGAGACGAAAAAAAATTGTTTTTATGAGTTGTAGCAGCAGTAGATTTTCTGCAATCACATACATATGTATTCTCTCATTTCGGGAATTTTAATTGTTATAAACCGCACCTAAATATGTAAAAGCTTTCAACTTTGTTTTATTTATTCAGCAAATAGATGTGCTAACATAAAACTTTACATGGCGGAAGGTGAGCTCTTCGCCGTAGTCTTGAAAATCTTCAGCAGCTAAAATAATAATTATGTAACATACCCAAATTTATTAGCACCAAAATATTTTATGTTCTACATATAGCATGAGCAAAATACATTTATATCAGACAGCTAAATTCCAAATTTCGAGCTTTCTTATAACGACAAAAAATATTATCGGTGACGGCACGCCATCGGCCAATAAATAGTCGGCTTAGCCTCTTGGCAGCGATCTCTGATAGGCTGGGCCTATAATTAAAAGAGTACGAGTGACAAATGCTGCTGTCATCCGCGAAAGGATAGATAGGGTTGGAAGTTTGATAGAGAAGGTTGTTGACGAAAATAAGAAATAGGGTAGGAGAGAGAGCAGAGCCTTGCGGTACCCCTGAATTAATCTTGAACTCGTTTGATGAGACCCCATCTATAACAACTCGTATAGTGCGGTCTCTGAGAAAGCTCGATATAAACCGTAATTATGCAAATTCATGTTATTACTTGTTGTTTAGCTTCGATAGTAAACGGACGTGTTTGTTTTTTGATCGCAAAGTAAAAAAATAAAACGGGATTAAGTAAAAACCGTAATAGGTGAACAGAGTGATTTTAATTAAAAGAAAAACATTGTGACACTTTTTTTAAAACAGTTTTAAATTGTAAATTAAAAAAAGAAGCAATTAATTGCATGAGTGTACCTATGAGACGTAATTCTGAAAAAGAGCTTAGCTCCGGTAGAAAAAATCCTTGGATTTCTGAGGAGGAGTCTTTGAAAAAATCATTGGAAAATCTGTTGTCGCTAAGAGAAAGAACCCGCATGCGCTCGTGTTCGCCACATATAGTTGTTATAACAGACGACAAACCATCTACCAGTTCAGTCATTGCAGATAAGCCGAAAACACAAGTAGGCATGGTATGTAACCGTGGTTAAACGGCAGCGAAGCCTCAAATCCGGTCATCTCAGTCCAAAATACCCAAAGATGATAAGACCACCACGACAATTGATAGTAATAGATAGATAGCAATACTTAAAAAAACCTTTAAGCCGCCACCAATATATTTGCGAGAGCCTACCTCTAGTGAGCTGATAAAACAACTCATTGCGGCAATCGGCAAAGACACTTTTAATGTAACATCGGTTAAGCACGGTAGCATCAATGAAACCAAAATCCAGGTAAACGGTGAACATGCATACCGAAAGTTGTCTGACGTCCTGGAGAAGGAGAAAAGATCGTTTTACACATATCAGCTTAAAAGTGCCAAAGGTATTCAGGTCGTTATAAAAGGGATTGACTCTTTTGTAGATACGAATGATGTCAAAACCGGCCTAGAGGACAATGGCTTCAAAATTAAAAATGTTTTTAGTATTAGAAACCGTGAAAAAATTCCTCAACCCATGTTCAGGGTTGAATTGGAACCTAGAGATGTTGCCTTAAAAAAGAATGAAGTGCATCCCATTTATAACCTCAAATATCTTTTGCATCGTACCGTTACCGTTGAGGAGCCTCATAGCGTTTAGGGCCCGTTAAGTGCCTAAACTGCTAAGAATTTGGCCATACTAAGGCCTATTGTAAGTTGCCCGCTGTTTGCGTTATGTGTGGTGAACTTCACGGTACATCACAGTGCAAAAAACCTAAGACTGACTCGAGCGTTAAAAAAAATGTAGTAAGTGTGGGGGTAACCATACTGCAAACCACAGGGATTGCCCTGTCTATACTCACTTCAAGAGGTCAATGACAAATAGGCCATCAATTTTAAATATGCCACCCCAGCAGTCAAACACCACTTCTACAAGCAATTTTCCCCAGGTACGCCAGTCAACCAGCCATGTAAACTTGCAAAACCCCAAACAAATTTCTTATGCAAATGTGGTAAAATCCGATAAACCAAACTTGAATCAGGAGCCCAAGCCTCAAAACTCCGACCTAAATTTTAGCAATCTTGAGGCAACTCTACAGACTCTTGTTCAATCTATAAATACATTTACGGTTTCCATGAAGAACATGATGCAGGTAATGCTGAAAATGCAATCCACTATTTTGCAGGCAATTTTAAAAAAATGAGTTGGTTAAAAATATGTTTCTGGAACGCAAACGGCATCCGCCAACACAAAAACGAACTTGAGCACTTCCTTATGGAAAAGCAAATCGACATAATGTTGATTGCTGAAACCCATTTGACTACCAAGAGTTTTTTCAAAATTAACGACTACATACTGTACGACACAAAAGATCCCCGCGGAAGATTTTGCGGAGGATCGGCAATTCTAATAAAATCCAGAATTAAGCACTTTTTAATGAACGAGACATGTGAGGAGTATCTCCAAGCAACTAATATATGCATTGAATATTTGCATGAAAAAATCGTTATTTCCTCGATCTACTCACCGCCACGATTTTCAATAACAGAAAACCAATACTCAAATTTTTTCAATACTCGATTTTTAGCGGCTGGCGACTATAACGCGAAACACTTTTTGGGGATCACGTTTAATTACCCCGAAAGGCCGTGTGCTTTTTGACACCGTTGAGCTTAGGTGTTATTTCAAGTGGACACCCCACTTATTGGCCGTCAGACCAACGAAAGATCCCAGACGTTATAGACTTTGGAGTTACAATAAATTTTCCCTCAGAATGGATGCAAGTGGAGCCTTCATTAGACTTGTCATCAGATCACTCACCAACTGTATTTTCTGTTTCGTTCCCCCAGGGAGTTAATTGGTTAAAATATAAAAAATATACACATTCAGCGCAAAACATTGCCTTGAGAACGCCTGAGGATATTGATGTGTCAATTAATGAATTTTCTGAACACCTTAATCTAGCCGTACAACATGCCACCACTAGCCATATAAGATCCAGGAATGTTAGCAATAGAACATATTCGTTTGAAATTGAACAGCTTCTAACAGAAAAAAGAAGAGTTAGAAGAGAGTGGCAACTTCGCAGGTCTCCCCAGCTTAAATACAGGCTACGAGAGTGCATAACTCAGTTAAGAAATCTGCTTGAAATCCAAATAATGACTTCCCTTAAAAATTATCTGAAAGGTCTTGATGGTACCCCTCAATCTGACTATTCTCTATGGAAAGCGACAAAAGATCTGAAAAGACCCGTAATAGGTAAGTCACCTTTGCGAACTTCAGCTGGCGACTGGGCAAGAAGTGATTCTGAAAAAGGGATGGTGTATGTTAATCATTTGAGAAATGGTTTTACCACAAATGATACAGCGAATAATTCAGCTGAACTACCATCACACGCTGTTAGACCGCCTATGTCTTTGAGACTTAGTTTTCAAGATTTTTTTTTTTTTTTTTTTAACTTCATTATTTTATTTATTGAATCTACATAAAAAAAAAAAAATGTAATGACAATAAGTATTCAAATCTTAATACTAAAAAAAAAAAATTATGATTAAAGTCCTGCCAGTGCTGGACGAAAATTTATTTTTATGCGAATATTATTTCAGAATTCAGTCATCTGTTTAGAGCTCTAATGGTAGCCAAAGTATCCCTCCTTCTCAGACGGGTATGACCACCAAAATTAAGAATATTAGCTGCAAGAGGATTTGGATGGAATTCAAGTTTGTTAATATACCTTGTCGCGTACTTCACAAATTCAGATTTCACAAAAGGTACGTTCAGATCTGCGTGGATTCGTGAGTTTTTAACGTACCATGGAGCATCTGTAATTCTACGGAGAATTCTATTTTGACTTCTTTGAATTTTCTCAATGTTGGATGCCGAGGCTGTGCCCCATAATTGAATCCCATAGCACCATATTGGCTTTAGAATCGAGTTGTACAGCAAAAATTTACAATCAAGCTTCAAGGTCGAGTTTCTGCCTAGTAGCCAGTTAATTTGCACTGTTTTCAATTTCATCTGCGTTACTTTTGCCTCGATGTGCGACTTCCATGTTAGTCTACGGTCAAGATGAATTCCGAGGTATTTGACTTCACTGTGTTGAGGTATTACTTTATTGTTAATAGTAATGGGTGAGCATGTTCCTAGACGCAGTGCGAATGTAACATGGGCACACTTTTGTTCATTAACCTTGATTTTCCAAAGCTTCAGCCATTTCTCTAGTTTGTCGATATGTTCCTGTAAATTTATTGATGCTTGCTGGTGGTTACTATGTATGCTAAGGAATGCTGTATCATCTGCAAATGTTGAAATGTGAACGTTGGTGCTTGGTGGCATGTCAGATGCGTAGATCAAATATAAGATAGGCCCTAATATGCTGCCTTGGGGAACTCCTGCTTCAATAGACTGAGCGGGGCTTATGAAATCGCCTTCTTTTACTATAAATTGGCGACAATATAAATAGCTTTCCAAAAGGTTATGTATGTTTGCAGGTAAGTTAAACTTTATTTTATGCATTAAGCCATCGTGCCACACTTTATCAAAAGCCTGTGAGACGTCGATGAATAAGGCGGAGCAATATTTTTTATCTTCAAATGCCTTTCTTATGACGTTAACTAACCTGTGTGTTTGCTCAATGGTGCCATGTTTCGCTCTAAAACCAAATTGGTGATCAGGAATACATTCAACCTTATGAAGCATTGGATCCAACTTCGCCTTTAGCAATTTTTCGAAAAGTTTTGATATTGTTGACAGTAGACTTATTAGACGGTATGATTCTACTTTCGTGTGATCCTTCCCTGGCTTAGGAACCATTGTTATCATGGACACCTTCCACTCTGCAGGGTAATACTCAAGTCGTAAAATAGCATTAAAAATAAAAAGAACAATTCTTTTAGCTACACGAGGCAGCTCTACGAGCATTTTGTTTCCGATTTTATCCATACCTGGAGCTTTTTTAAGGTTTAGATTGCCAATAGCATTTTCAATTTCTTGGAAATTGAATCTTAAAGGCACAGGAGGTCTACTAACAATAGGTGGCAACTCATTTGCATTGTCAGACCTATTTGTGGTAAAAACGTTTTTCAAATGGTTAACAAATAAATTACCCTTTTCCGAGTCATCTCTAGCCAAGTCAACAGACGGTTCTCGCAAGGGCGGCTTACCTCTAACTGGCCTTTTTAAACCCTTAGTCGCCCGCCATAAAGAATAGTCGGACTGAGGAGTACCATCCAGACTTTCTAAATACGTTTGTAGAGAAGCCGTTTTTTGGTTTCCAAGCAAACTTCTTAGTTGATTTGTGCACTCACGTAGCCTTGTTTTTAGCTGCGGAGACCTGCGAAGCTGCCACTCTCGTCGAACTCTTCTTTTTTCTAACACAAGTTGCTCGATTTCTGAAGAATATGTTCTATTTTGAAGGTTTCTGCGTGTTAAATAAACTCAAGTTCAGCGGCTTGTTTAAGGGTTTCGCTAAAGTTGCTTAGTGACGCATTAATATCATCAGGTGTTCTTAAAACAATATTCTCAGTGCAATGGGTGCTCAAAATTTTTTTATATTTTAGCCAATTCACTCGGGTGACAGTCCTATGCAAATTGTTTATCGGAGACCAAGTCTCCTGGGGAAAACGCACTGAAATAATAGTAGGTGAATGATCCGATGACAAGTCTAACGAAGGCTCAGCTTGCATCCATTCCACAGGGAACCCCTTTACCACTCCAAAATCAATCACATCAGGAATCTTTCGCCGGTCAGTCGGCCAGTAAGTGGGATGCCCGCTTGATATTACGTCTAAGCCCATTTTAGAAATTGTATCAAAAAGCACTCGACCCTTCGGGGTGATTAAACGTGAGCCCCAAAAAGTGTGTTTTGCGTTGTGATCTCCAGCTGCTATAAAACGAGGTCCTAATGAGGAGAAAAAACTTGAATATTGTGATTCCGTCACTGAAAATCGAGGCGGCGAATAAATCGATGAGATAACCAATTTGTAATGAAAATTTTCCACACAGATATTAGTTGCTTGAAGATAGTCCTCACATGTGTCGTTCAACAAAAAATGCTTTATCCTAGATTTTATCAAGATTGCAGAACCTCCACAATCTCTTCCACGGGGGTCTTTAGTATCGTATAATACGTAGCCGTTAATTTTAAAGAAGCTTGTTGACGTCAAGTGAGTTTCTGCAATCATCATTATATCAATCTGCTTATCCATCAGGAAGTATTCGAGTTCATTTTTGTGTTGGCGGATGCCGTTCGCGTTCCAGAAACATATTTTTAACCAAATCATTTTTTCGAAATAACCTGCAAAATGGTGGATTGCATTTTCACCATTTCCTGCATCATCGTCATCATAGACGACGTAAAAGTGTTTATAGTTTGAATTAGGGTCTGTATTGTTGCCTCAAGGTTACTGAAATTTTGATCGGGCGGTTGAGATATAGATTGTTGATTCGGGTTTGCGAATGTAGACTTAACTACATTAGCATAAGAAATTTGTTTTTGATTTTGAACCGTTTTGTCGGTGGTTGACTGTCCTGTCGGAGGAAAAGAATTATTAGAAAAAATTTGAGTCTGCTGTGGTGGCTTAAAAGCAATTATTGGTTTGTTGTTCATTGAGCGCTTGAGGTGGGTGTAGACGGAGCAACCTCTATAATTAGCTGTGTGGTTTTCACCGCAATTACTGCATTTTTTTATTTTTGGGTCGAATTTCGGCTTATTGCATTGTGCTGTACCATGGAGTTCTCCACACACAACACAAACTGTAGGCAACTTGCAGTACCCTTTAGTGTGGCCAAATTCTTGGCAGTTGTGGCACTGTACGGGTCCTAAGCGCTTATGCGGTTCCTCTACGGTTACTTTTCGATGTAAAAGGAATTTTACACTGTATATTGGATGAACTTTATTTTTCCTTAGGGATCTTTTCACGATTTCTGATGTTTAACACATTTTTTACTTTGAATCTCTTGTCTGTCAAACCGGTCTTAACTTCATCAGTGTCTACGCAAGCGACAATCCCTTTTATTACGACTTGAAGACCTTTAGCGCTTTTAAGCTGATAAGTATAAAAAGCTTTTTTTTCTTTTTCAAAATCGTTAGACAGTTTTCGATAGTCATTTTCATCGTTAACCTGATTTTTAGTTTCGTTAATGTTACCGTGCTTGATGGAGGTAACGTTAAATGTATTTTCTCCGATTACTGAAACAATTTTTCTTACCAGTTCATTGGAGGCAGATTCCCTTAAATAAATTGGTGATGGTTTAAACGATTTTTTTGACGATCCTGTTGGCTCATCCGTTTGTAGAATAGAAAATCTGTTTTGATTGGTTGGTGTAGCGGATTCGGCATCTTTAGAAATTTTTGATTTGGATGCAATTTGAGCAGATTTAGGGCTTCGCTGACGTTTGGTGATGGTGATATACCTATCCATGCCTACTTGCGTTTTTTGTTTATTGGCATTAGTTAGAGTAGAAGATCTTTTATCTTCTGTTGTAACATCTATGTTAGGCGAGCCGGAACAGGAGCGGATTTTATCTCTTGTAGAAAGAAAATTGTCCAATGATTGCCTTATAGATTCTTCTTCAGAAGTCCATATATTTTTGCTGGTGGCGCTAGGCTCTTTTTCAGAATTATTTCTGATGGGATTACTCATACAGAAAACAAAAACTTTAATGTATATTTTTTTCCTACTGGGTAGGTAGTCTTTACGCACAATTACAACAATAACAATGCACTGCCACCGCACTTGTTTTATTGAAATTGATTTTATTGTTTAGTTACTGAAATGTGAGGAATTTATTTTCCCGTTGTTTTTTAAAATAATTTGTTATTGTTTTTACAATTTATTACAATATATTATTGTTTATATGTAAGTTTAAAAATTAGTGAGCACAATGATTTTTTGTTTGTTTGTTTGTTTTTTTTTTTTTTTTGTTTTTTGTTCACTGTTTAATTATACGACTGTGCGGTTGGAGAGTCACAGAGTGAATGATTTCACTCTGTGACTCTCAAGATGTTGAAAATGTTATTCGTATTGATAAAATTACTGGTAAAATGCTTGAGCAGCTACCTCGTGTAGCTCGTAGGATTCTTCTTTTTATTTTTAACGCTATTTCACGTCTCGAGTATTATCCTGCAGAGTGGAAGGTGTCTATGATTACTATGATACCCAAACCAGGGAAGGATCCCACTAAAGTAGAATCATACAGACCAATACGTCTACTGCCAACAATTTCAAAGCTGTTCGAAAAATTGTTAATGGCAAAGTTGAGTCCAATGTTGAACAATGTGGGATGCATCTCTGATCATCAATTTGGCTTTCGGGCTAAACACAGCACCATAGAACAAACGCACAGACTAGTCAATGTCATAAGACAGACTTTTGAGGAGAAGAAGTATTGCTCAGACCTATTCATTGACATTTCTCAAGCTTTTGATAAAGTGTGGCACGAGGGCTTGATACACAAAATAAAGATGAACTTGCCTGCAAATACACACAAGCTTCTGGAAAGCTATTTATGTGGCCGGAAGTTTGTTATCAGAGAAGGCGACTTTATAAGCCCAACTCAGCCAATTGAGGCAGGAGTTCCCCAAGGTAGCATTCTGGGACCCACTTTATATTTAATTTACACTTCTGACATGCCAACCAGCACACACTTCAACTTTTGCAGATACCACAGCATTCTGCAGCGCACATGAAAACCATCAAGTAGCTTCGCGAAATTTGCAGGAGTATATTTCAATATTAGAGATGTGGTTAAAACTTTGGAAAATTAAAGTTAATGAATAAAAGTGTGCTCACGTTACATTTACACTGCGTAGACAAACATGTTCAGCCATCGAAATTAACAATTCACCTATTACGCAGCAAAATGAAGTCAAGTACCTTGGTATTCATCTCGACCGTAGGTTAACGTGGAAGCCTCACATTGGCGCGAAAGTCACTCAGCTAAAAATAAAAGCAGCGCAATTAAATTGGCTAATGGGCAGAAATTCTACATTGAAATTAGATTGCAAACTTTTGTTATACAACGCAATACTCAGCGTCAAACTTTGAAAAAATTCAAAGGCGACAAAACAAAATTCTTCGAACAATTACTGCAGCTCCATGGTACGTAAAAGACTCCCGAATTCACAAGGATCTGTGTGTTCCACTAATAAAAGATGAGTTTTCAAAGCATGCGATAAGGTATATCAGCAAATTGGAACTTCACCCAAACCTTCTTGCACGAAACATACTTAATTTTAGTGGTCACACTCGGTTGAGAAGAAGGGATACCGTTGCCACCATCAGAGCGTTAAGTAGGTGATTTTACCGATATAATATGCGCATAATAAAACTTTTTGTCTAGCATTGGCTGGACTTAGTTAATTTATTGTATTTAGTAATAAGATTTGAATACTTATTGTTAGTTCACATTGTGAATATTCAATAAATAAAAAAAGCTAAAAAAAAAAACGAAAAAAAAAAATATTCTGTCGTCGATTTCATTTATAACACGGTTGATCGTTTTACATACGGCACTTTGACACATTCCCATCAAGTAGTAATTTCTAACAGTGTGTTGGAAACTTCCACTAGCCAGAAGCGATAAAGTTACAGCCAGTTGCAGCTTTGGGAGTAAGGCTGTAGACATATGCCCCTCGACATTGGCTGGACTTAGTTAATTTATTGTATTTAGTATTAAGATTTGAATACTTATTGTTAGTTCACATTGTGAAGATTCAATAAATAAATAAAAGCTAAAAAAAAAAAAAAAAAAATATGCCCCTCGAAATATATTTCACAAAGAACAAAATTAAACGCTTCTTTTGAAAGTCTAAAGCGCTTAATAAACCTAGAAAATTTTATAGTTTTTATTAAAGAAAACGATGATGTAATTTACTTACGCATTAGTCGGCAAGGACATCGGATCGCTTTTATCCCTCATTTCTTTTCTAATACGTACTGCGTTATAGTCATCTTCAGAATCTGAAGACGATAAGCACAGCAATATTAGTGTAGCCATTTTTGCTATAAACTTTGTTTTAAAAAATGTTTAAATTTACTTAATTTATTTAAATAAGCCGCGAAAATTTGGTTTGTTTTTTTTTTATTTTGTATTAAACATATACGTCTTCTTATTTTTCGTGTCATCCAACTGATAATGATATACACAAAAATTTCGATACGTCAGCTATCGAATGCTATAATCCATCCATTCGATACGTGACGAAATTTTATTCGATACGAAAGCCTACTCGTTCGCGTATGCGGTAATTCGGCCCCTGTTCTGATGTGGGTAATCCCATATGTTTGAAAAAAATCTGTAATTTCTTTCGAAACAAACTGCTTGCCGTTATCACTACGAATGTACTGCGGTACACCAGCGGTTAGAAATACCTCTGTTAGATAATAATGGATAACATTGGCAGAAGTGGCAGCTTTCAAGGCTTTAAGGAACATACATTTTGTTAAGTGGTCCAGAACAACAAAAATAACTGAGTTTCGATTTTTTGAGATAGGATATGGTCCTAAAAAATCACAATACAGTCTTTCAAATGGTCGATTAGTGATAAACTGGTTCCCCATCGGGGGTCTTGATATCTGGTTTGGTGATTTCATGCTTTTACAAATATCGCAGTTCTTTATAAAGCTTTTTACATCTTTTAACATTGTTGGCCAGAAATATTTACATCTTATTCGAAACAGGGTCTTATCTACACCACCATGACAAGTGGAATCTGAATCGTGTGCTAATTTCATAATTTCGGTCTTCAGGGATTCTGGAACCCAGATTCTCCATACATCAGTTTCTCCATCTTCAAAACCTTTTCGGAAGTTAACTCGTTTAAGAATAATATTACCTGATAACTTAAGGTCGGATACAGAGTCTAGGTTTTCTGATATTGCCTTACGTTTTTCCGCATATTCATCACTCTCAAACGCAGGCGATGACAGACCAATATCTACCATACTATTTCCCACTGCTATTTCATCGACCTCCATCCTAGACAAGCAGTCTGGCACTACGTTTAAGGCTCCCTTCCCTTATTCTATGGTAAAATCGTACCTCTGCAATTTTAAACTCCAACGGGCTAATCTCCCACTCAGTTCCTTTTGGGACATAAGCCATTTCAAGGATGAGTGATCTGTTATTATGCGAAAAGCAAGACCCTCAATGTATGGCCTGAATCTATTTACACAAACATGGGTGGCCATACATTCAGTCTCAATCACTATGTAATTTTTCTGTGCTTTGTTTAATTTTTGTGACACAAAAGCAATTGGGTGCTCCTTACCGTCATCATCATATTTAAAAAGGACACCACCTACGCCAGATCTTGAGGCATGATATTGGATAATGAACTCTTTTTCGAAGTTAGGTTGCATCAAAACTGGTGCTTGAGTCTTTCAAACGAATTTCTAGCTTCTTCAGTAAGTACAAAGGGTTTATTTGTCTTCTTCAAACAATTTGTTAAAGGACTAGCCAAGTTGTCAAAATTGTCAATGAAGCTCCGATACCAATTGGCCATTCCAATGAACCTCCTTATTGGCTTAGGGCTCTTTGGTATTGGAAAGTTTACAATTGAATTAACTTTATCAGGGTCCACTTTTAAACAAACGTCACCCACCATGTAACCCAAATACCGAATTTCCTTTTGACAAAATTTACTTTTGTTCACATTAATCGTCAATTTAGCATTTTTAAGATATAAGGCTACCTCCGATAAAAGTTGAATGTGAGATGAAAAGTCATGACTACAAACCAGTAAGTCATCCAGATAAATAAATACGTTTTCCCGTAGGCGAGAAGGTATAACTCGATCCATTAGTCGACTCATTGTCTGAGGGCCATTACAAAGTCCGAAGGGCATGTACTTATACTGATATAAAGGCTTCCCAGGTATAGCGAATGCAGTTTTCTCTTTGGACGATTCAGATAGAGGTATTTGGAGAAATGCATCCTTCAGATCTATCCCGCTTATAAAAAAAGTATTATTGAGTCTACTCAAAAGGCCGCCTATATGAGGCAGAGGGTAAGAATCTTTCTTCGTCACTGCATTTAATCTTCTCGAATCTATACACAATCTAATCTTGCCAGGTTTCCTAACTAGGACTGCTGGTGAACACCATTGAGAATTAGATTCCTCTATTACTCCTAGTTTCAGTAACCTCTCAATCTCGTTATACGCTTCCTCTTGTCGCGGAGGCGATTGTGGATAATGTTTACATCGATGTTATGTTCCAATACATTGGTGCATCTGTTCTGGAGAGAGTTTGTGAAAATAATGTATTTCGCTCAAATCACTAGACAGCTCTGATAAGGAAAAAACGGAGGGTGGTATTATATCCGGGGCTAGAGCGAATTCCTTCCAAAAATCTACGCCAAAATAAGAGTCCTTGTCACGTCCCGAAAAGTAATTCGTAGCATGCAGTACCCAACGACCCCTTGTCGAGCCCCGTTTGCAGTACGAATTGAAGATTTAATCGCCTTAAATGAAATGTTAATTTTTTCTAAAAATGACAAACAATTTTTCCCCAACACGGAAACGTTAGCCCCGCTGTCAAGCAGACCAGTTAAAATTTCATTAAAAACTTTGACTCTAGCAAATGGTCGATCATCACCACCATGAACAACACAACCTTCTAGTATTTTTCGGAGTGTTTCCGTTTTCGAAATCTTAACCTACATTTCACTACTTTACGTGAAGGTTCTTTGCAAGGAGGTTTGGCATTATTTTGGTATGAACATAGTTTGAAAAGGATGTTGTCTGTGTACCATTGTCTTTGACTTGAATGAATAAAAGGATAAGGAAAATTGTTAAAATTTGTACTTAAAGAATACTCGGGGTTTATTGGGATGGACGAGAGTTCCCGGTTGCCTGATCGTCCATTTTCCGATTTCCCGAAATATGTTTATGTATTTTCGAATAGTCGGACTTATCTTTCCTAATAGCGAATTGAATTACTTCAATCTGCGGATCTGTCTCTTCGAAGTCCTCTTTGGTTGGAGGAGGTTCTTCTAACTCATTCACAACGCGAGATTGCCCTGTACCTGAATTCAAAAACTTTGTTTCACGATGCAGATGTTCTCGCAACTCTTCAACCATACGGTCGTGTTAATTGAAAGCGGACAAAAATAATTTTTAATACATGTTGGTAAACAAACATACAAAAACAATAATACATAGTGTTAGCGGTTTTCTACTTATACCGTCGCTTTTTTTTATAGCACTCCGATTAAAAACAACTACGTCCGTTCACTATCAAAGCTAGACTCTGACTGACTTTTTTTCATCTCGACCGTAGGTTAACGTGGAAGTCTCACATTGATGCGAAAGTTACTCAGTTAAAGTTAAAAGCAACGCAACTAAATTGGCTTATGGGCACAACGCAATTTTAAAGCCTATATGGTGCTATGGAATTCAATTATGGGGCACCGCCTCCATATTGGCAAATTGTAGCCAAGGAAAAGCAACAGCCAAAAGATTATAGGATGAACTTGCTCTTAAGCTGAATTCCTATGGATCACCAACTAAGGACGTAAAATTATGGAGAAAGGTTAAGTTGAAAGATTGGTGTAAATCATGTGAATTAAATATTTATAAATATTTATAAGGTCTGCACTTTTGCAGACCAAAAATTCAATGCCAAGAAAAAAATTTCTTTTAACAAGGCATCAAAGCAAAAAACTGGTGGTGGACCTTACGAAGAGATGATTTTAACTTCTGCTGAAGAACAAATAATTCAAGCTACAGGCGTTGACCTTCGTGTGGAAGGACTCTCTTCGGTAAAAACTTTTGGTAAAGCAAAGGTTTCCAATACATGTGAGTTAGATGCCGCCATTTTAGAGGATGAAGATGAGGTCATTGAAGATACGAATGAATGTGCCAAGAAAAGCCAAGATCTTATTCAAAGAAGGAAAAATACTCAAAATTTGTCTTCACACGTGGTATCGACAGAAGAGTACCAATGTCAATTACAATCAAAGACTGATCGAATATTACTTCTTTTAACTTCACACACCCAAAAGATGGAGCAATATAAAAACGAGCAAAATGAAAAATTTGAACGTTTGCTAAAAATTAAAGAAAGATCTCCAAATATTAGAGAGGAGAAGCACAGTAGTAATATGGCAATCAAACAAGTAGGTCTTGAAATAAAACAAGTAAGAGTGTAGTATATATAAGAGTGTAGCTGGGCCGAATCTAAAATACCCTTCACGATAGTCACGAATATGTATAGTATATTAAAAATGTGACCTAAATATGCTCGGTTATATATGAACCGATATCGGATTTTTCTATTTTCTGTATTTTAGTAACCTTCTTTTATTACGAGAATTGCTTTCCAGCAAAAAAAAAAAAAATTTTTAATGGAAAAATCGGTTCAGGCTATATCTCGGGTATATATGGACCGATATCGAAAATTTTAATTTTCCATATTTATATAACCTTATATCATTATCAGAACTGCTTTTGAGCACAACAAATTGTTTAAGTTCGCTTACGCGATATTTTCATGAAAAACCCGATTTAGGCTATATCTCGGGTATATATGGACCGATATCAGAAATTTTAATTTTCTCTATTTTCGTAACCTTCTTTTATAACAAGAACTGCTTTTCAGTAAAAAAAAAAATGTTATTGGAAAAATCGGTTCAGGCTATATCTCGAGTATATATGGACCGATATCGGATTTTTTCTTTTTCCATATTTATATAACCTTATTTCATTACCAGAACTGCTTTTGAGCACAAAAAAGTTGTTTACTCGGCATTTTCATCAAAAAACCTGTTAAGCTATATATCGGGTATATATGAACCGATATCGGAAATTTTCATTTTCCATATTTATATAACCTTATTTTATTACCAGAACTGCTTTAAGGTGAAAAAAGTTGTTTAAGTTCGCTTACGCGCCATTTTCATGAAAACCACGGTTTAGGCTATATCTCTGGTATATATGGACCGGTATCGGAAATTTTCATTTTTCATATTTATATAACCTCATCTTATTACCAGAACTGTTTTTAGCAAAAAAAAGTTGTTTAAGTTCGCTTACGCGACATTTTCATGAAAAACCCGGTTTGCGCTATATCTCGGGTATATATGGACCGATATCGGAAATTTTCATTTTTCATACCTATATAACCTTATTTCATTACCAGAACTGCTTTTGAGCACAAAAAAGTTGTTTAAGTTCGCTTACGCGGCATTTTCATGAAAAACCTGGTTTGGGCTATATCTCGGGTATATATGGACCGATACCGAAAATTTTCATTTTTCATATTTATATGACCCTATTTCATTACCAGAACTGCTTTTGAGCACAAAAAAGTTGTTTAAGTTCGCTTACGCGACATTTTCATGAAAGCCCCGATTTGGGCTATATCTCGGGTATATATGGACCGATATCGAAAATTTTCATTTTTCATATTTATATGACCCTATTTCATTACCAGAACTGCTTTTGAGCACAAAAAAGTTGTTTAAGTTCACTTACGCGACATTTTCATGAAAACCCCGATTTGGGCTATATCTCGGGTATATATGGACCGATATCGAAAATTTTCATTTTTCATATTTATATGACCCTATTTCATTACCAGAACTGCTTTTGAGCACAAAAAAGTTGTTTAAGTTCGCTTACGCGACATTTTCATGAAAAACCCGGCCTAGGCTATATCTCGGGTATATATGGACCGATATCGGAAATTTTCATTTTCCATATTTATGTAACCTAATTTTATTACCAGAACTGCTTTTGAGCAAAAAAAAGTTATTTAGCTTCGCCTATGCGACATTTTCATTAAAAATCCGATTTGGGCTATATCTCGGGTATATATGGACCGATATCTGAAAAAAAAATTTTTTTGCCTTTTAGTCACCATGCTTAATAAGTGTGTGAAGTTTGAAGCAAAACGAACAACTTTTGTTTTCAAAAATTTTCATACAAAACTGCAAAAAAATGGCTTTTTTCGGAATTTTGAATATATCTCAGCTATACGTGGACCGATATTACTGAATTTCAATAGCAAACCCATGAATCGATGGGGTAAAAGAATGGTGAAAGAAAAAAGTTTCTAAGTCTAATGGTTTTCTCAGAAACGGTATTTCAACAGCGGACAGACGGACAGACGGACATCGCTTAATCGACTTTTCCATTAATTCTGATTCAGAATATATATACTTTATAGGGTCGCAAAAAAAAACTGTAGAAATTACAAACGGAATCACAAAATTATATATACCCTTAACATTTTTGTGAAGGGTATAAAAACTACAGCTACAGATGCTCCAATAAAACCTGTGCCTATTAGCTATACTTCTCTAATAAAATTTTATGATAACTGCTGTACTCGTATATGTGCAAAAATGTGCAAATGAATCAAAATTTGATTTCTTTTTTTTATCCTTAAGTAATTAGTGAATTAAAATGTGATCTTTTATGGACTGATTTTTATAAGTATTTAGATTATTTATAAGTATTTACATTTAATTAATTTAGATTTAATTAATGAGTTTTTTATTTTCTTTAAAAAATGAATTCAAATGTAATAAATTTTTTTTATTTTCTATCTTATAAGTGAGCAATTTATTTGGTCTCTAATTTTTTGTCCAATACGTGTTAATTGCGTTTCATTTCCGATATTAGGGGTTATAACAGAAGTGTTAGGATGAGGAATATTTTCTGTGTATGAAGGAACCTTGAAGTGAATACATAAGTTGTGCTATGCGGAACACACATTTCCGAATTTTGCAATCTTTTCTGGTGCATAACGACTTCTTTTGTCGTTGCTTAGAATTTTCCCTCGAATTTTAAGTATTCCTATTGTCCTTTCAACAATACAATATTTTAATGCACTTCATTAAAACAATATTTTAATGAAGTGCATGCCTTTGGCATGCACTTCATTAAAATAAGATTCAGCAGAACCTTCTTCAGGATTTCTATAAGGTGTAATTAACCACGGTTCAATGGGATATCCTGAGTCGCCTGAAATAATATATGTATTTATATATAAGAAACTAATGATAATGAAAAATGATAAAAATATCAAAATAGTCAATGTACGTACCTAGAAACCAAACATTTTTTAGTTCCTCTGTACTATAGAGTTCCTCCAAAAAATGCCCTTCTTCGGACTGCTTCCAAATAAAGGAGTCGTGCGATGCCCCTCCATATCTGGAATTAATTGATAAAATTTTGTATTCGTGATCAAAGATCTGAAAATATGGATGAATATAATAAATATGTATGTACGTAAATAAATTAAGACATTATTGAGATATAGAGTTTAGACTATGGTACCCCTTCCTGTTCATTTTCTGAGGGCTTTTGGAGGCCAAAATGGGTATCATCAACACACCCGAATACTGAAAAAATGTCACATTAAAAAAGAATTTACAGACATTGTATTACTATAATGTCATATAATTACCTCCAGGGAGTTTAAATTTTTGCATGAATGATTCCACGCATGAAGTAGATTAATTTGGGAGAAATTTTATAAACCCTGGACATATTCTGTCTTGAAGAGGAATCATTGAAAAAAATCATTGGACAATCTCCTGTCTCTAAGAGATAAAAACCGCACGCGTTCGTGCTCGCCAAACATTGTTGTTGCAACAGACGACAAACCATCTTCAAGTCTAGCTATTGTTGATAAACCGAAAACTCAAGTGGGTATGGATAGGTATATAACCGTGGTTAAACGTCAGCGGAGCCCTAAATCCGCGCAAATATCATCGCAACCAAAAATGTCTAAGGGCGATATTACCTCTGCGACAACGGATAGTAATAGGTTTGCTATCCTTCAGACTGACGAGCCAACTACATCAAAAAAAACATTTAAACCGCCACCAATATACTTGAGGGAACCTACATCTAATGAGCTGGTAAAAACACTTATTACGGCAATTGGTAAAGACACCTTCAACGTAACATCAGTGAAGCACGGACAAATAAGTGAAACAAAAATCCAAGTAAACTGCGAAAATGATTACCGAAAACTTTCTGCCGCTCTGGAAAAAGAGAAAATATATTTTTATACTTATCAACTTAAAAGTGCTAAAGGCCTTCAGGTTGTTATAAAAGGTATTGACCATTATGTAGACACGGATGAGGTTAAGACTGCACTGCTAGATAAAGGCTTTAAAATAAAAAATATGGTAAATATGCGGAACCGTGAAAAGATTCCTCAACCCATGTTTAGGGTTGAACTGGTGCCAGGGGATGTTATTCTCAAAAAGAATGAAACTCACCCAATTTATAACCTTAAATTTCTTCTTCATCGCAGAGTTACCGTTGAGGAGCCGCACAAGCGTTTAGGGCCCGTTCAATGCCTAAACTGCCAGGAATTTGGCCATACTAAGGCCTATGTAAACTGCCCACAATTTGTGTGGTGTGTGGAGAACTGCACGGCACATCACAGTGCAAAAAGTCAAACTGACTCAAGTGTTACAAAATGCAGTAACTGTGGAGGCAACCATACTGCAAATTACAGGGGCTGCCCTGTCTATACTCACTTTAAGCAGTCAATGACAAATAAGTCATCAATCACCTATAAACAACCCCAGCAGCCAAACATAATTCATACAAACAATTTTCCGGAGATAGGCCAGTCAACCAGCCAAATAATTATGCAAAACCCCAAACAAGTTTCATATGCTAGTGTGGTCAAAACCGATACACAAAACTTGAATCAGGAGCCCAAGCCCCAAAATTCCGATCAAAATTTTACCAATCTTGAAGCAACTCTGCAGACTCTTGTTCAATCCATTAACACTTTTACCGTCTCTATGACGAACATGATGCAGGAAATGCTGAAAATGCAATCCACTATTTTGCAGGCAATTTTAACAAAATGAATTGGTTTAAAATATGTTTCTGGAACGCAAACGGCATCCGCCAACACAAAAATGAACTTGAGCACTTCCTTATGGAAAAGCAAATCGATGTAATGATGATTGCTGAAACTAATTTGACAAGCAATAGTCATTTCAAAATTAATGGCTACACACTGAATGACACTAAAGATCCTCGTGGAAGGTCTTGTGGAGGCTCAGCAATTCTAATAAAAAATAAAATTAAGCACTATTGTCTGCATTCGACACGTGAGAAGTATCTCCAAGCAACTAATATATGCATTGAATATTTGTATGAAAAAATCGTTATTTCTTCGATCTACTCACCGCCACGATTTTCAATAACAGAAAATCAGTATTCACTTTTTTTCAAATCACTTGTTTCTCGATTTTTAGCGACTGGTGACTATAACGCTAAGCACACTTTTTGGGGATCACGTTTAATTTCCCCAAAAGGCCGTGAGCTTTTTGACACAGTTTCTAAACTAGGCTTAGACGTGATTTCAAGCGGACATCCCACTTATTGGCCCTCGGAGCGGCGAAAGATTCCAGATGTTATAGATTTTGGAGTTGCAAAAAATTTTCCTTTAGAATGCAAGTAGAGTCTTCATTAGATTTGTCATCGGACCACTCACCCACTATAATATCCGTTTCGTTCCCCCAGGCTCCCCGTATAGTGACTTGGCGTTCGCCATCACTAAAGTTAATTGGCTAAAATATAAGAAATATTTGAGTACTCATTGTACAGAAAATATTGCCTTGAAAACCCCTGAGGATGTTGATATATCAATTAAAGATTTTTCTGAAGACCTTAAACTGGCCGTGCAACATGATACTATTAACAAAGAATTGTCATTCTTTGTTTTTAAGTAAAAAGGCGATGCGAGACGGTTGCTGGTTGAGTATAAACTAAACTTTATTTTTCGTTCTCTGTGCTTAACAGCTACTTACAAAGTGTGTTGAATTATCTTTTTATACGGGGTGACTTAGATATATATATTTATTTGCAGGGATGTCACTACACCTCCCTTTTTATATAAAAAAAAATGATGAAATAACTTTCGTATAATTATTTGCAAAGGTGGCACTATACCTGCCTCTTTATATAGGGTTATTTCATGATTTTTTTTTTTGTTATTTTGTTTGTTTTTACAAATGTTTCTTTTTCTGATTCAATTTGGTTTTTGTTTTTTTTTTGTTCCAAAAATGACGATATGTTTAAATTGATCAGGCTTAATTATCTCATGATTTTTGTTTGGAGTAAACATAGATCTGTATAAACATATTCTTTCACAGAAGTTGAAAAAAATTTTTTTTTGAAAATAAAATTTTAAGTGTATAAATATTTCTGAAATAATATCAGAAATTATTAAAAATGTTAGCATAGAATTATTGTTTTTCTTCCTATGATTTTTTTCTTTTTGAAATTATGAAAACTTTGTTCAGAAATAAATACATATTATTATGACAAAAAACAAGTAAAAGTGTAGTATATTCGGCTGGGCCGAATCAAAAATACCCTTCACGATAGTCACGAATATGTATACTATATTAAAAATGTGACCTAAATATGCTCGGTTATATATGAACCGATATCGGATTTTTCTATTTTCTGTATTTTAGTAACCTTCTTTTATAACGAGAATTGCTTTCCAGCAAAAAAAAAAAAAAAAATTTTTAATGGAAAAATCGGTTCAGGCTATATCTCGAGTATATATGGACCGATATCGGATTTTTTCTTTTTCCATATTTATATAACCTTATTTCATTACCAGAACTGCTTTTGAGCACAAACAAGTAAGAGTGTAGTATATTCGGCTGGGCCGAATCTAAAATACCCTTCACGATAGTCACGAATATGTATAGTATATTAAAAATGTGACCTAAATATGCTCGGTTATATATGAACCGATATCGGATTTTTCTATTTTCTGTATTTTAGTAACCTTCTTTTATAACGAGAATTGCTTTCCAGCAAAAAAAAAAAAAAATTTTTTTAATGGAAAAATCGGTTCAGGCTATATCTCGGGTATATATGGACCGATATCGAAAATTTTAATTTTCAATATTTATATAACCTTATATCATTACCAGAACTGCTTTTGAGCACAACAAATTGTTTAAGTTCGCTTACGTGATATTTTCATGAAAAACCCGATTTAGGCTATATCTCGGGTATATATGGACCGATATCAGAAATTTTAATTTTCTCTATTTTCGTAACCTTCTTTTATAACAAGAACTGCTTTTCAGTAAAAAAAAAATGTTATTGGAAAAATCGGTTCAGGCTATATCTCGAGTAAGTATGGACCGATATCGGATTTTTTCTTTTTCCATATTTATATAACCTTATTTCATTACCAGAACTGCTTTTGAGCACAAAAAAGTTGTTTACTCGGCATTTTCATCAAAAAACCTGTTAAGCTATATATCGGGTATATATGAACCGATATCGGAAATTTTAATTTTCCATATTTATATAACCTTATTTTATTACCAGAACTGCTTTAAGGTGAAAAAAGTTGTTTAAGTTCTCTTACGCGGCATTTTCATGAAAACCACGGTTTAGGCTATATCTCTGGTATATATGGACCGATATCGGAAATTTTCATTTTCCATATTTATATAACCTCATCTTATTACCAGAACTGTTTTAAGCAAAAAAAGTTGTTTAAGTTCGCTTACGCGACATTTTCATGAAAAACCCGGTTTGCGCTATATCTCGGGTATATATGGACCGATATCGGAAATTTTCATTTTTCATACCTATATAACCTTATTTCATTACCAGAACTGCTTTAAGGTGAAAAAAGTTGTTTAAGTTCGCTTACGCGACATTTTCATGCAAAACCCGGTTTGGGCTATATCTCGGGTATATATGGACCGATATCGGAAATTTTCATTTTTCATACCTATATAACCTCATCTTATTACCAGAACTGTTTTAAGCAAAAAAAGTTGTTTAAGTTCGCTTACGCGACATTTTCATGAAAAACCCGGTTTGCGCTATATCTCGGGTATATATGGACCGATATCGGAAATTTTCATTTTTCATACCTATATAACCTTATTTCATTACCAGAACTGCTTTAAGGTGAAAAAAGTTGTTTAAGTTCGCTTACGCGACATTTTCATGCAAAACCCGGTTTGGGCTATATCTCGGGTATATATGGACCGATATCGGAAATTTTCATTTTTCATACCTATATAACCTTATTTCATTACCAGAACTGCTATAAGGTGAAAAAAGTTGTTTAAGTTCGCTTACGCGACATTTTCATGAAAAACCCGGTTTGGGCTATATCTCGGGTATATATAGACCGATATCGAAAATTTTCATTTTCCATACTTATACAACCTTATTTTATTACCAAAACTACTTTTAAGCAAAAAAAGTTGTTTAAGTTCGCTTACGCGGCAATTTCATGAAAACCCCGTTCCAGGCTATATCTGCGGTATATATGAACCGATATCGGAAATTTTCATTTTTCATATTCATATAACCTTATTTTGTTACCAGAACCGCTTTTAAGCAAAAAAAGTTGTTTAATTTCGCTGACGCGGCATTTTCATGAAAAACCCGTTCTAGGCTATATCTCGGGTATATATGGACCGATATCGGAAATTTTCATTTTTCATATATATGTTACCTAATTTCATTACCAGAACTGCTTTTGAGCACAAAAAAGTTGTTTAAGTTCGCTTACGCGGCATTTTCATGAAAAACCTGGTTTGGGCTATATCTCTGGTATATATGGACCGATATCAGAAATTTTCATTTTCCATATTTATATAACCTCATCTTATTACCAGAACTGTTTTAAGCAAAAAAAAGTTGTTTAAGTTCGCTTACGCGACATTTTCATGAAAAACCCGGTTTGCGCTATATCTCGGGTATATATGGACCGATATCGGAAATTTTCATTTTTCATACCTATATAACCTTATTTCATTACCAGAACTGCTTTAAGGTGAAAAAAGTTGTTTAAGTTCGCTTACGCGACATTTTCATGAAAAACCCGGTTTGGGCTATATCTCGGGTATATATGGACCGATATCGGAAATTTTCATTTTTCATACCTATATAACCTTATTTCAGTACCAGAACTGCTTTAGGGTGAAAAAAGTTGTTTAAGTTCGCTTACGCGACATTTTCATGAAAAACCCGATTTGGGCTATATCTCGGGTATATAGACCGATATCGAAAATTTTCATTTTCCATACTTATACAACCTTATTTTATTACCAAAACTACTTTTAAGCAAAAAAAAGTTGTTTAAGTTCGCTTACGCGGCAATTTCATGAAAACCCCGTTCCAGGCTATATCTGCGGTATATATGAACCGATATCGGAAATTTTCATTTTTCATATTTATATAACCTTATTTTGTTACCAGAACCGATTTTAAGCAAAAAAAGTTGTTTAATTTCGCTGACGCGGCATTTTCATGAAAAACCTATTCTAGGCTATATCTCGGGTATATATGGACCGATATCGGAAATTTTCATTTTTCATATATATGTAACCTAATTTCATTACCAGAACTGCTTTTGAGCACAAAACAGTTGTTTAAGTTCGCTTACGCGGCATTTTCATGAAAAACCTGGTTTGGGCTATATCTCGGCTATATATGGACCGATATCGAAAATTTTCATTTTTCATATTTATATGACCCTATTTCATTACCAGAACTGCTTTTGAGCACAAAAAAGTTGTTTAAGTTCGCTTACGCGACATTTTCATGAAAACCCCGATTTGGGCTATATCTCGGGTATATATGGACCGATATCGAAAATTTTCATTTTTCATATTTATATGACCCTATTTCATTACCAGAACTGCTTTTGAGCACAAAAAAGTTGTTTAAGTTCGCTTACGCGACATTTTCATGACAAACCCGGTCTAGGCTATATCTCGGGTATATATGGACCGATATCGGAAATTTTCATTTTCCATATTTATGTAACCTAATTTTATTACCAGAACTGCTTTTGAGCAAAAAAAAGTTATTTAGCTTCGCCTATGCGACATTTTCATTAAAAATCCGATTTGGGCTATATCTCGGGTATATATGGGCCGATATCTGAAAAAAAAAATTTTTTGCCTTTTAGTCACCATGCTTAATAAGTGTGTGAAGTTTGAAGCAAAACGAACAACTTTTGTTTACAAAAATTTTCATACAAAACTGCAAAAAAAATTGCTTTTTTCGGAATTTTGAATATATCTCAGCTATACGTGGACCGATATTACTGAATTTCAATAGCAAACCCATGAATCGATGGGGTAAAAGAATGGTGAAAGAAAAAAGTTTCTAAGTCTAATGGTTTTCTCAGAAACGGTATTTCAACAGCGGCCAGACGGACATCGCTTAATCGACTTTTCCATTAATTCTGATTCAGAATATATATACTTTATAGGGCCGCAAAAAAAAAACTGTAGAAATTACAAACGGAATCACAAACTTATATATACCCTTAACATTTTTGTGAAGGGTATAAAAAGTTGTTTACTCGGCATTTTCATCAAAAAACCTGTTAAGCTATATATCGGGTATATATGAACCGATATCGGAAATTTTAATTTTCCATATTTATATAACCTTATTTTATTACCAGAACTGCTTTAAGGTGAAAAAAGTTGTTTAAGTTCGCTTACGCGGCATTTTCATGAAAACCACGGTTTAGGCTATATCTCTGGTATATATGGACCGATATCGGAAATTTTCATTTTCCATATTTATATAACCTCATCTTATTACCAGAACTGTTTTAAGCAAAAAAAAGTTGTTTAAGTTCGCTTACGCGACATTTTCATGCAAAACCCGGTGTGGGCTATATCTCGGGTATATATGGACCGATATCGGAAATTTTTATTTTTCATACCTATATAACCTTATTTCATTACCAGAACTGCTTTAAGGTGAAAAAAGTTGTTTAAGTTCGCTTACGCGACATTTTCATGCAAAACCCGGTTTGGGCTATATCTCGGGTATATATGGACCGATATCGGACATTTTCATTTTTCATACCTATATAACCTTATTTCAGTACCAGAACTGCTTTAAGGTGAAAAAAGTTGTTTAAGTTCGCTTACGCGACATTTTCATGAAAAACCCGGTTTGGGCTATATCTCGGGTATATATAGACCGATATCGAAAATTTTCATTTTCCATACTTATACAACCTTATTTTATTACCAAAACTACTTTTAAGCAAAAAAAGTTGTTTAAGTTCGCTTACGCGGCAATTTCATGAAAACCCCGTTCCAGGCTATATCTGCGGTATATATGAACCGATATCGGAAATTTTGATTTTTCATATTTATATAACCTTATTTTGTTACTAGAACCGCTTTTAAGCAAAAAAAGTTGTTTAGTTTCGCTGACGCGGCATTTTCATGAAAAACCCGTTCTAGGCTATATCTCGGGTATATATGGACCGATATCGGAAATTTTCATTTTTCATATATATGTAACCTAATTTCATTACCAGAACTGCTTTTGAGCACAAAAAAGTTGTTTAAGTTCGCTTACGCGGCATTTTCATGAAAAACCTGGTTTGGGCTATATCTCGGGTATATATGGACCGATATCGAAAATTTTCATTTTTCATATTTATATGACCCTATTTCATTACCAGAACTGCTTTTGAGCACAAAAAAGTTGTTTAAGTTCGCTTACGCGACATTTTCATGAAAACCCCGATTTGGGCTATATCTCGGGTATATATGGACCGATATCGAAAATTTTCATTTTTCATATTTATATGACCCTATTTCATTACCAGAACTGCTTTTGAGCACAAAAAAGTTGTTTAAGTTCGCTTACGCGACATTTTCATGAAAAACCCGGTCTAGGCTATATCTCGGGTATATATGGACCGATATCGGAAATTTTCATTTTCCATATTTATGTAACCTAATTTGATTACCAGAACTGCTTCTGAACAAAAAAAAGTTATTTAGCTTCGCCTATGCGACATTTTCATTAAAAATCCGATTTGGGCTATATCTCGGGTATATATGGACCGATATCTGAAAAAAAAATTTGTTGCCTTTTAGTCACCATGCTTAATAAGTGTGTGAAGTTTGAAGCAAAACGAACAACTTTTGTTTTCAAAAATTTTCATACAAAACTGCAAAAAAATGGCTTTTTTCGGAATTTTGAATATATCTCAGCTATACGTGGACCGATATTACTGAATTTCAATAGCAAACCCATGAATCGATGGGGTAAAAGAATGGTGAAAGAAAAAAGTTTCTAAGTCTAATGGTTTTCTCAGAAACGGTATTTCAACAGCGGACAGACGGACAGACGGATATCGCTTAATCGACTTTTCCATTAATTCTGATTCAGAATATATATACTTTATAGGGTCGCAAAAAAAACTGTAGAAATTACAAACGGAATCACAAACTTATATATACCCTTAACATTTTTGTGAAGGGTATAAAAATTGTAATTCATATTCAAATAAGTAAGTAAAATGTGACATATATAACATATTGAAAATTTGTTCGCTTGAAATATTTTAAAATAGTTTTTATAAAATTTTAAAGATTATATTTGAATTGAAACTGGTGTAATTTTTTTTATTTTACTTTTGTTTATATAATTATAATCCTGTTTGAATTAAGGTTTTTTTTTTTTTTTTTTTTTTTTTTTTTTTTTTTTTTTGACTTAATACATATTTATGTATGTTAAATGTGTATTAAAAGTTTTGTGTTTATTCTCTTTCTTATTATAATTTCAGTTCATTTTTTTCGATTTTTTTTTCTGTTGATATATTAAGTTTTATATTGAACTAAATAAATTCATTTCATTATGTATTGTATTCCTATTTATATTAAAAGTAGTAATGTTTGACATTATTATACATGTGTTTTTTTCTTTATGTTTACAAATTGATATTATTAGTATTTGATTTTCGTTTGATATGAAATGTTTATATTATGTGTTTTAAATATCTCTAGTCTCAAACAAAGAACTCTAATAGTTAATATTAAGGTGAAAAAAGTTTTTTTTTCTTTTTGTTTTTTGTTGTCGTTGGAAATTATACTTTTCAACTTTGACTTTCCATGTGTCTATGCTTTTCTAAGTGTATTCTTATGTACAGTTCTTTCTTTTTTAGATATGTTATCATATACCGTAACATTGCAGTTTTCGACTTTTTTAACGATAAATGGGCCATCATAAATATTTTTAAATTTGTCATAGGGCTCTTTCTGTATGAGTACCTTGTCGTTTATATTTATGTCTAGTGGCTTTGAGTATTTATCATAAAAAACTTTAGTTCTCAGTTTATGTTTCTCTACAAGTTCACTACCTAATTTATTTGTCTTTTGTAGCCTAAACTTTACCTCCTTACTGTAGTTTTCTACGTTATAAATAGGATCAATTTTCCTACTAAGCAACTCTCTAGGCATCGTGGCTGATTTGCCAAAAACTAGTTCGTATGGAGTTAGCTTGTTATCAAAAACTGTGTGAGGGGTTGTGTTGTGAAAAAACGTAAAGTAGGTAAGATATGTATCCCAATCGGAAATATTTTCAGCTATATATGCTCTTATGTATTCGTTGAAAGTTCTATGATTACGCTCCACGGTTCCTAAACTCTCATGGTGATAAGCAGTTGAAAAAGTCATCTCAATCTCCAAAAGTCTACACAATTCTGTAAGTACCTGGTTTTAGAATTCCGTGCCAAGATCTGATCTAATGCTATTCATTGAACCATATATATATTAAAACGAATTTTTCAAAGATAGCTCTAGCTACGGTATTAGCACTTTTATCAGGAATAGGGATCGTCACTAAATATTTAGTAAGGTCACAAATAAGAGTCAAAGCGTATTTATTGCCATTTTTAGATTCCGGTAACGGACCAATAGTGTCCAATATAATTACATCAAAAGCTTTCATCGGTGTCGGTGTCAAAACTAGTCTTTCCTTATTCTGTGGTATTACTTTATTTAGTTTACATTTATCACAATTCTTCACGAATGTTGCCACGTCCTTAGACATGTTTTTCCAAAAAAATTTTGTTCTTAACTTTGCATACATTCTTCTTCTCCCACAATGCCCTCCTAAGAGTGGATCATTGTGATAGACGGTCATTAACTTCTCCTTTTGTCCGTTGTCATAAACCTGTTCTATCGGTTCGGTTAGTATAATTTCTAATATCCGTAATGTTTTCCTACCATGCTCCTTCAATTCATCTATAGTGCATGCCGTGAAAAATGTGTCATCCTTGGGCCACTCTACCCGTTGAAAGTTCATATTAATGACTTCTTCTTCATCAATATGAAATCTCAATGAGAGAATAGTTCGAAAACATTTGTGGACCCTAATGATTAAATTGGTTAATTTATTGTCGGTGCCGCCTTGTTTTTAGTCATTCCTTCTATAACCAAAGAACGTTTTAAGGCATCTGCAAGATCTTCTGCCTGCTTCGCAAAGTCTGTATAGTCATTATTCTTAATATTCAATGCCGATATTTTTCCTGCTATTATCTTTGAACTATCAGGTTTTAAGTTGGTTCTTAACGCAATTTTTATCTCGCTCACGGTACTTACGTTTTCAGGTAAAGCCTCACGCGCCTTTCCTTCGAGCTTCGATTTTAAAAATGTTATCAGTGTAGTTGTCAGATTTTCTTCAGTTAACTCTTCTATTAAATTGACTTTATCTAGAAACGATTCCAGAGAAAGTGGGTTGCCATCATAGTTATCTCGCATTATATCGGCACACATGCTTATGTATGATTTTTTTTGGTCGGTTGTTGCCATGGTTGTTTCTGTATTAAAGTCTATCTCTATTCGTTTGCTTTCTTGTAAATCTCGACTATCCTTCGGATAAAATTTCTGTGAGCTTTCACCTTCCTTTACAACAGTCGTATCTAGGAGTTCTAACTTGTTTACGCTTCCTGGCACAACTATATTACAGTTTATTCTTTCGAAACACTCTACCACATTTTGACGACATTTTTCGATTCTAGAAAAGATCCGATTCTTTTCATCTATTGCTAATTTTAAAGCATAAGCCCTTGTATATAATATTATGCGATTATAATGCTCAACTAATAATAGTGTATATTCATTAATCTTAACTTCATTAGTCGTAACAGGACGGTTTTGTAATATTCTTTTTTTAACTTTTTTAAAATTTTCTATTATGTCCGCAAACTCGTCATTATTAAATGTTGACATTTGCTATTGAAGCATATATATGTATTATATTCGTAGTGACAAATGGTTTAAAAGTTATAACAGAACACTGGTTACTAACTTGCCAAAAAAAAAAAAAAAAAAACAATGCTAAAAAATTTTGTGTAATTTACTATAATAATTTGTTAAAAAGTCATTGAAAATATACCTTCTGTTTTTCTAAATATTTTCTGAAAAAGAACTGTGGTAAATATAAATAAAATGTTAATTATGAAAAAAAATGTTTTGTTTTTTTTTCTTGTTATGAAATAAATTCACTAATTCCTAAAACTCCTATCCCTTTTCAATCTTCATCGGGGTCTTGTAATTTACGTTCGCAATGAAGTTGTGTTCCAATGCCAGCAACCATTAGGCATGCATGATGCCGAATTTACCTGTCTTTGGGTTAAATTCAAAATTAGGTCACACTTTTTGCATTTCGGGTTTCTATATAGAAGTCCAAATGCAGGGAGGGATATTACCATTTCTGGTTTCGATGCCCTCTCTGACTCCAATTCGAAGATCCTAGAGAGTTGTCCGAGCAGTGAAATTGTTGTTGCTGGTGATTTCAATGTTCACAACTCATCCTGGCTTCGTCATTCGAGTCATACAACTCCAGAAGGCCAATATGTTGAGTTATTCGCTGCGCACAACCACCTAGCGCAACTAGTGAATGAGCCAACGCATATTACATGTGTTGAAGAGCACCATTCAAACACACTTGACCTATTCCTGATTTCACACCCTGAAAAGTATGAAATCAAAGTTAGTGCACCTCTCGGCAATTCGGATCATTGCACCATTTCTGCCACCTTTTCGATCTCTGAACTTCGTAACGTTTCGAAATCAGCTACAAAACGTTCAATATTTATTTACGAAAAGGCGCGTTGGGCTGAGCTCAACCAATTTTATGAGCATTTTAATTGGAAACTTTGTTTTCTAGATAATGATATAAATGCTTCTGCAAAAATGGTCGAGAATATGATATTGCTAGGGATGAAAACATTCATCCCCTCCAAGCAAATTTCGATTAAACCAAGAATGAAGTCTTGGTTTAATCAGACGTACAAAAACGCAGTCAGATCCAGAGAGGAAGCGTTCAGTAACTGGCGTTTAAACAAAACCCCAGACACTGATTTGCTACGCAAAAAGGCAAGATCTTCGTGTGCCAAGGTACTTAGGCGTGAAAAGTTTCTTCACGAACAGCGCCTTCGTGCCAAGGTCCTTACAGCTCCCCGGGGCAGTAAGACCTTTTGGTCTTTCGTTAAGAGAGTAAAGAATAGTGCTAGTTCGTCAATCCCAACTCTCTTAAAGAATGACCAAGCATTCACCGACCCGGTTGACAAGGCTAACCTGCTGGCTGCAATTTTTGCAAGCAATTCTTACTTGCCGGAAAGCAGTCAACCACTTCCCGAGCTCGAAAGAGTATCTGCAACTATGCCAAAGATATTTTTCCGGGCTCAAGCAGTTAAAAGGGTTTTGGCCGATCTCGACATAAACAAGACTCCTGGACCGGATGGCATTCCAGCACTGGTCTTGAAACAGTGTTATTCTAGGCTTGCGCGTCCATTAGCACGCCTATTCAGCAAACTTTACCATAATGGTGAGTTCTCATCGTGCTGAAAGGTTGCTAATGTAACGCCAATCCCCAAAAAGGGTGAGGCAAATAACCCTGAAAATTACCGCCCAATTGCAATTTGCTCTGCACTTTCCAAAGTAATGGAAAGTATGGTCAATTACCACCTTGTGGGGTATCTAGAGTCGCACAAATTACTTTGCGATCGTCAATATGGGTTTCGTAAGAGTCGCTCTACTGGAGATCTTTTGGCATATCTCTCTGAGAAATGGTGCCAATCAATCCATCATTTTGGCGAAAGCAAAGTGGTAGCTCTGGATATCTCCAAAGCGTTTGACAGAGTGTGGCATGCTGCACTACTGGCAAAACTTACTGCTTTTGGTGTCGGTAATGACTTTTCGCGATTTATATCGAGCTTTCTTAGAGACCGCACTATACGAGTTGTTATAGATGGGGTCTCATCAAACGAGTTCAAGATTAATTCAGGGGTACCGCAAGGCTCCGTTCTCTCTCCTACCCTATTTCTTATCTTCCTCAACGACCTGCTCTATCAAACTTCCAATCCTATCCACTCTTTTGCAGATGACAGCAGCATTTGCTATTCATACTCTTTCAGTTATAGGCCAGCCTATCAGAGATCGCTGCCAAGAGGCTAAATATGAATGATTCACTGAACAGTGATCTTCTATTAATCTCCGAATGGGGTCGCAAAAACAGGGTCAACTTCAATGCTCGTAAGACCCAGTGCTGTTTATTAACGCACAAACAATAGACCGCTAATGCTCCTGCATCTGTACTCATGGATGGTATAAATATTGAGGAATCGGGTGCTCTTGATGTTCTTGGAATGAAAGTACAGTGTGATGTTCGCTGGAATGATCACAGTTTTCATGTCTCTAAAGAAGCATTCAAGTGCCTCGGTTTTTTGAAACGATGTAAGATGTACTTCACTCCATCCGATCTCCTTACTATTTATACCACCTATATCCGACCGAAAATGGAATACAACTCTCATGTTTGGGCCGGTGCCCCAAAGTCTATTTTGGGGTTACTCGACCGTGTGCAGGAGAGGGCGAAGAAGCTTATCGGTGACAGTAGGGTATCCAACTCTATTGACTCACTGGAGCATCGACGCAGTGTGATTAGAGATCTAGTTCCTGAAACTCGCACATTTCTACGTAACACGCGTTCATCGTCCAGAGCTCATCCATTTGTGGTCGATTGTCCGGGGAATCGTACTACGCATTACAGAGAGAATTCGTTTTTCAGCCGCACGCTTCGTCTGTGGAATAAGTTGCCTGCAGACGTGTTTCCTATCTGTTATAACGTTGGAAAGTTCAAGTCAAATGTTCACAAGCACTACTCCCTCTTTCCCCCTCCTCATAACCTACTTTCCTAGTTCCGGCACAATGCACTGCATATGTAGGGGTCATCCCCTGAGTACTGGTCCAAGACAAAAAAAAAAAAAAAATTAATGCTGACGTTTATTTCGTAAATTTTTTCGTCTGGCACCGCCGTTTTGCTTTAAAGCATAGACAAAAGGAAGTTAATTGGTCTCACTTTTTATTAATATATATATATATATATATATATATATATATATATATATATATATATATATATATATATATATATATATATATATATATATATATATATATATATATATATATATATATATATATATATATATATATATATATATATATATATATATATATATATATATATATATATATATATATATATATATATATATATATATATATATATATATAAGTTATTTATTTTCTTTTTTTGTTGTTACTTTTATTTGCCCAATTAATTGGAATTCAATAATAGGGCAAACAAACAAACTGTAGACATTAGGTAAGCACTTTATTCCCAAAGTGTGCCGGAAATCCAAATAAAACATTTAGCAATTCTTTCCAAAGAATAATTGAAATGCAACGCTTGCATTAAAATCATAAAATTAATATAATTAATAAAATTGTAAATAAAATTTAGTCTTAATCTTGAATCAAAATAAAGTGGAGTGTAAGCTCCGACCTTTTTTAAAAAAACAAATAAACTAATTAAAATAAAAACTGGCGCCCGAGCAGGGACCAGTCGTGAAAAATAAATAGTTAAAACGAAAATACAAAGGCCCCTAAAGTAGTGGCAGTGTTTCGCGTTATCATAAACAGTGTCTGTGAAAGGAAGAAACTAAAATTGACTTCCCGACGGCATCAACCCTATTTTCCGACTGGTTATACACGATTCAAGAAGACTCAGGCTCTCTAGTGTCCGTCCGGAGACCGCCTCGCATCGAAGTGTTGCAGCAGGAGCCGCAGTAGGTTCAAGCGACCAAAAAGGAACTCATCCGTGCAGCCAGCGAGGGACGAATAGCTCGATGCTACTCTTACTGTAAGATATAGTAATTAAGTAAACATAATAAGTGAAGTTTTAAATTTTTATCAAGGAAAAGCAAACAAAATAAGAGAAATAATTTTCGGAAATTTAGTAAAAATTCAAATTATAAGCTATATTGAAAAGTAATTTTAAAAAAGTGAGACGTACACTTAAGATATTTCAATTCATACTTTGAAACGCGGAAATTCGCATATGTACGAAAAACGCGTATAAAGAAATAAAAAGCCATACTAAACACAATCTTAATAATTTGTGGTATTAAGAGAAACTTAAATTTGAATCTTTAAATTAGATAATTTTGAATTTAAAAAAAAAAAGAGAGAATAAAAGAGAATTGAATATTTTATTTACATAAAACCAAAAATAATTGAAGCGAAAAATATATAATTAACAAAAAAAAAATATATTGAAAATAATTCGAAAAATAGAAATGAAAATAATTTAATTAATTTTTGATGTTAAGAGAAAGTTTAAATCAGAATTTTTAATCAGATTTAAATCGAAAATAGCTGAAAAAAAGGATATAGTTAGCTAAAAAAAAAAAAAAAATAAAAAAAAAAAAAAAAAAAAAAAAAACTAAACATATTAAAAAAATAAATTAGAAGAAAATAATTTGATCAAAAAGAAAAATTTTTGACATTTCCGTTATCTAAATTCATCCGAATTATAAAGCGTAATTAATAGCAGTTTATTAAAGCTAATAATCCAATAGCGAAAAATGAGTAACCCAAATAATCTAATAAGACCACCGGTTTTGGCTTCAAACCCTCCGAATCCAAATCCCCAATCTCCTCAAAACGAAGGAAATAGGGACATGTTTAGGCAAATAGAAGATGTGGTCAATAGAATTTTAAATGACAGACTACCCACTAGGAACGTTGTCGAAGTAGACGAACCTGTTAACGTAGGAGCCCATGGTATTGGTGAACTCGACAAAATTCCTGACGTTGTGCGTAGTTTGCGAGATTTTACAGGAGATCCAGGCGAATTCGGATCCTGGAGGAAAAGTGTAGATAGAATTCTACAAGTCTATGAGCCACTACGAGGATCACATAAATACTTTGGTATTTTAAACATTATACGAAACAAGATTATAGGCCAAGCAGACATTGTGTTAGAGTCATATAACACACCTCTAAATTGGGCCGCAATTTTACGTTGTCTCACAACGCACTACGGCGACAAACGAGACCTAGGTACTTTAGAGTACCAAATGTCCTTACTGACTCAAGGCAGCCTGACCATACACGAATATTATCAGAAAGTTTATTCAAATCTCTCTCTGATCTTAAACAAAATTTCTTGTTTAGAAGCCGGATCAGAATCCCGAAAACTTCTAGTAGACACATATAGAAACAAAGCATTAGACACCTTCATTAGGGGTCTAAATGGAGACCTGCCGAGGCTCCTAGGAATAAGAGAACCAGTAGACCTTCCAGAGGCTCTACAACTATGCCTCAAGCTGGAAAACCAAACTTATCGAGCAAATTTTGCCAGTAACCATAACTATAGGAAACCTCCTATAAATTCTCGAAAGAATTTTCCCCCACAGCACCACGCCGCACCAAGACCATTTTACCTACACCTTACTCATTGGAATCAACCAATGCAGAGAAAAATGCCTCTACCTTCCTATAATCCACTTCAACAACAACGGTATTGGCAAGGACCACAGAATTTTTTTCCACAACAACAAGATTTCAATTCTCGACATCGACACCAACCACCACCTAGACCTTTTGCACCAAAGCCCATGCCAAGACCCGAACCAATGGACGTCGACCAGAGCATGCAGTCAAGAAGAGTCAATTATATGAATAGGCCAGCGCAAAATTTTGCTTTTCAAGGAAAAAGGCCACCACTTCCCCAGCAAAATATAGAGAAAAGATAACGAAACTTTAACATAGAAGTTGAACAATATGAAAATGCTGCATACCAACAAGATCTAGAATACGAAAATCAACGCGACGAAATTGGACAGGATAATCATGACGTACAAGAAACTCTCGAACAGCACGGTACAAATAACAATTATGCAGAGGACTTTTCAGACATTCATTTTTTAGGCTAGCGAACTCCTCGCTTCCATATTTTGAATGTAAAACGAAGGGAGGAGAAATTTTAAAAATATTAATCGACACAGGTTCGAACAACAACTATATGCAACCCTCTATTGTACCCAATTCTCTCCCGAATGACCAACCTTTCTTTGCTAACACTATAGCTGGAAAAATAAAAATTACGCACCACACCAATGTTAATTTATTCGGTATACCCGATCTCAAAATTAAATTTTTCTTGTTACCTTCACTAAAATCATTCCACGGCATCCTAGGCAATGATAGCCTCAAGCAGCTTTCGGCAGTAATTTACACAAAATACAACTATATGACAATACAAGATAGAGTTAGGATTAAAATTAAACAGCAAACCATACAGTCAGTTAACACAATAGATATACAGACTGACCACCTAAACGACAGACAAAAGACCGCACTTAATACAATTGTGAGAAAATTTCCCAAACTTTTTGCTGAACCTGAAGAAAGACTGACCTATACTACGAAAGTACAAGGAAGCATAAGAACGTCCACAGATACACCTATATACACCAAATTTTATCCGTACCCAATGGCATTGAAAGCGGAATTAGAAAAACAAATCAAAGACTTGTTACAGAATGGTATAATAAGACCTTCACGGTCTCCATACAATTCACCAGTATGGATAGTACCAAAAAAATTAGACGCATCTGGAGAAAAAAAATATAGGATGGTAATCTATATAGAAAACTAAACCTAGTAACAATATCGGACAGATATCCTATACCCGAAATAAATGGAGTACTTGCACAACTAGGAAGAAACAAATATTTCTCAGTACTCGATCTGAAAAGTGGCTTCCACCAGATTCCCCTAAAGGAATCGGACGTAGAGAAGACAGCTTTTTCGGTAAATAATGGTAAATATGAATTTACCCGGCTACCTTTTGGTCTCAAGAACGCTCCTTCAATTTTTCAAAGAGCTCTTGACGACATTTTAAGGAACCACATAGGAACGAGATGTTACGTTTACATCGACGACATCGTAATATTTAGCAAAGATCAAGAAACCCACCTTAATGACATCCAACAAATCTTTGATACTTTAGAAAAAGCAAATCTAAAAATACAACTTGACAAATGTCAATTCCTAAAAACAGAAGTCGAATTTTTGGGTTTTGTAATATCCGAAAACGGCCTCAAAACAAATCCACAGAAAATAGACGCAATAGTAAATTTTCCAGTACCTCAAACTTTAAAAGAACTTCGATCCTTTTTAGGACTTTCAGGCTACTATCGCCGCTTCATCAAAGACTATGCGAAGCTCGCGAAACCCCTTACAGTCCTTTTAAGAGGGGAAGACGGACGAGTGTCCAAAAATCAATCAAAAAAAGTCATGATAACCTTAAATAAAAACGCCATAGATTCCTTCGAGAAACTTAAACGATCGCTCATTGGTAAAGACATAATGCTTGCATATCCTGACTACTCTAAAGAATTTGTGCTAACAACAGATGCCTCCAATTACGCAATCGGAGCTGTGTTATCACAAAATGATAAGCCAATAACCTTCATCTCGAGAACTCTGTCTAAAGCCGAAGAGCACTACGCTGCGAACGAAAGAGAAATGCTAGCGATAATATGGTCACTAAATTCTTTAAGAAACTACCTTTACGGTTCCGCAAAGGTTAAAATTTATACGGACCATCAACCGCTCACTTTCGCTTTAAGCAATAAAAACCACAACAGTAAAATGAAAAGGTGGAAGGCTAGACTGGAAGAGTATGACTACGAGCTAATCTACAAGCCAGGGAGAACCAATGTTGTGGCTGACGCACTCTCAAGACCACCACGGGTATCGCAAATTAATTCATTGACAGGAACTCAACATAGTGACGAAAGTTCGGCACATAATCTTATCCCAGCAGTAGAAGGACCTATAAATGCATTTAAGAACCAAATTTGGCTCCTAAATGGCGATGAAAATAGTTACCAATTCAAAATACCCTTCCCCACATATCATAGACACATTTTTAATCAACATGATTATGATGAACAAAATTTAATTTCAATTTTTAAACGTTATTTAAATCCCTCCGTAATAAACGGACTTTTTACCTCAGAACCAATCATGGGAAGAATTCAGCAAATATACCCTCTTCATTTTTCTAAATTCAAAATACGTTTTACTCAAACCCAAGTCGAAGACCTGACAGACAAAGACAGACAGGAAACAGAAATTCTGAAGGAACACAAACGTGCCCATAGAAATGCCCAGGAAAATAAAACCCAACTAATACAAAAATTTTACTTTCCACAAATGACTGCCAAAATAAAAAATTTGGTCAAGCAATGTAAAATTTGTAAAGAAAACAAATACGACCGTCATCCAAATAAGCCACAGTTACTTGAAACTCCCATACCAAATTATCCCGGCGAAATAGTGCATATTGACATCTATAATACAGAGAAAAACTTAGTCCCCACGGCAGTCGACAAATTTTCCAAATATGCCCAAGCTAAAATAATAAGAAGTAGGGCTTCAGAAGATATTAGGGAACCCCTAAGACAGATAATCTTTGCATTTGGCGTACCCAAAGTAGTAGTATTAGACAACGAAAAAGCATTAAACTCAGCTTCCATAAGTTTCATGTTGGAAGATCAACTCGGAATAGAAATCTATAAAACACCTCCCTACACAAGTACAGTAAACGGACAGGTAGAAAGATTTCATTCAACCCTTTCAGAAATTATGCGTTGCTTAAAAGCTGAACGAATCCATAGATCATTCCTAGAAATTTTGGACAGATCGGTATACGAATACAATTACACAGTACACTCGACAACAGGAAAAAAACCTATAGAAATATTTTTTGGACGCAGAGTCTCTACAAATCCTGAGCAATACGAAAATGCTCGAATGGAAAACATTGAACCACTTAGAAAAAAACAAGCAAGGGACTTAGAAGTACACAATCGGAAAAGGACTCCAACGAAAACATACTCGCCAGGCGACATTATTTACGTGCGAATAAATAAAAGATTAGGCTCAAAACTTACTGGCAGGTATAAAAGGGAAATAGTGAAAGAGGACAAATCTAGCGTAGTTATAACAGAAAAAGGACGAACGGTACACAAAAGTAATATTAGAACTTAACCCTTTTTAATTCACTTTCAGACTAATGATACCACTCGCCAGTGGCGAATTCCGTATCCTTGACTACACAAACTCACAACTAGCAACCTTCAATACAGGATGGACCAAAATTCAAACTGGGACCTACAAAATTATACATACCATAGACATAGACGAATACCAAAGGACGTTAGTCGAACTTAACTCTACGATAAGGCACAAAATAAATTATGGCAACCCCTTAATCCCCTTCCTCTACCATGAAGTAACCGAAATACAAAGTTTCTTAAGTAGGCTAAAGCCAAAGGTCAATAAAAGATCCATAAACGCAATTGGTACTGCATGGAAATGGCTCACGGGGAGCCCAGATCACGAAGATCTTGTTATTTTAGAAAATCATATAAATAACTTACTCGAAAATAATAATAATCAATTAATAATAAATAGAGCAATGAGCGAAAGAATAAGTAATAGTGTCAAATAAAATATTTACACTATTAAAAAATAGAGAGGATATTCAGCATGATATTGCTGTAACCATTAAATATAAGCTGCAATTAATAAAAGATGAAATTATAAATATCAATTATGCAATACATTGGGCCAAGGTAGGCATTGTAAACTCTTACATATTTTCTAATGTTGAGATGAACCTAGTAAAAGAAGTTATCGAAAAAAATAATATTCCATTTAATAATATAGAAGAGGCATTTGAATTCAGTAATGTTAAAATAGCCTCAAGTAGTTCTAAGATTTTGTACTTAATCGAAATTCCAATAACTGATAACGATTTATGTGAATCACTATTAATAAAAGCAATTAAGAAAGGAAACAAATTATATAAAATACCATTTGAAAAAATTATAATATGTAAAAATAAAATCTTTGGAAAGAAAAGCAATTGTGAAGAACATAATCAAATTAAAATTTGTACAAAAGAGAATGTCGTGGACATCAGTAACTCCACATGTATTCCTCACCTCCTCAAAAGCCGACCGCCTAACTGTGTCACGATTAACAACCAACACATTCCCACTGTCCAAGAAGTTCTCCCAGGAATAATTCTTTTAAATCAATTCAACGACACCGTTTGCATCGACAAGGAAGCAATTAATCTAACTGGATCATTCGCAATTCAGTATCATAACTCCACAATTACAATAGACCACCAAACATTTTTGTCTAACGAAAACTCTAGCAGTAAACCCCTTCCTGCAATTCTGCAACCAAATGCAACACTAACGGCTGAAGAAGAATTGCTTAGCCTGGAAATGATGAAAGAGCTTCACCTAAAAAATATCAACTATATCGACACTTTAAAAAGTAAAGGTGTAACAGCAACAATAGCTAATTTCGGAATATCTGGTATAACTTTAATTCTAATGGCAATCTTGGTAGTAAAACTAATTTCAACAAAAGGACCCAAGCTAATGGGTAAACATGTCTCTAAATATTTTGTCAACGATCCACTACAAGAAGTAACAATCGAACAATTTCAACAACCCGAACCATCTCCTCGAGCAGATCAAACAATCTCCCATTATCCTTCTCAGACGAACGAGGACGTTCGTTTTTAAAGGCGGAGGAGTTAACACGCGCTACATTTATTTTCTTTTTTTGTTGTTACTTTTATTTGCCCAATTAATTGGAATTCAATAATAGGGCAAACAAACAAACTGTAGACATTAGGTAAGCACTTTATTCCCAAAGTGTGCCGGAAATCCAAATAAAACATTTAGCAATTCTTTCCAAAGAATAATTGAAATGCAACGCTTGCATTAAAATCATAAAATTAATATAATTAATAAAATTGTAAATAAAATTTAGTCTTAATCTTGAATCAAAATAAAGTGGAGTGTAAGCTCCGACCTTTTTTAAAAAAACAAATAAACTAATTAAAATAAAATATATAAATATATATATATATATATATATATATATATATATATATATATATATATATATATATATATATATATATATATATATATATATATATATATATATATATATATATATATATATATATATATATATATATATATATATATATATATATATATATATATATATATATATATATATATATATATATATATATATAAAAGCAAATGTAAATTATTTTTATTTATTTTAATTTTCCAATTAGAAATCATATAATTAAACATGAATGAAATATTTTTATTACCGGTTGATTGCCAAGTAAATGTTTTCGTATTCAATTTATGTTTCTATGTTGCATATATGTAAGTATGTATGTAAAATTTTTTTTCATATGAGTTGTTCACATACTGCTTTAGAAATATATTGTATAATTAAGAATACTTTTACATATTAGTGTGGGAATTTACAAAATTATTTATTTAAATACTTATGTATGTAGTCATGATTAATAATTACATGCATATGTATGTGTTTTTTATGATTTGACAAATAAAAAATTAAAAAAGTATAATTTTTGTTAAATGCAATGGTTAGTACCTATAATACATACATTCTTACTGCTGTGTAGTGACCTTCTTATACCTATAAGCTCACGGAATGTTGAATGTTGGTTTCTCGTCTTTTAGTCTGCTACTTCTCTGTCTACTGCTTTATATCATTGTTAATTTCTTGATCTTCTCTTTATGTTCAGCTTCAGATTCTGCATGCTTTTGCTGTGTTGTTGTTGTTTTTTTTTAGATTCTTCTTTGCAATTAAAAATTTTTCTGCTTGTTGTACTTGAGTTTTATCTTATTCTTTTTTCTAATTTTTTTTTGCTTCTAGTTTATAGGTAACACACTTTTCATTTTCACCTTAAGTTTTATAATTTTGGTATTTTATTTGTTGTGTATAACTGTATTTTTTACTTGTATTGATGTATTGTTACCAACGCCATTATAACGGTGTTTCTTTTTTTATAACTGTTTTTCCTTTTTTTTCACTGTGGAATCTGCCTTAGTAACATATTTATAGATGACCACGTTTTTATATTGTTATTTCCAAATTATAAATTCTTGAAAGTTCACAATTTTCTTTTACCTTTGTCCAAATTTTTGGTTTTACGAATGAAATATCGGTCGATATCGTTTTTATACCCTTCACAAAAATGTAAAGGGTATATATAAGTTTGTGACTCCGTTTGTAATTTCTACAGTTTTTTTTTTGCGACCCTATAAAGTATATATATTCTGAATCAGAATTAATGGAAAAGTCGATTAAGCGATGTCCGTCTGTCCGTCTGTCCGTCTGTCCGCTGTTGAAATACCGTTTCTGAGAAAACCATTAGACTTAGAAACTTTTTTCTTTCACCATTCTTTTACCCCATCGATTCATGGGTTTGCTATTGAAATTCAGTAATATCGGTCCACGTATAGCTGAGATATATTCAAAATTCCGAAAAAAGCCATTTTTTTTTGCAGTTTTGTATGAAAATTTTTGAAAACAAAAGTTGTTCGTTTTGCTTCAAACTTCACACACTTATTAAGCATGGTGACTAAAAGACAAAAATTTTTTTTTTTCAGATATCGGTCCATATATACCCGAGATATAGCCCAAATCGGATTTTAATGAAAATGTCGCATAGGCGAAGCTAAATAACTTTTTTTTGCTCAAAAGCAGTTCTGGTAATAAAATTAGGTTACATAAATATGGAAAATGAGAATTTCCGATATCGGTCCATATATACCCGAGATATAGCCCAAACCGGGTTTTTCATGAAAATGTCGCGTAAGCGAACTTAAACAACTTTTTTGTGCTCAAAAGCAGTTCTGGTAATGAAATTAGGTTACATAAATATGAAAAATGAAAATTTCCGATATCGGTCCATATATACCCGAGATATGGCCCAAATCGGATTTTAATGAAAATGTCGCATAGGAGAAGCTAAATAACTTTTTTTTGCTCAAAAGCAGTTCTGGTAATAAAATTAGGTTACATAAATATGAAAAATGAAAATTTTCGATATCGGTCCATATATACCCGAGATATAGCCTACACCGGGGTTTTCATGAAAATGCCGCGTAAGCGAACTTAAACAACTTTTTTGTGCTCAAAAGCAGTTCTGGTAATGAAATTAGGTTACATAAATATGAAAAATGAAAATTTCCGATATCGGTCCATATATACCCGAGATATGGCCCAAATCGGGTTTTTCATGAAAATGTCGCGTAAGCGAACTTAAACCACTTTTTTGTGCTCAAAAGCAGTTCTGGTAATGAAATTAGGTTACATAAATATGAAAAATGAAAATTTTCGATGTCGGTCCATATATTCCCGAGATATAGCCCAAATCGGGTTTTTCATGAAAATGTCGCGTAAGCGAACTTAAACAACTTTTTTGTGCTCAAAAGCAGTTCTGGTAATGAAATTAGGTTACATAAATATGAAAAATGAAAATTTTCGATATCGGTCCATATATACCCGAGATATAGCCTACACCGGGGTTTTCATGAAAATGCCGCGTAAGCGAACTTAAACAACTTTTTTGTGCTCAAAAGCAGTTCTGGTAATGAAATTAGATTACATAAATATGAAAAATGAAAATTTCCGATATCGGTCCATATATACCCGAGATATGGCCCAAATCGGATTTTAATGAAAATGTCGCATAGGCGAAGCTAAATAACTTTTTTTTGCTCAAAAGCAGTTCTGGTAATAAAATTAGGTTACATAAATATGGAAAATGAAAATTTCCGATATCGGTCCATATATACCCGAGATGTGGCCCAAATCGGGTTTTTCATGAAAATGTCGCGTAAGCGAACTTAAACAACTTTTTTTGCTCAAAAGCAGTTCTGGTAATAAAATTAGGTTACATAAATATGAAAAATGAAAATTTCCGATATCGGTCCATATATACCCGAGATATGGCCCAAATCGGGTTTTTCATGAAAATGTCGCGTAAGCGAACTTAAACAACTTTTTTGTGCTCAAAAGCAGTTCTGGTAATGAAATTAGGTTACATAAATATGAAAAATGAAAATTTTCGATGTCGGTCCATTTATACCCGAGATATAGCCCAAACCGGGTTTTTCATGAAAATGTCGCGTAAGCAAACTTAAACAACAATTTTTTTTTGCTTAAAAACAGTTCTGGTAATAAGATGAGGTTATATAAATGTGGAAGATAAAAATTTCCGATATCGGTCCATATATACCCGAGATATAGCCTAGACCAGGGTTTTCATGAAAATGCCGCGTAAGCGAACTTAAACAGCTTTTTTGTGCTCAAAAGCAGTTCTGGTAATGAAATTAGGATACCTAAATATGGAAAATGAAAATTTCCGATATCGGTCCATATGTACCCGAGATATAGCCCAAATCGGGTTTTTCATGAAAATGTCGCGTAAGCGAACTTAAACAATTTGTTGTGCTCAAAAGCAGTTCTGGTAATGAAATAAGGTTATATAAATATGGAAAATTAAAATTTTCGATATCGGTCCATATATACCCGAGATATAGCCTGAACCGATTTTTTCATTAAAAATTTTTTTTTTTTTTGCTGAAAAGCAATTTTTGTTATAAAAGAAGGTTACTAAAATACAGAAAATAAAAAATTCCGATATCGGTTCATATATAACCGAGCATATTCAGGCCAAATTTTTAATATACTATACATATTCATGACTATCGTGAAGGGTATTTTAGATTCGGCCCAGCCGAATATACTACACTCTTACTTGTTAATTTTAAGGTGCGTGCCCTAGTATTAATTAATTAGTTTTTAGTATACTGCTGTACTTTGTTTAACTTTAAATCACTTCCTCGCATTTGCCGTTTTCTTTCTCATTTCTGAGGGCAGTCGGGAAAACACAAATATTATTTGATCCAATTAAATACATCCTGTAAAATCTAGAAATAATGTTCCTTTTTTTTATACCCTTCACAAAAATGTAAAGGGTATATATAAGTTTGTGATTCCGTTTGTAATTTCTACAGTTTTTTTTTGCGACCCTATAAAGTATATATATTCTGAATCAGAATTAATCGAAAAGTCGATTAAGCGATGTCCGTCTGTCCGTCTGTCCGTCTGTCCGCTGTTGAAATACCGTTTCTGAGAAAACCATTAGACTTAGAAACTTTTTTCTTTCACCATTCTTTTACCCCATCGATTCATGGGTTTGCTATCGAAATTCAGTAATATCGGTCCACGTATAGCTGAGATATATTCAAAATTCCGAAAAAAGCCATTTTTTTTGCAGTTTTGTATGAAAATTTTTGAAACCAAAAGTTGTTCGTTTTGCTTCAAACTTCACACACTTATTAAGCATGGTGACTTAAAGACAAAAAAATATAGGTTACATAAATATGAAAAATGAAAATTTCCGATATCGGTCCATATATACCCGAGATATGGCCCAAATCGGGTTTTTCATGAAAATGTCGCGTAAGCGAACTTAAACAAGTTTTTTGTGCTCAAAAGCAGTTCTGGTAATGAAATTAGGTTACATAAATATGAAAAATGAAAATTTTCGATGTCGGTCCATATATTCCCGAGATATAGCCCAAATCGGGTTTTTCATGAAAATGTCGCGTAAGCGAACTTAAACAACTTTTTTGTGCTCAAAAGCAGTTCTGGTAATGAAATTAGGTTACATAAATATGAAAAATGAAAATTTTCGATATCGGTCCATATATACCCGAGATATAGCCTACACCGGGGTTTTCATGAAAATGCCGCGTAAGCGAACTTAAACAACTTTTTTGTGCTCAAAAGCAGTTCTGGTAATGAAATTAGATTACATAAATATGAAAAATGAAAATTTCCGATATCGGTCCATATATACCCGAGATATGGCCCAAATCGGATTTTAATGAAAATGTCGCATAGGCGAAGCTAAATAACTTTTTTTTGCTCAAAAGCAGTTCTGGTAATAAAATTAGGTTACATAAATATGGAAAATGAAAATTTCCGATATCGGTCCATATATACCCGAGATGTGGCCCAAATCGGGTTTTTCATGAAAATGTCGCGTAAGCGAACTTAAACAACTTTTTTTGCTCAAAAGCAGTTCTGGTAATAAAATTAGGTTACATAAATATGAAAAATGAAAATTTCCGATATCGGTCCATATATACCCGAGATATGGCCCAAATCGGGTTTTTCATGAAAATGTCGCGTAAGCGAACTTAAACAACTTTTTTGTGCTCAAAAGCAGTTCTGGTAATGAAATTAGGTTACATAAATATGAAAAATGAAAATTTTCGATGTCGGTCCATTTATACCCGAGATATAGCCCAAACCGGGTTTTTCATGAAAATGTCGCGTAAGCAAACTTAAACAACAATTTTTTTTTGCTTAAAAACAGTTCTGGTAATAAGATGAGGTTATATAAATGTGGAAGATAAAAATTTCCGATATCGGTCCATATATACCCGAGATATAGCCTAGACCAGGGTTTTCATGAAAATGCCGCGTAAGCGAACTTAAACAGCTTTTTTGTGCTCAAAAGCAGTTCTGGTAATGAAATTAGGTTACCTAAATATGGAAAATGAAAATTTCCGATATCGGTCCATATGTACCCGAGATATAGCCCAAATCGGGTTTTTCATGAAAATGTCGCGTAAGCGAACTTAAACAATTTGTTGTGCTCAAAAGCAGTTCTGGTAATGAAATAAGGTTATATAAATATGGAAAATTAAAATTTTCGATATCGGTCCATATATACCCGAGATATAGCCTGAACCGATTTTTTCATTAAAAATTTTTTTTTTTTTGCTGAAAAGCAATTTTTGTTATAAAAGAAGGTTACTAAAATACAGAAAATAAAAAATTCCGATATCGGTTCATATATAACCGAGCATATTCAGGCCAAATTTTTAATATACTATACATATTCATGACTATCGTGAAGGGTATTTTAGATTCGGCCCAGCCGAATATACTACACTCTTACTTGTTAATTTTAAGGTGCCCTAGTATTAATTAATTAGTTTTTAGTATACTGCTGTACTTTGTTTAACTTTAAATCACTTCCTCGCATTTGCCGTTTTCTTTCTCATTTCTGAGGGCAGTCGGGAAAACACAAATATTATTTGATCCAATTAAATACATCCTGTAAAATCTAGAAATAATGTTCCTTTTTTTTATACCCTTCACAAAAATGTAAAGGGTATATATAAGTTTGTGATTCCGTTTGTAATTTCTACAGTTTTTTTTTGCGACCCTATAAAGTATATATATTCTGAATCAGAATTAATCGAAAAGTCGATTAAGCGATGTCCGTCTGTCCGTCTGTCCGTCTGTCCGCTGTTGAAATACCGTTTCTGAGAAAACCATTAGACTTAGAAACTTTTTTCTTTCACCATTCTTTTACCCCATCGATTCATGGGTTTGCTATCGAAATTCAGTAATATCGGTCCACGTATAGCTGAGATATATTCAAAATTCCGAAAAAAGCCATTTTTTTTTGCAGTTTTGTATGAAAATTTTTGAAACCAAAAGTTGTTCGTTTTGCTTCAAACTTCACACACTTATTAAGCATGGTGACTTAAAGACAAAAAAATTTTTTTTTCAGATATCGGTCCATATATACCCGAGATATAGTCCAAATCGGATTTTTAATGAAAATGTCGCATAGGTGAAGCTAAATAACTTTTTTTTGCTCAAAAGCAGTTCTGGTAATTATATAAGGTTACATAAATATGGAAAATGAGAATTTCCGATATCGGTCCATATATACCCGAGATATAGCCCAAACCTGGTTTTTCATGAAAATGTCGCGTAAGCGAACTTAAACAACTTTTTGGTGCTCAAAAGCAGTTCTGGTAAGGAAATAGGGTCATATGAATATGAAAAATGAAAATTTTCGATATCGGTCCATATATACCCGAGATATAGCCTAGACCGGGGTTTTCATGAAAATTCCGCGTAAGCGAACTTAAACAACTTTTTTGTGGTCGAAAGCAGTTCTGGTATTGAAATTAAGTTACATAAATATGGAAAATGAAAATTTCCCATATCGGTCCATATATACCCGAGATATAGCCCAAATCGCGTTTTGCATGAAAATGTCGCGTAAGCGAACTTAAACAACTTTTTTGTGCTCAAAAGCAGTTCTGGTAATGAAATAGGGTCATATAAATATGAGAAATGAAAATTTTCCATGTCGGTCCATATATACCCGAGATATAGCCCAAACCTGGTTTTTCATGAAAATGTCGCGTAAGCGAACTTAAACAACTTTTTTGTGCTCAAAAGCAGTTCTGGTAATGAAATAAGGTTATATAAATATGCAAAATTAAAATTTTCGATATCGGTCCATTTATACCCGAGATATAGCCCAAACCGGGTTTTTCATGAAAATGTCGCGTAAGCAAACTTAAACAACAATTTTTTTTTTGCTTAAAAACAGTTCTGGTAATAAGATGAGGTTATATAAATGTGGAAGATAAAAATTTCCGATATCGGTCCATATATACCCGAGATATAGCCTAGACCAGGGTTTTCATGAAAATGCCGCGTAAGCGAACTTAAACAGCTTTTTTGTGCTCAAAAGCAGTTCTGGTAATGAAATTAGGTTACCTAAATATGGAAAATGAAAATTTCCGATATCGGTCCATATGTACCCGAGATATAGCCCAAATCGGGTTTTTCATGAAAATGTCGCGTAAGCGAACTTAAACAATTTGTTGTGCTCAAAAGCAGTTCTGGTAATGAAATAAGGTTGTATAAATATGGAAAATTAAAATTTTCGATATCGGTCCATATATACCCGAGATATAGCCTGAACCGATTTTTTCATCAAAAATTTTTTTTTTTTTGCTGAAAAGCAATTTTTGTTATAAAAGAAGGTTACTAAAATACAGAAAATAAAAAATTCCGATATCGGTTCATATATAACCGAGCATATTCAGGCCAAATTTTTAATATACTATACATATTCATGACTATCGTGAAGGGTATTTTAGATTCGGCCCAGCCGAATATACTACACTCTTACTTGTTAATTTTAAGGTGCCCTAGTATTAATTAATTAGTTTTTAGTATACTGCTGTACTTTGTTTAACTTTAAATCACTTCCTCGCATTTGCCGTTTTCTTTCTCATTTCTGAGGGCAGTCGGGAAAACACAAATATTATTTGATCCAATTAATTACATCCTGTAAAATCTAGAAATAATGTTCCTTTTTTTTATACCCTTCACAAAAATGTAAAGGGTATATATAAGTTTGTGATTCCGTTTGTAATTTCTACAGTTTTTTTTTGCGACCCTATAAAGTATATATATTCTGAATCAGAATTAATCGAAAAGTCGATTAAGCGATGTCCGTCTGTCGGTCTGTCCGTCTGTCCGCTGTTGAAATACCGTTTCTGAGAAAACCATTAGACTTAGAAACTTTTTTCTTTCACCATTCTTTTACCCCATCGATTCATGGGTTTGCTATCGAAATTCAGTAATATCGGTCCACGTATAGCTGAGATATATTCAAAATTCCGAAAAAAGCCATTTTTTTTGCAGTTTTGTATGAAAATTTTTGAAACCAAAAGTTGTTCGTTTTGCTTCAAACTTAACACACTTATTAAGCATGGTGACTTAAAGACAAAAAAATTTTTTTTTCAGATATCGGTCCATATATACCCGAGATATAGTCCAAATCGGATTTTTAATGAAAATGTCGCATAGGTGAAGCTAAATAATTTTTTTTTGCTCAAAAGCCGTTCTGGTAATTATATAAGGTTACATAAATATGGAAAATGAGAATTTCCGATATCGGTCCATATATACCCGAGATATAGCCCAAACCTGGTTTTTCATGAAAATGTCGCGTAAGCGAACTTAAACAACTTTTTGGTGCTCAAAAGCAGTTCTGGTAAGGAAATAGGGTCATATGAATATGAAAAATGAAAATTTTCGATATCGGTCCATATATACCCGAGATATAGCCTAGACCGGGGTTTTCATGAAAATTCCGCGTAAGCGAACTTAAACAACTTTTTTGTGGTCGAAAGCAGTTCTGGTATTGAAATTAAGTTACATAAATATGGAAAATGAAAATTTCCGATATCGGTCCATATATACCCGAGATATAGCCCAAATCGCGTTTTGCATGAAAATGTCGCGTAAGCGAACTTAAACAACTTTTTTGTGCTCAAAAGCAGTTCTGGTAATGAAATAGGGTCATATAAATATGAGAAATGAAAATTTTCCATGTCGGTCCATATATACCCGAGATATAGCCCAAACCTGGTTTTTCATGAAAATGTCGCGTAAGCGAACTTAAACAACTTTTTTGTGCTCAAAAGCAGTTCTGGTAATGAAATAGGGTCATATAAATATGAGAAATGAAAATTTTCCATGTCGGTCCATATATACCCGAGATATAGCCCAAATCGGGTTTTTCATAAAAATGTCGCGCAAGCGAACTTAAACAACTTTTTTGTGCTCAAAGCAGTTCTGATACTGAAATTAGGTTACATAAATATGGAAAATGAAAATTTCCGATATCGGTCCATATATACCCGAAATATAGCCTAGACCGGGGTTTTCATGAAAATGCCGCGTAAGCGAACTTAAACAACTTTTTTGTGCTCAAAAGCAGTTCTGGTAATGAAATAGGGTCATATAAATATGAGAAATGAAAATTTTCCATGTCGGTCCATATATACCCGAGATATAGCCCAAACCTGGTTTTTCATGAAAATGTCGCGTAAGCGAACCTAAACAACTTTTTTGTGCTCAAAAGCAGTTCTGGTAATGAAATTAGGTTACATAAATATGAAAAATGAAAATTTTCGATGTCGGTCCATATATACTCGAGATATAGCCCAAATCGGGTTTTTCATGAAAATGTCGCGTAAGCGAACTTAAACAACTTTTTTGTGCTCAAAAGCAGTTCTGGTAATGAAATAGGGTCATATAAAGATGAGAAATGAAAATTTTCCAAGTCGGTCCATATATACCCGAGATATAGCCCAAATCGGGTTTTTCATGAAAATGTCGCGTAAGCGAACTTAAACAACTTTTTTGTTCTCAAAATCAGTTCTGGTAATGAAATAGGGTCATATAAAGATGAGAAATGAAAATTTTCCATGTCGGTCCATATATACTCGGGATATAGCCCAAATCGGGTTTTTCATGAAAATGTCGCGTAAGCGAACTTAAACAACTTTTTTGTGCTCAAAAGCAGTTCTGGTAATGAAATAGGGTCATATAAAGATGAGAAATGAAAATTTTCCATGTCGGTCCATATATGCCCGAGATATAGCCCAAATCGGGTTTTTCATGAAAATGTCGCGTAAGCGAACTTAAACAACTTTTTTGTTCTCAAAATCAGTTCTGGTAATGAAATAGGGTCATATAAATATGAAAAACAAAAATTTTCGATATCGGGCCATATATACCCGACATATAGCATAGACCGGGGTTTTCATGAAAATGTCGCGTAAGCGAACTTAAACAACTTTTTTGTGCTCAAAGCAGTTCTGGTAATGAAAAAGGGTTATATAAATATGAAAAATTAAAATTTTCGATGTCGGTCCATATACACCCGAGATATAGCCCAAATCGGGTTTTTCATGAAAATATCGCGTAAGCGAACTTAAACAACTTTTTGTGCTCAAAAGAAGTTCTGCTAATGAAATTAGGTTACATAAATATGGAAAATGAAAATTTCCGATATCGGTTCATATATACCCGGTGTATAGCCTAACAGGTTTTTTGATGAAAATGCCGACTAAACAATTTTTTTGTGCTCAAAAGCAGTTCTGGTAATGAAATAAGGTTATATAAATATGGAAAAAGAAAATATCCGATATCGGTCCATATATACTCGAGATATAGCCTGAACCGATTTTTCCAATAACATTTTTTTTTTACTGAAAAGCAGTTCTTGTCATAAAAGAAGGTTACGAAAATAGAGAAAATTAAAATTTCTGATATCGGTCCAGATATACCCGAGATATAGCCTAAATCGGGGTTTTCATGAAAATATCGCGTAAGCGAACTTAAACAATTTGTTGTACTCAAAAGCAGTTCTGGTAATGATATAAGGTTATATAAATATGGAAAATTAAAATTTTCGATATCGGGCCATATATACCCGAGATATAGCCTGAAAAGCAATTCTCGTTATAAAAGAAGGTTACTAAAATACAGAAAATAGAAAAATCCGATATCGGTTCATATATAACCGAGCATATTTAGGTCACATTTTTAATATACTATACATATTCGTGACTATCGTGAAGGGTATTTTAGATTCGGCCCAGCCGAATATACTACACTCTTACTTGTTTTTATTAGTTACTTTATGTGGGCAACAAGAAAAATTTACAACTTAATGCGTTTGACTACATTCCATGAATTCTCTACAGTTGTTTTTTTTTGTATTTGTTGTTTTTTTTTGAAGATTTTTTCCAACACAAGATTTTTCTTTGGTTTTCTTATTTCGCTTTTGTTTATGTACATATATAAAAAAAAAAATAACTTTATGGCAAACGAAATGTGAGCTTCTTTTTTAATCATTTAACACAAAACACTTTATTGTGCAGCTTTTTGGTAAAACCCTGTTAGCTTTATTTTTAGTATCTAATATTTTTTCCACTTTTTCCCCGTATACTTTTGATCACGGTCGCCATATTAACAAAGAATTGTCATTCTTTGTTTTTAAGTAAAAAGGCGATGCGAGACGGTTGCTGGTTGAGTATAAACTAAACTTTAATGATGAAACAGAACTAGGGCATGACGTTTTTCTCCATACGATTTGGCATAAAATAACGCCAGAGAATGCGGTCGTAAAATAGAATCTATTTTATTTTGGCAGCGATTTTTCTTATGCTCTCACTTTGAGGCAGAAAAGCTTTCAACAATGTTACCACACTTTTAGAAAATTTCATACATTTTGTAAACAAAACCAAAGCTTCAAAAGCTTTACTACGAAGAAAAGTAAAAATAAAAGAAAAAGCTTTTTTTTACCTAATAAAAATGAACATTAAATGACAGTTTGTGAAGTTGCAGCCGTCGTTTCAATTATGTGCCTGTTTTCTCTGAGAGTCGTTTTTGCTTGAGGTTGCGGACGTATTCTGTTTCATCATTTATTTTTCGTTCTCTGTGCTTAACAGCTACTTACAAAGTGTGTTGAATTATCTTTTTATACGGGGTGACTTAGATATATATATTTATTTGCAGGGATGTCACTACACTACCACTACACATACGAGGTTCAGAAATGAGAACAATAGAACTTATTCGTCTGAAATTGAGCAACTTTTGTCAGGAAAAAGAAGAGTTAGAAGAGAATGGCAACTTCGCTGGTCTCCTCTGCTTAAAAGCAGGCTACGGGAGTGCATAACTCAGTTAAGAAATCTGCTTCAAATCCAAAGAATGGCTCCCGTAGCCTGCTTAAAAGCAGGCTACGGGAGTGCATAACTCGGTTAAGAAATCTGCTTCAAATCCAAAGAATGGCTTCCATTAAAAATTATCTAGAAGGTCTTGATGGTAGCCCGCAAAGCGACTATTCTCTATGGAAAGCGACAAAAGGTCTGAAAAGACCCGTAATAGGTAAGCCACCTTTGCGAACTTCATCTGGCGACTGGGCAAGAAGTGATTCTGAAAAAGGGATGGTGTATGTTAATCATTTGAAAAACGTTTTTACTGCAATTGATACAGTGGATGATGTTGCTGAATTTCGCCATATGCTGTTAGACCGCCTGTGCCTTTGAGACTTAGTTTTCAAGATGTCGAAAACGTTATAAATAAAGTAAACTCAAAAAAAGCTCCAGGTTTTGACAAAATTACTGGCAAAATGCTTGTACAGTTACCTCGTGTTGCTAGAAGAATTCTTCTTTTCATTTTTAACGCTATTTTGCGCCTAGAATACTATCCTGCAGAGTGGAAGGTGTCTATGGTTACTATGATACCCAAGCCAGCGAAGGATTCCACTAAAGTAGAGTCATATAGACCAATAAGTCTACTGCCAACAATTTCAAAACTTTTCGAAAAATTGTTAATGGCGAAGTTGACTCCAATATTGAATGATGTAGGATGCATCCCGGATAATCAATTTGGTTTTCGGGCTAAACACAGCACCCTAGAACAAACGCATAGACTAGATAATGTTATAAGAAAGACTTTTGAGGACAAAAAGTATTGCTCAGCTCTATTCATTGATGTTTCCCAAGCTTTTGATAAAGTGTGGCACAAGGGATTAATGCAAAAAATAAAGATGAACTTGCCTGCAAACACTCACAAGCTTCTGGAAAGCTATTTATGTGGCCGGAAGTTTGTTATCAGAGAAGGCGACTTTATAAGCCCAACTCAGCCAATCGAGGCAGGAGTTCCCCAAGGTAGCATTCTGGGACCCACTTTATATTTAATTTACACTTCTGACATGCCAACCAGCACACACTTCAACTTTTGCAGATGACAGCATTCTGCAGCGTACATGAAAACCATCAAGTAGCTTCGCGAAATTTGCAGGAGTATATTTTAATATTAGAGATGTGGTTAAAACTTTGGAAAATTAAAGTTAATGAACAAAAGTGTACTCACGTTACATTCACACTGCGTAGACAAACATGTTCACCTATCCAAATTAACAATTCACCTATTCCGCAGCAAAGTGAAGTCAAGTAACTTGGTATTCATCTCGACCGTAGGTTAACGTGGAAGTCTCACATAGATGCGAAAGTTACTCAGTTAAAGTTAGAAGCAGCGCAACTGAATTGGCTTATGGGCAGAAATTCGACATTGAAGCTGGATTGCAAACTTTTGTTATACAACGCAATACTAAAGCCTATATGGCGCTACGGAATTCAATTATGGGGCACCGCCTCAGCGTCAAACATTGAAAAAATTCAAAGGCGACAAAACAAAATTCTTCGAACAATTACTGCAGCTCCATGGTACGTAAAAAACTCCCGAATTCACAAGGATCTGTGTGTTCCACTGGTAAAAGATGAGTTTTCAAAGCATGCGATAAGGTATATCAGCATATTGGAACTTCACCCAAACCCTCTTGCACGAAACATACTTAATTTTAGTGGTCACACTCGGTTGAGAAGAAGGGTTACCGTTGCCACCACCAGAGCGTTAAGTAGGTGATTTTACCGATATAATATGCGCATAACAAAACTTTTTGTCTAGCATTGGCTGGACTTAGTTAATTTATTGTATTTAGTAATAAGATTTGAATACTTATTGTTAGTTCACATTGTGAATATTCAATAAATAAAAAAAGCTAAAAAAAAAAACGAAAAAAAAAAAATATTCTGTCGTCGATTTCATTTATAACACGGTTGATCGTTTTACATACGGCACTTTGACACATTCCCATCAAGTAGTAATTTCTAACAGTGTGTTGGAAACTTCCACTAGCCAGAAGCGATAAAGTTACAGCCAGTTGCAGCTTTGGGAGTAAGGCTGCAGACATATGCCCCTCGACATTGGCTGGACTTAGTTAATTTATTGTATTTAGTATTAAGATTTGAATACTTATTGTTAGTTCACATTGTGAAGATTCAATAAATAATTAAGTAGTATTTCGTTAATTTTAAGGTCAGGGCACTGAAGAAGCTATCCGAAGGAAAGCGAAATATTGGCATACATATTAAAATAAATAAGCAAAAAGGACCTTAAAATTAACGAAATACTACTTAATTAAGAAATAGAGGTCGAATAAAAACCAAGATTCAATAAATAAATAAAAGCTAAAAAAAAATATGCCCCTCGAAATATATTTCACAAAGAACAAAATTAAGCGCTTCTTTTGAAAGTCTAAAGCGCTTAATAAACCTAGAAAATTTTATAGTTTTTATTAAAGAAAAGGATGATGTAATTTACTTACGCATTAGTCGGCAAGGACATCGGATCGCTTTTATCCCTCATTTCTTTTCTAATACGTACTGCGTTATAGTCATCTTCAGAATCTGAAGACGATAAGCACAGCAATATTAGTGTAGCCATTTTTGCTATAAACTTTGTTTTAAAAAATGTTTAAATTTACTTAATTTATTTAAATAAGCCGCGAAAATTTGGTTTGTTTTTTTTTTATTTTGTATTAAACATATACGTCTTCTTATTTTTCGTGACCTCCAACTGATAATGATATACACAAAAATTTCGATACGTCAGCTATCGAATGCTATAATCCATCCATTCGATACGTGACGAAATTTTATTCGATACGAAAGCCTACTCGTTCGCGTATGCGGTAATTCGGCCCCTGTTCTGATGTGGGTAATCCCATATGTTTGAAAAAAATCTGTAATTTCTTTCGAAACAAACTGCTTGCCGTTATCACTACGAATGTACTGCGGTACACCAGCGGTTAGAAATACCTCTGTTAGATAATAATGGATAACATTGGCAGAAGTGGCAGCTTTCAAGGCTTTAAGGAACATACATTTTGTTAAGTGGTCCAGAACAACAAAAATAACTGAGTTTCGATTTTTTGAGATATGATATGGTCCTAAAAAATCACAATACAGTCTTTCAAATGGTCGATTAGTGATAAACTGGTTCCCCATCAGGGGTCTTGATATCTGGTTTGGTGATTTCATGCTTTTACAAATATCGCAGTTCTTTATAAAGCTTTTTACATCTTTTAACATTGTTGGCCAGAAATATTTACATCTTATTCGAAACAGGGTCTTATCTACACCACCATGACAAGTGGAATCTGAATCGTGTGCTAATTTCATAATTTCGGTCTTCAGGGATTCTGGAACCCAGATTCTCCATAGATCAGTTTCTCCATCTTCAAAACCTTTTCGGAAGTTAACTCGTTTAAGAATAATATTACCTGATAACTTAAGGTCGGATACAGAGTCTAGGTTTTCTGATATTGCCTTACGTTTTTCCGCATATTCATCACTCTCAAACGCAGGCGATGACAGACCAATATCTACCATACTATTTCCCACTGCTATTTCATCGACCTCCATCCTAGACAAGCAGTCTGGCACTACGTTTAAGGCTCTCTTCCCTTATTCTATGGTAAAATCGTACCTCTGCAATTTTAAACTCCAACGGGCTAATCTCCCACTCAGTTCCTTTTGGGACATAAGCCATTTCAAAGATGAGTGATCTGTTATTATGCGAAAAGGAAGACCCTCAATGTATGGCCTGAATCTATTTACACAAACAAGGGTGGCCATACATTCAGTCTCAATCACTATGTAATTTTTCTGTGCTTTGTTTAATTTTTGTGACACAAAAGCAATTGGGTGCTCCTTACCGTCATCATCATATTTAAAAAGGACACCACCTACGCCAGATCTTGAGGCATGATATTGGATAATGAACTCTTTTTCGAAGTTAGGTTGCATCAAAACTGGTGCTTGAGTCTTTCAAACGAATTTCTAGCTTCTTCAGTAAGTACAAAGGGTTTATTTGTCTTCTTCAAACAATTTGTTAAAGGACTAGCCAAGTTGTCAAAATTGTCAATGAAGCTCCGATACCAATTGGCCATTCCAATGAACCTCCTTATTGGCTTACGGCTCTTTGGTATTGGAAAGTTTACAATTGAATTAACTTTATCAGGGTCCACTTTTAAACAAACGTCACCCACTATGTAACCCAAATACCGAATTTCCTTTTGACAAAATTTACTTTTGTTCACATTAATCGTCAATTTCGCATTTTTAAGATATAAGGCTACCTCCGATAAAAGTTGAATGTGAGATGAAAAGTCATGACTACAAACCAGTAAGTCATCCAGATAAATAAATACGTTTTCCCGTAGGCGAGAAGGTATAACTCGATCCATTAGTCGACTCATTATCTGAGGGCCATTACAAAGACCGAAGGGCATGTATTTATACTGGTATAAAGGCTTCCCAGGTATAGCGAATGCAGTTTTCTCTTTGGACGATTCAGATAGAGGTATTTGGAGAAATGCATCCTTCAGATCTATCCCGCTTATAAAAAAAAGTATTATTGAGTCTACTCAAAAGGCCGCCTATATGAGGCAGAGGGTAAGAATCTATACACAATCTAATCTTGCCAGGTTTCCTAACTAGGACTGCTGGTGAACACCATGGAGAATTAGATTCCTCTATTACTCCTAGTTTCAGTAACCTCTCAATCTCGTTATACGCTTCCTCTTGTGGATAATGTTTACATCGATGTTATGTTCCAATACATTGGTGCATCTGTTCTGGAGAGAGTTTGTGAAAAGAATGTATTTCGCTCAAATCACTAGACAGCTCTGATAAGGAAAAAATGGAGGGTGGTATTATATCAGGGGCTAGAGCGAATTCCTTCCAAAAATCTACGCCAAAATAAGAGTCCAGCCTTAATGACGGAACTAGATAAAAGCAAATGTTTCTTGTCACTTCCCGAAAAGTAATTCGTAGCATGCAGTACCCAAAGACCCCTTGTCGAGCCCCGTTTGCAGTACGAATTGAAGATTTAATCGCCTTAAATGAAATGTTAATTTTTTCTAAAAATGACAAACAAATTTTCCCCAACACGGAAACGTTAGCCCCGCTGTCAAGCAGACCAGTTAAAATTTCATTAAAAACTTTGACTCTAGCAAATGGTCGATCATCACCACCATGAACAACACAACCTCCTAGTATTTTTCGGAGTGTTTCCGTTTTCGAAATCTTAACCTACATTTCACTACTTTACGTGAAGGTTCTTTGCAAGGAGGTTTGGCATTGTTTTGGTAAGAACATAGTTTGAAAAGGATGTTGTCTGTGTACCATTGTCTTTGACTGACTTATGCGTGCAATTTGAATGAATAAAAGGATAAGGAAAATTGTTAAAATTTGTACTTAAAGAATACTCGGGGTTTATTGGGATGGACGAGAGTTCCCGGTTGCCTGATCGTCCATTTTCCGATTTCCCGAAATATGTTTATTTGGACACTTGGGTGTGAAAACCCCCTTTTGACCACAATTTATTTCTTCGGTACAGTAAATATACGAATGTCCAAAGGACATACAGTTCCAACACTGTATTTTCGAATAGTCGGACTTATCTTTCCTAATAGCGAATTGAATTACTTCAATCTGCGGATCTGTCTCTTTGAAGTCCTCTTTGGTTGGAGGAGGTTCTTCTAACTCATTCACAACGCGAGATTTCCCTGTACCTTTGTACTTTGTTTCACGATGCAGATGTTCTCGCAACTCTTCAACCATACGGTCGTGTTAATTGAAAGCGGACATAAATAATTTTTAATACATGTTGGTAAACTTACATACAAAAATAATAATACATAGCATGATATAAAAAATACAAAGTAGTTTCATTCTCTTTTTATTATTTGTAATAAGGATTTTTGAAGTTTATTTTTAGAGAGAAATATAAAAAGGCGTTGCCACACAGTTGAATAAGGGAATTTACTCCTAGAATGGATTTTTTCTGAAATGTGTAGTGCATTGTTCATATTAGAAAAAGCTAGAAATAATAAGCTGATGATGATGGGTATCTGTGAAACCCATGTTAGGTTAGGTTTAACAGACTTGGGTCCAATTTGGTCCCAAAAACTAAAAGCACGGACTTCTGCATATCAATAAACTTTACGACAGCATTCAAACGAATGCCTATTTTGAAGAAAATATTATTACATTTAAAAGAAAATACTCTTTAGATATTAAAAACAAGGGGAAAAGTTTGATGCTTGTGGTTTAAAACTATGTAAATAATTATTTCTACTATAATGCCCAAGATGCAGCGACAAAACTAATGCACGTAACCTTGAGTATTCTTCATTACTTACAATAAACCTACTTCCAAAAGCAGTCATTATTTGTTTAAATATCAAAGTAAACTTGTATAGCGAAAATTTGCATATAGTTTTCCGTCGTTTGCGTGCATTCAAACTTGTTCTGGACGTGACTTGTAACTTCTCTAACAAATGGCGCGATATAATTATTCCGTGCATTTAAAAGATAAAATAATACCTGATCAGTGACCACAAAAAAATTTGACATTCACCAAGAATTATAAGCCGTTTTCTTTGTTCAAGTACTTTGGTTACAGAACATAAAGGTGGACGTTCCCAAAAAACTAGTAAACGAGATGGCCAGGCAATAATACGTTTGATAAAAAAAAGACCAATTTGTGTCGTCAAGAACTTTCGCCACACAATTGTCATAAAATGTTACCCCCAGAAGGATTCAAAGGCAGGCTGCAGAAGGCGGACTAAAAGCATACCATACAATAGTGTGAAAAAGATCTTTATATAATGGAAAAATAGACTAGCCAATTTGGAATTTGCAAGGGACCACATTAATTTGATCACCACACAAAGGAATTCCATACTATCCTCCGATGAGTCCAAATCTAATTTAAAAGGTTCCGATATATTAAGACTGGTTACATGACTGAAAAGCGAACGTCTTAATCCACGTTATATTAAAGGCACATTGAAATATGGTTTCGGTAGCATTTTAGTTTGGCAATTGTTTTTCAGGCAATTTTTACATATTTTAAATTTATGTATGAATTTTATTTTAAATTTTTTTATTTATTTTTGTTAGAAGACACAATTTTATTAATATTTTTAGACACAACTTCAAACAAAACTGAAAGCAAGGGAATGTATAAACTAATACGGTAGCACAATTTTATGGAAAATGTCACAATCCTTATACTTGTCAGATGGTGATTGTTAACAAAAATTGAGAGAATAAAACTACCTTGTATTTTTTATATCATGATACATAGTGTTAAATTACGAGCATAAAAAAAACAAAATACGTTGTAATAAATTGTGCAAACAACAACAAACTATTAAAAAAAAAAAAAAAACAACGGGAAAATTAATTCCTTAAACTTTTAATAATAAAGCAATATTATCAATTACAAAACAAGTGCAGAGACAGTGCATAAATTTTATTGTTGTTATTGTGCGGAAGATTACGAAGGTAGTCCGAGAAAAAAACTATAAATTAAATTTTTGCTTTCTATAATAAAAAACTTTTTTCTTTAATAAAACACTGCATGAGCTTACCTAGCAGATGTAGTTCTGAGAAAGAGCTTAGCTCTACTAGCAAAAATTTATGGATTTCCGAAGAGGAATCTATTAAAAAATCAATGAATAATCTACTTTCCATAAATGATAAGAAACGCCAGCCTTCGAGCTCGCCAAATATTGTTCTTACAACAGAAGACAAACAATCATCCACTATAATTGTTGCAGATAAGCCGAAAACACAAGTAGGCATGGACAGGTACATAACTGTAGCTAAACGTCAGCGAAGCCTCAAATCCGCTCAAGTGTCGTCTCAATCGAAACTACCTAAAACTGATAGCACCAAAACAACAACTGAAAATAATAGATTTGTTATCCTTCAGACTGTGGAGGCAGCAACATCTAAGAAAACCTTTAAACCACCGCCAATATATTTGAGAGAGCCTACTACTAGTGAACTGGTAAAACAACTTATCACGGCGGTCGGCAAAGACACTTTTAACGTTATATCAGTTAAGCATGGCAGTATCAGTGAAACAAAAATCCAGGTAAATAATGAAAGTGAATACCGAAAACTGTCTGACGTTCTGGAGAAGGAGAAAATATCTTTTTACACTTATCAGCTTAAAAGTGCTAAAGGTCTTCAGGTCGTTATAAAAGGAATTGACCCTTGTGTAGACACGGATGATATTAAGACTGGATTGCAAGAGGAAGGCTTTAAAATAAAAAATGTAACCAACATAAGGAACCGTGAAAAGATTCCTCAACTCATGTTTAGGGTTGAAATGGAACCAGGGGATGTCGTTCTGAAGTAAAATGAGGTTCATCCAATTTACAACCTTAAATTTCTTTTGCATCGTAGGGTCACCATAGAGGAGCTGCATAAACGTTTAGGTCTCGTTCAATGCCTACCAAGAATTTGGCCACACTAAGGCATATTGTGTGTGGAGAGCTTCACGGCACATCACAGTGCAAAAAATCAAAAACTGATTCGAGCGTTAAAAAATGCAGTAATTGTGGAGGTAACCACACTGCAAATTACAGAGGGTGTCCAGTGTATGCTCACTTTAAACAGTCAATGACAAATAAGACATCTATACCGCCTAAGCAGCCACCACTGTCAAATATCATTGTTGCAAATAGTATTCCCCAGGCAGGCCAGGCAACTAGCCATATTAACTTGCAAAACGCCCAACAAATTTCATATGCTAATGTGGTTAAAGCTGATACTCCAAATTTAAATCAGCAATCTTGAGGCAACGCTGCAGACTATTGTTCAATCAATAAACACTTTTACGGCTTCTATGACGAGCATGATGCAAGAAATGCTGAAAATGCAAACCATAATTTTGCAGGCTATTTTAAACAAATAAAAAATGATTTGTTTGAAAATATGTTTCTGAAACGCAAACGGCATCCGCCAGCATAAAAATGAACTTGAGCACTTCCTCATGGAAAAGCAAATCGATATAATGTTAATCGCTGAAACTCACCTGACGTCAACAAGTTATTTCAGGATTAATGGCTACATACTATATGACACCAAAGATCCCCGTGAAAGATCTTGTGGGGGATCGGCAATTTTGATAAAAGCCAGAATTAAGCACTATTGGTTCAACGAAGCACGTGAGGAATATCTGCAAGCAACTAATGTATGCATTGAATTTTGTAATGAGAAAATTTTTATTTCCTCGATTTACTCACCGCCTCGGTTTTCAGTAACAGAAAACCAATATTCGGATTTTTTCAAAAGACTTGGGCCTCGATTTATAGCGGCTGGTGACTATAACGCTAAACACACTTTTTGGGGTTCACGTTTAATTTCTCCGAAAGGCCGTGTACTTTTTGATACCAAAAGTGAAAGAAAAGTTTTCCTTTAGCGTGGTTTCAAGTGGAGCCTTCGTTAAATTTGTCATCAGATCACTCACCCACAATAATATCTGTTTTGTTCCCCCAAGAGTTTTACTCCCCGTCTACTGACTTAGAGTTGACGACCACTAGAGTTAATTGGCTAAAATATAAAAAATATTTGAGTACTCATGGTACGGAGAATATTGCTTTGAGAACGCCTAAAGATATTGACGTGTCCACTAATAGTTTTTCCAAAAGCCTTAAACTGGCCGTACAACATGCTAGCACTAACTATATAAGATACAGAAACAAGAACAATAGATCTTATTCGTCGGAAATTGAGCAACTTTAGTCAGAAAAAAGAAGAGTTAGAAGGGAGTGGCAACTCCGTAGGTCTCCCCAGCTTATAATTAGGCTACGAGAATGTGTAACCAAATTGAGAAATCTGCTTGAAATAGAAAGAATGGCTTCCCTTAAATCATATTTGGAAAGCCTTGATGGCACTCCTCAATCAGACTGTTCTTTGTGGAAAGCGGCAAAAGGTTTAAAAAGACCCGTTAGAGGCAAGTCACCTTTGCGGACTCCAACTGGCGACTGGGCAAGAACCGAATCCGAAAAGGGGATGTTGTATGTAAATCACTTGAGAAATGTTTTTACAGATGATGCAGCAAACGACATAGCAGTATTTCCGCCATTTGCCGTAAGATTTAGTTTTCCAGATGTGGAAAACGTTATCAATAAAATAAACTCTAAGAAAGCTCCAGGTATGGATAAAATTACTGGTACAATGCTTGTACAACTACCTCGCGTGGCTAGAAGAATTCTTCTTTTTATTTTCAACGCTTTCTTACACCTTGAGTATTATCCGGTCGCGTGGAAAGTGTCTATGATAACGATGATACCTAAGCCGGGGAAGGATTATACTAAAGTAGAATCGTACAGACCAATAAGTCTACTGCCAACAATTTCAAAAATATTTGAGAAATTGCTAATGATGAAGTTGAGTTCAGTACTGGAAAAAATAGAATGTATTCCTGATCATCAGTTCGGTTTTAGGGCCAAACATAGTACCATCGAACAGACACAGACTAGTTAATGTCATAAGAAAATCATTTGAAGACAAGAAGTATTGCTCTGCATTTTCATTGACGTTTCCCAAGCTTTTGACAAAGTGTGGCATGACGGTTTAATGCACAAAATAAAACTAAACTTTCCTGCTAACACCCACAAACTTTTTGAAAGTTATTTGTATGGACGTAAATTTATCGTTAAGGAAGGTGACTTTTATAGCCCCATTCAACCAATCGACGCAGGCGTCCCACAAGGCAGCATACTGGGCCCTACCTTATACTTGATTTATGCTTCTGGCATGCCAACAAGCGATAAAATTCATACATCCACGTTTGCAGACGATACGGCTTTTTTCAGTGTACATGAAAACCACCAAACAGCATCACAAAATTTGCAGGAACATATTTGCAATTTAGAGAAATGGTTAAAACTCTGGAAAATCAAAGTCAATGAACAAAACTGTGTCCATATCACGTTCACACTGCGTAAAAATACATGCCCGTCAATAAAAATTAATAATCAAATATGTAAATCATTAATAAGTGAACTTTTTTAGTTATATACATATGTACGAGATTAACTAGTTGTGAGTTCGAGGCCAACTTCAGTCAAGAAGATAGATTATTTTTAATTGTAACAATAATTGCTGTGAAACAATAAGACCAAAGAAGAACAGAAAAAATAATTGAATACCATTAGCTGGGGGACAACTAGCTGTTTCGTAGTCGCTACACTACTCATCAGCACCCACTGGGATTCGAACTCGGGATCATGTGAACATGATGTATTTTTAATACGGCCGCTTTAACCACTTCAGCCACCGAGCTCTTTAATTATTCTTACGTTAATGTTTGCCACATATTGATCACATATATGCAATTGTTATAACTCCAGCTGTTTGTACAGGATTTTCTGTCACTGAACAACCAGTTTTTAATATTTTTTTTATTATTGTTTACTAAATAATTCTCCTAACTGTGAGACGTATTTGTATATAAATCATTAATGAGTGAAATTCCACCCTGAGCTTAGATTGCAAACTTTTGCTGTATAACGCGATCCTAAAGCCAATATGGTGCTATGGAATTCAACTATGAGGCACCGCCTCCGCATCGAATGCTGTAAAAATTCAAAGGCGTCAAAACAGCGTTCTACGTACGATTACAGCAGCCCCATGGTATGTAAAAAATCCTCGAATTCACAAGGACCTAAACGTACCTTTAGTAAAAGATGAAGTTGCCAAATATGCTGGAAGGTATATAACCAAACTTGAAATCCACCCAAATCCACTTGCTCGAGATATCCTTACCTTTGGTGGTCACACACGATTAAAAAGAAGGGACACCCGGGCTTCCATTCGGGAGCATAACAGATGATGTCCTGTGTCACGATATTCTGATACATTCGCTGAATCATAATTTTTTGTCAGGCATTGGCTGGACTTAAAGGAAATTTTTTAGTTATTAAGATTTGAATAATTGTTGTTAGTTCTTCTTGAAGATTCAACAAATAAATAAAAATTGATAAAAAAAAACGAATAACCTTTTCGGCCTTCCGGGCTTGATCCCTGAAATCATTTAAGTCTCTAGTATTAGTGTTAAAGAGTAAAAACCTTAAACTTGAACTAATATTCCTTTTCATAATGTCAATCAAAGTGGAGTTAGGTAAAGAGTTTTTGAGTCGAAGATTCATTGCCACAATTATGTTGTGAAAGTCATCGTAACTCTCTTTATATTGCTGTTTTCGAAATGATATTTTCAAAAGTAATTCGTGATCAGATTCCAAATTTTCTAATTCTCTAGTAAGAGCATGTTGCAACATTGAAAAAGTTATATTTTGGTTCTGCTTCAAAAAAGCCAGTACCACTTTCCTGTACGGCCTTCTAATAAAACGTGAAAATTTGCTAATATGTGGTCGTTGCAACAACGAGATCTTCTAGAAAGTGTTTCAACTTTAAAAAGGAAGTCAGACACTGAGCTTGATCCATCATAGGATATTTTACATTTCTCCAGTCTGACTTGAGGATCTCCGCCAGTACGTGAGTTTTCAAATACATGGCTATTATGAGACATGTTTGGGTTTGGATTAGAAGTATTACAATTTTAGGGAGAAGATATATTTAAGTGTGCTATACTTTCTTTTATTGAAGAGAGTTCTTTTCTGAACTCTTCCTGAGTATTTTTCATGGTCTGCTCCATCATGGCAATGAGTGACTCAAACGGCGTTCCTAAATTCGGATTCCATGTAGCGCCAATTATGGCAAATTTTTCTTGCCCACTAACAAACGATATTGTCAGACGCCTTTGGCAGAATGCTTACCACTATTTTGTTTTCTGTCCCATATAATGATACGGTTAAACTCAATTGAAATATACATGTTCCCTAGGTCTTGCTTCCCTTTAAAGAATAAATTTAAAACAACATCATTTATAATTTATAAAAAAAATGCAAAGAGGATTTTATTCATTGAAAAATAAACTAAGAGAATTTAAGCAAAACAATTTAGGTACAAAGAAATATAATGGAATCGAAAATTAGAAAAAAAATCAATCAAAAATGGACTTAAACTTACATATGAAGGTATAAAGAGAATAGGCAATTGCCATAATCAATAATAAAATTAATAAAAAAAAATTTCACTTTACTCACAATTTATTTCATTTCAATTCAAATTTGATGAAGGCCCCAGCAACAACACATGATGATGGTGATAGTTTTGTTGTAGTTTTTTTTCTGCTCTGTAATCTTGTGTTTTTTTTAGGTTTTATTTTATTTTATTTAATTCATAGTATTATTCAAATGCATATATATGTAGAAATGTATCTACATTTAAAGTTTGTTTTTTTTATAATTTACAATTCATGATACATCATATGTAAGTATATTAATGCAAAATAGATATGTAACTTTTTAATATTAATTGGTAATATAAAGTTTACTAAATTTAATACTAATCTATACCAATAAAAATAAACTTTGGAAATTTTTTTTACTGATGTTTAGGGTAGTTCCTATGAAATGTCGACATATAGATAGCTGGGAAACATAGAAAACAAGCTATTTATAATTTTTATTGGTATAAATGGTAGAAGCTAAAAATAGCGAATAAAAAACTTAATTGTTTTAATACTAATCTTTTTTTTTTTTTTAATTTAAGATTGTTTTGGATATTTAAAAATTCGTAGTTTTTTCCCCCCTTTTTAAACTAGTAGATTTACATGTGCATAATTGTAGATGTTAGTGATTTAAGGCTATGTAACGTAATATATGTTTGTTTTAAAGAAATTTATTATTTTGGTGAGTCATTTATATGGCGTACATGGTATTTGCCATTAATTAACTTGTTGAGAATAGGTTTGTTCAAATCTTACGAAATGTATGTATGTACTCCCATGCTGGTGTACTCCACGCTGGTGAAGCTGATGATTACTCACATATAACTTTAAACAAACTTACGGTCCCTGATGACTAACGTTGAAATAAATTTTCTGGACTAAGCCTTGCTGTCACGCACTCAATCCAAATTTCCAGCAACGTTGTTTTCCTTCTTTGTCGTTTTTCGAAACTTCTATTTTAGGAAGCGATACTTGCTCAGAACAGTTTTCCACAGGAGGTAGTAAATGCTGGTAATAAGGTTATATTTCCCCACAGGTTTTAACCATAGTTTTTTCCCCCAATGCTTTTTGCGATGCACTTAATACATTTTGTCCAACTTCTTGGAAAAAAAAATTAGTTTTATTTGAATTTGGACTCTTTAAACCTTCATGACTGGCTTTAACTTTGCTAATGAATGACATCATTTTTCAGCATTAATTATTAAGTGCGACCTGCGATTATTTTACGGCTTAGGTGAATTCCTTTATGCCGAAGGGAGAGAGAAGAAGTTCTAATAGTATTTGGCTTCCCCCAGTGTTATAGAGATAATCAATGACACCTTTGAAAAAGAATGATTATTACCATATATGGTAATAAAATGCAATAAGCGCACTTCAATATTAATGCATCACCTTTTCAACCGAGAGTGGCCTTCAAAATTAAGTATATTGCGTGCAAGAGGATTTGGGTGAAGCTCCAATTTACTGATATACCTTGTTGCGTACTTTGAAAATTCGTCTTTTACAAGAGGAACACAGAGATTCTCATGAATTCGGGAGTTTTTTACGTACCATGGAGCTGCAGTAATCATCCGAAGAATTTGATTTTGTCGCCTTTGAATTTTCTCAATGTTAGTAGTGGAGGCGGTGCCCCATAATTGAGTTCCATAGCACCATATTTAAAATTGCTTTAAACTTGCGTTGTATAATAAAAGTTTGCAATCCAGCTTCAATTGCCTATAAGCCAATTTGGTTGCGCTGCTTTTAACTTTAACTGAGTAACTTTCGCATCAATGTGAGACTTCCACATTAGCCTACGGTTGAGGTGTATACCAAGGTACTTGACTTCGTTGTGCTGCGGAATAGGTGAGTTGTTTATTTGGATAGGCGCAAATGTTTGCTTACACAGAGTGAATGTGACATGCGTACATTTTTGTTCATTAACTTTGATTTTCCAAAGTTTTAGCCATTTCTCTAATATTGAAATGTATTCCTGTAAATTTCGTGAAGCTAATTGCTGGTTTCCATGAACACTCAAAAACGCTGTGTCATCTGCAAAGGTTGACGTATGGATTTCGGATGTCGTTGGCATGTCAGAGGCGTAAATCAACTATAAAGTAGGCCCCAGTATGCTGCCTTGGGGAACACCTGCTTCGATTGGCTGAGTTGGGCTTATAAAATCGCCTTCTCTGATAACAAACTTCCGCCCATATAAGTAGCTTTCCAGAAGCTTGTGAGTATTTACAGGCAAGTTTAACTTTATTTTGTGCATCAACCCGTCGTGCCACACTTTATCGAAAGCTTGAGAAATGTCAATGAAAAGAGCTGAGCAATACTTCTTCTCCTTCTTATGACATTGACTAGCCTGTGCGTTTGTTCTATGGTGCTATGTTTAGCCCGAAAACCAAATTGATGATCAGGGATGCATCCCACATTGTTCAATATTGGACTCAACTTCGCCATTAACAATTTTTCGAACAGTTTTGAAATTGTTGGTAGTAGACTTATTGGTCTATATGACTCTACTTTAGTGGGATCCTTCCCTGGCTTGGGTATCATAGTAATCATTGAGACTTTCCACTCTGTAGTATAATACTCAAGGCGTAAAATAGCGTTAAAAATAAAAAGTAGAAGCCTTCTAGCTGCACGAGGTAACTGTTCACGCATTTTGCCAGTAATTTGATCAATACCTGGAGCTTTCCTGGGGTTTATGTTACTGATACCTTGTTCTACATCTTGAAATGTGAATCGCAAAGACACAGGCGGTCTAACTACATATGGTGGTAATTCAGATGCATCATTTGTTTTATCATTTGTAATAAAAACATTTCTCAAATGGTTAACATACACCATCCCCTTTTCTGAGTCACTTCTTGCCCAGTCGCCAGTTGAAGTTCGCAAAGGTGGCTTACCTATTACGGGTCTTTTCAGACCTTTTGTCGTTTTCCACAAGGAATAACCAGATTGAGGGGTACCATCAAGGCTTTCCAAATATGTTTTAAGGGAAGCTATTCTATGGACTTCAAGCAGATTTCTTAACTGAGTTATGCATTCCCGTAGCCTAGTTTTAAGCTGGGGAGATCTGCGAAGTTGCCATTCTCTTCTGACTCTTCTTTTTTCTGCCAGTAGTTGCTCAATTTCAGACGAATTAGTTCTATTGATTGCATTTCTGGATCTTATATGACTAGTGGTAGCATGCTGTACGGCCAGTTTGAGGTTTTCAGATAAATCATTAATTGTCACATCAATATCCTCAGGCGTTCTGAAGGCGATATTTTCAGTACAATGTGTACTCAAAAATTTTTTTGTGTTTTAAGCAATTAACTCTATTGACGGTCAACGGGGAGCCAATCTCTTGGGGAAACGAAACAGAGATTATAGTGGGTGAGTGATCTGATGACAAATCTAATGAAGGCTCCACTTGCATCCACTCTAAAGGAAATTTTTTCGCAACTCAAAAATCTATAACATCAGGGATCTTTCGTCGGTCTGACGGCCAATAAGTGGGGTGTCCGCTTGAAACCACTTCTAAGTTCATTTTTTTGAAATAACTGTTGCTTGTCAAGTGAGTTTCAGCAATCAGCATTATGTCGATTTGTTTTTCCATAAGGAAGTGCTCAAGTTCATTTTTGTGTTGGCGGATGCCGTTTGCGTTCCAGAAACATATTTTAAACCAATTCATTTTGTTAAAATTGCCTGCAAAATAGTGGATTGCATTTTCAGCATTTCCTGCATCATGTTCGTCATAGAAACCGTAAATGTGTTTATGGATGAAACAAGAGTCTGCAGAGTTGCCTCAAGATTTTTAAAATTTTGATCGGAATTTTGGGGCTCCTGATTCATGTTTTGTATATCGGTTTTGACCACATTAGCATATGAAACTTGTTTGGGGGTTTGCATAATTATTTGGCTGGTTGACTGGCCTATCTGGGGAAAATTGTTAGCAGAAATAATATTTGACTGCTGCGGTTGCTTGAAGGTAATTGATGACTTATTTGTCATTGATTGTTTAAAATGAGTGTAAACAGGACAGCCCCTGTAATTTGCAGTGTTGTTACCTCCACAGTTACTGCATTTTTTAGCGCTCGAGTCAGTCTTTGGTTTTTTGCACTGTGAAGTGCCGTGTAGATCTCCACACACAACACAAACTGCGGGCAGTTTACAATAGGCCTTAGTATGGCCAAATTCCTGGCAGTTTGGGCATTGAACAGGACCTAAACGCTTATCAGGCTCCTCTACGGTAACTTTACGGTGCAAGAGAAATTTGAGGGTATAAATTGGGTGAGTTTCATTCCGTTTCAGGACAATATCTCTTGGTTCCAGTTCAACCCTAAACATGGGTTGAGGGATCTTCTCACGGTTCCTGATGTTCACTACACTTTTGATTTTAAACCCTTTGTCCTCCAAACCAATCTTAACATCATCCGTGGCTACACATGGGTCAATACCTTTTATAACGACCTGAATACCTTTAGCACTTTTAAGCTGATAAGTGTAAAAAGATATTTTCTCCTTTTCCAAAACGTCAGACAATTGTCGGTAATCATTTTCATGGTTTACCTGAATTTTTGTTTCATTGATGTTTCCACGCTTAACTGATGTCACGTTGAAATTGTCCTTACCGATTACCGTAATAAGTTGTTTTACCAATTCATTAGAACTAGGTTCTCTCAAATATATTGGTGGCGGTTTAAATGTTTTTTTTTGCAGTATTTGGCTCATCAGTCTGGAGGATTGCAAATCTATTACTTTTCGTTGCTGCAGCGGTATTATCCTCTTTGGATATCTTTGGTTGTGATATCTGAGCGGAATTCGGGCTTCGCTGACGTTTAACCTACTTGTGTTTTCGGCTTATCTGCAATAACTGAACTGGTAGATGGTTGGTCTTCTGTTGTAACAACAATGTTTGCCGAACACGAACGCGTGCGTTTTTTATCTCTTAGAGATAGGAGATTGTCCAATGATTCTTTCAATGATTCCTCTTCAGAAATCCAGAGGTTTTATCTAGTGGAGCTAAGCTCCCTCTCAGAATTGCATCTACTAGGTACACTCATGCAATTTTTTTTATTTATATTTTTTTCATTTAAAAGTATATAAAAATAATTGTCATAAAGTTTTTCGGTTTTGCAAGAAAACAAAACTTTAGTGTATAGTTTTTTTCCCACTGGGTAGGTAATCTTCACGCACAATAACAACAACAACAATGCACTGCCACCGCACTTGTTTTATTGAAATTGATTTTATTGTTTAGTTAATGAAATGTAAGGAATTTATTTTCCCGTTGTTTTTTTTTAAATAATTTGTTATTGTTTTTACAATTTAATACCATATATTATTGTTTTTATATGTAAGTTTAAAAATATGTTAGCACAATGATTTTTTGGTTTGTTTTTTTTTTTTTTTTTTTGTTCACTTTTTAAAAACACGACCGTGCGGTTGAAGAATCACAGAGTGAATGACTTTGATAGTGAACGGACGTAGTTGTTTTTAATCGGTGTGCTATAAAAAAAAAGCAACAGTCTGAGTAGAAAACCGCAATAAGGGGAAGAGTGAATTTATAAAAAAAAGAAAAACTTTGTGACAATTGTTTTTATATACTTTTAAAGTAAAAAAATATAAATAAAAAAAAAAAAAAAAATTGCATGAGTATACCTAGTAGATGCAATTCTGAGAGCTTAGCTCCACTAGAAAAAACCTCTGGATTTCTGTGGAAGAATCTTTGAAAAAGTCATTGGATAATCTCCTATCTCTAAAAGATAAAAAACGCACGCGTTCGTGTTCGCTAAACATTGTTGTTACAACAGAAGACCAACCATATTCCAGTATAATTGTTGCAGATAAGCCGAAAACACAAGTAGGCATGGAAAGGTATGTAACCGTGGTTAAACGTCAGCGAAGCCCTAAATCCACTCAAATATCATCAAATCCGAAAATGTCCAAAGATGATAATAGGACTACGGCAACGGATAACAATAGGTTTGCTATCCTTCAGACTAACGAGCCAACTACATCAAAAAAAAAACATTTAAAATTTTTGCTAAAGACACCTTCGACGTAACATCAGTGAAGCATGGACAAATAAGTGAAACAAAAATCCAAGTCAACTGCGAAAATGGTTACCGAAAACTTTCTGCCGCTCTGGAAAAAGAGAAAAGATCTTTTTATACTTATCAACTTAAAAGTGTTAAAGGCCTTCAGGTTGTTATAAAAGGTATTGACCCTTGTGTAGCTACGGATGAGGTAAATACTGGATTGATAGATAAAGGCTTTAAAGTAAAAATTGTGGTATATATGCGGAACCGTGAAAAGATTCCTCAACCTATGTTTAGGGTTGAACTGGAACCAGGGGATGTTATCTTGAAAAAGAATGAAACTCACCCAATTTATAACCTTAAATTTTTTCTTCATCGCAGGGTTACCGTTGAGGAGCCACACAAGCGTTTAGGGCCCGTTCAATGCCTAAACTGCCAGGAATTTGGCCATACTAAGGCCTATTGTAAACTGCCCGCAGTTTGTGTTGTGTGTGGAGATCTACACGGCACTTCACAGTGCAAAAAACCAAAGACTGACTCGAGCGCTAAAAAATGCAGTAACTGTGGAGGTAACAACACTGCAAATTACAGGGGCTGCCCTGTCTATACCCACTTTAAACAGTCAATGACAAATAAGCCATCAATTACCTTTAAGCAACCCCAGCAGCCAAACATAGGCCTAAATTAAGTTCTTTCAGCAATATTGAAATAAAAATCGTAACAAAACTGCTTCGGTCGATAATTAGAGATAACTAAAGACGAACAGTAATTCGATTTTAGTTTATTTAAGTTTTGTTGTCTTTCTTGTTCCGAACTAAAGTGTGGCACGACCCACGAAGCCGGGCGATACTATGTTGTCACCCTGAGATCGGAAGCGTGAAATTTTCCTATATAAATATTTCCCTGTTAAGTCTTCTAGATCGTAGAGATTGTTTCCTACTTTTCGTTTAATCCTACATTTTAAAAATTCGTTTAAAAACTTTTTATTGATATTTTTTGACAAATTGCTATGAATATGGTTTTTTCTAAACACGATTTGTCCCTCATTAAATTTGATGTTCCGGCTCCTTAAGTTGTATCACTCTCTCATTAGTTGTTTTCAGATTTTTGCGTAGTTTTTCTCCTAACTTTGTTAGTTTATCAGTACGTTCCAAAACGGTGGCTCCATGTTGAACCATGTTCTGCCCAAACGCTGTAAAGTATGGGGAGCACTTAATTGAGCTGTGATAGTCACTCCGCAATATAAACAAAATTTGTGGTATGTGTTTATCCCACTCCTTATGGTCTTTGTTTTCAGTTAGAAAAAATCTTATTTTAGTGAGCATCTCACGATTTACTCTTTCTGACGCGTAAGATTGTGGGGCATAAAAACCTGGGGCCGAATTACCGCATACGTGATCGAGTAAAATCATTTGTAATTTTTATTTTTAGGATTACTGCATTCGTTATCGCATAAGTACTATCGAAATTTGAGATGATAGCATACGACAACGAGAGCGCAATCGAGTGCCAGCTGTTAAAATTTTACTCGTTAGCTCAAGACTGATCGAAAACATAAAATTTTTAGTTGTGTGTGCAAAAAATGAAAAAAATGTAAGTTTATTATAATATTTAAAGTTTAAAACAATAAATTAATATTATAATCGTTTATAGGACTAATATCAACAAAATTAATGGTAAACAAAAAGATGTTATGGCGCAATATATGGTTGATCATCCTAATTTGACCAAAAACATATTGGCAAATTGTAGCCAAGGAAAAGCAACAGCCAAAAGATTATGGGATGAACTTGCTCTTTTTTTCCTATGGTCCACCAACTAAGGACGTAAAATTATGGAGAAAGGTTAAGTTGAAAGATTGGTGTAAATCATGTGAATTAAATATTTATAAATATTTATAAGGTCTGCATTTTTGCAGACCAAAAATTCAATGCCAAGAAAAAATTTCTTTTAACAAGGCATCAAAGCAAAAAACTGGTGGTGGACCTTACGAAGAGATGATTTTAACTTCTGCTGAAGAACAAATAATTCAAGCCACAGGGGTTGACCTTCATGTGGAATGACTCTCTTCGGTAAAAACTTTTAGTAAAGCAAAGGTTTCCAATACATGTGAGTTAGATGCCGCCATTTTAGAGGATGAAGATGAGGTCATTGAAGATACGAATGAATGTGCCAAGAAAAGCCAAGATCTTATTCAAAGAAGGAAAAATACTCAAAAATGTATATTTTGTCTTCACATGTGATATCGACAGAAGAGTACCAATGTCAATTACAATCAAAGACTGATCGAATATTACTTCTTTTAACTTCACACACCCAAAAGATGGAGCAATATAAAAACGAGCAAAATAAAACTTAGAACGTTTGCTAAAAATTAAAGAAAGATCCCTAAATATTAGAGAGGAGGAGCACAGTAGTAATATGGCAATCAAACAAGTAGATCTTGAAATAAAAAAAACTACAGCTACAGATGCTCCAATAAAACCTGTGCCTATTAGCTATACTTCTCTAATAAAATTTTATGATAACCGCTGTACTCGTATATGTGCAAAAATGTGCAAATTTTTTTTTTTTTTTGTAGCATTTTTTATTTATTGAATCTTCCAAATGAACTAACAATAAGTATTCAAATCTTAACACTAAATTTAAAAAATGGGATTCTTAAGTCCGGCCAATGCTAGACAAAAAGTTTTATTATGCGGGAGCTATTTCGGTAAAATCACCTATTGAGCAATCTGATGGTGGCAGCGATATCCCTTCTTTTAAGCCGAGTGTGGCCGCCAAAATTAAGTATATTGCGCGCAAGAGGGTTTGGATGAAGTTCCAGTTTACTGACATACCTTGTCGCGTACTTGGAAAATTCCTCTTTTACCAGCGGAACACTCAGATCGTTATGAATTCGTGAATTTTTTACGTACCATGGAGCTGCAGTAATCGTTCGAAGAATTTGGTTTTGTCGCCTTTGCATTTTTTCAATATTTGACGCTGAGGCGGTGCCCCATAATTGAATTCCGTAGCACCATATAGGTTTTAGAATTGCATTGTATAACAGAAGTTTGCAATCCAACTTCAATGTCGAGTTTCTGCCCATAAGCCAATTTAGTTGCGCTGCTTTTAGTTTCATCTGAGTGACTTTTGCTTCAATGTGAGACTTCCACGTTAGCCTACGGTCGAGGTGTATACCAAGGTACTTGACTTCACTGTGTTGCGGAATAGGTGAGTTGTTTATTTGGATAGGCCCACATGTTTGCTTACACAGAGTGAATGTGACATGAGTACATTTTTGTTCATTAACTTTGACTTTTCCAAAGTTTTAGCCATTTCTCTAATATTGAAATGTATTCCTGTAAATTTCGTGAAGCTAATTGGTGGTTTTCATGAACACTCAAAAACGCTGTGTCATCTGCAAAGGTTGAAGTATGGATTCCGGATGTCGTTGGCATGTCAGAGGCGTAAATCAAGTATAAAGTAGGCCCCAGTATGCTGCCTTGGGGAACACCTGCTTCGATTGGCTGAGTTGGGCTTATAAAATCGCCTTCTCTGATAATAAACTTCCGCCCATATAAGTAGCTTTCCAGAAGCTTGTGAGTATTTACAGGCAAGTTTAACTTTATTTTGTGCATCAACCCGTCGTGCCACACTTTATCGAAAGCTTGAGAAATGTCGATGAATAGAGCTGAGCAATACTTCTTCTCCTCAAAGGTCTGTCTTATGACATTGACTAGTCTGTGCGTTTGTTCTATGGTGCTATGTTTAGCCCGAAAACCAAATTGATGATCAGGGATACACCCCACATTGTTCAATATTGGACTCAACTTCGCCATTAAGAATTTTTCGAACAGTTTTGAAATTGTTGGTAGTAGACTTATTGGTCTATATGATTCTACCTTTGTCAGATCCTTCCCTGGCTTGGGTATCATAGTAATCATTGAGACCTTCCACTCTACAGGATAATACTCAAGGCGTAAAATGGCGTTAAAAATAAAAAGTAGAACCCTTCTAGCTACACGAGGTAACTGTTCAAGCATTTTACCAGTAATTTGATCAATGCCTGGAGCTTTTCTTGGGTTTGTATTTGCGATAACGTTTTCGACATCTTGAAAATTAAGTCTCAAAGACACAGGGGGTCTAACAACATATGGTGGTAATTCCGCTGTAATATTCGCTGAATCATTTGTAATAAAAACGTTTCTTAAATGATCGACATACAACATCCCCTTTTCAGAGTCGCTTCTTGCCCAGTCGCCAGTTGAAGTTCGCAAAGGTGGCTTACCTATTACGGGTCTTTTTAAACCTTTTGTCGCTTTCCACAAGGAATAATCAGATTGAGGAGTACCATCAAGGCTTTCCAAATATGTTTTAAGGGAAGCAATTCTATGGACTTCAAGCAGATTTCTTAACTGAGTTATGCATTCCCGTAGCCTAGTTTTAAGCTGGGGAGATCTGCGAAGTTGCCATTCTCTTCTGACTCTTCTTTTTTCTGACAGAAGTTGCTCAATTTCAGACGAATAAGTTCTATTGGTTTCATTTCTGGATCTTATATGACTAGTGGTAGCATGCTGTACGGCCAGTTTGAGGTTTTCAGAAAAATCGTTAATTGACACATCAATATCCTCAGGCGTTCTCAAGGCGATATTTTCAGCACAATGTGTACTCAAAAATTTTTTGTATTTTAACCAATTAACTCTATTGACAGTTAACGGTGAGTCAATCTCGTGGGGGAACGAAACAGAGATTATAGTGGGAGAGTGATCTGATGACAAATCTAATGAAGGCTCCACTTGCATCCACTCTAAGGGAAAATTTTTCGCAACTCCAAAATCTATAACATCTGGGATCTTTCGTCGGTCTGACGGCCAATAAGTGGGATGTCCGCTTGAAACCACATCTAAACCCATTTTGGAAACGGTGTCAAAAAGCACACGGCCTTTCGAGGTAATTAAACGTGATCCCCAAAAAGTGTGTTTTGCGTTATAGTCGCCAGCCGCTAAAAATCTAGGACCAAGTGATTTGAAAAAATTTGAGTATTGGCTTTCTGTTATTGAAAAGCGTGGCGGTGAGTAGATTGAGGAAATAACGATTTTTTCATGCAAATATTCAATGCATATGGTTGTTGCTTGGAGATACTCCTCACATGTCTCGTTCATTAAAAAGTGTTTAATTCTGGATTTTATTAGAATTGCCGATCCTCCGCAAGATCTTCCACGGGGATCTTTTGTGTCGTACAGTATGTAGCCATTAATTTTGAAATAACTGTTGCTTGTCAACTGGGTTTCAGCAATCATCATTATGTCAATTTGTTTTTCCATAAGGAAGTGCTCAAGTTCATTTTTGTGTTGGCGGATGCCGTTTGCGTTCCAGAAACATATTTTAAACCAATTCATTTTGTTAAAATTGCCTGCAAAATAGTGGATTGCATTTTCAGCATTTCCTGCATCATGTTCGTCATAGAAACCGTAAATGTGTTTATGGACTGAACAAGAGTCTGAAGAGTTGCCTCAAGATTGGTAAAATTTTGATCGGAATTTTGGGGCTTGGGCTCCTGATTCAAGTTTTGTGTATCGGTTTTGACCACACTAGCATATGAAACTTGTTTGGGGTTTTGCATAATTATTTGGCTGGTTGACTGGCCTATCTGCGGAAAATTGTTTGTATGAATTATGTTTGGCTGCTGGGGTTGTTTATAGGTGATTGATGACTTATTTGTCATTGACTGCTTAAAGTGGGTATAGACAGGGCAGCCCCTGTAATTTGCAGTGTGGTTGCCTCCACAGTTACTGCATTTTTTAACACTTGAGTCAGTTTTTGACTTTTGGCACTGTGATGTGCCGTGCAGTTCTCCACACACCACACAAACTGTAGGCAGTTTACAATAGGCCTTAGTATGGCCAAATTCCTGGCAGTTTAGGCATTGAACGGGCCCTAAACGCTTGTGCGGCTCCTCAACGGTAACTCTGCGATGAAGAAGAAATTTAAGGTTATAAATTGGGTGAGTTTCATTCTTTTTGAGAATAACATCCCCCGGTACCAGTTCAACCCTAAACATGGGTTGAGGAATCTTTTCACGGTTCCGCATATTTACCACATTTTTTATTTTAAAGCCTTTATCTAGCAGTGCAGTTTTAACCTCATCCGTGTCTACATAAGGGTCAATACCTTTTATAACAACCTGAAGGCCTTTAGCACTTTTAAGTTGATAAGTATAAAAAGATTTTTTCTCTTTTTCCAGAGCGGCAGAAAGTTTTCGGTAATTATTTTCGCAGTAGACTTGGATTTTTGTTTCACTTATTTGTCCGTGCTTCACTGATGTTACGTTGAAGGTGTCTTTACCAATTGCCGTAATAAGTGCTTTTACCAGCTCATTTGATGTAGGTTCCCTCAAGTATATTGGTGGCGGTTTAAATGTTTTTTTTGATGTAGTTGGCTCCTCAGTCTGAAGGATAGCAAACCTATTACTATCCGTTGTCGCAGAGGTAATATCGCCCTTAGACATTTTTGGTTGCGATGATATTTGCGCGGATTTAGGGCTTCGCTGACGTTTAACCACGGTTATATACCTATCCATACCCACTTGAGTTTTCGGTTTATCAACAATAGCTACATTTGCAGATGGTTTGTCGTCTGTTGCAACAACAATATTTGGCGAGCACGAACGCGTGCGTTTTTTATCTCTTAGAGACAGAAGATTGTCCAATGATTTTTTCAATGATTCCTCTTCAGAAATCCAGAGGTTTTTTCTAGTGGAGCTAAGCTCCCTCTCAGAATTGCATCTACTAGGTGCACTCATGCAATTTTTTATTTTTTTATTTATATTTTTTTTAATTTAAAAGTATATAAAAATAATTGTCATAAAGTTTTTCTTTTGTATAAATTCGCTCTTCCTTTTATTGCGGTTTTGTAAGAAAACAAAAAATTTTAATGTATAGTTTTTTTCCCACTGGGTAGTTAATCTTCACGCACAATAACAACAATAACAATGCACTGCCACCGCACTTGTTTTATTGAAATTGATTTTATTGTTTAGTTATTGAAATGTAAGGAATTTATTTTCCCGTTGTTTTTTTTAAATAATTTGTTATTGTTTTTACAATTTAATTTTAAAGGCGTTTAAGCAATGATTTTATTTTATTTTTTTGTTCACTTTTTACGACCGATTGGTTGGAGAGTCACAAGAAAACTGAAAATGTGCAAATGAATCAAAATTTGATTTGTTTTGTTTTATCCTTAAGTAATTAGTGAATTAGAATGTGATTTTTTATGGACTGATTTTTATAAGTATTTAGATTATTTTTAAGTATTTAAAGAAATGTTAGAGACGTTTATAAATAGAAAAGCTTGTTTTTTTTGACGGATATTATTAGAACATTTTTCTTTTTAAATTCTCAGCAATTTATTTGGATTGTTGGGATATAAAGTTGAATGTTTGAGAATATCTTTAAAAAATTTCCAAAGTCTACTGATGATTAGGGTAGTTCCTATGAAATGTCGACATATAGATAGCTGGCAAACATAGAAAACAAGCTATTTATAATTTTTTTACTGGTATATAAGTATTTACATTTAACTAATTTAGATTTAATTAATGAGTTTTTTATTTTCTTTAAAAAATGAATTCAAATATCATATATTTTTTTTATTTTCTATCTTATAAGTGAGCAATTTATTTGGTCTCTAATTTTTTGTCCAATACGTGTTAATTGCGTTTCATTTCCAATATTAGGGGTTATAACAGAAGTGTTAGGATGAGGAATATTTTCTGTGTATGAAGGAACCTTGAAGTGAATACATAAGTTGTGCAATGCGGAACACACATTTCCGAATTTTGCAATCTTTTCTGGTGCATAACGACTTCTTTTGTCGTAGCTTAGAATTTTCCATCGAATTTTAAGTATTCCTATTGTCCTTTCAACAATACAACGACCTTTGGCATGCACTTCATTAAAATAAGATTCAGCAGAACCTTCTTCATGATTTCTATAAGGTGTAATTAACCACGGTTCAATTTGATATCCTGAGTCGCCTGAAATAATATATTTATATATAAGAAACTAATGATAATGAAAAATGATAAAAATATAAAAATAGTCAATGTACGTACCTAGAAGCCAAACATTTTTTAATTCCTTTGTACTATAGAGTTCCTCCAAAAAATGCCTTTCTTCGGACTGCTTCCAAACAAAGGAGTCGTGCGATGCCCCTCCATATTTGGAATTAATTGATAAAACTTTGTATTCGTGATCACAGATCTGAAAATATGGATGAATATAATAAATATGTATATACGTAAATAAATTAAGACATTATTGAGATATACACACTATCATAGAGTTTAGACTATGGTACCCCTTCCTGCTGAAGAACATATGTTCATTTTCTGAGGGCTTTTGGAGGCCAAAATGGGTACCATCAACACACCCGAATACTGAAAACATGTCACATTGAAAAAGAATTTACAGACATTGTATTACTATGTCATACAATTACCTCCAGGCAGTTTAAATTTTTGCATCAATGATTCCATGCATGAAGTAGATTGATTTGGGAGAAATTTTATATACCCTGGACATATTCTGTCTTCGATTTCATTTATAACACGGTTGATCGTTTTACATACGGCACTTTGACACATTCCCATCAAGTAGTAATTTCTAACAATATGTTGGAAACTTCCACTAGCCAGAAGCGATAAAGTTACAGCCAGTTGCAGCTTTGGGAGTAAGGCTGTAGACATATGCCCCTCGACATTGGCTGGACTTAGTTAATTTATTGTATTTAGTATTAAGATTTGAATACTTATTGTTAGTTCACATTGTGAAGATTCAATAAATAAATAAAAGCTAAAAAAAAAATATGCCCCTCGAAATATATTTCACAAAGAACAAAATTAAACGCTTCTTTTGAAAGTCTAAAGCGCTTAATAAACCTAGAAAATTTTATAGTTTTTATTAAAGAAAAGGATGATGTAATTTACTTACGCATTAGTCGGCAAGGACATCGGATCGCTTTTATCCCTCATTTCTTTTCTAATACGTACTGCGTTATAGTCATCTTCAGAATCTGAAGACGATAAGCACAGCAATATTAGTGTAGCCATTTTTGCTATAAACTTTCTTTTAAAAAATGTTTAAATTTACTTAATTTATTTAAATAAGCCGCGAAAATTTGGTTTGTTTTTTTTTTATTTTGTATTAAACATATACGTCTTCTTATTTTTCGTGTCATCCAACTGATAATGATATACATAAAAATTTCGATACGCCAGCTATCGAATGCTATAATCCATCCATTCGATACGTGACGAAATTTTATTCGATACGAAAGCCTACTCGTTCGCGTATACCCATTCGGCCCCTGTTCTGATGTGGGTAATCCCACTACGTTTAACGCTCCCTTCCCTTATTCTATGGTAAAATCGTACCTCTGCAATTTTAAACTCCAACGGGCTAATCTCCCACTCAGTTCCTTTTGGGACATAAGCCATTTCAAGGATGAGTGATCTGTTATTATGCGAAAAGGAAGACCCTCAATGTATGGCCTGAATCTATTTACACAAACAAGGGTGGCCATACATTCAGTCTCAATCACTATGTAATTTTTCTGTGCTTTGTTTAATTTTTGTGACACAAAAGCAATTGGGTGCTCCTTACCGTCATCATCATATTTAAAAAGGACACCACCTACGCCAGATCTTGAGGCATGATATTGGATAATGAACTCTTTTTCGAAGTTAGGTTGCATCAAAACTGGTGCTTGAGTCTTTCAAACGAATTTCTAGCTTCTTCAGTAAGTACAAAGAGTTTATTTGTCTTCTTCAAACAATTTGTTAAAGGACTAGCCAAGTTGTCAAAATTGTCAATGAAGCTCCGATACCAATTGGTCATTCCAATGAACCTCCTTATTGGCTTAGGGCTCTTTGGTATTGGAAACTTTACAATTGAATTAACTTTATCAGGGTCCACTTTTAAACAAACGTCACCCACTATGTAACCCAAATACCGAATTTCCTTTTGACAAAATTTACTTTTGTTCACATTAATCGTCAATTTCGCATTTTTAAGATATAAGGCTACCTCCGATAAAAGTTGAATGTGAGATGAAAAGTCATGACTACAAACCAGTAAGTCATCCAGATAAATAAATACGTTTTCCCGTAGGCGAGAAGGTATAACTCGATCCATTAGTCGACTCATTGTCTGAGGGCCATTACAAAGTCCGAAGGGCATGTATTTATACTGGTATAAAGGCTTCCCAGGTATAGCGAATGCAGTTTTCTCTTTGGACGATTCAGATAGAGGTATTTGGAGAAATGCATCCTTCAGATCTATCCCGCTTATAAAAAAAGTATTATTGAGTCTACTCAAAAGGCCGCCTATATGAGGCAGAGGGTAAGAATCTTTCTTCGTCACTGCATTTAATCTTCTCGAATCTATACACAATCTAATCTTGCCAGGTTTCCTAACTAGGACTGCTGGTGAATACCATGAAGAATTAGATTCCTCTATTACTCCTAGTTTTAGTAACCTCTCAATCTCGTTATACGCTTCCTCTTGTCGCGGAGGCGATTGTGGATAATGTTTACATCGATGTTATGTTCCAATACATTGGTGCATCCTAATCCAAGCTTTTCAAATGAGGGAAATTCAAGAATAGTTTTCTGAAGTAAAAGATTCTGTTCTGGAGAGAGTTTGTGAAAAGAATGTATTTCGCTCAAATCACTAGACAGCTCTGATAAGGAAAAAACGGAGGGTGGTATTATATCCGGGGCTAGAGCGAATTTTTTCCAAAAATCTACGCCAAAATAAGAGTCCTGCCTTAATGACGGAACTAAATAAAAGCAAATGTTTCTTAACACTTCCCGAAAAGTAATTCGTAGCATGCAGTACCCAACGACCCCTTGTCGAGCCCCGTTTGCAGTACGAATTGAAGATTTAATCGCCTTAAATGAAATGTTAATTTTTTCTAAAAATGACAAACAATGTTTCCCCAACACGGAAACGTTAGCCCCGCTGTCAAGCAGACCAGTTAAAATATCATTAAAAACTTTGACTCTAGCTAATGGTCGATCATCGCCACCATGAATAACACAACCTTCTAGTATTTTTCGGAGTGTTTCCGTTTTCGAAATCTTAACCTACATTTCACTACTTTACGTGAAGGTTCTTTGCAAGGAGGTTTGGCATTGTTTTGGTATGAACATAGTTTGTCTGTGTACCATTGTCTTTGACTGATGTGTGCAATTTGAATGAATAAAAGGATAAGGAAAATTGTTAAAATTTGTACTTAAAGAATACTCGGGGTTTATTGGGATGGACGAGATCGTCCATTCTCCGATTTCCCGAAATATGTTTATTTGGACACTTGGGTGTGAAAACCCCCTTTTGACCACAATTTATTTCTTCGGTACAGTAAAAATACGAATGTCTAAAGGACATACAGTTCCAACACTGTATTTTCGAATAGTCGGACTTATCTTTCCTAATAGCGAATTGAATTACTTCATTCTGCGGATCTGTCTCTTCGAAGTCCTCTTTGGTTGGAGGAGGTTCTTCTAACTCATTCACAACGCGAGATTGCCCTGTACCTGAATTCAAAAATTTTGTTTCACGAATAACCTTTTCGGCCTTCCGGGCTTGATCCCTGAAATCATTTAAGTCTCTAGTATTAGTGTTAAAGAGTAAAAACCTTAAACTTGAACTAATATTCCTTTTCATAATGTCAATCAAAGTGGAGTCAGGTAAAGAGTTTTTGAGTCGAAGATTCATTGCCACAATTATGTTGTGAAAGTCATCGTAACTCTCTTTATACTACTGTTTTCGAAATGATATTTTCAAAAGTAATTCGTGATCAGATTCCAAATTTTCTAATTCTCTAGTAAGAGCATGTTGCAACATTGAAAAAGTTATATTTTGGTTCTTCAAAAAAGCCAGTACCACTTTTCTGTACGGCCTTCTAATAAAACGTGAAAATTTGCTAATAGGTGGTCGTTGCAACAACGAGATCTTCTAGAAAGTGTTTCAACTTTAAAAAGGAAGTCAGACACTGAGCTTGATCCATCATAGGATATTTTACATTTCTCCAGTCTGACTTGAGGATCTCCGCCAGTACGTGAGTTTTCAAATACATGGCTATTATGAGACATGTTTGGGTTTGGATTAGAAGTATTACAATTTTAGGGAGAAGCTATATTTAAGTGTGCTATACTTTCTTTTATTGAAGAGAGTTCTTTTCTGAACTCTTCCTGAGTATTTTTTTCTGCTCCATCATGGCAATGAGTGAGTCAAACGGCGTTCCTGAATTCGGATTCCGTGGATCTGAGTTAGCGCCACTGCCAGAAGGGTTGGCCCATTGTCGGATTAAAGTCGGCGTATTCTTCAAGAGAAATTAAGGCTGGAGATTGCTGTTCAGTATTTGGGTTAAATAAATACTGATCGCCGAGTGAAGTTTTGCTAGCTGAAAGGTTAGGAGAACTTTGTGTAGTTTGTACAATTTCCTGAGCTGGTGTTTTTGTAGTGGGGGAGTGGACAACTTTGATTCTATTTTTGGTACCAGTCTGTAAATCAACCGAATTATTATTCCGCGGAGCATGGGATTCTCGTCTTGTACTAAAAGAGTCTCTTCGGTTTCCTCTGGTATTACTTCTTGTAAACATAATGGAAAACGACATAAAAAAATTATTATTTTTTCCACTTCCACCGCTTTAATTACTTGATAAGGATAACATTTTTTTTATATAATAATATATATACATATGTATATATTTATGTTGTATAATAAATATGCTTTTATATGCATAAACATATATAAAATGTATAAGTGAGTATACTATTGTACGTAAAAAAATATAAAATAAAAATATAAGTATATTAATAAGATAATAAGTAACGATTCTTCTATTTGTATCAGGGAAGGAAGACCGAGAATATAAATGCTTCCATCAATCAATCAACCAATGTCATTACTCAAAAAAAAAATTTTTTTCTTTTTGGAGATCTATTATTTGTTGATTTTAACAGCAAAATTTAAGATGACTGGTTTTCGTAACATCCTAAATGACTTGAAAAAATTAACAAATTCAAAAACGTGAACTTGATGCAATTCGATTTGAATTTTAAATCAAAGACTTTCAAGCAAATTACTTGTATACCAGCTTATGTCAAAATATCACAATTACACATAGCAATCGGAGTCAGATTTATTGAGACTAGATATAAATTGGTCAGTGTTAAATAATACAACTTTCGTATCGCATTTAGAAACGGACAAGTTCTATCTATTCAAATCTAAGACTTATACGAAGTTTATAATATTTGACGAAAAGTATTTTTTTTTTTCTTTTTCAATATATAATAAGTTTGGACCAATTACATAAGTCGTCTTGTCGAAATCTAGGTTTGTTAAATGTAAGAATTCTAGCCTTATCACAACTGACGTCGTGAGGTGGCCTTTTCGTTGAGCGAAATTCATTTTAAAGGTTTTATACCAATTCGGAAACAAACCTGTTAAGATGCAAAACGAGATATTCGGCTAGGTCATAGCTGGGTATATAAGATTCTCCACTCGGTTTTCCTACGCATAATCATATAAATTTGTAACTCTTTGCCTCAAAATATCCGAGTACAAAAAAATAAATAAAATAGGAAGGCGCGCATACATATGCATAGATACATTTGCATACCTGAACAAACCTTTTGTTTTTTTATTGGCAAGATGTAGCGCCAATTATGGCAAATTTTTCCCGCCCACTAACAAACGATATTGTCAGACGCCTTTGGCAGAATGCTTACCACTATTTTGTTTTCTGTCCCATATAATGATACGGTTAAACTCAATTGAAATATACATGTTCCCTAGGTCTTGCTTCCCTTTAAAGAATAAATTTAAAACAACATCATTTATAATTTATAAAAAAAATGCAAAGAGGATTTTATTCATTGAAAAATAAACTAAGAGAATTTAAGCAAAACAATTTAGGTACAAAGAAATATAATGGAATCGAAAATTAGAAAAAAAATCAATCAAAAATGGACTTAAACTTACATATGAAGGTATAAAGAGAATAGGCAATTGCCATAATCAATAATAAAATTAATAAAAAAAAATTTCACTTTACTCACAATTTATTTCATTTCAATTCAAATTTGATGAAGGCCCCAGCAACAACACATGATGATGGTGATAGTTTTGTTGTAGTTTTTTTTCTGCTCTGTAATCTTGTGTTTTTTTAGGTTTTATTTTATTTTATTTAATTCATAGTATTATTCAAATGCATATAAGTATATGTAGAAATGTATCTACATTTAAAGTTTGTTTTTTTTATAATTTACAATTCATGATACATCATATGTAAGTATATTAATGCAAAATAGATATGTAACTTTTTAATATTAATTGGTAATATAAAGTTTACTAAATTTAATACTAATCTATACCAATAAAAATAAACTTTGGAAATTTTTTTTACTGATGTTTAGGGTAGTTCCTATGAAATGTCGACATATAGATAGCTGGGAAACATAGAAAACAAGCTATTTATAATTTTTATTGGTATAAATGGTAGAAGCTAAAAATAGCGAATAAAAAACTTGATTGTTTTAATACTAATCTTTTTTTTTAATTTAGGATTGTTTTGGATATTTAAAAATTCGTAGTTTTTCCCCCCTTTTTAAACTAGTAGATTTACATGTGCATAATTGTAGATGTTAGTGATTTAAGGCTATGTAACGTAATATATGTTTGTTTTAAAGAAATTTATTATTTTGGTGAGTCATTTATATGGCGTACATGACATTTGCCATTAATTAACTTGTTAAGAATAGGTTTGTTCAAATCTTACGAAATGTATGTACTCCCATGCTGGTTTACTCCACGCTGGTGAAGCTGATGATTACTCACATATAACTTTAAACAAACTTACGGTCCCTGATGACTAACGTTGAAATAAATTTTCTGGACTAAGCCTTGCTGTCACGCACTCAATCCAAATTTCCAGCAACGTTGTTTTCCTTCTTTGTCGTTTTTCGAAACTTCTATTTTAGGAAGCGATACTTGCTCAGAACAGTTTTCCACAGGAGGTAGTAAATGCTGGTAATAAGGTTGTATTTCCCCACAGGTTTTAACCATAGTTTTTTCCCCCAATTCTTTTTCCGATGCACTTTTATTTTTTTTTTTTTTTTTAAGCATTTTTTATTTATTGAATCTTCAAAATGAACTAACAATAAGTATTCAAATCTTAATACTAAATTTAAAATTAAACAAGTAAGAGTGTAGTATATTCGGCTGGGCCGAATCTAAAATACCCTTCACGATAGTCACGAATATGTATAGTATATTAAAAATGTGACCTAAATATGCTCGGTTATATATGAACCGATATCGGAATTTTCTATTTTCTGTATTTTAGTAACCTTCTTTTATAACGAGAATTGCTTTTCAGCAAAAAAAAAAAAAAAAAAAATTTTTTTAATGGAAAAATCGGTTCAGGCTATATCTCGGGTATATATGGACCGATATCGAAAATTTTAATTTTCCATATTTATATAACCTTATATCATTACCAGAACTGCTTTGAGCACAACAAATTGTTTAAGTTCGCTTACGCGATATTTTCATGAAAAACCCGATTGAGGCTATATCTCGGGTATATATGGACCGATATCAGAAATTTTAATTTATATCTATTTTCATAACCTTCTTTTATAACAAGAACTGCTTTTCAGCAAAAAAAAATGTTATTGGAAAAATAGGTTCAGGCTATATCCCGAGCATATATGGACCGATATCGGATATTTTCCTTTTCCATATTTATATAACCTTATTTCATTACCAGAACTGATTTTGAGAACAAAAAAGTTGTTTACTCGGCATTTTCATCAAAAAACCTGTTAGGCTATATATCGGGTATATATGTATGAACCGATATCGGAAATTTTAATTTTCCATATTTATATAACCTTATTTTATTACCAGAACTGCTTTAAGGTGAAAAAAGTTGTTTAAGTTCGCTTACGCGACATTTTCATGAAAAACCCGGTTTGGGCTATATCTGGGGTATATATGGACCGATATCGGAAATTTTCATTTTCCATATTTATATAACCTTATTTAATTACCAGAACTGCTTTAAGGCGAAAAAAAGTTGTTTAAGTTCGCTTACGTGGCATTTTCATGAAAACCACGGGTTAGGCTATATCTCTGGTATATATGGACCGATATCGGAAATTTTCATTTTCATTATTTATATAACCTCATCTTATTACCAGAACTGTTTTTAAGTAAAAAAAAGTTGTTTAAGTTCGCTTACGCGACATTTTCATGAAAAACCCGGTTTGGGCTATATCTTGGGTATATATACCGATATCGGAAATTTTCATTTTTCATACCTATATAACCTTATTTTATTATTAGAACTGCTTTAAAGCAAAAAATATTGTTTGAGTTCGCTTACGCCGCGTGTTCATGAAAAACCCGGTTTAGGCTATATCTAGGGTATATATGGACCGATATCGAAAAATTCATTTTCAATAATTATATCACCTTATTTTATTACCAGAACTGCTTTAAGGCGAAAAAATTGTTTAAGTTCGCTTACGCGGCATTTTCATGAAAACCCCGGTTTAGGCTATATCTCGGGTATATACGGACCGATATCGGAAATTTTTATCTTCCATATTTATATAAACTCATCTTATTACCAGAACTGCTTTTGATAAAAAAAAAGTTGTTAAAGTTCGCTTACGCGACATTTTCATGAAAAACCCGGTTTGGGCTATATCTCGGATATATATAGACCGATATCGACAATTTTCATTTTCCATACTTATATAACCTTATTTTAGTACCAGAACTGCTTTTAAGCAAAAAAAGTTGTTTAAGTTCGCTTACGCGGCATTTTCATGAAAACCCTGTTCCAGGCTATATCTGCGGTATATATATAGACCGATATCGGAAATTTTCATTTTTCATATTTATATAACCTTATTTTATTACCAGAACCGCTTTTAAGCAAAAAAAGTTGTTTAATTTCGCTGACGCGGCATTTTCATGAAAACCCCGGTCTAGGCTATATCTCGGGTATATATGGACCGATATCGAAAATTTTCATTTTCCATATTTATGTAACCTAATTTCATTACCAGAACTGCTTTTGAGCACAAAAAAGTTGTTTAAGTTCGCTTACGCGGCATTTTCATGAAAACCCCGGTCTAGGCTATATCTCGGGTATATATGGCCCGATATCAAACATTTTTATTTTTCATATTTATATGACCCTATTTCATTACCAGAACTGCTTTTGAGAACAAAAAAGTTGTTTAAGTTCGCTTATGCGACATTTTCATGAAAAACCCGATTTGGGCTATATCTCGGGTATATATGGACCGACATCGAAAATTTTCATTTTTCATATTTATATTACCCTATTTTATCACCAGAACTGCTTTTAAGCAAAAAAAGATGTTTAAGTTCACTTACGCGACATTTTCATTAAAACCGCAGTTTAGGCTATATCTCGGGTATATATGGACCGATATCGGAAATTTTCATTTTCCATATTTATGTAATCTTATTTCATTACCAGAACTGCTTTTGAGCAAAAAAAATTTGATTAAGTTCGCTTACGCGACATTTTCATGAAAAACCCAATTTGGGCTACATATGGACCGGATACATATGGACCGATATCGAAAATTTTCATTTTCCATATTAAGTTAACCTAATTTCATTACTAGAACTGCTTTTGAGCACAAAAAGTTGTTTTAATTCGCTTACGCGGCATTTTAATGAAAACCCCGGTCTAGGCTATATCTCGGGTATATATGGACCGCTATCGGAAATTTTCATTTTCCATATTTATACAACCTTATTTCATTACCAGAACTGCTTTTGAGCACAAAAAAGTTGTTTAAGTTCGCTTACGCGGCATTTTCATGAAAACCCCGGTCTAGGCTATATCTCGGGTATTAATGGCCCGATATCGAAAATTTTTATTTTTCATATTTACATGACCCTATTTCATTACCAGAACTGCTTTTGAGAACAAAAAAGTTGTTTAAGTTCGCTTACGCGACATTTTCATGAAAACCCCGATTTGGGCTATATCTCGGGTATATATGGACCGACATCGAAAATTTTCATTTTTCATATTTATATGACCCTATTTCATTACCAGAACTGCTTTTGAGCACAAAAAAGTTGTTTAAGTTCGCTTACGCGACATTTTCATGAAAAACCCGATTTGGGCTATATCTCGGGTATATATGGACCGATATCGGAAATTTTCATTTTTGATATTTATGTAACCTAATTTCATTACCAGAACTGCTTTTGAGCACAAAAAAGTTGTTTAAGTTCGCTTACGCGGCATTTTCATGAAAACCCCGGTCTAGGCTATATCTCGGGTATATATGGGCCGATATCGAAAATTTTCATTTTCCATATTTATGTAACCTAATTTTATTACCAGAACTGCTTTTGAGCAAAAAAAAGTTATTTAGCTTCGCCTATGCGACATTTTCATTAAAAATCCGATTTGGGCTATATCTCGGGTATATATGTAACGATATCTAAAAAAAAAAATTTTTTGTTTTTTAGTCACCATGCTTAATAAGTGTGTGAAGTTTGAAGCAAAATGAACAACTTTTGTTTTCAAAAATTTTCATACAAACTGCAAAAAAAAAAAAAAAATGGCTTTCTTCGGAATTTTGAATATATCTCAGCTATACGTAGACCGATATTACTGAATTTCAATAGCAAACCCATGAATCGATTGGGTAAAAGAATGGTGAAAGAAAAAAGTTTCTAGTTCTAATCGGTTTCTCAGAAACGGTATTTCAACAGCGGACAGACGGACATCGCTTAATCGACTTTTCCATTAATTCTGATTCAGAATATATATACTTTATAGGGTCGCAAAAAAAACTGTAGAAATTACAAACGGAATCACAAACTTATAAATACCCTTTACATTTTTGTGAAGGGTATAAAAATGTGATTCTTAAGTTGGGCCAATGCTAGACAAAAAGTTTTATTATGCGGGAGCTATTTCGGTAAAATCACCTATTGAGCAATCTGATGGTGGCAACGGTATCCCTTCTTTTAAGGCGAGTGTGGCCGCGTGCTTAGAAAATTCCTCTTTTACCAGCGGAACACTCAGATCGTTATGAATTCGTGAATTTTTGACGTACCATGGAGCTGCAGTAATCGTTCGAAGAGTTTTGTTTTGTCGCCTTTGGATTTTTTCAATGTTTGACGCTGAGGCGGTGCCCCATAATTGAATTCCGTAGCACCATATAGGCTTTAGTATTGCGTTGAATAACAAAAGTTTGCAATCTAATTTCAGTGCCAAATTTTTGCCATTAGCCTATGGTCCAGGTGAATACCAAGGTACTTGACTTCGTTGTGCTGCGGAATAGGTGAGTTGTTAATTTGGATATGCAGACATGTTTGCCTACATAGTGTGAATGTAACATGAGTACATTTCTGTTCATTAACTTTGATTTTCCAAAGTTTTAGCCCTTTCTCTAATATTGAAGTATATTCCTGTAAATTTCGCGAAGCTACTTGATGGTTTTCATGAACACTCAAAAACGCTGTGTCATCTGCAAAGGTAGAAGTGTGTATTCCGGTTGTCGTTGGCATGTCAGAGGCGTAAATCAAATATAAAGTAGGCCCCAGTATGCTACCTTGGGGAACTCCTGCCTTGATTGGCTGAGTTGGGCTTATAAAGTCGCCTTCTCTGATAACAAACTTCCGCCCATATAAGTAGCTTTCCAGAAGCTTGTGTGTATTTGCAGGCAAGTTTAACTTTATTTTGTGCATCAAGCCGTCGTGCCACACTTTATCAAAAGCTTGAGAAATATCAATGAAAAGAGCTGAGCAATACTTCTTCTCCTCAAAGGTTTGTCTTATGAGATTGACTAGTCTGTGCGTTTGTTCTATGGTGCTATGTTTAGCCCGAAAGCCAAATTGATGATCAGGGATGCATCCCACATTGTTCAATATTGGACTCAACTTCGCCATTAACAATTTTTCGAATAGTTTTGAAATTGTTGGTAAAATACTTATTGGTCTATATGATTCTACCTTAGTCAGATCCTTCCCTGGCTTGGGTATCATAGTAATCATTGAGACCTTCCACTCTGCAGGATAATACTCAAGGCGTAAAATGGCGTTAAAAATAAAAAGTAGAACTCTTCTAGCTACACGAGGTAACTGTTCAAGCATTTTACCAGTAATTTGATCAATGCCTGGAGCTTTCCTGGGGTTTGTATTATCGATAACGTTTTCGACATCTTGAAAATTATATCTCAAAGACACAGGAGATCTAACAACATATGGTGGTAATTCCGCTGTATTATTCTCTGAATCATTTGTAATAAAAACATTTCTCAAATGATCGACATACAACATTCCCTTTTCAGAATCGCTTCTTGCCCAGTCGCCGCTTGAATTTCGCAAAGGTGGCTTACCTATTATGGGTCTTTTTAAACCTTTTGTCGCTTTCCACAAGGAATAATCATATTGAGGGGTACCATCAAGGCTTTCCAAATATGTTTTAAGGGAAGCTATTCTATGGACTTCAAGCAGATTTCTTAGCTGATTTATGCATTCCCGTAGCCTAGTTTTAAGCTGGGGAGATCTGCGAAGTTGCCATTCTCTTCTGACTCTTCTTTTTTCTGACAGAAGTTGCACAATTTTAAATGATTAAGTTCTATTGTTCTCATTTCTAGATCTTAAATGACTAGTGGTAGCATGCTGTACGGCCAGTTTGAGGTTTTCAGAAAAATCGTTAATTGACACATTAATATCCTTAGGCGTTCTCAAGGCGATATTTTCAGTACAATGTGTGCTCAAAAATTTTTTGTATTTTAACCAATTAACTCTATTGACAGTCAACGGTGAGAAAATCTCTTGGGGGAACGAAACAGAGATTATAGTGGGAGAGTGATCTGATGACAAATCTAATGAAGGCTCCACTTGCATCCACTCTAAAGGAAAATTTTTCGCAACTCCAAAATCTATAACGTCTGGGATCTTTCGTCGGTCTGTCGGCCAATAAGTGGGGTGTCCGCTTGAAACCACATCTAATCCCATTTTGGAAACGGTGTCAGAAAGCACACGGCCTTTCGAGGTAATTAAGCGTGATCCCCAAAAAGTGTGTTTAGCGTTATAGCCGCCAGCCGCTAAAAATCGAGGCCCAAGTGATTTAAAAAAATTTGAATTTTGGCTTTCTGTTATTGAAAATCGGGGCGGTGAGTAAATCGAGGAAATAACGATTTTTTCATGAAAATATTGAATGCATATATTAGTTGCTTGGAGATATTCCTCACGTATCTCGTTCATTAAATAATGCTTAATTCTGGATTTTATTAGAATTGCCGATCCTCCGCAAGATCTTCCACGGGGATCTTTAGTGTCATATAATGCGTACCCATTAATTTTGAAATAACTGTTGGTTGTCAAATGGGTTTCAGCAATCAACATTATATCGATTTGTTTTTCCGTAGGGAAGTGCTCAAGTTCGTTTTTGTGTTGGCGGATGCGTTCCAGAAACATATTTTTAACCAACTCATTTTTTTAAAATTGCCTGCAAAATTGTGGATTGCATTTTCAGCATTTCCTGCATCATGTTCTTCATGGAAACCGTAAATGTATTTATAGATTGAACAAGAGTCTGCAGAGTTGCGTCAAGATTGCTAAAATTTTGGTCGGAGTTTTGAGGCTTGGGCTCCTGATTCAAATTTGGTTTATCGGATTTTACCACATTCGCATAAGAAATTTGTTGGGGGTTTTCCACGTGTATATGGCTGGTTGGCTGGCGTACCTGGGGAAAATTGGTTGTAGAAATGGTGTTTGACTGCTGGGGTGGCATATTTAAAATTGATGGCCTATTTGTCATTGATCTCTTGAAGTGAGTATAGACAGGGCAACCCCTGTAGTTTGCAGTGTGGTTACCTCCACAGTTATTGCATTTTTTAACGCTCGCGTCAGTCTTAGGTTTTTTGCACTGTGATGTACCGTGAAGTTCACCACACACAACGCAAACTGCGGGCAACTTACAATAGGCCTTAGTATGGCCAAATTCTTGGCAGTTTAGGCATTGGACGGGCCCTAAACGCTTATGAGGCTCCTCAACGGTAACCTTGCGATGCAAAAGATATTTGAGGTTATAAATTGGATGCACTTCATTCTTTTTCAGGAGAACATCTCTAGGTTCCAATTCAACCCTAAACATGGGTTGAGGAATTTTTTCACGGTTTCTAATATTAACCACATTTTTAATTTTGAAGCCATTGTCTTCTTGTCCGGTTTTGACCTCATTCGTGTCAACAAAAGGGTCAATACCTTTTATAACGACCTAAATACCTTAGGCACTTTTAAGCTGATATGTGTAAAATGATCGTTTCTCCTTCTCTAGAACGTCAGACAACTTTCGGTATTCATTTTCACTGTTTACCTGGATTTTCGTTTAATTTATGCCGCCGTGATTAACCGATGTTACGTTAAAAGTGTCTTTGCCGATTGCCGCAATAAGTTGTTTTACCAGGTCACTAGAGGTAGGCTCTCGCAAATATATTGGTGGCGGCTTAAAGGTTTTTTTAGATATAGTTGGCTCATCTGTTTGCAGTATAGCAAACCTATTACTATCCGTTGCCAAAGTCCTATTATCATCTTTAGAAATTTTCGGTTTAGATGATATTTGAGCTGATTTGGGGCTTCGCTGCCTTTTAACCACGGTTATGTACCTGTCCATGCCTACTTGGGTTTTTGGCTTATCATCAACAATTAAACTGGAAGATGTTTTGTCTTCAGTTGGAACAACAATATTTGGCGAACACGATCGCGGGCGTTTCCTATCTCTTAGAGACAGGAAATTTTCCAATGATTTTTCAGAGATTCTTCCTCTGAAATCCAAAGATTTTTGCTACCGGAGCTAAGCTTTTTTTCAGAATTACATCTGATAGGTGCACTCATGCAATTAATTGTTTCTATTTTTTATTTACAATTTAAAACGGTATTTAAAAAATGTCACAATATTTTTCTTTTAAACAAAAACGGTTTTTAGTTAATCCCGTTTTATTTTTTTTTACTTTGCGATCAAAAAACAAACACGTCCGTTCACTATCGAAGCTAAACAACGACAAAATGTATTAAGTGCGATGCACTTAATACATTTATAAGCGCGACCTGGGATTATTTTACGGCTCAGGGGAATTCCGTTATGCCGAAGGGAGAGAAAAGAAGTTCTAATAGTATTTGGCTTCCCCCAGTGTTATAGAGATAATCAATGACACCTTTGAAAAAGAATGATTATTACCATATATGGTAATAAAATGCAATAAGCGCACTTCAATATTAATGCATCACCGCTGCATACAAATATGGCAAGGGTATCCCTCCTTCTCAACCGAGAGTGGCCTTCAAAATTAAGTATATTGCGTGCAAGAGGATTTGGGTGAAGCTCCAATTTACTGATATACCTTGTTGCGTACTTTGAAAATTCGTCTTTTACAAGAGGAACACAGAGATTCTGATGAATTCGGGAGTTTTTTACGTACCATGGAGCTGCAGTAATCATCCGAAGAATTTGATTTTGTCGCCTTTGAATTTTCTCAATGTTAGTAGTGGAGGCGGTGCCCCATAATTGAGTTCCATAGCACCATATAGGCTTTAAAATTGCGTTGTATAATAAAAGTTTGCAATCCAGCTTCAATTGCCCATAAGCCAATTTGGTTGCGCTGCTTTTAACTTTAACTGAGTAACTTTCGCATCAATGTGAGACTTCCACGTTAACCTACGGTCGAGATGAATACCAAGTCAGTCAGAGTCTAGCTTTGATAGTGAACGGACGTAGTTGCTTTTAATCGGAGTGCTATAAAAAAAAAGCAACGGTATGAGTAGGGAACCGCAATAAGTGGAAGACTGAATTTATAAAAAAAAAGAAAAACTTTGTGACAATTATTTTTATATACTTTTAAAGTAAAAAAATATAAATAAAAAAAAAACAAAAATTGCATGAGTATACCTAGTAGATGCAATTGTGAGAGCTTAGCTCCACTAGAAAAAACCTCTGGATTTCTGAGGAAGAATCTTTGAGAAAGTCATTGGACAATCTCCTATCTCTAAGAGATAAAAAACGCACGCGTTCGTGTTCGCTAAACATTGTTGTTACAACAGAAGACCAACCATCTTCCAGTATAATTGTTGCAGATAAGCCGAAAACAAAAGTAGGCATGGAAAGGTATGTAACCGTGGTTAAACGTCAGCGAAGCCCTAAATCCACTCAAATATCATCAAATCCGAAAATGTTCAAAGAGGATAATAATAGGTTCAGACTAACGAGCCAACTACATCAAAAAAAACATTTAAACCGCCACCAATATACTTGAGAGAACCTACATCTAATGAGCTGGTAAAAGCACTTATTACGGCAATTGGTAAAGACACCTTCAACGTAACATCAGTGAAGCACGGACAAATAAGTGAAACAAAAATCCAAGTCAATTGGGAAAATGATTACCGAAAACTTTCTGGCGCTCTGGAAAAAGAGAAAAGATATTTTTATACTTATCAACTTAAAAGTGCTAAAGGCCTTCAGGTTGTTATAAAAGGTATTGACCCTTGTGTAGCTACGGATGAGGTAAATACTGGATTGATAGATAAAGGCTTTAAAGTAAAAATTGTGGTATATATGCGGAACCGTGAAAAGATTCCTCAACCTATGTTTAGGGTTGAACTGGAACCAGGGGATGTTATCTTGAAAAAGAATGAAACTCACCCAATTTATGACCTTAAATTTCTTCTTCATCGCAGGGTTACCGCTGAGGAGCCACACAAGCGTTTAGGGCCCGTTCAGTGCCTAAACTGCCAGCAATTTGGCCATACTAAGGCCTATTATAAACTGCCCACAGTTTGTGTTGTGTGTGGAGAACTGCACGGTACATCACAGTGCAAAAAGTCAAAAACTGACTCAAGTGTTAAAAAATGCAGTAACTGTGGAGGCAACCATTCTGCAAATTACAGGGGCTGCCCTGTCTATACCCACTTTAAGCAGTCAATGACAAATAAGCCATCAATTACCTTTAAGCAACCCCAGCAGTCAAACATCATTTCTGCAAACAATTTTCCCCATGCAAAACCCAAAACAAGTTTCATATGCTAGTGTGGTCAAAACCAATACACAAAACTTGAATCAGAAGCCCAAGCCCCGAAATTCCGATCAAAATTTTACCAATCTTGAGGCAACTCTGCAGACTCTTGTTCAATCCATAAACATATTTACGGTTTCTATGACAAACCTGATGCAGGAAATGCTGAAAATGCAATCCACTATTTTGCAGGCAATTTTAAAAAAATGAATTGGTTAAAAATGTGTTTCTGGAACGCAAACGGCATCCGCCAACACAAAAAAGCAAATCGATATAACGATGATAGCTGAAACTCATCTGACAAGCAATAGTTATTTCAAAATTAATGACTACACACTGTATGACACTGAAGATCCTCGTGGAAGGTCTTGTAAAGGCTCAGCAATTCTAATAAAAAATAGAATTAAGCACTATTTTCTGCATGAGACACGTGAGGAGTATCTCTAATTGCGGAGGATCGGCAATTGTAATAAAATCCAGAATTAAGCACTTTTTAATGAACGAGACATCTGAGGAGTATCTCCAAGCAACTAATATATGCATTGAATATTTGCATGAAAAAATCGTTATTTCCTCGATCTACTCACCGCCACGATTTTCAATAACAGAAAACCGATAAAAAAATTTTTTCAAATCACTTGGTCCTCGATTTTTAGCGGCTGGCGACTATAACGCGAAACGTGTGTCTGTTGTAACAACTATATGTGGCGAACACGAGCGCGTGCGGTTTCTTTCTCTTAGCGACAACAGATTTTCCAATGATTTTTTCAAAGACTCCTCCTCAGAAATCTAAGGACTTTTTCTACCGGAGCTAAGGTCTTTTTCAGAACTACATCTGAGGTACACTCATGCAATTAATTGCTTCTTTTTTTTTACTTACAATTTAAAACAGTATTAAAAAAAATATCACAAAATTTTTTCTTTTAAATAAAATCACTCTGTTCCCCTATCACGGTTTTTACTTAATCCCGTTTTATTTTTTTTTTTTACTTTGCGATCAAAAAACAAACACGTCCGTTCACTATCGAAGCTATATTGAAATAAAAATCGTAAGAGTTGATGATCGTGTTCTACGGCTCTCTTTCTATGCGTCTGTAGTAAATCGCTTTAATAGCCTCCTTTTTCATCGTCTCATCGTTTATTGTAGATAGCAAATATTCAACATTGCTCATGAATGAGTTGATTGTAACCTGGTCATTTCCTGTAAATGTTGGTATGTGTGCCACGTTTTTGAAGATCTGTTCAATCTGCTGTTGTTGCAGTAAATGTAGGTTTGCTTGTCCTTGGGGTTGTTGTTGTTGATGGGCTTGATTCTGTAGTTCCATATAGACAATTCGCAAGCGTTCTAATTGTGCACCTTTGCGGGCTAATTCTTCTGTCACATTTACTGTAGCCTGTTCTTGCATTTTCCTTCTTTTAGCAAATTCCTGCGCTCTTTTGGAATGCACTTTGATTCGAATTTGTTTCTCACTGTATTTTAATAAACTGTTTTTTTTTAATGTGTATGTTCTCTTATTTAATGTTCACTGAGTTACAGATATTTATTTCTAACTGTGTTCAAGAATAATATTTTGAGAACTGAGTCAAGTTTTACACTGAATATATATATTTTTTCTGATCGTGTCTCTTCTTTTATTTAATGTTCACTGAATTAGGCCTATTCTACCTAATTGTGTCCAAGAATAAAATTTTTTGAATGTTCACTGAATCGAGAAAAAATATTTTTAATTAAAACGATTCGTATCACTGGACCCTTTTCGCGTTTATAAAGGATCCTACCGACTGCGCCACTCAAATGATTACTATCCGGTCAGGACTTAAAAAAAAAAACAAATATATTTTTATTTTATTATATCAGTCAGAATGTAGCTTTGATAGTGAACGGACGTATTTGTTTTTGATCGGAGTGTTACAAAAAAAAAAAAAATAATAATAATAACGGTATAAGTAGAAAACCGCAATAAGTGAAGAGTGAATTAATACAAAATAAAAACTTTGTGACATTTATTTTTATATACTTTTAAAGCAACAGAAATAATTATAAACAAAAAAAAAATTGCATGAGTGTACCCAGTAGGTGCAATTCTGAAAGAGAGCTTAGCTCCACTAAAACCTCTGGATTTCTGAAGGGGAATCATTGAAAAAATCATAGGACAATCTGCTGTGTCTAAGAGATAAAAAACGCACGCGTTCGTGCTCGCCAAACATTGTTGTTACAACAGACGACAAACCATCTTCCAGTCTAGCTATTGTTGATAAACCGAAAACGCAAGTGGGTATGGATAGGTATATAACCGTGGTTAAACGTCAGCGAAGCCCTAAATCCGCGCAAATAGCGTCGCAACCAAAAATGTCTAAGGACGATATAACCTCTGCGACAACGGATAATAATGGGTTTGCTATCCTTCAGACGGATGAACCAACAACTTCCAAAAAAAACATATAAACCCCCACCAATTTATTTGAGAGAGCCGACTTCTAGTGAACTGGTGAAACAACTTATTACGGCAATAGGCAAAGATAAATTCAACGTCACATCAGTGAAGCAAACCATGAAAACGTCTACCGAAAATTGTCTGATGTCTTAGAAAAACAGAAAAGATCATTTTACACTTACCAGCTCAAAAGTGCCAAAGGTCTTCAGGTCGTTATTAAAGGGATTGACCCCTGCGTAGATATTAATGATGTCAAAACCGGATTGGAAGATAAGGGTTTTAAAATAAAAACCGTAGTAAACATCAGGAACCGTGAAAAGATCCCTCAACCCATGTTTAAGGTTGAACTAGAACCAGGGTATGTTCTGCTAAAAAAGAGTGAAATTCACCCAATATATAACCTCAAATTTCTTTTGCATCGTAAGGTTACCGTTGAGGAGCCACATAAGCGTTCAGGACCCGTTCAGTGCCTAAACTGCCAAGAATTTGGCCACACTAAGGCTTACTGTAAATTGCCCGCTGTTTGTGTTGTATGTGGCGAACTTCACGGCACAACTCAGAGCGAGTGTTAAAAAATGCAGTAACTGCAAATTATAGAGGTTGCCCTGTCTATACTCATTTTAAGCGGTCAATGACAAATAAGACATCGGTTTCTCCATCAGCCCAGCAGCCAAATGTCATTGGTAAAAACAATTTTCCCCAGGTAGGCCATTCAACCAACTTCACAAACACGCAGAATTCCAAACAATTTTCATATGCTAATCTGGTTAAATCCGACCAAAACTTGAACCAGGAACCCAAGCCTCAAATTTCCGATCCAGATTTTAGTAACCTAGAGGCAACTCTGCAGACTCTTGTTCAATCCATTAACACTTTTACCGTCTCTATGACAAACATGATGCAGGAAATGCTATAAATGCAATCCACTATTTTGCAGGCAATTTTAAAAAATGAATTGGTTAAAAATATGTTTCTGGAACGCAAACGGCATTCGCCAAAACAAAAATGAACTTGAGCACTTCCTTATGAAAAAGCAGATTGATATAATGATGATTGCTGAAACCCATTTGACAACCAACAGTTATATCAAAATTAATGGCTACATATTATATGACACAAAAGATCCCCGTGGAAGATCTTGCGGCGGTTTGGCAATTTTGATAAAGACCAGAATTAAACACTTTTAATGAACGAGACATGTGAGGAGTATCTCCAAGCAACTAATATATGCATTGAATATTTGCATGAATAAATCGTTATTTCCTCGATCTACTCACCGCCACGCTTTTCAATAACAGAAAGCCAATACTCAAACTTTTTATACCCTTCTCAAAAATGTAAAGGGTATATATAAGTTTGTGATTCCGTTTGTAATTTCTACAGTTTTTTTTTTGCGACCCTATAAAGTATATATATTCTGAATCAGAATTAATGGAAAAGTCGATTAAGCGATGTCCGTCTGTCCGTCTGTCCGCTGTTGAAATACCGTTTCTGAGAAAACCATTAGACTTAGAAACTTTTTTCTTTCACCATTCTTTTACCCCATCGATTCATGGGTTTGCTATTGAAATTCAGTAATATCGGTCCACGTATAGCTGAGATATATTCAAAATTCCGAAAAAAGCCATTTTTTTTTGCAGTTTTGTATGAAAATTTTTGAAAACAAAAGTTGTTCGTTTTGCTTCAAACTTCACACACTTATTAAGCATGGTGACTAAAAGACAAAAAATTTTTTTTCCAGATATGGGTCCATATATACCCGAGATATAGCCCAAATCGGATTTTAATGAAAATGTCGCATAGGCGAAGCTAAATAACTTTTTTTTGCTCAAAAGCAGTTCTGGTAATAAAATTAGGTTACATAAATATGGAAAATGAAAATTTCCTATATCGGTCCATATATACCCGAGATATAGCCCAAACCGGGTTTTTTATGAAAATGTCGCGTAAGCGAACTTAAACAACTTTTTTGTGCTCAAAAGCAGTTCTGGTAATGAAATTAGGTTACATAAATATGAAAAATGAAAATTTTCGATGTCGGTCCATATATACCCGAGATATAGCCCAAATCGGGTTTTTCATGAAAATGTCGCGTAAGCGAACTTAAACAAAGTTTTTGTGCTCAAAAGCAGTTCTGGTAATGAAATTAGGTTACATAAATATGAAAAATGAAAATTTTCGATGTCGGTCCATATATACCCGAGATATAGCCCAAATCGGGTTTGTCATGAAAATGTCGCGTAAGCGAACTTAAACAACGTTTTTGTGCTCAAAAGCAGTTCTGGTAATGAAATTAGGTTACATAAATATGAAAAATGAAAATTTTCGATGTCGGTCCATATATACCCGAGATATAGCCCAAATAGGGTTTTTCATGAAAATGTCGCGTAAGCGAACTTAAACAACGTTTTTGTGCTCAAAAGCAGTTCTGGTAATGAAATTAGGTTACATAAATATGAAAAATGAAAATTTCCGATATCGGTCCATATATACCCAAGATATAGCCCAAATCGGATTTTAATGAAAATGTCGCATTGGCGAAGCTAAATAACTTTTTTTTGCTCAAAAGCAGTTCTGGTAATAAAATTAGGTTACATAAATATGAAAAATGAAAATTTTCGATATCGGTCCATATATACCCGAGATATAGCCTAGACCGGGGTTTTCCTGAAAATGCCGCGTAAGCGAACTTAAACAACTTTTTTGTGCTCAAAAGCAGTTCTGGTAATGAAATTAGGTTACCTAAATATGGAAAATGAAAATTTCCGATATCGGTCCATATATACCCGAGATATGGCCCAAATCGGGTTTTTCATGAAAATGTCGCGTAAGCGAACTTAAACAACGTTTTTGTGCTCAAAAGCAGTTCTGGTAATGAAATTAGGTTACATAAATATGAAAAATGAAAATTTTCGATGTCGGTCCATATATACCCGAGATATAGCCCAAATCGGGTTTTTCATGAAAATGTCGCGTAAGCGAACTTAAACAACGTTTTTGTGCTCAAAAGCAGTTCTGGTAATGAAATAGGGTCATATAAATATGAAAAATGAAAATTTTCGATATCGGTCCATATATACCCGAGATATAGCCTAGACCGGGGTTTTCATGAAAATGCCGCGTAAGCGAACTTAACAGCTTTTTTGTGCTCAAAAGCAGTTCTGGTAATGAAATTAGGTTACCTAAATATGGAAAATGAAAATTTCCGATATCGGTCCATATGTACTCGAGATATAGCCCAAATTAGGTTTTTCATGAAAATGTCGCGTAAGCGATCTTAAACAACTTTTTTTTGCTCAAAAGCAGTTCTGATAATGAAATAAGATTACATAAATATGAAAAATGAAAATTTCCGATATCGGTCCACATATACCCGAGGTATAGCCTAAACTGCGGTTTTGATGAAAATGTCGCGTAAGTGAACTTAAACATATTTTTTTGCTTAAAAACAGTTCTGGTAATGAAATAGGGTCATATAAATATGACAAACGAAAATTTTCGATGTCGGTCCATATATACCCGAGATATAGCCTAGACCGGGTTTTACATAAAAGTGTCGCGTAAGCAAACTAAAACAACATTTTTGTGCTCAAAAGCAGTTCTAGTAATGAAATGAAGTTATATAAATATGAAAAATCAAAATGTCCAATATCGGTCCATATATACCCGAGATATAGCCTAGAACGGGTTTTTCATGAAAATGCCGCGTCACCGAAATTAAACAACTTTTTTTTGCTTAAAAGCGGTTCTGGTAATAAAATAAGGTTATATAAGTATGGAAAATGAAAATTTCCGATATCGGTCCATATATACCCGAGATATAGCCCAAACCGTGTTTTTCATGAAAATGCCGCGTAAGCGAACTTAAACAATTTTTTCGCCTTAAAGCAGTTCTGGTAATAAAATAAGGTGATATAAATATGGAAAATGAAAGTTTTCGATATCGGTCCATATATACCCGAGATATAGCCTAAACCGTGTTTTTCATGAAAATGCCGCGTAAGCGAACTAAAACAACTTTTTTTGCTTAAAAGCAGTTCTAATAGCAAAATAAGGTTATATAGGTATGGAAAATGAAAATTTCCGATATCGGTCCATTTATACCCGAGATATAGCCCAAACCGGGTTTTTCATGAAAATGTCGCGTAAGCGAACTTAAACAACAATTTTGTTTTTGCTTAAAAACAGTTCTGGTAATAAGATGAGGTTATATAAATATGGAAAATGAAAATTTCCGATATCGGTCCATATATACCCGAGATATAGCCTAGACCAGGGTTTTCATGAAAATGCCGCGTAAGCGAACTTAAACACCTTTTTTGTGCTCAAAAGCAGTTCTGGTAATGAAATTAGGTTACCTAAATATTGAAAATGAAAATTTCCGATATCGGTCCATATGTACCCGAGATATAGCCCAAATCGGGTTTTTCATGAAAATGTCGCGTAAGCGAACTTAAACAATTTGTTGTGCTCAAAAGCAGTTCTGGTAATGAAATAAGGTTATATAAATATGGAAAATTTAAATTTTCGATATCGGTCCATATATACCCGAGATATAGCCTGAACCGATTTTTTCATTAAAATTTTTTTTTTTTTTTTTTTGCTGAAAAGCAATTCTGGTTATAAAAGAAGGTTACTAAAATACAGAAAATAGAAAATTCCGATATCGGTTCATATATAACCGAGCATATTCAGGCCACATTTTTAATATACTATACATATTCGTGACTATTGTGAAGGGTATTTTAGATTCGGCCCAGCCGAATATACTACACTCTTACTTGTTTAAAATCACTTGGTCCTAGATTTTTAGCGGCTGGCGACTATAACGCAAAACACACTTTTTGGGGATCACGTTTAATTACCTCCAAAGGCCGTGTGCTTTTTGACACCGTTTCCAAAATGGGGTTATTGGCCGTCAGACCGATGAAAGATCCCAGATGTTATAGATTTTGGAGTTGCGAAAAATTTTCCCTTAGAGTGCATGCAAGTAGAACCTTCATTAGATTTGTCATCAGATCACTCTCCCACTGTTTCGTTCCGCCAAGAGATGGACTCACCCTTAACTGTCAATAGAGTTAATTGGTTAAAACACAAAAAAATTTTTGAGTACACATTGTACTGAAAATATCGCCTTGAGAACGCCTGAGGATATTGATGTGTCGATTAACGATTTTTCTGAAAACCTCAAACTGGCCGTACAGTATGCTACCACTAGTCATATAAGATCCAGAAATGAAACCCATAGAACTTATTCGTCCGAAATTGAGCAACTTCTGTTAGAAAAAAGGAGAGTCAGAAGAGAGTGGCAACTTCGCAGATCTCCCCAGCTTAAAACTAGGCCACGGGAATGCATAAGTTAAGAAATCTGCTTGAAGTCCATAGAATAGCTTTCCTTAAAACATATTTGGAAAGCCTTGATGGTACTCCTCAATCTGATTATTCCTTGTGGAAAGCGACAAAAGGTTTAAAAACACCCGTAATAGGTAAGCCACCTTTGCGAACTTCAACTGGCGACTGGGCAAGAAGCGACTCTGAAAAGGGGATGTTGTATGTCGATCATTTGAGAAACGTTTTTATTACAAATGATTCAGCGAATATTACAGCGGAATTACCACCATATGTTGTTAAACCCCCTGTGTCTTTGAGACTTAATTTTCAAGATGTCGAAAACGTTATCGCCAAGAAAGGCTCCAGGCATTGATCAAATTACTGGTAAAATGCTGGAACAGTTACCTCGTGCAGCTAGAAGGCTTCTACTTTTTATTTTTAACGCTATTTTACGCCTTGAGTATTATCCTACATAGTGCAAAGTCTCAATGATTACTATGATACCCAAACCAGGGAAGGATCCTACTAAAGTAGAGTCATATAGACCAATAAGTCTACTACCAACAATTTCAAAACTGTTCGAAAAATTGTTAATGGCGAAGTTGAGTCCAATATTGAACAATCTGGAATTCATCCCTGATCATCAATTTGGTTTTCGGGCTAAACATAGCACCATAGAACAAACGCACAGACTAGTCAATGTCATAAGACAGACCTTTGAGGAGAAGAAGTATTGTTCAGCTCTATTCATTGACATTTCTCAAGCTTTCGATAAAGTGTGGCACGACGGGTTGATGCACAAAATAAAGTTAAACTTGCCTGTAAATACTCACAAGCTTCTGGAAAGGTACTTATATGGGCGGAAGTTTGTTATCAGAGAAGGCGATTTTATAAGCCCAACTCAGCCAATCGAAGCAGGTATTCCCCAAGGCAGCATACTGGGGCCTACTTTATACTTGATTTACGCCTCTGACATGCCAACAACATCCGGAATCCATACTTCAACCTTTGCAGATGACACAGCGTTTTTAAGTGTTCATGAAAACCACCAATTAGCTTCACGAAATTTACAGGAATACATTTCAATATTAGAGAAATGGCTAAAACTTTGGAAAATCAAAGTTAATGAACAAAAACGTACTCATGTCACATTCACTCTGTGTAAGCAAACATGTGCGCCTATCCAAATAAACAACTCACCTATTCCGCAGCACAGTGAAGTCAAGTACCTTGGTATACACCTCGACCGTAGGCTAACGTGGAAATCTCACATTGAAGCAAAAGTCACTCAGATGAAACTAAAAGCAGCGCAACTAAATTGGCTTATGGGCAGAAACTCGACATGAAAGTTGGATTGCAAAGTTCTGTTATACAATGCAATTCTAAAACCTATATGGTGCTACGGAATTCAATTATGGGGCACCGCCTCAGCGTCAAATATTGAAAAAATTCAAAGGCGTCAAAACCAAATTCTTCGAACGATTACTGCAGCTCCATTGTACGTCAAAAATTCACGAATTCATAACGATCTGAGTGTTCCGCTGGTAAAAGAGGACAAGGTATGTCAGTAAACTGGAACTTCATCCAAACCCTCTTCCGCGCAATATACTTAATTTTAGCGGCCAAACTCGGCTTAAAAGAAGGGATACCGCTGCCACCATCAGATTGCTCAATAGGTGATTTTACCGAAATAGCTCCCGCATAATAAAACTTTTTGTCTAGCATTGGCCGGACTTAAGAATCACATTTTTTAATTTTTAAATTTAGTACACATAAGAAATGTAATGACAATAAGTATTAAGTCTTAATACTAAGAAAAAATTGTGATTATTAAGTCCTGCCAGTGCTGGACAAAAAGTTATTTTTATGCAAATATTATTTCAGAATTAGCCAAAGTAAAAAAAAAAAAAAATCTATCCATGAATTATTCAGTAAGGATTGAACATAATATCTTTCATCAGGCAAATACTTTCACGAAATTGACGGCATGTTAAAGTCGCCCATTATTACAAAAGAGTCATTTTCATTTGATGATCCAACAACAGATTTAATGAGTTCGCCGTGTTGATTATAAACAGAATGCTGAGATGAAGGAGGAATATATGAACAAGTTACGAAAATCCTTTTATGTCTCAGTTTGATTAGCACGGAAATAAATTCGATATTATACAATGAGTCAATCACGCAAAACTCAGACGAGATATTATTGGAGACCGCAATAAGAACACCGTCCCCCATGAGATCCTCGATCCAGCCGATAAATGTTATACTGTCATTAAGTATTTCAGTATTAAAATAGGATTCATTTAGCCATGTCTCTGTTAAAACTATTACTTGGTGAGTAAAATTAAAGCTCTCAATAAAAAGACAATTTAGATCTAAGGCCACGAACATTTTGGTAAAGAAATGATATCGAGTCATCAGCAACACTAACTAGTTTTTTGATACATTGCTGTGAGGAAGAACACCAACATTATTAAGAAATCTTCTTTCCTGATATATATATATATATATATATATATATATATATATATATATATATATATATATATATATATATATATATATATATATATATATATATATATATATATATATATATATATATATATATATATATATATATATATATATATATATATATATATATATATATATATATATATATATATATATATATATATATACAGTACTGGACAATTCAATGGAAACTTTTCTAAAAATTTATTTATTTATTTTTAGAAGTCGAAAATCAAAAATTATTTCTAAAGAAACTTGACAAGTATTTTAGAATTTCATTTTATAGATTCTTTTTGATATATAAACAAAAAAATAATAACATAAAAATAACGTAGTTCTAAAATTATAAAGAAAAATTAAAAGTATAAAATTTTTGGGGTTCGACAAAACAATGGAAACTTTTACACTTCTGCACGAAAGATGACTAAAGCAAAATGTATTGATGAAAAAACGAGGCAAAATGCATAATAATTTACCGTTATTTTTTAAATTACTCTCTTGCCAGCTTCTTTTTTCAAATATTTTAAACACAAGAATCTTGAATACATAATTAGAAAAATGGCTAGAGTCAAGATAAGTGAAGATTTAAAAATAAAAATAATAAATGATTTTAATGCTGGATTAAAACAAAAAACTATTTGTGATAAATATTCGATGAATAAATCAGCAATTTCGAAGATTATCAAGAAATTTCGTGAAACGGGTACTGTTAAAACTCTGCATTCAGGAGGAAGACCACGTAAAACTACTCCAAGACAGGATAATTTAATATCAAGAGAGTTCAAAAAAGACCCCCAAATGGCATCAAGAGAGGTTAAAAATGTTCTTGGATTGGATGTTAGCTCTCGAACAATTAGCCGTAGAGCCCGCGAGGCTGGTCTTGGTTGCTTCCGCCCTGCGAAAAAACCTTTGATATCGGAGAAAAACCGTGCTGCTCGTTTAAAATTTGCCAGAGAGCACATAAATTGGTCTAAAGAGAAATGGAACACTGTCCTTTTTTCAGACGAGTCCAAATATAATTTAAGGGGCAATGATGGAAGATCATTTGTAAGGCGGCCAAAGGGAAAGAGACTAGACCCAAAGTACACAAGCAAGACAGTCAAGTTTGGAGGTGGCAATATTATGGGGTGGGGCTGTTTTTCTGGGCAAGGAATGGGCCCAATTCACATTATAAAGGATACGATGACTGGTGTCGGCTACAGATCCATTTTAAACGACACAATGTATCCATATGCAGAGGAGAACATGCCACTAATTTGGAGATTTCAGCATGACAATGATCCAAAACACACTTCTAGGGTTGTAACTGACTGGTTACAATCAAATGAGGTCCGTGTTTTGAAGTGGCCTGCCCAATCCCCGGATCTCAATCCCATAGAAAATCTATGGGAAATTGTAGAATGCAAGATAAGAACTCGAAATTACACATGGAAGCAAGATTTATCCAATGCAGTTTTGAGTGAATGGCAAAAGGTACCAAAGGATACAATTGACAAATTAATTGGGTCAATGCATCGTCGCTGTGATGTAGTAATTAAAAACAAAGGATACCCAACAAAATATTAATTTTTGATAATAGGCCGAAGGTTTTTATTGGAGTAAATTTTAAGTTTCCATTGTTTTGTCAATACCTCAAAATTTGATACTTTTAATTTTTCTTTATAATTTTAGAACTACGTTATTTTTATGTTATTATTTTTTTGTTTATATATCAAAAAGAATCTATAAAATGAAATTCTAAAATACTTGTGAAGTTTCTTTAGAAATAATTTTTGATTTTCGATTTCTAAAAATAAATAAATAAATTTTTAGAAAAGTTTCCATTGAATTGTCCAGTACTGTATATATATATATATATATATATATATATATATATATATATATATATATATATATATATATATATATATATATATATATATATATATATATATATATATATATATATATATATATATATATATATATATATATATATATATATATATATATATATATATATATATATATATATATATATATATATATATATATATATATATATATATATATATATATATATATAAATATATACATTAAAGTTTTTGTTTTCTGTATGAGTGATCCCATCAGAAATAATTCTGAAAAAGAGCATAGCTTCACCAGCAAAAGTATATGGACTTCTGAAGAAGAATCTATAAAGCAATCATTGGACAATTTTCTTTCTACAAGAGATAAAATCCGCTCCTGTTCCGGCTCGCCTAACATAGATGTTGCAACAGAAGATAAAAGATCTTCTACTCTAATTAATGCCAATAAACCAAAAACGCAAGTAGGCATGGATAGGTATATCACCATCACTAAACGTCAGCGAAGCCCTAAATCTGCTCAAATTGCATCCAAATCAAACATTTCTAAAGATGCCGAATCCGCTAGACCAACCAATCAAAACAGATTTTCTATTCTACAAACGGACGAGCAAACAGGATCGTCAAAAAAATCGTTTAAACCACCACCAATTTATTTAAGGGAATCTGCCTCCAATGAACTGGTAAGAAAAATTGTTTTAGTAATCGGAGAAAATACATTTAACGTTACCGCCATCAAGCACGGTAACATTAACGAAACTAAAATTCAGGTTAACCATGAAAATGACTATCGAAAACTGTCTAACGATTTTGAAAAAGAAAAAAAAGCTTTTTATACTTATCAGCTTAAAAGCGCTAAAGGTCTTCAAGTCGTAATAAAAGGGATTGACCCTTGCGTTGACACTGATGAAGTTAAGACCGGTTTGACAGACAAGGGATTCAAAGTAAAAAATGTGTTAAACATCAGAAATCATGAAAAGATCCCTCAACCCATGTTTAGGGTTGAATTAGAGCCAGGAGATGTGACTTTAAAGAAAAATGAAGTTCATCCAATATACAGTGTAAAATTCCTTTTACATCGAAAAGTAACCGTAGAGGAACCGCATAAGCGCTTAGGACCCATACAGTGCCACAACTGCCAAGAATTTGGCCACACTAAAGCGTACTGCAAGTTGCCTACAGTGTGTTGTGTGTGGAGAATTCCATGGTACAGCACAATGCAATAAGCCGAAATTCGACCCAAAAATAAAAAAATGCAGTAACTGCGGTGAAAACCACACAGCTAATTATAGAGGTTGCTCCGTCTACACCCACCTCAAGCGCTCAATGAACAACAAACCAATAATTGCTTCTAAGCCACCACAGCAGACTCAAATTTTTTCTAATAATTCTTTTCCTCCGACAGGACAGTCAATCACCGACATAACCGTTCAAAATCAAAAACAAATTTCTTATGCTAATGTAGTTAAGTCTACATTCGCAAACCCGAATCAACAATCTATATCTCAACCGCCCGATCAAAATTTCAGTAACCTTGAGGCAACAATACAGACCCTAATTCAAACTATAAACACTTTTACGTCGTCTATGATGACTATGATGCAGGAAATGGTGAAAATGCAATCCACCATTTTGCAGGTTATTTCGAAAAAATGATTTGGTTAAAAACGCGAACGGCATCCGCCAACACAAAAGTGAACTCGAATACTTCCTGATGGATAAGCAGATTGATATAATGATGATCGCAGAAACTCACTTGATGTCAACAAGCTTCTTCAAAATTAACGGCTACGTACTATACGATACTAAAGACCCCCGTGGAAGAGCATTTTTTGTTGAACGACACATGTGAGGACTATCTTCAAGCAACTAATATCTGTGTGGACAATTTTCATTACAAATTGGTTATCTCATCGATTTATTCGCCGCCTCGTTTTTCACCTCATTAGGATCTCGTTTTATAGCAGCTGGAGATTACAACGCAAAACACACTTTTTGGGGCTCACGTTTAATCACCCCGAAGGATCGGGTGCTTTTTGATACAAATTCTAAAATGGGCTTAAACGTAATATCAAGCGGGCATCCTACTTAATGGCCGACTGACCGGCGAAAGATTCTTGATGTGATTGATTTTGGAGTGGTAAAGGGGTTCCTGTGGAATGGATGCAAGCTGAGCCTTCGTTAGAGATGTCATCGGATCATTCACCTACTATTATTTCAGTGCGTTTTCCCCAGGAGACTTGGTCTCCGATTAACAATTTGCATAGGACTGTCACCCGAGTGAATTGGCTAAAACATAAAAAATTTTTGAGCACCCATTGCACTGAGAATATTGTTTTAAGAACACCTGAAGATATTAATGCGTCACTAAGCAACTTTAGCGAAAACCTTAAACAAGCCGCTGAACTTACTTCTAGAGTTTATTTAACACACAGAAACCTTCAAAATAGAACATATTCTTCAGAAATCGAGCAACTTGTGTTAGAAAAAAGAAGAGTTCGACGAGAGTGGCAACTTCGCAGGCTACGTGAGTGCACAAATCAACTAAGAAGTTTGCTTGGAAACCAAAAAACGGCTTCTCTACAAACGTATTTAGAAAGTCTGGATGGTACTCCTCAGTCCGACTATTCTTTATGGCGGGCGACTAAGGGTTTAAAAAGGCCAGTTAGAGGTAAGCCACCTTTGCGAGAACCGTCTGGTGACTGGGCTAGAGATGACTCGGAAAAGGGTAATTTATTTGTTAACCATTTGAAAAACGTTTTTACCACAAATAGGTCTGACAATGCAAATGAGTTGCCACCTATTGTTAGTAGACCTCCTGTGCCTTTAAGATTCAATTTCTAAGAAATTGAAAATGCTATTGGCAATCTAAACCTTAAAAAAGCTCCAGGTATGGATAAAATCAGCAACAAAATGCTCGTAGAGCTGCCTCGTGTAGCTAAAAGAATTGTTCTTTTTATTTTTAATGCTATTTTACGACTTGAGTATTACCCTGCAGAGTGAAAGGTGTCCATGATAACAATGGTTCCTAAGCCAGGGAAGGATCACACGAAAGTAGAATCATACCGTCCAATAAGTCTACTGTCAACAATATCAAAACTTTTCGAAAAATTGCTAAAGGCGAAGTTGGATCCAATGCTTCATAAGGTTGAATGTATTCCTGATCACCAATTTGGTTTTAGAGCGAAACATGGCACCATTGAGCAAACACACAGGTTAGTTAACGTCATAAGAAAGGCATTTGAAGATAAAAAATATTGCTCCGCCTTATTCATCGACGTCTCACAGGCTTTTGATAAAGTGTGGCACGATGGCTTAATGCATAAAATAAAGTTTAACTTACCTGCAAACATACATAACCTTTTGGAAAGCTATTTATATTGTCGCCAATTTATAGTAAAAGAAGGCGATTTCATAAGCCCCGCTCAGTCTATTGAAGCAGGAGTTCCCCAAGGCAGCATATTAGGGCCTATCTTATATTTGATCTACGCATCTGACATGCCGACAAGCACCAACGTTCATACTTCAACATTTGCAGATGATACAGCATTCCTTAGCATACATAGTAACCACCAGCAAGCATCAATAAATTTACAGGAACATATCGACAAACTAGAGAAATGGCTCAAGCTTTGGAAAATCAAGGTTAATGAACAAAAGTGTGCCCATGTTACATTCGCACTGCGTCTAGGAACATGCTCACCCATTACTATTAACAATAAAGTAATACCTCAACACAGTGAAGTCAAATACCTCGGTATTCATCTTGACCGTAGACTAACATGGAAGTCGCACATCGAGGCAAAAGTAACGCAGATGAAATTGAAAGCAGTGCAAATTAACTGGCTACTAGGCAGAAATTCGACCTTGAAGCTTGATTGTAAACTTTTGCTGTACAACTCGATTCTAAAGCCAATATGGTGCTATGGGATTCAATTATGGGGCACAGCCTCGGCATCCAACATTGAGAAAATTCAAAGAAGTCAAAATAGAATTCTCCGTAGAATTACAGATGCTCCATGGTACGTTAAAAACTCACGAATCTACGCAGATCTGAACGTACCTTTTGTGAAATCTGAATTTGTGAAGTACGCGACAAGGTATATTAACAAACTTGAATTCCATCCAAATCCTCTTGCAGCTAATATTCTTAATTTTGGTGGTCATACCCGTCTGAGAAGGAGGAATACTTTGGCTACCATTAGAGCTCTAAACAGATGACTGAATTCTGAAATAATATTCGCATAAAAATAAATTTTCGTCCAGCACTGGCAGGACTTTAATCATATTTTTTTTTTTTTAGTATTAAGATTTGAATACTTATTGTCATTACATTTTTTTATGTAGATTCAATAAATAAAATAATGAAGTAAAAAAATATATATATAGACCAATAAGTCTCCTGCCAACAATTTCAAAACTTTTCGAAAAATTGTTAATGGCGAAGTTGACTCCAATATTAAACAAGGTGGGATGCATCCCTGATCATCCATTTGGTTTTCGAGCTAAACACAACACCATAGAATAAACGCATAGAATAGTTAATGTTATAAGAAAGACTTTTGAGGACAAAAAGTATTGCTCAGCTCTATTCATTGATGTTTCCCAAGCTTTTCATAAAGTGTGGCACGAGGGATTAATGCACAAAATAAAGTTAAACTTGCCTGCAAACACTCACAAGCTTCTGGAAAGCTATTTATGTGGCCGTAAATTTGTTATCAGAGAAGGCGACTTTGTAAGCCCAACTCAGCCAATCGAGGCAGGAGATAGCCAAGGTAGCATTCTGGGACCCACTTTATATTTAATTTACGCTTCTGACATGCCAATCAGATCTGGTATTCACACTTCAACTTTTGCTTCGCAAAATTTGCAGGAGTATATTTCAATATTAGAGATGTATACATAATTTATTTGAATATTTTTTTTTCTGGTTTTTATTTTATTCCTTTTTTTTTTAATTCTAATTTTACCTAAAAAATTTTATAGCACATTTTTATATGTTTTATTAATTTTGTTTTTGTAAAGACACAACAGTTACTGGTCCAGTTCCAGGAAGTTTTTTTTTGGATATTTGTTTTAGTTTGGGATTTAATTTATTTCAATCATATAACAATATTTATAAATATTTATTTTTGAAAACCAATTGCTCAGAGACACATTCCAACGTTAAGTTTTATAAGCATCCTGTTGATACAACGACGTTAATGGCATTGCACTCGCTTGTGTGTTAATTTTTGATGTCGATATTGGCGGGCAAGAAGTGGATGCCTCTGGATGACATTCTTTGTGAACTAATGATATAAAAACTATTGTTAACAAGTTAATGAGGCAGATGTGTGTGTATGTTTATCGTTTTACCTGCAGCAGCTGTCATTCTATTATATAAATTTTTCTTTTTCTTCTTTAATATGGCATCCAAGTTATACCCATCCAGCGCCATTCTGAAAAATGAAAGAATGATGAATATGTATGAATGGAGAAAATGTATATAAATATATATATATATATATATATATATATATATATATATATATATATATATATATATATATATATATATATATATATATATATATATATATATATATATATATATATATATATATATATATATATATATATATATATATATATATATATATATATATATATATATATATATATATATATATATATATATATATATATATATATTGCTGCACAATTATAGCTTCTCAACTCTGAGTCTTATGTATTACTTAACTAACATTTTTTTTTTATTTCTTTTACTTGAATAAGATTTTATTATTTTCTTATATATCAGTTATTGATATTGAAAAAGGAAAAATTAGTACTTTTCGTGAATAAGATTTTTAGTTTTCGGGAAATTGCCAGAAGGCTAAACAGATCGGATAAGGTTGTCCGCAATTCTGTGAAATGAGAAAAAAGCGAGAAAAATTTGAAACTTACGGAAAGAAATAAAAGAAAAATTGTTAATTGTACAAACAATTCCACAAATAGTGCTAGAGAAATAGCAAATGAGTGTGGCATAAACGTGTAACATGGACAATTGATCGTGTCCTAAATCAGTCAGCCTTTATCAAAAAGCAAAAAATAATGCACCACGTTTGCTTGATCGGCACAAAAAGGCGCGATTGGAATTTGCAAAAAAAAAAAAAATATGAACTCAGATTGGAATAAGGTAAGTACATCTCCGAAATTTTTAAACACTTTTTTACTGGAATTGTTTGGAGATAATTAAAAAAAAAAAATTAACTTAGAGCGCCCAAATGGGAACAAATGTTACAGGAGGGAGGAGCCTCGATATTTTGCTAAATTTTGGTGGAGACTCTCTCATGGTTTGCGGAGCCTTTTGCGCCTTTGGTACAATTGAGTTAGCTTCCCCAAGTGCAAGAATGGATTGCACAGAATATATTTCTATCCTTCAAACAAATTTGAAAACATATTCGATTCAGATTCTAGCTTCGATAGTGAACGGACGTGTTTGTTTTTGATCGGAGTGTTAAAAAATTAAATCGGAGTAAGTAGAAAACCGGAATAAGTGGAAAGAGTGATTTTATATAAAAGAAAAACTTATGCCGATTTCTTTTCTGAAAAAGTTTTGCATTTATGCTGCACTTTTTTTCTTAAAATATAAGTTTTAAAATTAAAGTTTTATTGAGATGAAAAGAAAATGTCACAATAACTATAAATATTTGAAAAAAAGTTGAGAAAACTGTATACTTCTGTATTTTTTTGGCAAAACAATATTGAAAATGCTACACTTTTTCTAGAAAACAAAACGCCATTAGTCACATTTTTAAAAAATATTTTTAAACTTGCAAATAAACTAAAAAAAAGGAAAAAGCTGCATAAGTGTTCCTAGCAGATGTAATTCTGAGAAAGAGCTTAGCTCCGCTAGAAAAAAATCGTTGGATTTCTGAGGAGGAATCTTTGAAAAAATCATTGGACGATCGACTGTCGCTAAAAGAAAGAAACCGCACGCGTTCGTTTTCACCACATATAGTTGTTACAACAGAAGACAAACCATCTTCCAGTTTAATTGTTGTAGATAAGCCGAAAACACAAGTAGGAATGCACAGGTATGTAACCGTAGTTAAACGTCAGCGAAGCCCCAAATCCGCACAAATATAATCTCAATCGAAAATTCTTAAAGATGATAATACCACTACGGCAACGGAGAGTAATATATTTGCTATCCTTCAGATTGATGAGCCAACTACATAAAAAAAAACATTTAAGCCGCTACCAATATGTTTGAGAGAGCCTACTTCCAGTGAGCTGGTAAAAACTCTTATTACGGCAATGAGTAAGGACACCTTTAACGTAACATCAGTGAAGGTCACGAAACGTAATTATGATTTTAAATATTTCAATAAAGAAACCACAAAAACAACAAGAGACTGTGTCTTTTTCTTTGGTGGGTACTTAATTATACACGCACACCATTACCATCATCATCATCATCTGCATCGCCAGAAGTCAGCAGTCTCATCAATTTAATCAACCCCTAAAACTTGTACGTACACAATTATATACATACATATATACAAACCCCCTGTTTATTTAAAACAAAGTGAAAAATTTATAAAAATTAATTTAAAAAATAATTGGTGCATATATGTACATAAAGCCGCGAAAAAGCCAAATTTTCAACCGATCCATAGATATGTACAAGTAACATACTAAAGGTTGTTCTTTAGCCGGAGGACAATCTTATTTTTACTTTAACTAAAGCATTATGCTTAGTTTGGTGGTAAATTCTGTTCTGTTTATTAAAATTTAATTCAAGTCTTATCAACTAAAAATATTGCAATCAAAATTATGCCGCATCAGCCAAAGTGTTAAGTTTCGTTTTATAAAAAGCATTTTAAACAAAAGATTTTCATAATTGTTTTCACAGACAGCCTGAGCTAAGTCAGCAAGTTTGGTTTTATAAGTCTTATTAATAATTACAAATATATGTAGAAATAAGCTTCTTATGTCATTTACATACATATATACAAACCCCCTGTTTATTTAAAACAAAGTGAAAAATTAATACAAATTCTTTTAAAAATCAATTGGTGCATATATGTATATAAAGCCACGAAAAAGCCAAATTTTCAACCGATCCATACATATGTACATCCACATACATATGTATGTATGGGCACATACTTTTCATCCATAACCCCCTTTTGGTGCTGAAAAATAAGTTTAAAGGAGATCTATGTACATCCATACATATAAATAGAAGACCTAACTACAACTTTACATTAGCCCCCTTTACAAAAAAGCTGATCTAAATTCGATCTGGTAACACAGATGGCCTGAGTAAATTTTTTTTCTGCTTTTTTTTAAAGTTGATTTTAATAAACAAGTATTATTTCTGCTGAAAATTACGTTCCTTGGATTATATTGCCGGGAAAGTATAAACGCTTTTGAATTTTTTGGCGCTGGTCTTGATCTTTGATGTTTTGTTCCTGAGTGCGGTTTTTTGGTATTGCTGGCCATTTTTTTTAGTGTGCTTTTGTATATACATACATACGTGCGGACATATTTATAGTTTCTGGAACGCAAACGGCATACGGCACACATAAAAATGAACTGGAACACTTCCTGAGGGAAAGGCAAATCTATGTTATGTTGATTGCTGAAACTCACCTGACGTCAAGAAGTTATTTCAGGATAAATGGCTATATACTATATGACACTAAAGATCCACGTGGAAGATCTTGTGGAGGTCCGGCTATTCTAATTAAAAATAGAATTAAACATTACTTGCTAAATGAGACATGTGAAGAATATTTTCAAGCAACAAATATTTGTATTGAACACATTCACAGTAAATTGGCCATTTCATCAATTTATTCCCCTCCTCGGCTTTCAGTTACAGAAAACCATTACTCAAATTTTTTACTTCTCTTGGATCCCGATTTATAGCTGCTGGTGACTATAATGCTAAACAAAAATTTTGGGGCTCAAGATTAATCTCCCCAAAGGGTCGTATGCTTTTTGATACTATATCAAAATTGGGTTTAGATGTAATCTCCAGCGGGTGTCCCACCTATTGGCCATCTGACCAGCGAAAGATCCCAGATGTTATTGATTTTGGAATCGTAAAAAACATCCCCTTAGATTGGATCCATGTGGAGCCATTGGATTTGTCCTCCGATCACTCATCTACTATTCTCTCTATATGTTTCCCCCAGGACATTGGATCCCCACTTAACGACATAGGTGTATTCTAGTCTAGAGTGAATTGGCTAAAATATAAAAAATATTTGTACGGAAAATATATCTTTGAGAACTCCAGAGGTCAATTAATGATTTTTCCCAAAATATTATAAAAGCCGTGCAACATGCTACCACTACAAATTTTAGAAATATGAATAGCAGAACTTGTTCTTCTGAAATCGAACACCTTCTCTCAAAAAAAAAGAAGAATCAGAAGAGAATGGCAACTTCGCAGGTCTCCCCAGCTTAAAGCTAGGCTTCGAGAATGCATAAATCAACTAAGATATTTGCTTGAAGTCCAAAGAGTGGCTTCCCTCACAACCTACTTGGAAAGCCTCGATGGCAGTCCTCAATCCGATTATTCTTTGTGGAAAGCAGCAAGAGGGTTAAAGAGACCCGTTAGATCTAAGCCACCCTTGCGTACTCCAACTGGGGACTGGGCCAGAAGTGACTCCGAAAAGAGAATGCTGTACGCTAACCACTTGAGAAACGTGTTTGCCATTGGCGGACTGAATGATGAAGCTGATATGCCGCCATGTGCCGTTAGACCCACGTATCTTTTAGACTTCGTTTTCAAGATGTCGATAATGCTCTTAGTAACTTAAAGTCCAGAAAAGCTCAAGGTATTTCCAACAAATTGCTTGTGCAGCTACCCCGATTAGCTAAAAGAATCGTCCTTTTTATTTGTAATGCTATTTTACGTCTCGAGTATTTTCCTACTGAGTGGAAGGTGTCTGTCATTACTATGATCCCCAAACCAGGAAAGGATCCTACAAAAGTTGAGTCATATAGGCCGATAAGTCTATTGCCAACAATTTCAAAACTGTTCCAGAAATTGCTAATAACGAAGTTGACTCCAATCTTGAATTAAGTAGGATGTATTCCTAACCAACAATTCGGTTTTAGGGCTAAGCATAGCACCATAGAACAGACGCACAGGCTGGTGAATGTTATCAGAAACGCGTTCGAAGATAAAAAATATTGCTCAGCTCTATTCATTGACGTTTCCAAAGCTTTTGATAAAGTGTGGCACGAAGGCTTTACTCATAAAATAAAATTAAACTTGCCTGCAAACACACACAAGCTGTTAGAGAGATTTCAATTCGGTTTTAGGGCTAAGCATAGCACCATAGAACAGACACACAGGCTGGTGAATATTATCAGAAACGCGTTCGAAGATAACAAATATTGCTCAGCTCTATTCATTGACGTTTCCAAAGCTTTTGATAAAGTGTGGCACGAAGGCTTTACTCATAAAATAAAATTAAACTTGCCTGCAAACACGCACAAGCTGCTAGAGAGCTACTTATATGACCTGAAATTCATTGTTAAGGAAGGTGATTTCAAAAGCTCGGCTCAGCCAATCGAAGCTGGAGTTCCCCAGGGCGCTGATACAAAGCCTCGTTAGAAAATATTATACTTTTGCAACACAACAAGGTGACTGCTGATACGAGGCACTACCACAAAACTCTCGAAAGAAAATTATCAATTTTTGGAACTCTTGCATATTAACAAAAGCATAAGCATAATCCATTGGACAGCTCGTAACCATACGAAAAAATGGCAATGTTAAAAAATCTCTTATATTCTTCTGATCGAGTAGTACAAAAAGCTGATTTGAAGGTCTGCCAGTAGAGTGACACACGATTCATACCTTGAAGACTTCCCGAGAAGAGCAAAGTCATCCTCGGAGGACGTATACTGCGAGAAATTGTACACCTCCGCTACATTTCGCATTAAGGATGGTCGATATGTCGTTTCGCTACCTTTCAAACGAGAGTATCCTGAAAAACTAAATATCGCACAATCCAGAAAGATTGCGAGCACTCAATTTCTCCGTAATGAGACGCGATTGCTAAAAAAAACCCCAAATAAAATCGGAATATGATCGTGTAATTACAGAGTATTCTACTCTGGGTCAAATGACCAACGTGACCCCCGTACATGGTGACCGCGGCACATGCCGTCATAAAACCCGACAGCACCACAACAAAACTACGAGTGGTGTTTAATACGTCGAGTTCATTGTCAAATGGCACGAATCTCAACGACCTTCTTCACCCAGGTCCAATCTTACAAGCAGATTTGATGGTATTAATCTTGAGGTGGAGATTTTTCCGCTACGTCTTTAATGCGGACATCATAGATTATACCCCGTTTCAGCGAATTTTGCATCGCAGCTCTCCCAACGAAATAGCTCAAGACTATGAGCTGAATACCGTAACATTCGGTGTAAACTGCGCCCCTTATCTAGCAATCAGGGCATTGCTAGAACTCGCTACAGAAAGCGAAACCATTTACCCTACAGTCTCTCAGATTCTGCGTAATTATATGAACGTCGACGACGTTCTCTACGGAGCTCACACCATATCATCGGCGCGAAAAGTTCGAGACGAACTGATAACACTTGCTGGACGAAGAGTTTCTCAAGTTGTCAGACTCCTGTATTACAAAGTGCTCAGATAGATCGCTGGAAGCGATCACTTCTATTTCAAGTTGAAATCTACCCCTGATCGGAAGTTAACTACAAAGAGACGTGTGTTGTCTGAAATCGCCAAGTTATTCGATCCAGCTGGTGGGTTGTCCCCGAAAATCATAGTAGCGAAGATGATTATGCAGCAGATATGGAAAGATGGCACAGATTGGGACGAAGACTTAAACCCCGTAACGATGCAAAAGTGGCTTGATTTTCTCGATGACTACGTCAACATTGAACAATAAAAATCCCCCGCTTCATTGATTTTACTCCTGTTTATAAAGTTGAGCCGTATAGGCTTTTGCGACGCATAGGAGAAGGCATACGCAGCTATCATTTATATTTTCTCCGAGAACCAAGGCTATGACGCTACTCACCTTTTGGCGGCAAAAACGAAGGTAGCCCCTGTAAAATTTGTCTCGCTACCTCACAAAGAATTATGCGGAGCAGAATTGCTGGACAATATGGTAGATTCCATGCAATCTCAACTCAACCTGCGACATAATAAAATCTTCTTGTGGACAGATTCTACGATCGCGCTCGCCTGGGTGCAGAAAACACCCCATAAATGGAAAACGTTCGTGGGGAACGGAGTTTCATCCATGAAGAATGTAGGCACCGATTTATTGTCTCACGTACAGTCCAAACACAACCCCGCCGATAAAGCATCTATCATCCAACGATTTACGGTGGCATGGACCTGCTTGGCTCAGACGTCCGCATAACGAATGGTCATCCAAAACACAGATTTTGATACCGAAGAAGAAGAAATGCATATCCAAGTTCACGCAACTTTATTTCAAGCTTACGATGTCCTGGAACACTTCGTCTGATCGTTGCTTGCCAAAAATTTCATTTTGGAGAAGAGTATTTACAATTATCTCAACAAAGTTCATTGTCCCGGAAGAGTTCGCTCTTAACTTTCCCCCCCCCCCCCCCCCCCCTTCTTGTCTCTAATGGAGAAACGAGAATCAACGGTAGTTTAGAAAACTCCCCTACGTTGAGCTATGACGAAAGTTACCCTATTCTATTACCCTATCATGCCCGTTTTACACGTCTACTTCTTAAGCATTTGCATATATATTCTATACATGGCCAAAACAACCTGTTATACCGTTTAACAAGGCTACGCTATTACGTCCGTAGACTCAAACCGTTAGTAAAAACGATCATCTGCAAATGTCTCACGTGCGTAAGATATAAGCGTCAAGTCAGTCAGCAAATAATGGCCGCATTACCCCTCGAAAGGGCACAGCTATCTCGCCCTTTTCACAACACCGGAGTCTGCTTCCCCACCAAAGTAATTCATCTTGGAATCGGATGACTACCCAAGATTCATCAGATCGGGACTGCAACTTTCATCAATGGGATCACCACTCGCACAATACACCGTACTGGATGGGTAACCACTGGAAAATTTGCCGTATCACATACTATTTTATATACTTATACATATTTGCATTTTCTTATACTTATTTTACATTTGTAACGAACACGAATCAAATTTTTCTGCAATGCAGAAAAGCTAATGATAGATGACTCCAGAGTTATTCACCGTAACATATATTTTTTTAAATAATGCTCTTTTCACTGCGCTGGATCTATTCTGCAGCGATGACATAGTGCGCACTGGTAGAAAAAGAAAGTATTGAACCAAGGGGAGCCATTAAAATTCTAGCTAGCGAGCAGTCGGGCGGGGGGTTCGTGTTCCTTGCTTTCCCTTTCGTTTTGGGTTACATGCTATATTGCAGACTCCCAGAAAAAAACAATTAATGAATGATTAAACCAAAGTGACTATAAACATTGCTAACTACTGTCCCCGATTATTATAACAAAAGCCCTTGTCTAGTTGAAAGAAAAAAACTGAACGGTATAGTCAATGTAACTTAAGTAGCGCGATTCTGATGGAAATGAATGCGTATGCCTCGTTACCCTCTCCTTCCTTTGTTCTAGTGGCATATATGTAAAATGTTTCTAGGACCTCATAATTACCAAAGAATTTAGCACATCACATCACCTCATAGCCGAATAAGAAGACCAGCTATGGCTTTACGTTTCCATATTCAAATTTTATTAAAATTTTCTGAAAAACTTGAGTTAAATACTATTATATATTTAAGTGGTTTTTGTTTTCTTTGTTTTTATACATTAATTCATAGAGGCAACTCTGCAGACTCTTGTTCAATCCATTAACACTTTTACCGTCTCTATGACAAACATGATGCAGGAAATGCTAAAAATGCAATCCACTATTTTACAGGCAATTTTAAAAAATGAATTGGTTAAAAATATGTTTCTGGAACGCAAACAGCATTCGCCAACACAAAAATGAACTTGAGCACTTCCTTATGGGAAAGCAGATTGATATAATGATGATTGCTGAAACCCATTTGACAATCAACAGTTATTTTAAAATTAATAGCTACATACTGTACGACACAAAAGATCCCCGTGGAAGTTCTTGCGGAGGCTCGGCAATTCTAATAAAATCCAGAATTAAACACTTTTAATGAACGAGACATGTGAGGGGTATCTCCAAGCAACTAATATATGTATTGAATATTTGCATGAAAAAATCGTTATTTCCTCGATCTACTCACCGCCACGCTTTTCAATAACAGAAAGCCAATACTCAATTTTTTTCAAATCACTTGGTCCTAGATTTTTAGCGGCTGGCGACTATAACGCAAAACACATTTTGTGGGGATCACGTTTAATTACCTCGAAAGGCCGTGTGCTTTTTGACACCGTTTCCAAAATGGGTTTAGATGTGGTTTCAAGCGGACACCCCACTTATTGGCCGTCAGACCGACGAAAGATCCCAGATGTTATAGATTTTGGAGTTGCGAAAAATTTTTCTTAGAGTGGATGAAAGTGGAACCTTCATTAGATTTGTCATCAGATCACTCTCCCACTATAATCTCTGTTTCGTTCCGCCAAGAGATTGACTCACCGTTAACTGTCAATAGAGTTAATTGGTTAAAATACAAAAAATTTTTGAGTACACATTGTACTGAAAATATCGCCTTGAGAACGCCTGAGGATATTGATGTGTCAATTAACGATTTTTCTGAAAACCTCAAACTGGCCGTACAGCATGCTACCACTAGTCATATAAGATCCAGAAATAAAACCAATAGAACTTATTCGTCTGAAATTGAGCAACTTCTGTCAGAAAAAAGAAGAGTCAGAAGAGAGTGGCAACTTCGCAGATCTCCCCAGCTTAAAACTAGGCTACGGGAATGCATAACTCAGTTAAGAAATCTCCTTGAAGTCCATAGAATACCTTTCCTTAAAACATATCTGGAAAGCCTTGATGGTACTCCTCAATCTGATTATTCCTTATGGAAAGCGACAAAAGGTTTAAAAACACCCGTAATAGGTAAGCCACCTTTGCGAACTTCAACTGGCGACTGGGCAAGAAGCGACTCTGAAAAGGGGATGTTGTATGTCGATCATTTGAGAAACTTTTTTATTACAAATGATTCAGCGAACATTACAGCGGAATTACCACCATATGTTCTTAGACCCCTGTGTCTTTGAGATTTAATTTTCAAGATGTCGAAAACGTTATCGCAAATACAAACCCAAGAAAAGCTCCAGGCATTGATCAAATTCCTGGTAAAATGCTTGAACAGTTACCTCGTGCAGCTAGAAGGCTTCTACTTTTTATTTTTAACGCCATTTTACGCCTTGAGTATTATCCTACAGAGTGGAAAGTCTCAATGATTACTATGATACCCAAGCCAGGGAAGGATCCCACTAAAGTAGAGTCATATAGACCAATAAGTCTACTACCAACAATTTCAAAACTGTTCGAAAAATTGTTAATGGCGGAGTGGAGTCCAATATTGAACAATGTGGGGTGCATCCGTGATCATCAATTTGGTTTTCGGGCTAAACATAGCACCATAGAACAAACGCACAGACTAGTCAATGTCATAAGACAGACCTTTGAGGAAAAGAAGTATTGCTCAGCTCTATTCATTGACATTTCTCAAGCTTTCGATAAAGTGTGGCACGACGGGTTGATGCACAAAATAAAGTTAAACTTGCCTGTAAATACTCACAAGCTTTTGGAAAGCTACTTATATGGGCGGAAGTTTGTTATCAGAGAAGGCGATTTTATAAGCCCAACTCAGCCAATCGAGGCAGGAGTTCCCCAAGGCAGCATACTGGGGCCTATTTTACACTTGATTTACGCCTCTGACATGCCAACGACATCCGGAATCCATACTTCAACCTTTGCAGATGACACAGCGTTTTTGAGTGTTCATGAAAACCACCAATTAGCTTCACGAAATTTACAGGAATATATTTCAATATTAGAGAAATGGCTAAAACTTTGGAAAATCAAAGTTAATGAACAAAAATGTACTCATGTCACATTCACTCTGTGTAAGCAAACATGTGCGCCTATCCAAATAAACAACTCACCTATTCCGCAGCACAGTGAAGTCAAGTACCTTGGTATACACCTCGACCGTAGGCTAACGTGGAAGTCTCACATTGAAGCAAAAGTCACTCAGATGAAACTAAAAGCAGCGCAACTAAATTGGCTTATGGGCAGAAACTCGACATTGAAGTTGGATTGCAAAGTTCTGTTATACAATGCAATTCTAAAACCTATATGGTGCTACGGAATTCAATTATGGGGCACCGCCTCAGCGTCAAATATTGAAAAAATTCAAAGGCGTCAAAACCAAATTCTTCGAACGATTACTGCAGCTCCATTGTACGTCAAAAATTCACGAATTCATAACGATCTGAGTGTTCCGCTGGTAAAAGAGGAATTTTCTAAGTACGCGACAAGGTATGTCAGTAAACTGGAACTTCATCCAAACCCTCTTGCGCGCAATGTACTTAATTTTGGCGGCCAAACTCGGCTTAAAAGAAGGGATACCGCTGCCACCATCAGATTGCTCAATAGGTGATTTTACCGAAATAGCTCCCGCATAATAAAACTTTTTGTCTAGCATTGGCCGGACTTAAGAATCACGTTTTTTAATTTTTAAATTTAGTATTAAGATTTAAATACTTATTGTTAGTTCATTTTGAAGATTCAATAAATAAAAAACGCTACAAAAAAAAAATATATATATACATATATACATTAATTCATAGTTTAAAAGCAAAGATTAACCATAACTGTTAGTGAAGTTGGTATATAGGGCAGATATATATATAGGTGTCTATATACCACACTCATAGAAAACCTCTCATAACTGTGATGTATTTTAACATCAATGCAATGTCAAATGTCATCATTTTTGACCCAATGACAATTTGCATCACTGTGAAGTCAACTATTACATCAGTTGCTCTACGACTTGCTCGTAAGTATCAACAGCAGCAATTGTGACAATTATTTCATCAATGAAATGTCATACTGACATCATGGGGATGCTTTATCGGAATACGTTTGATGTGAGCATGTAATCAACGGAAGGAAACTCCAATACCGAAGAATTTACCAAAGGCAGTCAATATACTGACAAAATATCATCAATAGAATAGCGCACTAACATCAGACCAACTATAATTTGGATTCAATCTCAGTGGTGGGATAGCTCATTAACATCAGAAAAATGGTACGTAAAGTAAATTTGATGACGACATATCAACAATATTATGGTACGCTATCATCAACATTAAATTTCGGTTAAATTTAATGATTTTAAAAATATGTTCAAACACGTAACTTTATATTCTACCATTTTCTAAAAATCAATGAGAATTAAAATGTTCTAATAATACTTTTAGTGACTTCTTGCCATCCATACAATGTCTGTGTTGCGCAGGAGCATATTTTAATTGTGTGTATGCTGTGTATGAGGAAATATTCTCTTTCTTTGCTTCAATGCTACAACTATTGTATCATCAATTCAATGATACATTTTATTAATAATTATAATACATCTAATTTGTCAAAATTGATTATAAAAAAAAAGCCTAAGTAGTGTTATAATATTTTAAATTTATTGTTGAAAAGGAATTAGGTAGTTAAAATTATTATTTTTAAATTAAAATTAGTTTTTAAGAAGTAGACAAAAATGCATCATATTAATGACATTTAATCACCGTATGTGACGTTAGCTACATTAATATAATGACAGCGCAGAGAGAAAAATATTTATTTTATTTTTCTCTCTGCGCTGTCATTATATTAATGTAGCTAACGTCACATACGGTGATTAAATGTCATTAATATGATGCATTTTTGTCTACTTCTTAAAAACTAATTTTAATTTAAAAATAATAATTTTAACTACCTAATTCCTTTTCAACAATAAATTTAAAATATTATAACACTACTTAGGCTTTTTTTTTATAATCAATTTTGACAAATTAGATGTATTATAATTATTAATAAAATGTATCATTGAATTGATGATACAATAGTTGTAGCATTGATGATACTCAATATGTGACAAAATTGTCTGATGACTTTTGTTGTTGAGATTGATGGTAGTTTTCATATTACTGATGACTATTTGCATATTGATGTCACAATTCTGATGACCCGCGGTCATCAATATGAAGATGCTTTTTTCTATGAGTGCAGATACTTCCTTTTAAAAAAATAAGATTTATGGTTATAGTAATTAACGACGGTTTTTGATTCTAATTAATTGCTAGATCTAACATAATTTTGTATAAGATTTTATTTCATTATTATTATTTTTTGTTTGTTTTCATTTTCTCCTCAAAACACCACGTTTGTATATTAATTCAATTAGAAACTACCTACATCAATTAATGCTCATTGAACTTGGTTTGAATCAGCTGTTCAAGTCTGTATATACACAATATACATAAAAGGACTACTTATATATTTACTTGTTATAACTTTCCAGATTATATGTAGGTCACAACATTTCCCAGTTTTACAACGTTCCAACAAGTTCGATGAGCCTTAGTTGCGAGTAGTTCTTGTTGTGTTTTTTTTTTGTTTGTTGTTTTCAGTTTTTTCTGTTTGGGTTAATATGTTTTGTTTTTTTTTTTTCTTGTTTATACAAGTTAATTAAGAATACGTTTTATTAATTCGAGTACTTGACTACGACTGCCTTGTCGTTGTCATTTTCTTTATTTCAATAATTCAAATTATTAATAAAATACAATGAAATATAATTCTTGGAATTTGTGTTTTGATTTAATGATCATTAAGCCAACTGCAAGATTGCATTAAAATTATAACAACTGAATTCTTTATAATTTTGCAATTTGCCTTAATGTTACTTTAGGTAAGTACAAATGACACACAGACAGTTCAGGAAGAACTGCAGACATAGCGTCAGCAAAAATTATACAGTTTAATATTACAATACAAAATTTAAAAACTTTTTATTTTTTTTATCTTAACTCTTCCCCTCTCAGTTTCCAGCGTCCTCGTTGGATGTGAAGTGAATGTAAGTATTTGATGCTTCAGCTGGATGCTCTGGCTCGTTGTTGGTTTTAGCATTAAACCCAATTCTTTTTTTTACCAAATACAAGATCAGGCCACATAGCAACGCCATTGTTAGGGATCCTAACATTCCCATGCTGGTTTTATAACCTTTGATTTCACCAGCATTGTTGATATGCAGATCTTTAAGCATTTCCAATGATAGCATTTCTTCGTAATTTGCAATAGTGTTAGGTGCATTAACCACTGCTGGTAAGGGTTTCATCATAGTAAGTTCCTTACTGGAATAGGCTCTTTTCCCTATGGTAATTGTAGAGTTATGGTGTTTGACAATATAGGTACCCTGCAGATCCACTTTCCTATTTTCTATCCATATTGATCCATTATAACCGTTCAACAGAATTAGACCCGGTGTGATTTCTTTTACCATGCGTAAATGTTGGTTATTGGAGGTTGGACAATTCGATGGCAAGCCATTCAGTAATTTCGGCAAGCAACCCGATTCGGAGATATCTTCTAGATTGTCATATCCGCAAACAGCCACATTATTAACCGTTCTGCATGCGGATTTTACCTCGAGGAGAGAGTTTTTACATAATACGAAATTTTCATTATCAATCTTAATGGATACTTTTTGGTTTTTAACTGGTTTTACAAATAAGCTTTTACATGTTTCCTCTTTCATAATTGGCAGGTCGACAATGTAAAGGATTGCCGTTTTATTTAACCCTATTTTTACCTCACCAAACTCCAAGGCTTCAACCAAATTCACATAAGGCATATTATGCTCATCGAAATGTTTCTTTGTTACGTTAAGTTCATATTCAGATAACACGAAGGAATTTATAATACCAGATTTTGCCCACTGCATTGAATAATCTAGATTGATAAGTTCGTCTTTAAGTATTTCTAGCTTCCTTTCAACGTCCTTAACAATTACCCGTTCAAAAGCATCATTTGATCCTATGTTATTCAGTATACTATTGGTTATCTTCGTCATTTCTTGCATTCTTGTTTCTATAGCTCTATTTATCACAATCTGTTTGTCATTGTTCTCCAAAAGCCTATTCATTCTGTCCGTAACAATTTGGAAATCATCGTGGTCGGGTGAACCTGCTACCCACTTCCATACTGTACCCAAAGCATTTATTGATCTTGGTTCACGTCGTCTGGGTCTCAACTCCGCAAGCAAGGCATATAACGTTTGTACTTGATGCAATAAAAATGGATAATTGCTGTCTTTTTCCCCTATGTCTTTCCTTATTACGGCATCTAATTGGTCTACCGCCCTTCCGTACGAGTCGAGGTCTATTACATGGATGATTTTAAAATCACCGGTTACCAGTTTAGCCATGCCCGTTTCAACCGTTACAATTTGGGCGTTCGTGTAGTCCAAGATCTGTACTTCTGCTGCAATAAGTTGCAAAATTGCGCTGTAAAACAAATATTAGTTCCTTATTAAATTTTTGTGAACTATGCGTTTTGATGTTGTCAAAACAGTTCCTCCTCTGTCCTCCTGTACTATTTCTATTTTGTATCTAGGCGTTAATTTGTTCCCTATTCTTTTGTTGTTCCTTACAAAGATTTTGTCACCAGTTTTATAGGTCCTTCTTTCGGTTTTATTTCTGTTATGATGGTCTAAGTCTTTCTCCTGTTTCTCTGTCAAACTCTGTATAATTTTTAATCTGTCCTGTTTTAGAGATGTAGGGTCTGAATTTCTACCAAAAAATACTTCAATAGGTTTCCTATTTATTGAAGAATGCACCGAATTATTATATTTATTTAGGCAATTTATCAAAAGATCTTCAAAGGATTTATGTACGTTTTCCGCATTTATGCATCGCATTATTTCGGTCAAGGTGGAATGGAACCGTTCCACTTGCCCATTTACAGAGCTAGTATAGGGTGGTGTTTTATAGATTTTAATGCCCAATTGATTTTCTAACATAAAGGTTACGGGGGCTGAGTTGAGTGATTTTTCGTTATCTATGACAACATTTTCAGGAGTACCAAAAGACATAAGTAGCTCCTGCAACGGATATTTTATATCTTCTGTTGCCCTTGATTTTATTATTTTAGCCTGCGCGTACTTTGAGAATTTGTCTATTGCTGTAAGGATAACTCTATTATTTGTATGGTAGATATCGATGTGGACGTATTGGCCTGGGTAATGCGGAATTGGTGTTTTCCCTAAAACTATGTTATTTGGGTGACGATCATATTTATTTTCACAACATATCCTACACTGTTTTACTAATTTCTTTATTTTTGCGTGCATCTGGAGGAAATAGTATTTCCTAAGTAATTGGATTTTATTTTCTTTTGGGTCTCTGTGCGCACGTCTATGTTCGTTGATAATTTCTGTCTCTTGGTCAATGTCCGATGCCAAGTCCTTAACCATTTTTCTAGTGTACCTTGCTCGAAATTTATCAAAGTGGGATGACCAGAGTTCTTGTATTTTACCCAGAATTTCGTCCTCGGTCATTATGACATTTGTCACCGATGGATTTAGATAAGATTTCAAAATGTTTACTAGTTTGTCACTGTCGTATTCACTGTCTACTCATGTCTATGGTACGCAGGGAATATGATTTTGAAACTGTACGACGGAGAATGTCCCCTTGAAATTATAATTTGATTTTTGAAAACGTTTACTGGCGAATCGGTAAATTGGATCAGATTATGACCAGAACTCTCATGACTATGTTGAGTAGCCGTCAATGCGTTTATCTCGTTAATTTGTGGAGCTCTTGATAAGGCATCCGCCACTATATTGCTGCTACCAGGTTTATATTTTATCTCATAGTTATGCTCCTCCAAAATCGCTTTCCATCTCTTCAATTTTCCATTAGTGTTCTTGCTTCCTAACGCATACGTCAAGGGTTGATGGTCTGTGAAAATCTTTACTGCCACCGATCCGTAAAGATAATTCCTTAACGTTTTGAGAGCCCACACTATCGCAAGCATTTCCTTTTCATTTGTTGCGTAGTTTTCTTCAGCTTTACTCAAAGTTCTTGATATGAACGTAATAGGCTTTCCTTCTTGTTCAAGAACAGCTCCAAGGGCATAGTTAGATGCGTCGGTTGTCAAATGGAATTCTTTTTCAAAATTAGGAAATGCGAGAATTACTTCCTCTGAAGAAAGCGAATTCTTGATTTTATTGAAGGCCTCCAAGGCATTATCATTTAGTGTAATAGGGACTTTAGCAGATTCTCTCTTCGACATGCGTCCCTCCTCCCCTCTCAAGAGTATGGTAAGGGGCTTTGCCAGTTTCGCATAATCTTTTATGAAACGTCTGTAAAACCCTGATAGTCCCAAAAATGATCTGAGTTCTTTAATTGTAGTGGGTGGAGCTAGTTTTTTTATAGCACTTACTTTTTCTGGGTTAGTTCTTATTCCCTTTGTTGAAATAATGAAGCCCAAGTATTCGACTTCCTCCTTCAAAAACTCACACTTGTTGAGCTGCACCTTCATATTCGCTCTGCACAAAGTATTGAATATTGTTTCAATATTTTTGAGATGCGAATCTTCGTCTTTGCCGAAAACTATTATATCGTCTATATAGACGTAACATATCCTTCCGATGTGATGTCTCAACATGTCATCTAATGCACGTTGAAACACGGCAGGAGCGTTTTTAAGGCCGAATGGAAGGCGCACAAACTCATATTTGCCGTTATTAACGGAAAAGGCCGTCTTTTCAATATCTTTTTCCCTCAGCGGTATCTGGTGAAAACCGCTTTTAAGGTCTATTACAGAAAAATAATTATTCTTCCCAAGCTGAGCGAGAACCTCGTTTATCTCTGGGATTCATTCACTCTGTGATTCTTCAACCGCACAGTCGTGTTTTTAAAAAGTGAAAAAAAAAACAAACCAAAAATCATTGTGCTAACATATTTTTAAACTTACATACAAAAACAATAATATATTGTATTAAATTGCAAAAACAATAACAAATTATTTAAAAAAAAAACGGGAAAATAAATTCCTTACATTTCATTAACTAAACAATAAAATAAATTTCAATAAAACAAGTGCGGTGGCAGTGCATTATTGTTGTTGTTATTGTGCGTGAAGATTACCTACCCAGTGGGAAAAAAAACTTGCAAAACCGAAAATCTTTATGACAATTATTTTTATATACTTTTAAATTTAAAAAATATAAATAAAAAAAAAAATTGCATGAGTGTACCTAGTAGATGCAATTCTGAGAGGGAGCTTAGCTCCACTAGAAAAAACCTCTGGATTTCTGAAGAGGAATCATTGAAAAAATCGTTGGACAATCTCCTGTCTCTAAGAGATAAAAAACGCACGCGTTCGTGTTCGCCAAACATTGTTGTTACAACAGAAGACCAACCATCTACCAGTACAGTTATTGCAGATAAGCCGAAAACACAAGTAGGCATGGACAGGTATGTAACCGTGGTTAAACGTCAGCGAAGCCCAAAATCCGCTCAGATATCATCACAACCAAAGATATCCAAAGAGGATAATACCGCTACAGCAACGAAAAGTAATAGATTTGCAATCCTCCAGACTGATGAGCCAAATACAGCAAAAAAAACATTTAAACCGCCACCAATATATTTGAGAGAATCTACTTCTAATGAGCTGGTAAAACAACTTATTACGGTAATCGGTAAGGACAATTTCAACGTGACATCAGTTAAGCGCGGAAACATCAATGAAACAAAAATTCAGGTAAACCATGAAAACGACTACCGAAAATTGTCTGATGTCTTAGAAAAACAGAAAAGATAATTTTACACTTACCAGCTCAAAAGTGCCAAAGGTCTTCAGGTCGTTATTAAAGGGATTGATCCATGCGTAGATACTGATGATGTAAAAACCGGATTGGAAGATAAGGGTTTTAAAATAAAAACAGTGGTAAACATCAGGAACCGTGAAAAGACCCCTCAACCCATGTTTAGGGTTGAACTAGAACCAGGGGATGTTCTGCTAAAAAAGAGTGAAATTCACCCAATATATAACCTCAAATATCTTTTGCATCGTAAGGTTACCGTTGAGGAGCCACATAAGCGTTCAGGACCCGTTCAGTGCTTAAACTGCCAAGAATTTGGCCACACTAAGGCTTACTGCAAGTTGCCCGCTGTTTGTGTTGTATGTGGCGAACTTCACGGCACAACTCAGTGCAATAAGCCAAAGGCCGACGCAAGTGTTAAAAAATGCAGTAACTGTGGAGGTAACCACACTGCAAATTATAGAGGTTGCCCTGTCTATACTCATTTTAAGCGGTCAATGACAAATAAGTCATCGGTTTCTCCAGCAGCCCAGCAGCCAAATGTCATTGGCAAAAACAATTTTCCCCAGGTAGGCCATCCCACCAACTTCACAAACACTCAGAATACCAAACAATTTTCATATGCTAATGTGGTTAAATCCGACCAAAACTTGAACCAGCAACCCAAGCCCCAAATTTCCGATCCAAATTTTAGTAACCTAGAGGCAACTCTGCAGACTCTTGTTCAATCCATTAACACTTTTACCGTCTCTATGACCAACATGATGCAGGAAATGCTAAAAATGCAATCCACTATTTTACAGGCAATTTTAAAAAAATGAATTGGTTAAAAATATGTTTCTGGAACGCAAACGGCATTCGCCAACACAAAAATGAACTTGAGCACTTCCTTATGGAAAAGCAGATCGATATAATGATGATTGCTGAAACCCATTTGACAACTAACAGTTTTTTCAAAATTAATGGCTACATACTGTACGACACAAAAGATCCCCGTGGAAGATCTTGCGGAGGATCGGCAATTCTAATAAAATCCAGAATTAAACACTTTTTAATGAACGAGACATGTGAGGAATATCTGCAAGCTACAAATATATGCCTTAATTATTTTCATGAAAAAATTGTTATATCCTCGATTTACTCACCACCTCGATTTTCAATAACAGAAAGACAATATTCAAATTTTTTCAAATCACTTGGTCCTCGATTTTTTAGCGGCTGGCGACTATAACGCTAAACACACTTTTTGGGGATCACGTTTAATTACCCCGAAAGGCCGTGTGCTTTTTGACACCGTTTCCAAAATGGGCTTAGGTGTGATTTCAAGTGGACACCCCACTTATTGGCCGTCAGACCAACGCAAGATCCAAGACGTTATAGACTTTGGAGTTACAAAAAATTTTCCCTCAGAATGGATGCAAGTGGAGCCTTCATTGGACTTGTCATCAGATCACTCACCAACTATAGTTTCTGTTTCGTTCCCCCAGGGAATTGGTTCCCCGTTTTGTGACTTGGCGTTGACTGTCACTCGAGTTAATTGGTTAAAATATAAAAAATATTTGAGTACTCATTGTACAGAAAATATTGCCTTGAGAACCCCTGAGGATGTTGATATATCCATTAAAGATTTTTCTGAAGACCTTAAACTGGCCGTACAACATGCTACCACTAGTCATACAAGATCTAGAAATGTGAGCAATAGAACGTATTCGTCTGAAATAGAGCAACTTCTGTCAGAAAAAAGAAGAGTTAGAAGAGAGTGGCAACTTCGAAGGTCTCCCCAGCTTAAAAGCAGACTACGGGAGTGCATAACTCAATTAAGAAATCTGCTTGAAATCCAAAGAATGGCTTCCCTCAAAAATTATCTAGAAGGTCTTGATGGTAGCCCACAAACCGACTATTCTTTATGGAAAGCGACAAAAGGTCTGAAAAGACCCGTAATAGGTAAGCCACCTCTGCGAACTTCATCTGGCGACTGGGCAAGAAGTGATTCTGAAAAAGGGATGGTGTATGTTAATCATTTGAAAAACGTTTTTACTGCAAATGATACAGTGGATGATGTTGCTGAATTTCCGCCATATGCTGTTAGACCGCCTGTGCCTTTGAGACTTAGTTTTCAAGATGTCGAAAACGTTATAAATAAAGTAAACTCAAAAAAAGCTCCAGGTTTTGACAAAATTACTGGCAAAATGCTTGTACAGTTACCTCGTGTTGCTAGAAGAATTCTTCTTTTCATTTTTAACGCTATTTTGCGCCTAGAATACTATCCTGCAGAGTGGAAGGTGTCTATGGTTACTATGATACCCAAGCCAGGGAAGGATCCCACTAAAGTAGAGTCATATAGACCAATAAGTCTACTGCCAACAATTTCAAAACTTTTCGAAAAATTGTTAATGGCGAAATTGACTCCAATATTGAATGATGTAGGATGCATCCCTGATCATCAATTTGGTTTTCGGGCTAAACACAGCACCATTGAACAAACGCATAGACTAGTTAATGTTATAAGAAAGACTTTTGAGGATAAAAAGTATTGCTCAGCTCTATTTATTGATGTTTCCCAAGCTTTTGATAAAGTGTGGCACGAGGGATTAATGCACAAAATAAAGTTGAACTTGCCTGCAAACACTCATAAGCTTCTGGAAAGCTATTTATGCGGCCGGAAGTTTGTTATCAGAGAAGGCGACTTTATAAGCCCAACTCAGCCAATCGAGGCAGGAGTTCCCCAAGGTAGCATTCTGGGACCCACTTTATATTTAATTTACACTTCTGACATGCCAACCAGATCTAGTATTCACACCTCAACTTTTGCAGATGACACAGCATTCTGCAGCGTACATGAAAACCATCAAGTAGCTTCGCGAAATTTGCAGGAGTATATTTCAATATTAGAGATGTGGTTAAAACTTTGGAAAATTAAAGTTAATGAACAAAAGTGTACTCACGTTACATTCACACTGCGTAGACAAACATGTTCAGCTATCCAAATTAACAATTTACCTATTCCGCAGCAAAGTGAAGTCAAGTACCTTGGTATTCATCTTGACCGTAGGTTAACGTGGAAGCCTCACATTGACGCGAAAGTCACTCAGCTAAAATTAAAAGCAGCGCAATTAAATTGGCTTATGGGCAGAAATTCTACATTGAAATTAGATTGCAAACTTTTGTTATACAACGCAGTACTAAAGCCTATATGGCGCTACGGAATTCAATTATGGGGCACCGCCTCAGCGTCAAATATTGAAAAAATTCAAAGGCGACAAAACAAAATTCTTCGAACAATTACTGCAGCTCCATGGTACGTAAAAAACTCCCGAATTCACAAGGATCTGTGTGTTTCACTGGTAAAAGATGAGTTTTCAGAGCATGCGACAAGGTATGTCAGCAAATTGGAACTTCACCGAAACCCTCTCGCACGAAACATACTTAATTTTAGCGGTCACACTCGGTTGAGAAGAAGGGATACCGTTGCCACCATCAGAGCGTTAAGTAGGTGATTCTACCGATATAATTGGCGCAAAATAAAACTTTTTGTCTAGCATTGGCTGGACTTAGTTAATTTATTGTATTTAGTATTAAGATTTGAATACTTATTGTTAGTTCACATTGTGAAGATTCAATAAATAAATAAAAGCTAAAAAAAAAAAAAAAAAAAAAAAAATCTCTGGGATTGGATATCTATCGGGAATTGTTACGGCATTGAGTTTTCGGTAGTCGATTACCATGCGATATTTTTTTTCATTAGAGGCGTCCAGTTTTTTTGGTACTATTATTATAGGCGAATTATATGGAGATCTTGACGGTCTTATTATCCCATTATCAAGTAGTTCTCTGATCTGTTTCTCTACTTCATCTTTCATTGAGATGGGGTATGGGTAACTTCTAGTATAAATGGCGTCATCAGTCGTTGTTCGTATTTCTGCCTTAACTGCTGTCGTGTACGTTAGTTTTTCGTCTGGTTCCGAAAATAGTGACGAATATCTTCCGCATAAATTTATCAATTTTTTTGTCTGTTTATCTGTCAAATGATCTGACCTTATGTTTAAATTATTGATTGATTCTGAATGTTGTTGCTTAATGTGTACCTTTATAGAGTTGTTTATAATCATATAATTTTGAGAAGTGTGGATAACTGCGTTCAGTTTTTTTAAACTATCGTTGCCTAAAATAGCGTGAAATGATTTCAGAGAGGGCAATAAATAAAACTTTAGGTTTTCCGATCTTATTCCGAATGGATTAATAAGAGTATGATGGGTAATTGTTATTTTCCCACCAACGGAGTTTGCTTGAAATACAATGTCATTAGGCACCGGATTCTTCACCTAATCGGATTGGATGTAATTTTTGTTTGAACCAGTGTCTATTAGTATCTTAAATATTTTACCATTGCTTGATTTACACTGAAAATAAGGCAACGTTGAATCCGTTATTCTAAAAAATGAATATCCGAAAATTCGGTATTTTGATCTTCGTGTGCGGTATTTTCTATATTGAAATGTTCGTCCAAGTAATCCGTTAAGTCTTGTATTTCTTCGGTATCCTGCGGAGGCTCGAATTCTTCTGTCTTTATGTCAACGTCAGGTGTAGAGTGATGCTCCTCGTTTTGTATGTGATTTATTCGTTGGAGCTTTCGTGCTTGATTAAATTGAGCGGATTGTGGTAGCGGTCTTACACCATAGAACCTATTATCTTGTACGGGTCGATTGATATAATTCACTCTTTTTGATTGTACGGAGGTGTCAATGTCCATCGGGACTGGGGGCTTTGCTTGACTCGGTCGTGGTGGTGGCAAGTTGGATGTCTGAAAATTATGTCTTTGTGGGTAATTAAAATGCCTATCGTTATTTTGTCTGTGTGAGTTAAAAGATTGTAGTCTTTGCGTGTCACCAGGGTAGTTGGCCAATCTTGGTTGGTGTGCATATGCCATTCTAGGCTGGGGAATATACGTCAAATGTGGATAGAATGTTTGGTTTGGGGCTGTATTGTTAAATTTTCTTTGAGGAATATGTGGTGGATTTTTGGTGGTATTATTAGCATGCTGTGTTCTGTATTGTTGGTTTTCTAATTTTAAACACAAGTGCAGAGCTTCGTTTAAATCTTTAGGCTCTCTAATTCCAAGTAACTTAGGCAAGTCGCCTCTGAGGCCTCTAACAAAGGTGTCAAGGGCCTTGTTTCGATAACTTTTTGTAAGCAGATATATGGCGTCTTGACTTTCTTCCAAGCATGCCACTTTATTCAGAATTAGTGACAAATGACCGTAAATTCTTTTATAAAACTCCTGTACCGAGCTATTTCCTTGTATCATAGATATTAACTGATACTCAAGTGTACCCAGATCTCGTTGATCTGCGTAATGAGTTGTCAAACACCTGATAATACATTCCCAGTTTAATGGGGTATTATAGGATTCTAAGGCAATATCTGCCTCGCCTATTATTTTATTGCGTACTACGTTCAAAATTCCAAAATATTTAGCTGCGCCTTTAAGAGGATCATATTTTTAGTATTCTTTCTGCACTTTTTTTCCAAGAGCCGAACTCGGTTCGATTCCCAAATTCTCGGTCAAATTCCCTAAGTGAACGCACAACGTCTAGTATTCTGTCTAGCTGAGTCAAATCTACCTCATCACGGTCTATACCCTGATCTCTTGCTCTAGGTTCTACTTCTCTTAGTGTTCGTTCTTCTAAAAGTATCCTACGCACAATATTTGCAATACTAGCCTCATTTTCTGGTGTTAAAACGAATTGACCCTGAGGTTGTGGTGGATTATTTATATTTGGTGGAGGGTTGTTTAAAATTGATGCTCTTATCAAATTGTTTGGGTTTGCCATTGTTTGAAAGAGGAAATTTGCAAGATTACAAAATTATTTCATTAACTGTTTATTTCGTTTCTCTCTTGTTAGACCTAGTTTCTAATTTATACTTTACTTTTAAAGATTTCTTTTCTGTTACAAAATTATTTCATTAACTGTTTATTTCGTTTCTCTCTTGTTAGACCTAGTTTCTAATTTATAATTTACTTTTAAAGATTTCTTTTCTGTTAATACCACGTTATTAAAAATTATATATAGTTAAACTATAAATTTTAGCACTAAAATAATTATTTTACTATAATCTTACATAAAAATAGTCATCTGCATCCTCATGTTTGCTTCTCTTCGTTGGTTTTGTTGGTTTTGTAGTTGTTTGATGTTGCTGATGATTTTCTCTTCTGTTGATTTTGATGATTTTTGATTTTCTGGTGCTGTTGATGATTTTTTCTCTCTGTTGATTTTGAGAATTTTTGTTGATGCTGTTGATGATTTTTTCCCTCTGTTGATTTTGAAAATTTTGTTGATGCTGTTGATGATTTTTCCTTTGTTGATTTGATGATTTTTATTTTTAAAGTTGTGTTTTGTATTTTAATGTTCGTGTCTTCAGAAGATTTTGCAAAAAAAAAAATTGTTCAAAATGTTAAATCTTTTTTTCTATATTATTTTTTTTTTTTTTAAAAACTCGCGTTGAATTTTTATGCTAAAAACAGTTTAATGTTTCTTTTTGTTTTAATTTATTTAAACATTCTATTTTAGTGTACTCTTTTTATTTTATCACTTCTTTCATTTGGTTTAAAAATTTATTTAACGTTTTATTTTAATGTTCTTTGTTTTCGCTTTAACGTTTTCTTTTATTTTAATTTATAAAAAGGATTTATTTTAATGTTTTTTTACTTTATTTTATCACTTCTTTAATTTAATTAAAATTTAATTTATAAAAATTTTCTTTTCACTTAAAAACAAACAATTTATTTTAAAAATGTTGGTGACCGAGAATATGTCCTTTTCATTAACTTACTGGGGTTCTCCAGTTCACACTTACACACTGTTTAATTTTACGTTGGGCGCCAGTTAATTAAAAATACGTTTTATTAATTCGAGTACTTGACTACGACTGCCTTGTCGTTGTCATTTTCTTTATTTCAATAATTCAAATTATTAATAAAATACAATGAAATATAATTCTTGGAATTTGTGTTTTGATTTAATGATCATTAAGCCAACTGCAAGATTGCATTAAAATTATAACAACTGAATTCTTTATAATTTTGCAATTTGCCTTAATGTTACTTTAGGTAAGTACAAATGACACACAAACAGTTCAGGAAGAACTGCAGACATAGCGTCAGCAAAAATTATACAGTTTAATATTACAATACAAAATTTAAAAACTTTTTATTTTTTTATCTTAACTTACATATGTAAATATATATGGATGTATTATAATTAATAAACTTTAATGAAATTTATATGTTTAGATTTTTGTGTACTCACCCATCGATATTTTGTAGAAGGCCTTCTCCATATTCGATGTCCTTATAGAAATTTGCGATTAGTATACATCGATATTTACATATGTACCCAATTCGACCAAGTCTTAAACTTACATACCATTTCTTACAATATGATGTTGTCTAGGTTTTTTTTCTGTTTTTCTTAGGTATATTCTATTAGCTTTATGATAATTGCGGAAAATTCACTATAAGTCCATACTGTGAAACATTTGCTGCAAAACAATTCTAAATTCTCTTTTGAAACTGCATTCGTGTCCACACTGAAGTTTTTCTTCGCAGTTTGTATTGTTTCCCAGTGGCAAACTTTTGTAGTCCTTCATTTATATGGCCTTCTGGTAGGCCTTCTTACACATTTTTTTTATCCAATACTCATTCTCGCTTGCCTTCTCAGGAAGGCCTTATAGAAGGCCTACTAACTCCCTTCTAAAGGAAAGCTTGTTTTTAATTATGTGTATCTACATACGTATAAAGATACTACATTCTTGTACGCGTACTAGGTATATAACGAGTGATTTTTTTGCTATTATCTTTTTGGCAACACTAGTTTTGACAGCTCACGCACGTTTTGTATCTTGTGTCACTGTCAAACATCTTCAGTTTGGTCTATAATTTAATCATGAATCGTCTTACAAACAAACAACGCTTGCAAATTATTGAATTTTATTACCAAAATGCGTGCTCTGTTAAGAAAGTTCATCGCGCGCTTCTTCCATTTTATGGTCAGTTTAATCGACCTACTGAGGCTATTGTAAAAAAATTTCTCACTAAATTTACATTGTTGGACATTAAACCACCCACACGCTTACGTAGAGTGCGAACTGAAGAAAATATCGCAGCCGTATCGGCCAGTGTTGGTGATGACGGTGAATTATCGATTCGGCGCCGTTCGCAGCAATTGGGCCTCTGTTACTCCACTACGTGGAAAATTTTGCGGAAGGATTTGGGTGTGAAGCCTTATAAGATACAGCTGGTGCAAGAATTGAAGCCAAACGACCTACCACAACGCCAAATTTTTGGTGAATGGGTTCTTGAAAAGTTAGATGAAGATCCACTTTTTTATCGAAGAATTGTGTTCAGCGACGAGGCTCATTTCTGGTTAAATGGATACGTAAACAAGCAAAACTGCCGTATTTGGAGTGAAGAGCAGCCAGAAGCATTGCAAGAGCTACCAATGCATCCACAAAAAAACAACCGTTTGGTGCGGATTATGGGCTGGCGGCATCATTGGGCCGTATTTCTTCAAAGATGATGCGAATCACAACGTTACTGTGAATGGTGAGCGCTACCGTGCGATGATAACAAACTTTTTTTTGCCCAAAATGGAAGAGCTTGACTTGCATGACATGTGGTTTCAACAAGACGGTGCCACATGCCACACAGCACGCGAAACAATGGACCAATTGAGAGGCGAGTTCGGTGAACAGTTTATTTCACGCTTGGGACCAGTCACTTGGCCGCCCAGATCGTGCGATTTAACGCCTTTAGACTATTTTTTGTGGGGCTATGTTAAGGCTAATGTCTATAGCGACAAGCCCGCTTTGATTGACGCACTGGAAACCAACATTGCCAACATTATTCGTGAGATACCGGCCGAAATGTTGGAAAGAGTATGCCAAAATTGGACTAAGCGGATGGACCATTTGAGGCGCAGCCGCGGCCAACATTTGCATGAAATAATCTTCAAACATTAAATTATATCCACCCAACTATCGATCCAAATAAATATTTCATGCATTTTTCTGAATTTTATGTGTTTTTTTTTTTTTTAATTTCCGATAGTTCTTATAAAATCACCCATTAGTACAAACGTACGTTTGAGCAACAAAAATTTATGAACCGTTTAAATAAAAATGCCAAAGAAAAACGGCATACACAAGAACAGGAAAATGTAGAAAGAGAAAAATAAAAAAGATGTAAACTTAAAATAGTTTTATGTAAATCATTAATGAGTGAACTTTTTTAGTTATATACATATGTACGAGATTAACTAGTTGTGAGTTCGAGTTAAAATAGTTTTGCTGAAAATGCGTTAGGTGTCGGTCGCATTGTAGATTTTTGAGACATTTTTGTGTTAAAAATTAGAAAAAGTGATTAAAAGGTCGCTAAGGCAAAAAAGAAAATATTCTAACGAAAGTATACTAACAGGCGCACAAATTAAATAGAAATGAGGCCAGTTGAAGAACGCCTTCTATCAGGCCTGTTGAAGAAGGGGTTACATCAGGCCTTCTGAGGAAGGGAACGGGGAAGACCTTGGCTGGCTAGGACAACGTGTGTAAAAAATATATGAGTATGGAATGCAGTAGCAAGGTCTTGTGTCTGCTAAATAAGGCCTTCTAGCAGGCCTGTTTACTCCTTCTTTCCGCCACTGGGTTGAAGTACCTCCCTTCCTTCTTTTTCTATTTAGTTTTTGACCGTTTTGGGCAAATGGAAAACATTTTTTTGTTTGAAATTAAAAGCATTCATTACATGTTTTCACATAATTTTTATTATTTTGTGTAACGATTTGATTTTGAATATTAACTAAATTACAAAAGTGTTTGTATATTGAATTTGTATTTGTAATTGACGCAAATAAAGAAGTTAAATAAAAAGAAATGTCAAATATAGTTGCAGCTAAATTTATATCGGAAAGTGTGAATGAGAAACTCAACAAGATCTGCATGGATATGAAACAAAGTACATGTTTCCCTTCCCTTTTCCTGTAACGTCACCAAATGCGAAAGTTGTGCAGCAAATGTTTCATAGTATGGACGGGGACTAAAGTATGACCGGTTACTAATAGGAAAAAAATAATTAAACTGTTTTAGTATGCCAACTCACTGCCTTAGTTATATTGACACTTTGTGCATGGTTTTTTTTTCATACTTTACTTGCAACTGATCAGCTTGGTGTGCCTGTTGGAATGGCTAGCACCAGATACGGGGTGATTTAATGTATTGCAATTAAATAATTAACATGTAGGAGGTGTTTGCTTTAAATTCTTTTTAAAGCTTGGCAAATCTGCTGTCGGCATGTATAGAAAAGAACATCCAACGACCAGAGACCTACGCCGTCAACTTTTATCGGCGGCGGCTCAAAGCCGGCTATAGCCAGGATTTGACCGGCTAGCTTTTTTCCCTTCGGCTCTTATAAAAAATCGGCTAAAAATCAATGAAAAATTTTAAATTCCGCAGCTCCTATTTCGCACGTTTAGTGCCTAAAGTTTAAATAACACATAGGTATGCACTGTTATATCTAATGAACACCTTCTTCAGTATTTTTTAGTAATTAAAACAATCAGAATTATTTTAATTTGTATTTGTTATTTTAATGTGTTAATGGACTTGATATAAGAAAAAGTAAATATAGTTTGTGTGAGAAAACAATTTTTTTTGATATTAAACAAAATTATTTTCCTTAAAGATATTTACATATACACATATATTTACAGAAACATGTGTATGTACAAAAAAAGGAAAGCGCGACTCCGAGACAGCTATGAAGCTTTTTACGGATTTTCTGTCAATTTGCTTTAGAGAGGCCTAAGAGGTTCTAGCGAATCCAAATCCGTAATTCCTGCCATTAAATGTACATATATACGAGTATATTAGCTGCCTTATTTATAAAATTTTTTTTCATTTTTATTAAGCTCTGTGTAATAAAAGCTTAATAAACATTAAAAACTTTTTATTATAAATAAGGTTGCAGAAATATAATCAAAACGTTTACGTAATTTATTGGTATTTACTTTTTTTACTATTTAAAAATATTATTAGAATATAAACTTCTCTTTAAGATGTATAGTGCCCTTCATCTAAACAAACTTTGCATACGTTGTAGATTTTTTTGCAATCACCTTTTGACCAAAAAAAGTTCCAAACCCTAGATCCATCGGCGTTTCTTTTGTTTAAAATATTTTTTTTTTTGTTTAAAATAATTTCCTGGATGCGTCTTTTAAAAATTAACAACTTTTCATACTTTAAAACGTCGTTTTTTATAATCCTTCATATATTGTTTTCAATAATAGAAACATTAAAGCTGGCAATAAATAAAAATACTTGATTACAAAATTATCGTACAAATAATAACATTACATTCTACCATTTGTGGGTAAAAATTACCCTAAAAAGCCGTAATTATCATAGGACTTGCATCACTGCGCTTGATTGAGTAACCTTATTAACAACAAAAAACGAACTTTATCAAATTCGAAGCAAACAATGTTTATTTTTCAATTTCTTTCGGTGAAAACATTACGATAGTCTCAAAAATCGCTAGAGTATAGTTAATTTGTTCTGACGAGAAAAATTTTGTTAAAATGTGATGCGCAGAAAATTTTGATCCATTGTGCTACGGAAATACTAATTTATTTAGTATTTATATCTACAAAACGTAAAATTTGGCTTATATTTCATAATCTCGTGACCTACTATCGGCGGTTCATTTTTAGCCGAAATTAGCCGTTAAAATTGTGGCGGCGGCAATCAAATATCATCGGCGGCTCGGCTATATCCGCTTCGACGCAGGTCTCTGCCAACGACTGTGAAGATGTGAAATTTTGCTTCTAGGGAATTTGGAGTCCCACTTAAGCGATATATTCGTGGAAGCTATCACCCGGCCACAGTATTAGACAGTAACTTGGTCTAATAGGGTGTCTAGTTATGTTGTTGGAGTTAGGTCCTACTCTGTGGTGATACAGTTGGCTGTATATAGCAAATACAGAACAATTGGCTGTAATCTGTAAGAGATTATTAGTTGTTGTTGGTTTTTTTTCATTATTAGGGCAAAATTTGCTTATGAGGAACTAGTCTATAGATTACCTGAGCTATTACAAGGCTTTTAAATTCCCTTACTTGTAGAACGAGATGCCGAGAGATTCAAGTTTGTAATATTTTTTTCCGATACGACCACTATCGACCTTCGCTGCTTGCCGGAAAAAGGATCTTGTTCGACTTGGTTCTGTCAAAATCAACATTAGGTTTATTGCTTTTGACATTCACTGTGGAGTGAGAGCTCATGTGCAACGCCCTCTACCGTGAGTTAGGTGAATTAATTTTTTTCTAATTAATTTACTTTAGACTTATGTTAAGACCATGTTAACAATTAAAGAGTTTCAAATCCCTTTTTAACCTAACATTGCACTTGAAAAAAATTATTTTACTTACAATTAAATAACAATTGTAATAAAAGCTATGAATTTATTTTATATGCAAGAAACAAAAAATGTATACGCAAGAAAAAAAAGAAAAGATCGGAGTATGTTTCCTGCACACATGATGTTAGCGCGATTACAAAACTAAATATTTTGTAGCCATGCGTTACAAAATAGCTTGAAAATGTGTTCCTATGGACAAATATCTTTTCCGTGGTATGTGCCGAGGAGCTTTCCCTGTAAATCTTCTAAAACATAACAGTGGATTCCTAATTTTTCGCGAACTCGGGCTTTAACAAAAGCTGGGCACAATTTGGCATTAAAGTTCTTCTCCATGTTGCTTTGCGCAAAATTGCGACGATATACTTTCATTATTGTTTCTCTTAAATTCTGGTACTCTGGATCCTCAAACCAAGGTGGATGAAGGTCAATTGTTGTTTCTACTATTTCCAAAGCACTTATGGTTGGTTCAGGTATGCGGAATAAAGCATCGAGTACGATGTGGTCTTTCCCCTTCCGCTGACTAATCATGAAGTTATATCCCTGAAGTTTAAACATCCAACAAGCAAGACGTCCACTTAAATCGGGTTGCTTCATCAGCCAAAGCAAACTGGCGTGATCTGTTACACCTTCGAACTCCTGCATTTCTAAGTAGCACCGAAATTGTTTAATTGCTTCCAACGCTGCCAAGCATTCCCGCTCGGTGCCGAATAATTACGTTGAGCTGTATTTAGTTTTCTACTCATAAAAGTGATAGGTTTTTCTTCGCCCTACTCATCTAGTTGAACAAGAGCAGCGCCAATTCCATAGTAACTTGCGCCGCAGTGCAGAAAGAATTTTTTTGAAAAATCCGGATTGGTTAAGACTGGAGCAGCCGTAAGCAGTTTCTTCACCCTCTCAACAGCTTGTTGAGCCTCGGAAGTCCAACAAATGCGTTTTTTGAATTTTTGATGAACTTTTATAATTTTTTTAAATTAAATTTTTGGTTTGTACATTTGTACAACGGGTTATAGTTCAGGTTTTTCCTTTCTTAAGGTTTTTTTTTTTTTTTTCTTAAGAAAGATTTTTTACAATACAAATCTGCTGTGATCAATAATTTTGATTGAAGAAGACAAGAAAAATAATAATCAAATCTTTAGCTGGGGGACAACTAGCTGTTTCGTAGTCGCTACACTACTCATCAGCACCCACTGGGATTTGAACTCGGGACATGACGTATCATGATCTACTGCTTTAACCACTAAGTCACCGAGCATTTAATTATTTTCTATCTATATTCATCTCATATTGAATCACATATCCATTTTGTTAATTGCCCACATTGTTTGTACAGCGTTTGCTGTCTCTAAACTAGCGGTATTTATTTTTATTTATTAACATATGTACATATTTTTGTATTTTAATATTCTCCGTACCCAGAGATGTAAATATACATTTATTGAATTTTTGATGAACTTTTATAATTTTTTTAAATTAAATTTTTGGTTTGTACATTTGTACAACGGGTTATAGTTCAGGTTTTTCCTTTCTTAAGGTTTTTTTTTTCTTAAGAAAGATTTTTTACAATACAAATCTGCTGTGATCAATAATTTTGATTGAAGAAGACAAGAAAAATAATAATCAAATCTTTAGCTGGGGGACAACTAGCTGTTTCGTAGTCGCTACACTACTCATCAGCACCCACTGGGATTTGAACTCGGGACATTACGTATCATGATCTACTGCTTTAACCACTAAGCCACCGAGCATTTAATTATTTTCTATCTATATTCATCTCATATTGAATCACATATGCATTTTGTTAATTGCCCACATTGTTTGTACAGCGTTTGCTGTCTCTAAACTAGCGGTATTTATTTTTATTTATTAACATATGTACATATTTTTGTATTTTAATATTCTCCGTACCCAGAGATGTAAATATACATTTATTGAATTTTTGATGAACTTTTATAATTTTTTTAAATTAAATTTTTGGTTTGTACATTTGTACAACGGGTTATAGTTCAGGTTTTTCCTTTCTTAAGGTTTTTTTTTTTCTTAAGAAAGATTTTTTACAATACAAATCTGCTGTGATCAATAATTTTGATTGAAGAAGACAAGAAAAATAATAATCAAATCTTTAGCTGGGGGACAACTAGCTGTTTCGTAGTCGCTACACTACTCATCAGCACCCACTGGGATTTGAACTCGGGACATGACGTATCATGATCTACTGCTTTAACCACTAAGCCACCGAGCATTTAATTATTTTCTATCTATATTCATCTCATATTGAATCACATATGCATTTTGTTAATTGCCCACATTGTTTGTACAGCGTTTGCTGTCTCTAAACTAGCGGTATTTATTTTTATTTATTAACATATGTACATATTTTTGTATTTTAATATTCTCCGTACCCAGTGATGTAAATATACATTTATTGAATTTTTGATGAACTTTTATACTTTTATTCAATATGAGATGAATATAGATAGAAAATAATTAAATGCTGGGTGGCTTAGTGGTTAAAGCAGTAGATCATGATACGTCATGTCCCGAGTTCAAATCCCAGTGGGTGCTGATGAGTAGTGTAGCGACTACGAAACAGCTAGTTGTCCCCCAGCTAAAGATTTGATTATTATTTTTCTTGTCTTCTTCAATCAAAATTATTGATCACAGCAGATTTGTATTGTAAAAAATCTTTCTTAAGAAAAAAAAAAAACCTTAAGAAAGGAAAAACCTGAACTATAACCCGTTGTACAAATGTACAAACCAAAAATTTAATTTAAAAAAATTATAAAAGTTCATCAAAAATTCAATAAATGTATATTTACATCTCTGGGTACGGAGAATATTAAAATACAAAAATATGTACATATGTTAATAAATAAAAATAAATACCGCTAGTTTAGAGACAGCAAACGCTGTACAAACAATGTGGGCAATTAACAAAATGCATATGTGATTCAATATGAGATGAATATAGATAGAAAATAATTAAATGCTCGGTGGCTTAGTGGTTAAAGCAGTAGATCATGATACGTCATGTCCCGAGTTCAAATCCCAGTGGGTGCTGATGAGTAGTGTAGCGACTACGAAACAGTTAGTTGTCCCCCAGCTAAAGATTTGATTATTATTTTTCTTGTCTTCTTCAATCAAAATTATTGATCACAGCAGATTTGTATTGTAAAAAATCTTTCTTAAGAAAAAAAAAAAACCTTAAGAAAGGAAAAACCTGAACTATAACCCGTTGTACAAATGTACAAACCAAAAATTTAATTTAAAAAAATTATAAAAGTTCATCAAAAATTCAATAAATGTATATTTACATCTCTGGGTACGGAGAATATTAAAATACAAAAATATGTACATATGGTAATAAATAAAAATAAATACCGCTAGTTTAGAGACAGCAAACGCTGTACAAACAATGTGGGCAATTAACAAAATGCATATGTGATTCAATATGAGATGAATATAGATAGAAAATAATTAAATGCTCGGTGGCTTAGTGGTTAAAGCAGTAGATCATGATACGTAATGTCCCGAGTTCAAATCCCAGTGGGTGCTGATGAGTAGTGTAGCGACTACGAAACAGCTAGTTGTCCCCCAGCTAAAGATTTGATTATTATTTTTCTTGTCTTCTTCAATCAAAATTATTGATCACAGCAGATTTGTATTGTAAAAAATCTTTCTTAAGGAAAAAAAAACCTTAAGAAAGGAAAAACCTGAACTATAACCCGTTGTACAAATGTACAAACCAAAAATGCATTTTTTGTTTGATAAAATATACGATATAGGACATACTTCTGAAGAAAATTTTCAATAAATCTGCGGTACCAGCCCGCCAGTCCTAAAAAGCCTCGAACTTGTTTCAAATTTTTTGGAACTGGCCAATTTACGATCGCACTGATCTTTTCAGCATTGGTCGTTATGCCTCCATCTCCTATTACGTAGCCCAAATAATCTACTTTGGTAACACAAAATTAGCTTTTCGACAAATTAAGAGTTAAGTTAGCCTTTCGAAACTGTGAAGCTACTCTCACTAAGGTTTCAATATGTGACTCGTAATCTTCTGACACAATGACTAGGTCATCCAAGTAGCCAAAAACAGAATGTTTTAAACCAGGTGGAATAATTTCGTCGATTAACCTACACATGGTTTGAGGGGCATTACAAAGCCCGAAAGGCATAACTACAAACTGGTATAATGGTCTTCCTAGAACAGTGAATGCCGTCAGGGGTTTTGATGCCTCATCTAGGCCAATTTGCCAATACGCGTCTTTTAAATCTAACTTGGAAATTATATTTGCTTTTGGTAACCACGCAAAAATTCCTTCTATGTTGGGCAGCGGATAAGCATCTTTCTTCGTTACTTGGTTTAATTTACGTGCGTCGAGACACAGCCGGACTTTATTCGGTTTGACCACCAACCTCATTGGAGAGCTCCACGAGGATGTAGATAGCTCAATTACTCCTAGTTTCAGCATTCGACCGATTTCGCCAAACATGAGTTTTTTAACTGCCGATGAGACTGGATAAAATCGTTGCTTGACGGGAGAGGCATTCCCTACATCAATATGGTGTTTAATCATAGTAGTTCTAACTAAACCCTGCCTGTCAAAACTTGGAAATAACGCCATAATAGAATTTAATTGACATCGTCGATCTTTGGTTAGAGAAAAAGCACTTCCCTCAATAGTCTCAGAATTTGACATCTCGAATAAGACGTTAGAGAGACTAGTTATGTCGGGGATAATATTCTGAGAAGAAGGTGTATTTGAGGCGATAATAGTTGGGGACTCAAGAAAATCTGGACAAAGATTAAATAACTTCCAAAAATCCAGTCCTAAAATAACACGTTTGGAAATAGACGGAATTACGAATAACTTCAAAGATTTTGGTAACCCTTTAAAAGTTACGTCGGTGTCAAACCATCCTAAAACTGATTGCAGTTAACCGTCTGCAGTTTTTACATACGATTTGCACTTGTTCCAATTAGGAAAAATCTTGTTTTGCTATTATTATTATTATTAGTGGACGGGATATGGCCTCATCGGCCATTTGCACTGCGACCAATATTGATCTATTGTGCATCCCCTTGCCCCATTATGTCAAGAAAACGGACAAGCTCCTTCATAGGGAGTGATATTAAGTCAAATTCACTTAACATATAAGCTTGTAGTAGCCTATATCTTCTGTGTCCCAGTGCTCCACAGTGGGTGATTAAATTCTCTATTGACTCCTCTTCATCACCGCAGAATCTGCAAATATCTGTGTTGGAAATTCCCACCTTGCGCAGGTGCTTGTAGCAGCTATAATGACCTGTAAGCGCACCTGTCAATGTTCTGAGACTTTTCCTGTCCAGTTTTAAAGCACGTTAGGCCCTCTTTTTATCAAAGTTTAGAAGTTTCTTGGAGTGTTCAAGACCAGCTGTCTCGTTCCAATGTTGTTCGAGAATGGACACCGTCCATTTTTTTATCTCCTCATTCAGGAGACCCTTAATAAAGCCAAAAGTTGGAGTGGGTCTAATATGTCCCCTCCGCTCCTTTCTTGGCATAAGTGTCAGCCATTTCATTGCCGTGATGCCCTTCATGTCCTGGCACCCAGATCAGGGTAACCTGGTTCTGGCTTGCCAGTTCGTTTAGCCTGTTGTGACATTCCAGTACTAAGTTAGACGTAAAGACACAACTGGTCAGGGCCTTCAGCACTGATTGGCTATCAGAGAGTATTTTTATCAGCACTCCCTTATGTGCCCTCTCGGAGAGTATTTCAACCGCTTCTCTTATTGCGTATAGTTCCGCTTGGAAGATTGTGGTGTCTTTGCTAAGATTTATATATTTGCGTGCTCTAGGCCCCACTATTCCCGCTCCAACACCTTGGAGCGTTTTGGATCCATCCGTGTACCACTTTTGTGAATCATCCCGCAACCATCTTGGATTCATGCTCCATTCCTCCCTTGTTGGGAAGATGATCTTAAACTTCCTGGCAAAGGAGTTAGACGGATCTATAAGGTCACTTGTTTGAGACATATCAATTACGTCTCTGAGATCCTTTGGGATTGCAAGATGTCCAATAAGGTTTCCTGCCTTAACTTTTTCCCTTTTGTAAATTGAGATGACCCGAACGGCCGCCTCTTTTTGTACAGCTATGTTAAGCGGTGTTAGGTTCAAAAGAACTTCCATGCCTATCGTTGAGGTTGTTTTCATCGCCCCTGTGATACATAGGCATACAAGTCTCTGAACCTTGCGAAGTCTTGATATGACTGTTACCTGTTTGGTTTTTCCCCACCATACTACAGTATAGTGGGTCTTACCATTTGGATATATAACCAGTACATCATCTTAGGGCTTAGGCCCCAGGATCTACTCAGTAGTTTTTTTTTGGCAATCCAGAGGCTTCTTGTTGCCTTTTTTATCACCGATTCGAGGTTTAGTATCCGGAACTATGCCTAGATATTTCACCTCTGTCTTGGAAGCAACCTCAATACCGTTTTATACTTGTTTTGCTAAATCTGAACCAATGCAACTGATATTGGCACCAGTATCATTTTGAAAGGTTATTTTTGCATAGTATCTCATATCCGATGCGTCAGACACTATGGCGCTGACTAAAAATTTACGACAAATTTTCTTTAATTTATAATGCTGTCGTAATCTTACTGTTAATCGTTTTGGCTTATGTACGAATGACTTGGTGATAGCAGAAAGATTAAAAATTGTATTTCGTTTCTCCAGGTATATTCGCCAGCGTTCATGATATGGTAACCTGGGATATAAAAGATCTGACGACTTTAGGTTCGAACTTTGGTTACGTATCGGTTGGCTCTCACATTTTCTTTTTAACAGGTGGATGCTACCATATTCCAAAGTCTTGTCGGAGCTACATTCGTTTCTGGTGGGTGATTTATTGGGGTTATTCAGGGTTGTTGAACAATCGTTGCGTATTAAAATTTTTCGTTCAGGAGTATAATCTAGAAGTTTTTTGGACAGTTTTTTGACGAGGATTGTTTATTCGCAGAGCATCGAACAGAATTTGGTTTGTATACATTTTTTTCGCCACACCCATAACAAAATATGGTCCTCTCACGCAAACAAGCATGCCAATAATGACGAATGCAAGCACAATTCCAGCAATATTTTTGGCGGTCAATCTTTTGGATAGCGTCTATGTTTAGAGCCGTGTCTGATTTAGCAGGAATATCATAACTCTGCTCGGCGACGTGGAGCATTTATTACTGCCATTTTGCTGACATGAAATTTTCTCGCATTTGCACTAATTTTCTTAGATGCTGAAGGGAATGAACAGGTACATACAATAAATCTTGTCTAATTTCAGGACGTAAATTTCTTGCCAAGATTTCCACCATATCTACTTCTGACATCGGGGCGGGAAGTTTATCCATAATAGTAGAAACTGCCTCAAAAAATTAGTCAAAACTTTCTCCAAGCTTTTGCTTGCGATTTCGTATATCCTCCCGAAAGTCAAACAAAGACCGAATTTCTCTATACTGACATTTTATAGCCTCACAAAATTGAGTCCATTCTACAACCACTACTCGTTTGTGATATCACCAGTACCATTCTCGAGCTTTTCCAATCAATAAAATGTGCAAATTGCGGCAAACAATTAAAAAATCATTATGAAAATAATCTCTAGTTAGGGTGCGAATTCTATAAAGAATATCCTCAATATCCAACCCATTACGAGTGCCGTCAAACTTAATATTCCAATTTTGGATGATTAGCGATACTTTATCTGCATTAGCGGTGCTATGAAAAGCATTATTGACTACATTAGGCCGCAATGGCGAGTTATATATATTAAAATTTGTTTGGTCAAGTGGATTAAGCGAATTACCTAAATTGTGAGGTCTAGACGCTGCTGGTGTAGTCGCGGGGTTAGTATTATGAACTAAATTCATATTCGCTAACAGACGATTAAAATTCTCTTCAACTATACGATTTTTTTCCTAATAGTCAATTCCAGTATTGTTTAACCCTTTGTCATTTGCCTGGTCATTGTCTTGTTTCCTATCGGATACTACATTTTCCGATGAAAAAGCAAACTCCTCATTTGGAAGCCTTGTTGGCCTGGTGTCGCCAGTTCCTGATCCTTTATCCTTACTATAACTGCGAGTGTGGTAGTGTCGCGGTTAAGACATCTGTGGTTTTTTAAAAAGTGTGCCCTTAGGACAAATTACCAGTTTCCTTAATTCACCCAGTTGACATTTACGTTTGCAAATGGGACATTCAGCCCTTTTAGCTAAATGTAACTCGATACACTTTCTATGGAAGGCATGACAACATTCAGAAATTATTAAACAATCTTGACCTTCATTTAAAGTCTCCTTACAAACCTGACAAACAGATGGTTCGATCATTATTGGTGCTGCTAGCAAAGAAGGTGGAAGTATACTTGGAGATGAACCTCCAGTAGCCATATTGCAACTGTTAACTATTAATGTCGCTATTAAGTTACAGCAAGTCGCAATAAACTTTACCAAAAAGGAAAAAAATAATTCAATAAATTTTTGACTTACAAAAATAACCGAAATTACTAGTTCGAATGATTTCTAATAAAAAAATTAAGTGTACAAATGGTAAGTACCACTGCAATACTAACTTTGAAATTTGAAAAATAACAGATTGAACTCTACCCCGTGATATAGTACTAATCCAATGCACAAAGTATGATCAAATTACCTGAAGCAATCGAGCCAATTAAAAAAAAATTACAGACTCAAAGAATTTACAAAGATAATGTGATTTCTCACTTGCAAAAATTAATATAAAATTTTTCTTTTATTATTGTTATTAAGATGGTCTTCTATATGGTCTACGGGAGAGTGATGTGACTAAATTAAAATATTAGGTATAAGATATATAAGATCACTTACATATGAAATTGGTTCTTCTAGCAGGGTGATGTTTATCTTTGATAACCTTCATTTAAAACCAGGTCACAAACTGCAATTAGCTAATTTATGAATTCCACAGAATTAAATGTGCCAGAATTCGAACCACAAATTATATCCACACTAAACTTCTGATACAAATCTTCATAAAACTAAAACTAGTTCTATAGTGCTAAAAATGATGTTGAATATACTATTCTGTGTTTAGCGGTTAGCTTACTCAAACATGTAAACCTCAATTCCAGAAAAGTTCGAATAGTTATTTTTCATCGCTCTTGTTGTCATAGAATAATTTACAGAATTATGATTGAATGTAAATTTTATACTAAAAAAAATCGGATTGTGAGCCAAAAAGAAACGAGCTATTCCTTTGGGCCCCACGGTGGACACCATTTTTGTAACGAACACGAATCGAATTTTTCTGCAATGCAGAAAAGCTAATGATAGATGACTCCAGAGTTATTCACCGTAACATATATTTTTTTAAATAATGCTCTTTTCACTGCGCTGGATCTATTCTGCAGCGATGACATAGTGCGCACTGGTAGAAAAAGAAAGTATTGAACCAAGGGGAGCCATTAAAATTCTAGCTAGCGAGCAGTCGGGCGGGGGGTTCGTGTTCCTTGCTTTCTCTTTCGTTTTGGGTTACATGCTATATTGCAGACTCCCAGAAAAAAACAATTAATGAATGATTAAACCGAAGTGACTATAAACATTGCTAACTACTGTCCCCGATTATTATAACAAAAGCGCTTGTCTAGTTGAAAGAAAAAAACTGAACGGTATAGTCAATGTAACTTAAGTAGCGCGATTCTGATGGAAATGAATGCGTATGCCTCGTTACCCTCTCCTTCCTTTGTTCTAGTGGCATATATGTAAAATGTTTCTAGGACCCCATAATTACCAAAGAATTTAGCACATCACATCACCTCATAGCCGAATAAGAAGACCAACTATGGCTTTACGTTTCTATATTCAAATTTTATTAAAATTTTCTGAAAAACTTGAGTTAAATACTATTATATATTTAAGTGGTTTTTGTTTTTATACATTAATTCATAGTTTAAAAGCAAAGATTAACCTTAACTGTGAGTGAAGTTGGTATATAGGGCAGATATTTATATAGGTGTCTATATACCAGATACTTCCTTGTATCGGGTGCCTCGATGGCTGATTTGGTAGAGTATTCGACCAACAGTCTCGAGGTCGCAGGTTCGATTCCTGCCACAGACCCTGGATGTTACTGCAGACAAGCACAAAAAGGTTCTCAGTTTTTGTGTTACTAAAAACAAAACAAAAAAATAAGATTTATGGTTATAGTAATTAACGACGGTTTTCGATTCTAATTAATTGCTAGATCTAACATAATTTTGTATAAGATTTTATTCCATTATTATTATTTTTTTGTTTGTTTTCATTTTCTCCTCAGAATACCACGTTAATTCAATTAGAAACTACCTACATCAATTAATGCTCATTGAACTTGGTTTGAATCAGCTGTTCAAGTCTGTATATACACAATATACATAAAGGGACTACTTATATATTTACATGTTATAACTTTCCAGATTATATGTAGGTCACAACATTTCCCAGTTTTACAACGTTCCAACAAGTTCGATAAGCCTTAGTTCCGAGTAGTTATTGTTGTGTTTTTTTTTTTTGTTTGTTGTTTTCAGTTTTTTGTGTTTGGTTTTATATGTTTTGTTTTTTTTTTCTTGTTTATACATATGTAAATATATATGGATGTATTACATAATTAATAAACTTTAATGAAATTTATATATTTAGATTTTTGTGTACTCACCCATCGGTATTTTGTAGAAGGCCTTCTCCGTATTCGATGTCCTTATAGAAATTTGCGATTAGTATACATCGATATTTACATATGCACCCAATTCGACCAAGTCTTAAACTTAAATACTATTTCTCACAATATGATGTTGTCTAGGTTTTTTTTTTCTGTTTTTCTTAGGTATATTCTATTAGCTTTATGATAATTGCGGAAAATTCACTATAAGTCCATACTGTGAAACATTTGCTGCAAAACAATTCTAAATTCTCTTTTGAAACTGCATTCGTGTCCACACTGAAGTTTTTCTTCGCAGTTTGTATTGTTTGAAGTACCTCCCTTCCTTCTTTTTCTATTTAGTTTTTGACCGTTTTGGGCAAATGGAAAACATTTTTTTGTTTGAAATTAAAAGCATTCATTACATTTTTTCACATAATTTTTATTATTTTGTTTGAATCAAATAACGATTTGATTTTGAATATTAACTAAATTACAAAAGTGTTTGTATATTGAATTTGTATTTGTAATTGACGCAAATAAAGAAGTTAAATAAAAAGAAATGTCAAATATAGTTGCAGCTAAATTTATATCGGAAAGTGTGAATGAGAAACTCAACAAGATCTGCATGGATATGAAACAAAGTACATGTTTCCCTTCCCTTTTCCTGTAACGTCACCAAATGCGAAAGTTGTGCAGCAAATGTTTCATAGTATGGACGGGGACTAATGTATGACCGGTTACTAATAGGAAAAAAATAATTAAACTGTTTTAGTATGCCAACTCACTGCCTTAGTTATATTGACACTTTGTGCATGGTTTTTTTTTCATACTTTACTTGCAACTGATCAGCTTGGTGTGCCTGTTGGAATGGCTAGCACCAGATACGGGGTGATTTAATGTATTGCAATTAAATAATTAACATGTAGGAGGTGTTTGCTTTAAATTCTTTTTAAAGCTTGGCAAATCTGCTGTCGGCATGTATAGAAAAGAACATCCAACGACCAGAGACCTACGCCGTCAACTTTTATCGGCGGCGGCTCAAAGCCGGCTATAGCCAGGATTTGACCGGCTAGCTTTTTTCCCTTCGGCTCTTATAAAAAATCGGCTAAAAATCAATGAAAAATTTTAAATTCCGCAGCTCCTATTTCGTACGTTTAGTGCCTAAAGTTTAAATAACACATAGGTATGCACTGTTATATCTAATGAACACCTTCTTCAGTATTTTTTAGTAATTAAAACAATCAGAATTATTTTAATTTCTATTTGTTATTTTAATGTGTTAATGGACTTGATATAAGAAAAAGTAAATATAGTTTTTGTGAGAAAACAATTTTTTTTGATATTAAACAAAATTATTTTCCTTAAAGATATTTACATATACACATATATTTACAGAAACATGTGTATGTACAAAAAAAGGAAAGCGCGACTCCGAGACAGCTATGAAGCTTTTTACGGATTTTCTGTCAATTTGCTTTAGAGAGGCCTAAGAGGTTCTAGCGAATCCAAATCCGTAATTCCTGCCATTAAATGTACATATATACGAGTATATTAGCTGCCTTATTTATAAATTTTTTTTCATTTTTATTAAGCACTGTGTAATAAAAGCTTAATTAACATTAAAAATTTTTTATTATAAATAAGGTTGCAGAAATATAATCAAAACGTTTACGTAATTTATTGGTATTTACTTTTTTTACTATTTAAAAATATTATTAGAATATAAACTTCTCTTTAAGATGTATAGTGCTCTTCATCAAAACAAACTTTGCATACGTTGTAGATTTTTTTGCAATCACCTTTTGACCAAAAAAAGTTCCAAACCCTAGATCCATCGGCGTTTCTTTTGTTTAAAATATTTTTTTTTTTTAAATAATTTCCTGGATGCGTCTTTTAAAAATTAACAACTTTTCATACTTTAAAACGTCGTTTTTATAATCCTTCATATATTGTTTTCAATAATAGAAACATTAAAGCTGGCAATAAATAAAAATACTTGATTACAAAATTATCGTACAAATAATAACATTACATTCTACCATTTGTGGGTAAAAATTACCCTAAAAGGCCGTAATTATCATAGGACTTGCATCACTGCGCTTGATTGAGTAACCTTATTAACAACAAAAAACGAACTTTATCAAATTCGAAGCAAACAATGTTTATTTTTCAATTTCTTTCGGTGAAAACATTACGATAGTCTCAAAAATCGCTAGAGTATAGTTAATTTGTTCTGACGAGAAAAATTTTGTTAAAATGTGATGCGCAGAAAATTTTGATCCATTGTGCTACGGAAATATTAATTTATTTAGTATTTATATCTACAAAACGTAAAATTTGGCTTATATTTCATAATCTCGTGACCTACTATCGGCGGTTCATTTTTAGCCGAAATTAGCCGTTAAAATTGTGGCGGCGGCAATCAAATATCATCGGCGGCTCGGCTATATCCGCTTCGGCGCAGGTCTCTGCCAACGACTGTGAAGATGTGAAATTTTGCTTCTAGGGAATTTGGAGTCCCACTTAAGCGATATATTTGTGGAAGCTATCACCCGGCCACAGTATTAGACAGTAACTTGGTCTAATAGGGTGTCTAGTTATGTTGTTGGAGTTAGGTCCTACTCTGTGGTGATACAGTTGGCTGTATATAGCAAATACAGAACAATTGGCTGTAATCTGTAAGAGATTATTAGTTGTTGTTGGTTTTTTTTCATTATTAGGGCAAAATTTGCTTATGAGGAACTAGTCTATAGATTACCTGAGCTATTACAAGGCTTTTAAATTCCCTTACTTGTAGAACGAGATGCCGAGAGATTCAAGTTTGTAATATTTTTTTCCGATACGACCACTATCGACCTTCGCTGCTTGCCGGAAAAAGGATCTTGTTCGACTTGGTTCTGTCAAAATCAACATTAGGTTTATTGCTTTTGACATTCACTGTGGAGTGAGAGCTCATGTGCAACGCCATCTACTTTAGACTTATGTTAAGACCATGTTAACAATTAAAGAGTTTCAAATCCCTTTTTAACCTAACATTGCACTTGAAAAAAATTATTTTACTTACAATTAAATAACAATTGTAATAAAAGCTATATAAGGTGACAATTAAAACAACTTATTTCTGCCGGTATGAAACTAAAACTAAACTTTATTTCATCAGCGTACAAGCTAAAAACCACTACCGAAAGTGGTTGATGTTTACTAATACATACACAAAATGAGAGATATACACAAGAATGTCTTATAAAGTGAATGTGCACAAAAGAGTAAAACATAGTTATCGTTTATAAAGTAAGTCGAAACATAAATAAAGCAAATGTATTTGTATAGGTACAATATATGTGTGGATAAAGTATATGATATAATTTACAGTCATGTCCATGTGCACACATAAACTGAACGAATGCGCGTAGGATACAGAAAGTGACTAACCAAATAGATACACATGCTACAGCTATGAATTTATTTTCCTGTATTGCGAACAAATTTTATATGCAAGAAACAAAAAGAAAGAAAAGAAAAGATCGGAGTATATTTCCTGCATACATGATCTTAGCGCGATTACACATTTTGTCCAGTATACACCTTTTGAATTATCATATACATAGACTTTACGTAACCATATGAATGGTACTCATATATTTGTAAAAATACTCCTAACATACCGACCCTCGTTGTTATCGTTAGCGCTGTGGGCTCAACGAATAAAGAAATAAAGTTCGATGAGTTCGAACATCAAGGATTCGAACTTATGCTCGCTTGGCGGTTTTCGTTATTTTCCTTTTCTTCATGTTTTGTGTGTGAATTAGCATAAGGCTGCCTTACAGCCACAAAACGTATTAAGGTTACGAAATTTAATTATAATTTTAAATATTTCAATTTGGTGGGTACTTAATTATACACGCGCACCATTATCATCATCACTTCATCGACTGCATCGCTAGAAGTCACAATTTCATCCATCTTGAATGTGCAGAGCAGCCGTTATTTTCAGCACCTGCGTTCACCATCACCACTGGACGCCAATATCAATCATCATCACCAGCATTCAGCATCTGCCACAACCACTGCAGTAAGTTCAACAATAACAAAAGACATCCGTCCCGATCCCCAATCGGATATCGGTAAGTCATTTGTGCTTTATTTCATTATTAACCTCCCAACCTCCGTGTGCCCCGCACAATTACCGTAAACTTTCTGACGCTCTGGAAAAAGAGAAAAGCTCTTTTTACACTTATCAATTTAAAAGAGCTAAAGGCCTTCAGGTTGTTATAAAAAGTATTGACCCTTGTGTAGATACGGATGAGGTAAAACCTGGATTGATAGATACGAGTAAAGGCGTTAAAGTAAAAAGTGTGGTATATATGCGGAACCGTGAAAAGATTCCTCAACCCATATTTAGGGTTGAACTGGAACCAGGGGATGTTATTCTCAAAAAAAAAAAAAGAATGAAACTCACCCAGGAAAAGGTGAAAATGCAATCCAATATTGTACAAGCAATTTTAAACAAATTATTTGTTTAAAAATATGTTTCTGAAACGCAAACGGCATCCGTCAACACAAAAATGAACTTGAGCACTTCCTTATGAAAAAGCAAATGGATATAATGATGATTGCTGGAACTTGACACTCACAAGTTACTTCAAAATTAATGGCTACACACTATGTGATACTAAAAATCCCCGTGGAAGATCTTGCGGAGGTTCGGCAATTCTAATAAAAACCAGAATTAAGCACTATTTACGTGTGGAGTATCTGCAAGCAACTAATATATGTATTGAATATTTTCATGAACAAATTGTTATATCCTCGATTTACCCACACCACGATTTTCAATAACAAAAAGCCAATATTCAAATTTTTTAAATCACTTGGCCCTCAATTTTTAGCGGCTGGCAACTATAACACTAAACACACTTTTTGGGCATCACGTTTAATTTTCCAGAATGGCCGTATACTTTTGTACACTATTTCCAAAATGGGCTTAGATGTGATTCAAAGCGGACAACCCACTTATTGGCCTTCAGACAGACGAAAGATCCCAGACCTTATAGATTTTGGAGTTGCAAAAAATTTTCGCTTAGAATGAATGCAAGTGGAGCCTTCAGTAGATTTGTCATCAGATTACTCACCCACTATAATTTCTGTTTTCTTCCCTCAGGAGGTTGGTACCCCGTTTATTAAATTGGCATTGACCGTCATTAGAGTTAATTCGTTAAAATATAAAAAATATTTGAGTAATTGTACGGAAAATATTGCCTTGAGAACCCATTCAGCAACTTCTGTCAGAAAAAACAGGAGCTAGAAGACAGTGGCAGGTCTCCTCAGTCTATTAGCAGTATCCGGGTATGCATAACACAGTTGAAAATCTGCTTGAAATCCAAAGAATCGCTTGCTTTAAAAATTATCTAGAAGGTCTTGATGTCACCCCGCAATCCGACTATTCTCTATGGAAAGCGACAAATGTCTGAAAAGACCCGTAATAGGTTATCCACCATTGCGTACTTCTACTGGAGACTGTGCAAGACGCCGTTCTAAAAAGGTGATGGATATGTTAATCATTTGAAAAACGTTTTTATTGCAAACGATACAGTGGATGATGTAGCTGAATTTCCGCCATATGCTGTTAGACCGCCTGTGCCTTTGAAACTTAATTTTCAAGATGTCGAAAAGGTTATAAATAAAGTAAAATCAAAAAAAGCTCCAGGTTTTGATAAAATTAGTGGCAAAATGCTTGTACCTCGTGTGGCTAGAAGAATTCTTTTTTTATTATTTTTAACGCCATTCTGCACCTCGAGTATTATCCTGCATATCGGAAGGTATCTATGATTACTATGATACCCAAGCCAGCGAAGACTCCCAGTAAAGTAGAGTCATATAGACCAATACGTCTACTGCTAACAATTTCAAAGCTGTTCGAAAAATTGTTAATGGCGAAGTTGATTCCAATATTGAATGATGTATCCCTAATCATCATTTCGGCTTTCGGGCTAAACACAGCACAATAGAACAAACGCATATACCAGATAATGTCATAAGAAAAATCTTGTTCAGCTCTATTCATTGATGTTTCCCAAGCTTTTGATAAAGTGTGGCACGAGGAATTAATGCACAAAACAATGTTGAACTTGCCTGCAAACACTCACAAGCTTCTCGAAAGCTTTTTATGTGGCCGTAAATTTGTTATCAGAGAAGGCGGTTTTATAAGCCCAACTCAACCAATCGAGGCAGGAGTTCCCCAAGGTAGCATTCTGGGACCCACTTTTTATTTAATTTACGCCTCTGACATGCCAACCAGATCTGCTATTCACACTTCAACTTTTGCAGATAAGGTATTCTGCAGCGTTCATGAAAACCATCAATTAACTTTACGTAGTTTACAGGAATATATTTCAATATTTTTTTTTTTTGTCTTTTTTCACCCTTGTCCGTGTTTTCTTTATACATATGTTCAATATTAATTTCTTTTTAATGCATTTCATTATCTCGTAGTGTGGAAGGTGTTGGACTAAATTTTGCTAATCTGAGCAGTGTCGAAGGTATACACACTGGGTACTGATCAGTTTTAACTAATTTAATTCCAACATTTTATATGCTGCAATAGAGTTTGTTTCAGTCTTTCGAGTTGTTATTGTTAACATTTCGCGAACACTACTCCCTCTTTCCTCCTCATCATACCCTATTTTCATAGTTCCAGTATAATGCGCTGCATATGTAGGGGTCATCCCCTGAGTACTGGTCCCAGATAAAAAAAAATATTAGAGAATTGGCTAAAACTTTGGAAAATCAAAGTTAATGAACAAAAATGTTCTCATGTTACTTTCACGCTGCGCAACAAAACATGTTCGCCTATCCAAATCAACATCTCATCTTTTCCTCAGCATAATGCAGTCAATTACCTTGGTACTCACCTCTACCGTAGACAGGCTGGGAAGTCTCACATTGATGCGAAAGTCACTCAGTTGAAATTAAAAGCAGCGCAATTAAATTGGCTTATGGGCAGAAATTCTACCTTGAAGTAAGATTGCAAACTTTTGTTATACAACGCAATCCTAAACCTATATGGTGCTATGGAATTCAATTATGGGGCACCGCCCAAGCGTCAAATATGGAAAAAAAATTCAAAGGCGTCAAAATTCTTCGAACAATTACTGCAGCTCCATGGTACGTAAAAACTCCCAAATTCACCAGGATCTGTGTGTTCCACTGGTAAAAAATGAATTTTTAAAGTATGCGACTAGGTATATCAGCAGATTGGAACTTAACCCACACCCTCTTGCATGAAACATACTTAATTTTAGCGGTCACACTCGGTTGAGATGAAGGCATACCGTTGTCACCATCAGAGCGTTAAATAGGTGATTTCACCGATATAATCGGCGCAAAATAAAACTTTTTGTCTACCATTGGCTAGACTTAGTTAATTTTTTGTATTTAGTATTAAGATTTGAATGCTTATTGTTAGTTCACATTGTTCACATTCATCCTTAATACTATTTGCTTAATCTAATATAGAATTTACTCCTTTAGTTTCTATGACTTTATATGGACCATGATATGGAGGTTCATTTTTCTTTCCATTGTGATTTCGTACTAATACTAAATCTCCCACTTTCGGATTCAATGGTTTACGCATTGCTCAATACGTTTTGTTTTTGCTATCTCTAGTATTTTTTTGCATTTTCTAACGAAAATTGTAATCTCGCTCTAATACCATATTCAGACGGTTGTTTTTTGCTTCACACTGATGTTTACATATTCTGTGCAAACGTTTCACTAATTCATTTTTCAATTTTTATCTAAACCTTTATGTAAGTATCAAATTTTTACATTTTCAATGTGTTTATTTTGATTTTACGCACATTAATTATCTGCTTTTTTTTACATTTTTGTGAAGCTAGTTCAGATAAACTAGCGATAATTTATTATCAAATTTGGAGATGATAGTAGTTTTTTCTTGGTTCGCAACAAGATTCAAACTGAACCAAGTTGGTTCGCTCATAAAATTTTGCATGGCGAATCATGTTGGTTCAATCAAAATTGGGCCGCGAACCACCAATGGGAGAGCAAACCTCGAAAATAAGCCTTCGTGTGAAGATGCTTCAAGTTCTTTTGAGAAATTGTCTAAATTATATATAAGTTCATTACACTCACGTTGTCATTAGAGTGGGTAATTTTCCAAGTACTAATTCGTATGGTGAATAATCGGTATCTATGTGTGGCGTTGTATTACACGCGTAACAGAAATACGGAATCCACAAATCCCAATTGTGATTTTTGCAAAAATTCAATAAGAATTCATTAAATACCCTATGATTTCTCTCTATTGACCCTAGGGCCTCGTGGTGATATGGCGTGCTGAATACCTGTTTAATTTCTAATAAGATACAAGTTAACTACAAAAACATTTGCTAATTTTTTACTTTATTGCTTCATTTCTTTTTCTTGTGTTTTTTGATGACACAACAATTCACGGGATTAATGAACTGTAAATTGTTTTCTTATTAATTTGTCGCAACAACTAGAATAAGTTTATTGACTTTATTAACATTAATATAAAACTGCTTACAATTATTTCTTACTAAAATATTATATTGGCCTTATTATTACTATTAACTGGAAATTACTTTTGTTGACCTAAACATTATTGTATTGCTGTAATTTTATAAAAACAAATAATTTTTAAATAAACGGACAGTTTTAATCAACTCGTTAATAAAATAAGTTTTATTATTTTATAATTTACATATTTCGGTCATTAATGTATTTACGAATTCAGTACCCTTATCCGATTTAAGGACTTTAAAATGCCCATTTATTAGAATAAAGTTATCCACAAGGGCCTTTACAACCGTTTTGACATTCTTGGTTTCAATGGGGCATGCTAATACGTACTTCGTTAGCTCACATTGCATTGTCAAAATGTATCTATAATGATTTGAAAAACGAAGAGGACCTACAGCGTCTATTGGCATAACTTAAAAACTCGATTTGTTCGTTCATTTTACATTCCTTGCAATCTACATTGTGTTTCTTTATCATCTTTCCCATGTCTTTCCATATATATGTATCTTTGTTTAAGTTTCAATGTTGTCTTTCGTATGCGTAAATGACCCCCATGCGTAGAATTGTGATACTCAATTATTAAACTATTCTGTTTATCGTAGTAATTATATTTTTGGCCAACGTATTTTGTTATTTGCTTTTTGTATATACTTAGCTGGTGAGGCCTAACATTATGTCAACAAAAATGCAGAATTTTTATTACATCTTTTCCCAACGTTTCGTGAATTTTATGTTCACTTCTTCTGGGGATTCGTCTATTTTATAAAGAAATTTTTTATCAAATTACATGAATATATTGAGTAGAAAACAATATTTGTGAAACTTACATTTTTGTGATTACAACATTAAACACAAATATATTAAATTATATTAATAACTTATAAATAATACACTCATACATTAATTTCCTTTTGCGCTGTTTTTTATAATAACATTATAAATGGCGCTTAAGTTGTCAGTATCTTCTTTTTTGTTCATTGTTTTATTTATTTTCTGCTGAATTCTTAAGCTTTCTGTTGTGTAACGGTTTTTAACATTGTTTTCCTTGTCCAGTATTTTTATATTGTTAAAGTCAGGTGTATGTTTGGTTTGTACAGTATGTTGCGATAAAGCAGTGCTTCCTTTTTTCTTATTAATATCTGTCTTATGTTCATTTATTCTAACTGCTAAACTTCTTTTTGTTGTACCAATGTAAACGAGATCACAGCTGTTATAATCATCACCTTTACATGGAATTTGATAGCCAACGTTGTTTTGTTGTAGTTTGTCGATAGGGGTTTTTGTTTTTGTAAATATTGTGCTTAAATTTCTATTTGGTTAAAAAGCCAATTTTGTGTTGTTGTTGTTTATTGCACATTTTATATTGTGGTTGTCTGTTAGTCCAGGTATATATTTGATGCTGAAATAATGTTTACATTCATTGTTAGGGTTGCCATTTCTATTGCTGTTTGGATGATTTCGATATGGCGGAAAACTATTGTTGGTTAGTATTTCAGAAATTTTCTTTATATTCTTGTTATGAAATTTTTCATCACTTATTTCCAATACCTTGTTTCTGTATATCTTCATCTACTATTCTTTCTGGTTCCTTATACAAAAATATCTTCAAATCCTCATTGTTTGTCCTCTTACGCTTGTTAAACCTTTCTTTAAACTTTTTCTTATTAATAATCTTAAATATTTTGTCTTTTTCCCCCAGAGCAAGTTCTTTTATGTTTATGTTTTTATAGCATTGTCGAGGACAGTTTCTCCAAAAACATCAGTGTGTTGTTTGGATTTTCGCTGCATCTAACTACTACCTCTGTTTTATTTACGATTATTTTTGGTGTATTCACTCCTTTTTTCTATTTTAAATCTGAGCTTCTTTTTTTCTTTAATGTCAGAAATGAACGTACAATCCCATATATTAAGTTGATCAGGCTTCATATATATATTTTTTTAACTTATAACCCCCACATATGCAGTGCATTGTACCAAAACTAGGAAAACAGGTTGTGAGGAGGGGGAAAGAGGGAGTAGTGTTAGTAACGATAGAACAGTTTAAAGCACCCTACACTGCGTCAATGCTCCAATGAGTTAATAGAGTTGGATACCCTACCCGATGAGCTTCTTCGCCATCTTCAGCACTCGGCCGAGTAACCCCAAAATATACTTTGAGGCACCGGCCCAAACATGAGAGTTGTATTCCGGTTTCGCTCGGATATAGGTAATATAAATAGTAAGGAGATCGGATGGAGTGAAGTACGTCTTACACCGTTTCAAAAACCCAAGGCACTCGAATGCTTCTTTAGAGACATGAAAAATGTGTTGATTCCAGCGAACATCACACTGTATTTTCATTCCAAGAACACCCGATTCCTCAATATTTATACCATCCATGAGTACAGATGAAACAGCACCTGCCGTCGTATGTTTGTGTGTTAATAAACAACACTGAGTCTTACGAACGTTAAAAGCGACTCTGTTTTTCCGACACCATTCGGAGATTAATAGAAGATCACTATTCAGTGAGTCATTCATATTTTGCCTCTTGGCAACGATCTCGGATAGGCTGGGCCTATTACTGAAAGAGTACGAATTGCATATGCTGCTGCCATCTGTGAAAAAGTTTTTTCTCTTGCTCATTTATTTAATTTTTCATACCATGAGTTACAACTAGAATATCCTTTGTATCCTGTGCATGCTGTGTGGATATCAACGTTTTTAATGTACCTCTACCAGTGACTATTCTGGATAATGCATCCGCGTTTGTATTCGCCTTGCCTTTTTTGTATGATATTTCGAAATCATAATCGCATAGGTCTATCCTAATATGGGTCATATGAGAAGATGGATTCTTATGCGAAAATAGTAACACCAAAGGTCTATGGTCCGTAACTACAAGAAATTTTCTACCATAAAGGTACGGGCGAAAAAAATGTATAGCACAATGAATAGCTAATAACTCCTTCTCAATAATTGGTTTGTTTAAGTCGTGTTTGCTTAGCGTTTTACTCGCATACGAAATGGGCAAATCTGAGCCAACCAAGAGCGTAATTGGAAGCGATATTTCTTTATAAATTTCTTAGAAAAATCGGGATATTGCATGATAGGTGGATGCATCAATTTCTCCTTCAGCGTATCAGCGATTTTTGACAATCTTTGCCCATAAAAATGGTTTGTTCTTTTTTAACAATGCGTTCAAACTTTTTGCTATTTCCGAAAAATTTTTAATAAAACGCCTGTAGTAATTACAGAAAGCAACGACACGCCTAACGTCATCAGCATTTCCAGGGACAGAATAGTTTTCTATCACACGATGTTTAGCAGGGTCTGTACACACTCCCTTATCGGTTATTAAATGACTTAAGGAAACAACTTCATTCTTTAAAAAACAACATTTACTCGTATTTAATTTTAAATTATATTTTCTTAGTTCTTCAAAAACCTTTACCAAATTATCGTGGTGGTGTTACACACTACATCCAAAAACGATAATATCGTCGACGTACAAGAATGCTTCCGCAATCAACCCACTCAATGCTATAGTTAGCATCCTCTGAAAACTATTCGACGATATCTAAAGCCAAAAAGGCAAGCGTGTAAATTGGTAACGGCCATTATTTGTTGAAAACGATGTGAGGGGCTTAGATTCTTTATCTAAACTAATCTGGTGAAATGAACTCGCTAAATCCAGGGTAGTGAAATATGTAGTTCTCCCTAGTTTACCAAGTACATCCACAATTGTTGTTAATGGAAGCTTGTCGTTGACGATTTTCTCGTTGAAATTCCGAAAATCAACAACTAATCTCCATCTTTTCGTGTCGTTAGACGATTTTTTAGGAACCACTAAAAGAGGAGAATTATACGGACTTACTAATGGCTCTATAATTCTTTCATTCAATTATTTACCTCAGCCATCTGAGACTCAGGCAACCTATATGGCTTAATTAACTGGTGTCGAATCTATGGTATTGATCATCTGTATGTAAAAATTGTTTACGATAAGATGCTCATCCACAATATGAAAAACGTCACTGTACTCAGTTATAATTTTTTTTATTAGCTTTTATTTATTTATTGAATCTTCACAATGTGAACTAACAATAAGTATTAAAATCTTAATACTAAATACAATGAATTAACTAAGTCCAGCCAATGCTGGCCAAACAGTTTTGTTATGCGCATATTATATCGGTAAAATCACCTATTTAACGGTCTGATGGTGGCAACGGTATCCCTTCTTCTCAACCGAGTGTGACCACTAAAATTAAGTATGTTTCGTGCAAGAGGGTTTGGGTGAAGTTCCAATTTGTTGATATACCTTGTCGAATGCTTTGAAAACTCATCATTTACCAGTGGAACACACAGATCCTTGTGAATTCAGGAGTTTTTTACGTACAATGGAGCTGCAGCAATTGTTCGAAGAATTTTGTTTTGTCGCCTTTGAATTTTTTCAATGTTTGACGCTGAGGCGGCGCCCCATAACTGAATTCCGTAGCGCCATATAGGCTTTAGTATTGCGTTGTATAACAAAAGTTTGCAATCTAATTTCAAAGTAGAATTTCTGCCCATAAGCCAATTTAATTGCGCTGCTTTTAATTTTAGCTGAGTGACTTTCGCGTCAATGTGAGACTTCCACGTTAACCTACGGTCGAGATGAATACCAAGGTACTTGACTTTATTTTGCTGCGGAATAGGTGAATTGTTAATTTGGATAGCTGGACATGTTTGTTTACGCAGTGTGAATGTAATGTGAGTACACTTTTGTTCATTAATTTTAATTTTCCAAAGTTTTAACCACATCTCTAATATTGAAATATACTCCTGCAAATTTTGCGAAGCTACTTAATGGTTTTCATGTACGCTGCAGAATGCTGTGTCATCTGCAAAAGTTGAAGTGTGAATACCAGATCTGGTTGGCATGTCAAAAGCGTAAATTAAATAAAAAGTGGGTCCCAGAATGCTACCTTGGGGAACTCCTGCCTCGATTGGTTGAGTTGGGCTTATAAAACCGCCTTCTCTGATAACAAACTGCCGGCCGCATAAAAAGCTTTCCAGAAGCTTGTGAGTGTTTGTAGGCAAGTTCAACATTGTTTTGTGCATTAATTCCTCGTGCCACACTTTATCAAAAGCTTGGGAAACATCAATGAATAGAGCTGAACAAGATTTTTCTTATGACATTATCTAGTATATGCGTTTGTTCTATTGTGCTGTGTTTAGCCCGAAAGCCGAAATGATGATTAGGGATACATCATTCAATATTGGAGTCAACTTCGCCATTAAAAATTTTTCGAACAGTTTTGAAATTGTTAGCAGTAGACGTATTGGCTTATATGACTCTACTTGCGTGGGAGCCTTCGCTGGCTTGGGTATCATAGTAATCATAGACACCTTCCACCATGTAGGATAATACTCGAGGTGCAGAATGGCGTTAAAAATAATAACAAAAAAGAATTCTTCTAGCCACACGAGGTACAAGCATTTTGCCACTAATTTTATCAAAACCTGGAGCTTTTTTTGATTTTACTTTATTTATAACCTTTTCGACATCTTGAAAATTAAGTCTCAAAGGCACAGGCGGTCTAACAGCATATGGCGGAAATTCAGCTACATCATCCACTGTATCGTTTGCAATAAAAACGTTTTTCAAATGATTAACATTTACCATCCCTTTTTCAGAATCGCTTCTTGCCCAATCGCCAGTTGAAGTTGGCAAAGGTGGCTTACCTGTTACGGATCTTTTCAGATCTTTTGTCGCTTTCCATAGCGAATAGTTGGTTTGCGGGCTACCATCAAGAGCTTCTAGATAATTTTTAAGGGAAGCCATTCTTTGGATTTCAAGCAGATTCTTAATTGAGTTATGCACTCCCGTACCCTGCTTATAAGCTGGGGAGACTTGCGAAGTTGCCACTTTCTTCTAACTCTTCTTTTTTCTGTTAGAAGTTGTTCAATTTCGGACGAATATGTTCTATTGCTCACATTTCTGAATCTTGTGTGGCTCACATTTCTGAATCTTGTATGGTAGCATGTTGTACAGCCAGTTTAAGCTTTTCAGAAAATTCGTTAATCGACACATCAATATCCTGAGACGTTCTCAAGGCAATATTTTCCGTACAATGAGAACTCAAATACTTTTATATTTTAACCAGTTAACTCTAGTGACGGTCAACGCCAAGTCTCAAAACGGGGAACCAACCTCCTGGGGGAACGAAACAGATATTAAAATGGGTGAGTGATCTGATGACAAATCTAATGAAGGCTCCACTTGCATCCACTCTAAAGGAAAGTTTTTTGCTACTCCAAAATCTATAACATCTGGGATCTTTCGTCGGTCTGACGGCAAATAAGTGGGGTGTCCGCTTGAAGCCACATCTAAGCCCATTTTGGAAACGATGTCAAAAAGCACGCGACCTTTCGAGGTAATTAAATGTGATCCCAAAAAGTGTGTTTAGCGTTATAGTCACCAGCCGCTAAAAATCGAGGCCCAAGTGATTTGAAAAAATGTGAATATTGATTTGCTGTTATTGAAAACCGGGGTGGGGAATAAGTCGAGGAAATAACAATTTTGTCATGAAAATGTTCAATACATATGTTTGTTGCTTGGAGATATTCCTCACATGTCTCGATTAGCAAATAGTGCTTAATGCTAGTTTTTATCAAAATTGCTGAGCCTCCACAAGATCTGCTACGGGGATCTTCAGTATCATATAGTGTGTAACCATTAATTTTGAAATAACTGTTCCTGGTCAAGTGGGTTTCAGCAATCAGCATTGCCGATTTTTTTCCATAAGGAAGTGCTCAAGTTCATTTTTGTGTTAGCGGATGCCGTTTGCGTTCCAGAAACATATTTTTAACAAACTCATTTGTTTAAAATTGCCTGTAAAATAGTGGATTGCATTTTCAGCATCATGTTCGTCATAGAAACCGTAAATGTGTTTATGGAGTGAACAAGAGTCTGCAGAGTTGCCTCAAGATTGTTAAAATTTTGATCGGAGTTTTGGGGCTACTCAGTTATAATGTTGGCCAGTGATTATTATTCTAATACAAAAAAACGTTAAAGTCTTCAATTCAAAACTTAAATTATCGATGATTATGTCGCTATCAATAGTGTTTAGCATTTTTACATGTTGTGTCTCTTGAGCCGTTATTAAACTATTTGCTAAAGGAAAACACCTGGTGATATTTCTTTATTCAGAATAATACTTTCATAACTAGTATTTATGCTGACTGGCACGATTGCTTCTAAAAGCACTGGTACAAAAATTTTTGCTCTACATATATTTTTTGGTGCCATTGGTAAGACAATTTCTTCATTACCGATACTAAAAGTAGTTGTGAAAATTTCAAAATCAATTCTATACTTGTTCATTTACAAAATATCCCCACCTATAATTCCATCAGTCTTGATCGGCAAATCGTTCTCAACAACATGAAACTCATCTACAATTAAGTTAATACGGACCTCCTTAACACGAAAATTTATTTTTCTAAGAATTTATTTTTCTAAGTACCGTTTTTTAGATAACAGTACTTTTGTGTTTTTGGGTGTATGGTCCCACTCAACCACTTGTGGAGCCTAACCAAAAACTCCGGTCGAGATAAATAGGATATCATTGGAAAGATGAATGCCTTTCAGTACTTCATATGTTTCCTTTATGTATTTTCCATAGCCGATTGGAATTGATGGTTCCGCATTTCCTTAATGAAGCTAGACTACTTTCAAACTATTCTTGCCTCGATCTAGAAAAAGACGCCATTCCTCTGGGTAATTTAAATTTAAATTTCTTGAATTTACACCGAATATAGTGTGTGAGCAATGAAAATGAAAATATTGTGGTTCCACAAAATCCTTAATAAAAACTTTATTTTTCATCCGTTTTTTTCAAATTATGCTTAAAATGTTGGTAATTAAATAAACTATTTGGTAAAAGAATAAAACATTCCAGATTTTTACTACAACGTAGAAAACAACGAAATAAAGATGAAAAATTTTGAAACAAACGTAAAAAATAGCCAAATTTGGAATTTTTAGGTGCCATAACTCAGCCATTTTTTGTCTAATAAAAGACAACAGAGTTGATGATTGAACATTAAAGTAACCAGTGGCTGGATTTTTATTTAAACCTGTGGCATGGCGACCGTGAGGGATAAAGTGTAGTAAAAAAGAGCAAGAAGAAGTAAAATAGCTCAACATAAATTCTGGAGATTGTACTGTAAAAATGTGTTTAAACATAAAAAAGTCTTTTAAATTATATAATAAAATAATTTTACTGAAGCTGGCAAAGTGACTTGGGACACTAAATGTTGTATACCCACTAAAATTAGAAAACCACGTGTATGTAAGTTTGATTTTTTTCAAAGTTGGGTAGATATCCCAACAAAAACAAAACAGAACTAATAAAAATTGTGAAAAATTTTTTAATCAAAAACGATTATAAAAATATGGTTCAAACCAAAAAATTGTTTTCTAACTTGCATATGTTATACATACGAGTATACACTACTATAAATTTTCTTTTATTAGCCCTACACATAAAGACATGAATTCAATGGAAAAAAGGTAATAAACAGATTACATAAATTTATGTACTTATGTACATTCAATTACATATATGCATATAAATACCAACAAAAAAGGAGAGGAAAAAACAAAACAAGTAATTAATTGCATACAATTCTTTCGCATTATTCAATAACACAGTTTTTGACGAAACTATTTTTTCTTGTGTTAGGCCCAGTTTACAACTTTTCAGTTCAGTTTATGAACTGGTTAAAAAAACACGGTTGGTTTTTGTGAGTTGATTAAAATGACTAACTTTATTCTTTATTTTTAGGTTCTTATATACTAATTAATTTTTACAATTATTGATTTTGTGTAACTGTATTTGTTATTTATTTTGTGTAGTTGGATTTTTTTTATATTATTGCATTTTTGTTCATTTATATGGGAACGGAAATGCAAGAAAACATTTCTTAAGAAAAAGTCTGGTTTTAATAATTTGTTAATTTTTAAGTAAACAATTCTATGGAAAATAGACTGTTAGGTTTGAAATTGTTTATTAATTTTGCGTAGCTGCATTTATTTATTTTATTGCATTTTCGTTCATTTATATGGGAACGGAAATGAAAGAAAACAATTCTTAAGGAAAAGTTTGGTTTTAATAATTTGTTAATTTTTATTTAAAGTTTTGGAAAACAATTCTTAAGAAAAATAAAGTTTAAAATTTCTGAAAACAATTCTTAAGAAAAATAAATTGTTAGGCTTGGGTTTAATAATTTTGTTTTATTGTATTTTTGTTCATGTGGGAACGGAAATGTGGGTTAACAAATATGTATGTATTATTTTAGATTATGTTATTGGTATGGTTTTTTAGGGGAGTGATGGAAGTTATCATAACACCCCCACCGTTAGTCTGAGGCTCCGCCGAGGACACAATAAGGGTTCTTGTTTTATATATTTTTACAAAGATTATGATAAAGATAATAATTAAAATAATAGAAATCCCTATATTGCCCCCAGTGTTTATTAGAGTGTTTTTTAAAAATTTTTATTAACAATTCTTACGGTTTCATTAACATGTATGTCCTTAATATCATAATAAGTCAGTAAGTTGAACATTGATTTTATTTATTTTTAATATAATTTGTTCCAAGATAAATATTTCTCTTGTGTTTACTTTAAAATTTTCATAAGTCTTTAGTTTTGTTTTAACCATGCAGTTTTCGAATTTTATTAAATAAGTTTTAAATTTTTCTAGTTTATATGGATGTTTACAGTTTGTTTCAATTTTGTCTTGATAGTGTTTGAATATAAGTAAACCAGGGTAAATTTCCTTTTCCTCTGGGTCTTTTCTTAATTCCATATTACATTTAGGTCCAAGAATTTCGACAACACTCGCTAGACAATTTATGTTTTCCAAGTTTTTATATTCTAATGTGTTTGGTTTATATACTTTGTTGTTTTGAATAAGAACAGTGTTTCTCTTTAATAATAAGGTTCGATTTCTATCATCGGGAATCGGTTCAAATACTACTTCTGAAAATGATTCATTTAAAAATCTTGGAACATTCAATGTTAACATTATGAAGTTTTTTTTATATGCTAGAGATACTTTCGTCTGAAGATAATATTCTATATTTCCTATAAAATTAAATTCTTCCTCTGTTAGTATGTCTGACGGAATTATTCCCATTTTTGAACTAAAAATAACGTGTCCAATCTTATTCACATGGTCCGTTAGTAAGTTAATATCGTTATTAATTCGAAAAACGTTCTGTAAAAATAAGGTTTCGCTTTCTAAGTCGAAAATTTTATTCTGTATCTCTGCCTTGAATCTCTTTACATAGGTTTGAATTATTTTCTGCTGGTTATTTATATGGTCCGTAATGTTTGATACCCTGGTTGACATTGTAGTGCTCAAATATGAGACTTCATTTAACGTTGTTATTGTGTCTCTGTTATTTTTTTCAAGGTTTATAATTTTGTTGAAAATTAGTTTTTCGTCGTCACTATCCATTGTGCCTATCATAAATTTTAGCCCTTTGCCTATTGCGTTCACTAATCCTAGTCTTTTTTTGAATCTAGGTGTCAAGTTATTTATCTTCGTCTTACATATTTCCATGTTTTTATTTACGCTTTCCAATAGTGGAGTGATGTTTGTGTAAGTATCAGAAAGTTTATTGATATTATCCTGTGATATATTGTCTGTTTCTATATATTGCGTACTATTTATTTATTTATTTATTTATTTATTTATTTATGATGGCGTGAATTATCTTAATGTATTTATCGATGATCTGTACGTCTCTTATCTTAATTGGTATATACCCATGATTACCAGATAGGTCTTGAATGTCGAGATATTGTCCGTAGGTAACTATAAACAAAGTTGTCAGGAAAATCCAAAGTGTCATCTAGAAAAATTGTATATTATATATGTATCTGTATATTTAACGAAGTATTATTATTTAACTTTTATTCTGGGGTTATCCCTATCTTGAAATTTCCTACTTCGTCTGGGGGCTAATTCTGTCCTTCGTGATCGAAATTACAATCGAGTAGAAAATAGTTTCGATATCGTGTAAATTTCTAATGATGTGACTCGTTACGTAACGAGTCGACTTATCACTTCAGTGTTGCAAAATACTGACAAAATATGTTTTATAACACTGCCGAAAATTGTATGTATTTGCATACTTTGTATACATGTTGTACATTAAAAAAACATAAATAAACACACATACGTTCACAATAACAATTCATTTAAATCTATCATGTATGCGTGTTTGTACATTAAAAAGTAAGTAAATAGAAATAACACTTCAATAAATATGTATGTAAAAAGCAACCATTTAAATATGTATAAGCATATGTATATATGCATTTAAAAAAAAAACAAAAATAAATTCTTGAATATAAAACCATAAACATACGTTTTTGTGTTGTTAGCAATACTCATCTTTATATATATACCTGTATGTATACGTCATATACATCATCATATGAATTGAAAAAAAACTTTAGAACCTAAAATTCTCAATTTAATTTAACTACTATTGCTATTCAAAACAAATTTTTAATTTACATTTCTGTTTGGCTGGTTTTCGATAGTACTTTTGCTTACGAGTAAAAACTTGCACGGTTGCATTCGAATGGTTACTCGCTAGCGAATGCCATCATTAGAAATTTCGAAACATTTTTCTCGATATCGAATGAGATAATCCCATAAGTGTAAAAACTCGCACATTCGAGTAATAACTCGCTCGTAAGCGAATGACAGAATTAGCCCCCTGATATGAGTTTTGTAATACTTATGCCCTGTCTTAATGTCTTCGACGTGGTCGTCATCGATTTTCTTACTATCTATCTTCCAATATTTTCTATGGTTTTTACCCCCTCTAATTTCCTTGATATAGTTTGAACCATCTTCTATTGTCACATATGTCCTATTTTTATTCAATTTACCTCTGTATTCCTCTTTTTTCTTACTCATTAAGTCATGAATCCCTATATTCGTTAATTTTTCCATTTAGGAAATCAATAGGTTTGATCTTAGTTGTACTATGCATTGTGTTGTTGTAGTATACTATTATCCGCAGGATTTTTTCTTCTGTTGTTTGTTCTTTATTCTTTTCATCATGCTTTAGAAGCTTTATGTGCTCATTTATGGTACTATGTAGACGTTCTATGTCTGCGTTAGAGGTGTGGTTATTGCTTGAGGTAAAATGTATATTAATTTGTTCTTCATTGAGGAATTCGCGCATTGGGATGGCTTTGAACCCTAATTAATTGTCTACAACAATTTTTTCTATCTTACCAAATGTATTTATGTACTGTAATAGTTTAGTCTCAGACTCTGTCCAAGTTCTACTGTTTATCTTATATGCGACTGCATGTTTTGTAAATTAGTCTATTATTGTCATAAAAAGTTCCTTTTTCAAAGTTTAGAATACGTCTACATGAGCTATCTCTCGTGGTTTGTGTGGGGTTTCACTGACTTTAAATGGTATCTTAGGAGGTTTTCTATCATATTTTTCTGTGGTGCATACTTCGCAATTGTTAATGAATTGTGTTATTCTTAATTTTAAAAAGGGGTTGTATATTATGTTCTTAAGTTCCTCATAGACAGCTTCTATTCCTCGGTGGTTCTTACTTAAATGTTCTTTTTTTATAGCATCGGTCAGTTCTTCTTCGTCTTTGATGTCACTAAGCACCTGGTTGCTTAAATTTGTCATTATTTGAAAAAAGTTCCATATAAACATTCTCCAGAGTTTTAAAAACTTCACTATCTATGTAAATTGCATTCAATTGGTTTGGATTAAAATGATTTTTCAAAAGAGATATTGATGTTTCCCTGTCGACTTCTTTAATTCCTATTATTTTTCTATTATTCTTTAAGACTTTCTCGTTTTTTATCCTGGCTGCACCTGAAGTAATTTTCTTAATAATGATTTGGTTCTTAAACATGTTGATAGGGGATTCCATTTCTTTTATCCTACGTACCTCTGATTCAACAGTATTGACGTTAGCAACTTCGGGTTCTATTCTTGATAGTGTATCGGCGTTGTTGTTTTTTGTGCCTTTTTTTATAAACGATTTTATAATCGAACTCGGAAAGTTTAAGCCTCCATTTTACCAGCTTGGAATTTGGCTCCTTAATTGAAAATAGCCATGTGAGAGGTTTGTGATCTGTTTCTATCTTAAACGGTCTTCCAAAGAGGCATAGGCGGAAATACTTTGTTGCCCAGACGATAGCCAAAAGTTCCTTTTCGATTGTGCTGTAATTGCACTCATGCGCGTTTAAAGTACGACTCGCGTAGCAGATGGGGTGGTTATCTTGAGAAAGTATTACCTCTAGTGCAAAATTGCTGGCATCCGTCGTAAGTCTGAATTCTTTAGAGAAGTTTGGGTAAGCCAGAATTGGGTCGTGTGTCAATAATGTTTTAAGGGTATTGAAACTCTCTATGTATTCTCGGTTATTAATGTTCATTTTAGTTTCTTTCTTTAAGTACTTAGTCATTGGTTTAGCTGTCCTAGAATAATCTTTTATAAATTTTCTATAGTATCCTGTTAACCCGAGGAACTGCTTTATTTGTTTGGGAGTTTTAGGTATTGGGAAGTTTTTGACGCAATCTATCTTTTTAGGGTTAGCTTTTATACCAAGAGGCTACTATATGTCCGAGAAGTTCAGTCTCTCGTTTGAAAAACTCTGATTTATCTAGTTGTATTTTAGGATTGGCTTCTTGTAAGCGTTTAAAAATTAAAGTAATTGAATTAATGTGTCCTTGTAGGGAGGTGGAAAATATTATTATATCATCTAAATAGACTAAGCAAATTTTGTTAATGTAATCTTTAAGAACATTATTCATAAGTCTTTGGAATATCGCTGGGGCTATTTTCAACCCGAACGGCATTCTAATAAATTCATAGTGTTCTCCTTTCACAGTGAAGGCGGTCTTATGAATATCCTCTTCTCTAACTTCGATCTGGTGAAATCCTTTGGCCAAATGCAAAGTGGTGAAATACTGGCATCTTCCCAGTTTGGCAAGGATTTCATCGATGTTAGGAATTGGGTACTTGTCGTCTATGGTAACTTCATTGAGTTTCCGATAGTCTACGACGAGTCTCCATTTGGTTTTTCCACTTGCATCGGCCTTCCTCGCCACGATCCAAATGGGTGCGGAGTAAGAAGAATTACTGTGTCTGATAATTTTATTGTTGAGCATTTCTTGTATATGTGTTGCTACTTCGTTTTTACGCGTATTTACAGATAAAGACATGTTTGCAATAAAAGTTTTAGGGCTCTTATACCAATGCCTCCCACCAACTGGAAAATATTCAAGAAAAAATCTGTTGGGGAAAACTGAGCAGGCTAGTTTCACAGTCAAGGACTCCCAAGAATCATTTATTTTCATAGGCCCTACAATGCAGACGATTGAAGGGCATATTGAGTTTCTCGTCAATCGAGGTGACAATATTCAGCCTTTTATGTTATACCTTGGTGACACAGAAAAATGTGACCAATTTTTCGTATATCTCGATGGAACGCTGTTGCCTTTTTCAAGCCTTTATAGAGCTCTTGATGTGTGCTTTAAAATTTTTCATTTATTTCATTTGGAATATCCAAAACCATCTGAAACCGTTTGGGCGTTTGTTGAGGTATATTTTTATAAATAAATACAAATTCCAAAAAAAAATTGTAAACTTAATATCCTTTTAGAAAATATTAAGTAATCTGATTATTGGAAAGTGTAAGGAATTTATTTTTTGTGTTAATGTCATGTTAATGCTTTTTCATCAAATGTTTTCATAATTTACGACACTTATACATAGGAATGTATTAGTTATTTTTCCATTAATTTGTACTTATTGATTTATGATTTTATTTAATGTACTATTCATGTTTTGAATAATTATTTTAATTCAATTTATATTGCATTAAACCTTACACTTTCTCTTAATAATTTTCCTTCGCTGTATTCAAGATGTATTGATGTATGTAAGAATTCTAAAATATAATTAATTAAATATTTCCATTTTAAATCTTTAAAGATTGAAATCGTTTTGGTTTTTTGTATAAAAACTAAAAAAAATTGTTTTATGAACTGAATAATAAAATTTGTACAAAAAAAAAAAAAAAAAGATTTTTAAACTAATGAATTTATTTATATGTATATAAAGGTAACGAAAATTTTTCACAAATTTTTTGAAAAAGTAAGTATTTTGCAATGAAAACCTTTCATTAAACAATCGATACTTTTCTTTGGCTAAACAATATTTATCACAAATTTAATGAATTATATTCATAAATGCAAGAAAACTCTTCCTTACTACAGCGATTTATAGCAATTTATTTTCATATATTCCGTGAATTTATTTCATTAAACCAATGAATACAATTCTTCAAAATTTTACCTTTTTGTCATAAATTAAATGGCACCAAATCGTATACTTTATGGAAAAAAATTCACTAATTTAACGAAAATTTCGTTTTCATTAAAATTATGTTAATGAAACACGTTTCACAAATCTAACGAATTTTGACGTTGGTTGAAAATCAATGATTTTTTTCATAAAACCAACGTCAAAAGTCATCAAAAACTTCTTTCAGTGTAGTTACCTTTTATGTATATATAAAAAAAAGAAAAAAAAAATGTAAATAAAAAAGCACTTGCAAAGTAATTGTGAAAAGAACCGGTCGTGTTTTAATCGTTTTTCCACCGTGCCCTACAGTTAATTTAAATTATAATTTATTTAATTTGAATTCGTTACCGAATTATAATCTACTTAATTCGGATTTTCCTAAAAACTATTAGGAAAAAACATCCTCTTTTATTAAAGGCAAATCCAAAAACGTTTCTATATAAGACGTAACCATATGGCGAGGTCGATCAAACCGCTCTTTGAGGCGATCCCATGCTGTGGTATAAGAATCATCAGACATCTGAATGTGCTTTTAACACCGACTTTAAATGAAACTTTTGAATATTCGACAAGTTTGGTCTCGAATCAATTGCGCTAACGAATAATTCTTTAAATGCTGGCCAATCTTTGTAGTTGCCTGAAAATGGTTCTATTCTGATTTTAGGTAAATCATCATTGCGCACTGTGGATGTGGAATCCAACTGTTGAAGTAATGTTGAATGCTGTTCAGCCAACCTTGAAAACATATCCCGCTGTGGATCTGGTGTTGACATTGTGGGACCACTTGATTTTATTACCCGCTTGAACCATGCCATGCTGTGCAAATATTTTTCTTCATAACCGACCAGTTCATTTTCACGCGCGATTCTATATCCAATTCCTCCGGTGGATTTTGAACAAATGCGTATGCACGAGTAATCACGCCCTTATGTACGCGGCGGTTCGATTGAATTGCCCTCATATCGATTATATTAAAAAAATAGTAAAGATGTACTTACAGACTTATTTTTCACCTTCTATTACTTGTTGCCTGTCGCTTAGCGCTTGTGGTTGCGCGTATAGCAGACTGGTTGTACTTTCCCTTTTTCAAATTCGTTTACAATAAACTAATACACACGCGAGTTAATAACAATCACAACCGTACTCAGATAAGCATTCCGAAACAAGAGTAAATACATAATAATTATTAAATATACACAGACCATTAAGTATGAGATAAGAAATAACCATAACTGGACAATACACTAAGCCTAAACAAACATTAAGTAAACTGTCTAGACCACATGTGTACTAATCATAAAACTATTACTAAACTATAGACAACAGTGCATTATCATTAACAACGGTCCATGTCATAAACAAAATATTAAACAAAGAAAACCATTTCTAACATACTAGAGATAAGGCTTAGAATTAGCATAAATAGCTGTTAAATAATCTTTGTAAATGAGTCTTAAGAATATACTGTAATAAAGAACAGCACTTTGTGTGCTGCAAAAATATATTTTTTTTACTCCTTCTTCAAGGAAAGAAGTTTAACTGGGGGCTCAACCAGGATCCTTGTAAAATAAGCAAAGGATTCCCAAGCCAACCAAGAGTCAATCACTACAACTCAACACATTGGAAATAACTCTATACTGAATACAAGGTAAGAGCAAATCTTGTGATAAATAGTGAAGTGTACAAAAAAGGACATCCAATAGTAAAAGGATCAGTTCAACAGCTACACAAAAAATAGCACCACGTAACCTGAAAAAGCGGTATTAAAATAAAATACGAAAGGACATAGTAGAACAACAAAGTTCGCGACGTCCTATACAATTTAAAGAAATAGTGAAATTTAAAACTTTATTAAATTGAACTAAAAGAACGAGCAGGACATTACTAAAAAGGTCCACGAGTTCAAACAAACTAAAATAAAACTGGAAAAGATTCGGAATAAAAGACAAAAAGTTTTCGACGCAGCGAGAAGATTCACGTCAGGATCAGTAAACGAAAGAAAAATGTCCATACAAGATTTAGCAGCCATTCAAGCACAATTAGCTTCATTGGTAGCAGCCCAAGCAGATGCCCAAAGAGCAATAACTGAGTTAACAGTCAACAGGGGATTTAATATTGTACCAACTGTACAGCTCACACCATGCTCCAGTGGAATAACCACAGAAGCGCAAATTAATTTAGAAGTGTTCAGGATTCTACCCATTTTCGATGGTGACAAAAGAAAATATAGAGCATGGAGATCTGCAGCATGGACACACATGGAAACAATAAAGAATTTTGAGAATACATCAACCTACTACACAGCATTAGCCATAGTTCGAGGAAAAATCCAAGGAGTAGCAGCAGACATCTTAATAAACCACAACACGATTTTTAATTTTTATGCAATGATAAATCGATTGGATTATACATATGCCGACCAACGACCAATGTATGTACTCTTAGAGGAAATGAAAAAGATTACTCAAGGGAGAAAGGATTTAGCTGAATATCATTCGGCAATGAATGAAGCACTTAATCTCATACTTTCAAAAATTGAGATGGAAAAAGGAGACGAGGCAATGAAATCATTTGCAAACCAAGAGGCGGTTCGAGCATTCAAACAGGTTTAAATTCTAAATATACGATTGGCACCCTCTACGCTCAAAACCCAAGAGACTTAGAGACAGCATATGCTATAGCTAGTACTATCCACCATGATGACAAATACCTACAGTTCGATTCACCAAGTAATCGACCACACCAAATGAATTATCAACAAAATCAACGAAGAATACCACCCTTCGAAAAGAATCGCTATCGACCAAATATTCAGTTTCATCAAAATAGAAACATACAGTCAACAACCAATCATCAAACAACAAGCCAACCAATGGAAGTAGACACTACAGATAGGAACTTGCGTCAACCTACTCAATTTCAGCGTAATAACGATCAACAAAGGTACAATAATCCGTTTCGTCCACAAGAACCATTTAAACGAAGGTACAACGACTCCAACAACCACTTCAATCAGCACAAGCAACAAAGAATCAACAACACAGTAGAAGAAGACGACATCACCTCAGTTCAAGGCGAATGTGATGATCAAGACGAATATAAAACGGCTTTTTTAGACTAAGAGATGGTCTACCACATTTACAAAAAACAGATAGGAAAACAGGTAAGACCATCAATATTTTAATAGATTGTGGAGCTACCAATAACTATATAGACTCCAAGTGTAAAATAGGATGTAGTATTAAATTAGAAAGTCCAATTAAAGTAAAAACGTTGCATGGATATTCATATGTGAAAAGTAAAAAATCTATACATTTATTTAATTATGACTTGACATTCTTCGAGATTAACTCATTAACTAGTTCTGACATGATTCTAGGAATGGAAGGCTTGAGAGAAATAGGTGCAACAATAGATTTAGTAAATAATGAAATGAAATATAGGGATAAAGAAAAAATCCACAGAATAAATTATAATATGAATGAAAATAATGAAAAATATAGACATCAAATACAGGAAATTATGAATAAAAATAATTACGTTAACGAGAAGTTACCCTATACAACAACTATAGAAGGTACCATTAGAACAAAATCGTAAGAACCTATATGGACTAAACAATATCCATATCCGTATTCTGATAACGAATTTATCAATAAAGAAATTCAGGACCTTTTACACAATGAAATAATTCAGCCAAGTAAAAGCCCCTACAACAGTCCCATATGGACAGTCGCAAAAAAAGGCACCGATGATAAAGGCAGGCCAAAAAGACGCATGGTTGTAGATTTTCAAAAACTAAACTCCCAAACTATTACTGACAGATATCCGATACCTGATGTAAATATGACAATTCAGAATTTAGGGAAAGCCAAGGTATTTACAACTTTACATTTGGAATCTGGATTTCATCAAATTAAATTGCGGGAAGAAGATCGTGAGAAAACAGCATTTTCAATAAACGGCGCTAAATATGAATTTTTACGGATGCCGTCCGGATCAAAGAATGCTCCCTCAATCTTTCAACGGTGCGTAGATGACATCCTCAGGCCATATATTGGAAAGTTCGCTTATGTTTACATAGACGATGTACTCATATACTCTTCTTCAGCCGAAGAACATATAGAGCACATCAATATTATAGTAGATGCATTACGTAAAGCAAATATGAAAATTTCTAATGAAAAGTCCCACTTATTTAAAGAAGAAATCGAATATTTAGGACATGTACTAAAACATGATGGCATCACCGTTGATCCTACGAAAATCCAAACAATAAAAAATTATCCTGTTCCTACTACATTAAAGGAACTCAGATCATTTTTAGGGTTAGCAAGTTATTATAGGAAATTCATAAAAGATTTTTCTAGCATTACAAAACCATTAACCACATATTTGAGAGGAGAAAATGGAGGTATTTCAAAGAACCAAAGTGCAAAGATTAGAATAACTTTGGATGAAAATGCTTTAGAAGCATTAAATAGAATAAAAAATGAACTGGAAGCACAAGTTCAGTTGTTCCAACCAGATTTCAATAAACCGTTTGAGTTAACAACAGACGCAAGTAATTTTGCAATAGGAGCAGTTCTTTCACAGGAAAGAAGACCAGTATCCTTTATATCTAGAACATTAAACGAAACTGAACAGAATTACTCGACTAACGAGAAAGAATTATTAGCCATAGTATGGGCATTACAAAAACTTAGGAACTACCTTTATGGCATAGCAGACTTAACCATTTATACTGACCACCAATCATTAATATTTTCGGTGTCAGAAAAGAATCCAAACACTAAATTAAAAAGATGGAAAAACTTCATAGAGGAATATGGAGCGAAAATTCTGTATAAGCCTGGACATCAAAACGTTGTAGCTGACGCTTTATCCAGACAACAGCAAATAAATTCAAGTACGGATGAATCTCAGCATTCTGCTCAAAGTTCACCAACAGAAGAATTCAAACAAAGTGATAAACCTTTGAATCATTTTAAAAATCAAATCTTAATAAAGCAAGACACTTCTGATTCACTCGAATCTAAAAATGTATTCAAAAGGTATACCCGACACAATAAAATTTACAACTAATGAAAAACTGATAGAAAACATCAAACTCATACTAAAACCAAAGGTTTTAAATGGTTTACTCTCAGACGCAGAGACAATTTATAAAATAAGAAATATACTAAAAACTACATTTCCTACAGTCAAATCCATACATACAAACGACTTAGTAAAAGATATAATTGACAAAGAAGAACAATTAAAGATAGTCAAACAAATACATGAGAGAGCTCACAGAAACGTACAGAATAATATAATAGAATTAGAGAGAAAATATTTTTGGCCAGAGATTAGAAAGAACGCTACAGAAATAGCGAATAGATGCGATTCATGCCCAATATTTAAATACGATCGCAAACCTAATAAAGTACCAATGAAAGAATCACCAATACCAACAGAAGCAGGAAAAAACATTCACATGGACGTATTTCATTTTTGTGGAGAACTTTATATATCCACTCTCGACAAATACTTAAAATACTTACACATGAGACACATATCAACACGGAAAGATATGTATAAGAACATTGATGAAATACTCTCTTTAACATACCCAAACGCAGTGTTCGTAATAACAGATAACGAACCAGGTTTCAATGGAATTTTAGCTAATCAAATATATGAAAGACTACATATAAAGCAAGTTGTCTCAGCCCCATTTCATTCAACGACAAACGGTCAGGTTGAGCGTGTGCATAGTACTATCATTGAATTAGTAAATTTAATTTCAAAAAATTCACAAGGATCTAATATATTTGAGGCTATACGCCAGTACAATAAAACCATTCACTCCGTCACAAAAGAGAAACCCGAGGACGTGTTCTTTTCAACGAAGGGATACCCTCACATATATGAACTAATAAAAAAGGCTCAGGAAAAAACTTTGGAATACCACAATAAAGGACGTACAGAAACAACCTTCGATAAGGGAGACATCATTTACTCAAATACACATAGAAGAAAGAAGGAAGTAGCAAAGTTTTCCAAACACACTGTAGAGACAGACAACGGCAATACAGTAACTACAAACAAAAATCAAATCATACATAAAGACAATATCAAAACTCAAAATGTTAAAAGAAAAAATAATATTTGTCACAATAATAATTAATGTAATACTAGCATTTAGTGTTAAAAAATTAGACAACAAAAAATATATATTAATTGAAGATCAGGATGTATATACTTTCAGTGAATATGAATATCTATACCACGTAGTTAACTTAACTAGGATTTTACAACCATATGAAAACATTGTGAAAAATGCATATAATTCAGAAAACAATCTAGAGTCACATATATTAATCAAAAGAATTGAAATCTTAAAAACCCAATTAACAAGTGGCAGAAATAAAAGATCCCTTAACTTTTTAGGATCTGCCTTGAAATTCATAACTGGAACACCAGATCACGAAGACAAAATAGAAATTAAAACAAGATTAAATCAATTAGTTGAAAATAATAATAGACAGAAAATAATAAATTCTCAGTTTGAAAAAATAATGAATAAATTAAAAATTGAAAATATTAACAAAGAATTTATGCTAAATGAAATCTATACAGAACTTTTAACTCTAACCAATACAATTAACTTTGCAAAAAATAATAATTTTTATTCAAGCGCTTTAGACTTACAAGAAATAAAAGAAATCATATCTAATGAAAAAATTCAATTACCAATAATATATACATATATTAGAATACTCTGATATTCATGTATGTAAACTTAATCAAACCATAATAACTGTATACAAATATCCCATCGTAGAAAATAGATGTAAACTTTACAAAATATATCCACTCTCACAAAGAAATGGGAAACTAGTATTAGATGATAAGATTGCCTTTTGCAACAATGAATTTAAAAGAATAAAACACTGTAAAAATATACTGGATACTAACATATGTAAAACTAATGATCCAGATAATTGTACGTTAAGTATTTTAAATGATAAGCCAGCACAATGTAATATTAAACTCGAAAATAATGCTAACCTTGAAGACTTAGGCAACGGAAACGTATTCATTGATAACAAGCATGAAATTCTCAACGAAATATATAATGGACCACATTTAGTGCAGTTTGAACAAAACATAACTATTGACTCAGTCAGATATATAAATGAGAAACAAATACTACTGGAAATCATACATAAACGTCATAATGAAGAACTAACAATTTTGGATATACTGTACTCAGACACACCACACAAATTTTCAAACATACAAGAAATATCAACAATGTTCATTCCTTTAGAAGAACACCCGTTCATGACTACACTATACACATTTATTGCCATCGGCATACTAGTAACCATAGTATACTTATCATTACTGATATGTAAATACTATAGAACTATACATGAAGAAAAGAGACAAAAACTATTTCAAATCTACTATAACGCAGAACTCCAAAGACTTCAAACACAAGCACGTGTTTAGAAAATGAGGACATTTTATCCTAACACAGGGGGGAGTTATTAACAATCACAACCGTACTTAGATAAGCATTCCGGAACAAGAGTAAATACATAATAATTATCAAATATAGACAGACCATTAAGTATGAGACAAGAAATAACCATAACTGGACAATACACTAAGCCTAAACAAACATTAAGTAAACTGTCTAGACCACATGTGTACTAAACATAAAACTATTACTAAACTATAGACAACAGTGCATTATCATTAACAACGGTCCGTGTCATAAACAAAATATTAAACAAAGAAAACCATTTCTAACATACTAGAGATAAGGCTTAGAATTAGCATAAATAGCTGTTAAATAATCTTTGTAAATGAGTCTTAAGAATATACTGTAATAAAGAACAGCACTTTGTGTGCTGCAAAAATATATTTTTTTTACTCCTTCTTCAAGGAGCGCGAGCAGTTAAAAGGGTTTTGGAAGACCTCGATATAAACAAAACTCCTGGACCGGATGGCATTCCAGCACTGGTCTTGAAGCAGTGTTCTTCTACGCTTGCGCGTCCATTAGCACGCCTTTTCAGCATACTTTACCATACTGGTGAGTTTCCATCGTGCTGGAAGGTTGCTAATGTAACACCAATACCCAAAAAGGGTATGGCAAATAACCCCGAAAATTACCGCCCAATTGCAATTTGCTCTACACTCTCCAAAGTAATGGAAAACATGGTTAACCATCACCTTATGAGGTATCTGGAGTCGCATAAACTACTTTGTGATCGTCAATATGGATTTCGTAAGGGTCGTTCAACTGGCGATCTTATGGCATATCTCTCAGAGAAATGGTGCCACTCAATCCATCATTTCGGTGAAAGTAGGGTGGTGGCTCTTGATATTTCAAAAGCGTTTGACAGAGTGTGGCATGGTGCACTATTGGCAAAACTTACTGCCTTTGGTGTCGGTGATGACTTCTCTCGGTTTATATCGAGCTTTCTCAGAGACCGCTCTATACGAGTTGTTATAGATGGGGTCTCATCAAACGAGTTCAAGATTAATTCAGGGGTTCCGCAAGGCTCCGTTCTTTCTCCTACCCTATTCCTTATTTTTCTAAATGATCTTCTCTACCAAACTTCCAACCCTATCCACTCTTTCGCAGATGACAGCAGCATTTGCCACTCGTACTCTTTTAGCTATAGGCCCAGCCTATCAGAGATCGCTGCCAAGAGACTAAATATGAATGATTCACTGAATAGTGATCTTCTATTGGTCTCTGAATGGGGTCGTAAAAACAGGGTAGTCTTTAATGCTCGTAAGACCCAGTGTAGCTTATTGACGCACAAACAAACGACCGCAAATGCTGCTTCATCTGTACTCATGGATGGTATAAATATTGAAGAATCGGATGCTCTTGATGTTCTTGGAATGAAGATACAGTGTGATGTTCGCTGGACTGAACACATTTTTCATATCTCTAAAGAAGCATTCAAGTGCCTCGGTTTTTTGAAACGGTGTAAGATGTACTTCACTCCATCCGATCTCCTTACTATTTATACCACCTACATCCGACCGAAAATGGAATACAACTCTCATGTTTGGGCCGGTGCCTCAAAGTCTGTTTTGGGGTTACTCGACCGTGTGCAGGAGAGGGCGAAGAAGCTCATCGGTGACAGTAGGGTATCCAACTCTATTGACTCACTGGAGCATCGACGCAGTGTGGGATGCGTTACTCTGTTCTATCGATACTACAATGGATTTTGCTCTGACGAGATTAAGGATCTTGTTCCCGAAACGCGCACATTTTTACGTAGCACGCGTTCATCGTCTAGAGCTCACCCATTTGTGGTCGATTGCCCGGGGAATCGTACTACGCATTACAGAGAGAATTCGTTTTTCAGCCGCACGCTTCGTCTGTGGAACAAGTTGCCTGCAGAAGTGTTTCCTGTCTGTTATAACGTTGGAAGATTCAAGTCAAATGTTCACAAACACTACTCCCGCTTTCCCCCTCCTCACAACCTATTTTCCTAGTTCTGGTACAATGCACTGCATATGTAGGGGTCATCCCCTGAGTACTGGTCCAATAAAAAAAAAAAAAAAAAAAAAAAAAGGAAAGAAGTTTAACTCGCGCAGTAAAGCTTTTGTTCTTTTATTTGCGCTCACTTGTTATTGTTGTTTTCATAAATAACTTCTAGTCCATGATACAAAAAACAAGGTCGCCGCTACGCTACAACAATAAAAAAACAACAGGTATTTTGTTTGTGTAAAAAGGAGAATTGACACTTAAGCTGCCAAAAGTAGTTGATAGCGAACATGTACAAAAATTTAAATGGCGCCGAAAAAGGCAAACAAAACTTGACAGAGAAAGTGCCGCCATATTAATCGAATTCGCCTGAATTCGCCGATGCATCCACCTAATAATTAATTCGCCTTGTTCTAGTCAAAGTTAAAATCACCACCGAATGTTATTATTGTTGTCTTTACGCACACGAATTATGTATGTATTAACGTTTTCTCTTTTAAATATACCGAATGAGCGTTTCTTTTTCTCAACGAAGTTTCTATGTACACACGCGCTTTGGCTTGTTTATATACAAAAAATGCTCTTCTCTTTAACGAACTATTGCATCAGCACCCAGCGGCCAAAGTTTCGCTTACAGAAGCGATGATCCGATGCACACTTGTAAGTCAGTAATGCACACCATCTCATATACGAACCTAGTATACTTTTTCATATACATTGCCGCATTTGTAGAGTGAACGCCTACCCCCTGCACACAAAGTAAGCGAGGTAGTGAGGTGTTCATCCAACAAAAGCTCATTACTTCCTAACATACATTGTAAGTCATCAGTAGATAGTTCGAATACAATCTCGCATACTTTGTAAGTCGGAAGTAAACAGCTCGGATACAATCTCACAAACATTGTAAGCCGGCAGTAAGCAGCTCGTATGTACTGCGCACTTCAGTTTTTTGGGAATATTTCATTAAATAAATTAGTTGTGTTTTTTGTTCACTGCATTCTTTTTTTTCACTAAATGTTTTATCTTTCTTGTACATTTTTTATAAGGTTTTCTTACCTTTAGCACTGATTTTGTTAATTAAATTTTTGCAACGTGCTCTGACAAAGACGGCGAACGTTTGAATTACATCGAATAAATAAAATACATTCATATAAATGTGATACAAAAGATGAACGTAATTCATTTTTGGGAACTCCATATACTACTGCCATACACTTTGTAAGTTACCATTCATTGATTACAAAGTGTGGCACACATCATCGAAGAGAAGTAATGTGGTAGGCAATGTTCGCCGCTGGGCAATTTGTATGGGTATTTTTCTCTCTTCAACGAAATTTTCACTCACGCACGCACTTGTGTTTGTTTTTTAAAAATAACGTTTCTCAGATGAAATTCTATTGCATCAGCAATAGAGCTTTTTGTTTTGTTTCAAATTTGTACGTTATGTACATACATATATACATAAGCATATAATTTCGCACTGTTTCTATTTATTCACTGTATGTTTATATGTACCCTGTGTACATAGGTATGTATGAATAACTTCTATTATTCTGTATCTGTTGCTTCACTATATGTACATATGTACCCTGTGTACATATGTATGTATGAATAATCTAGATTATTCTGCCACTAAATTCACTGTAAGTACGTATGTACCCTATGTACATATGTATGTAGGAATAATTTTGATTTTTGCATCACTGTTTTTCTTTTTTTGTTCTTGGTAATATTATTATTTGTACTTCCAATAATATTACCCCACCACTTTGTTCACTTGCACTGGGCACTGATCCCAATTTGGCGAGAAGGATCAAATATATAATTGGGAATACGCTATGAATGAAAACCACGAAATTCCCAATACAGTGATTTTACTTGTTTATTCGATTCTTATTTAGCGGACTCTATTCATCAACTCTTTATTAGTGACTGAACTTAAATTATAAAAGATGCTTGGTACAAAAACTATGTATGTGCATGTATGTGAACACCTATGTGTGGAGTATGTTTAGTCAAAGAATGTGTAGTGTTGATTAGATGAGACGGTTCCCCAACATATCCATCACGTACAAAATTTAAAAGTAAATCGCTACAAATGTAATTTTTTCCATCCTGAGGTTACTTTTCTCGGACATAAATATACAGCCAACGGACTTCTACCAGACGACTCGAAAATAACTGCGATTAAAAACTATACAACACCTACTACCAAAGACGCTGTGAGACGATTTGATGCCTTTGCCAATTATTACCGACGTTTCGTTCCAAATTTTGCTATTATAGCAGCACCATTGAACAAAATGACTGCAAAAGAAAGTTACATTCGATTATAATGCCAAATGTCAAGCTGCTTTTGAAAAATTAAAATCCGCTTTAATGTCACCTAAAATACTACAATATCCGAACTTTTCGAAACAATTCATAGTAACTGTTGATGCATCTAGATTGGGCAGCGGAGCAATTTTGAGCCAATCTTTTAACGGAAACGACCTTCCAGTTTATTATGCCTCGAAATCATTTAGTCAGGCTGAGCAGCAGAAACCTCTAACTGAATTGGAACTACTTGCAATATACTTTGCCATAACTCATTTCCCCCTTGTATTTTTGGTGCTAATTTTGTTGTTAGATCGCACCTATTTGGTACCTATTTGGTATAAAAGATCCGTTGTCGAAATTAACACGTATTAGGTTGGAACTTGTAGAGTACAATTTTACAGTAGAATACATAAAAGGAAACCTAAATGTAGGAGCAGACGTACTTTTGCGTATAACGATAGATCAGAACAATTAGATATTAGCTGTAACAACCCGAGCGATGTCAAGAAAGGCTAGAAAATCCAATGTAACCGTAAACTAATCTTTTAGTAGTCACAAGAATTCATTAAAAATCGATGACAAATTTTTCCGCGAATTTAGCAAACACAACGCTAGAATAAAAACATTTATAATTGAATATGATGATAACCGTAAAAATTTATTAATAAATATGTACAAGAAATTTAAAAAACTGCTTGTAATAAAAGTTGAGATTGTTAACGAAACATTTAACTTAGATTATTTGCTTTCGAAGCTTGAAAAAGAAACTAATAACATCAATACTTATAGGGCAGAATGGCCAATGGATGATATATTTTTTTCAGTATATACAGCTCAAAACTTAAAGAACTAAAGTTTTAAAAATTTTTGAGATTATTCTCACAGAACCTATTGAAAGAATAACAGAAAATAGTAGGAAAGAACAAATAATGCAAGTCAACCACAATGACCCAATACTTGGAGGACACTGTGGACAGAAAAAATTATATGCTAGAATTTGTAAAAAATAATTTTGAAGGAAAGTGACGAGAGATATAGCGAAATATTTCAGTTCTCCTGTGACTCTCCAACCGCACGGTCGTAAAAAGCGAACAAAAAAACAAGTAAGAGTGTAGTATATTCGGCTGGGCCGAATCTAAAATACCCTTCACGATAGTCACGAATATGTATAGTATATTAAAAATGTGGCCTGAATAAGCTCGGTTATATATGAACCGATATCGGAATTTTCTATTTTCTGTATTTTAGTAACCTTCTTTTATAACAAGAATTGCTTTTCAGCAAAAAAAAAAAAAAAAAAAAAAACAATTTTAATGAATAAATCGGTTCAGGCTATATCTCGGGTATATATGGACCGATATCGAAAATTTTAATTTTCCATATTTATATAACCTTATTTCATTACCAGAACTGCTTTTGAGCACAACAAATTGTTTAAGTTCGCTTACGCGACATTTTCATGAAAAACCCGATTTGCGCTATATCTCGGGTACATATGGACCGATATCGGAAATTTTCATTTTCCATATTTAGGTAACCTAATTTCATTACCAGAACTGCTTTTGAGCACAAAAAAGCTGTTTAAGTTCGCTTACGCGGCATTTTCATGAAAACCCTGGTCTAGGCTATATCTCAGGTATATGTGGACCGATATCGGATATTTTTATCTTCCACATTTATATAACCTCATCTTATTACCAGAACTGTTTTTAAGCAAAAAAAATTTTTGTTTAAGTTCGCTTACGCGACATTTTCATGACAAACCCGGTTTGGGCTATATCTCGGGTATAAATGGACCGATATCGGAAATTTTCATTTTCCATACCTATATAACCTTATTTTGCTATTAGAACTGCTTTTAAGCAAAAAAAGTTGTTTTAGTTCGCTTACGCCGCGTATTCATGAAAAACCCGGTTTAGGCTATATCTCGGGTATATATGGACCGATATCGGAAATTTTCATTTTTCATATTTATGTAATCTTATTTCATTATCAGAACTGCTTTAAGGCGAAAAAATTGTTTAAGTTCGCTTGCGCGGCATTTTCATGAAAAACACGGTTTGGGCTATATCTCGGGTATATATGGACCGATATCGGAAATTTTCATTTTCCATATTTAGGTAACCTTATTTGATTACCAGAACTGCTTTTAAGCAAAAAAAGTTGTTTAAGTTCGCTTACGCGGCATTTTCATGAAAACCCTGGTCTAGGCTATATCTCGGGTATATATGGACGGATATCGGAAATTTGCATTTTCCATATCTATGTAACCTAATTTCATTACCAGAACTGCTTTTGAGCACAAAAAAGTTGTTTAAGTTCGCTTACGCGGCATTTTCATGAAAACCCCGGTCTAGGCTATATCTCGGGTATATATGGACCGATATCGAAAATTTTAATTTTCCATATTTATATAACCGTATTTCATTACCAGAACTGCTTTTGAGCACAACAAATTGTTTAAGTTCGCTTACGCGACATTTTCATGAAAAACCCGATTTGGGCTATATCTCGGGTACATATGGACCGATATCGGAAATTTTCATTTTCCATATTTAGGTAACCTAATTTCATTACCAGAACTGCTTTTGAGCACAAAAAAGCTGTTTAAGTTCGCTTACGCGGCATTTTCATGAAAAACCCGATTTGGGCTATATCTCGGGTATATATGGACCGACATCGAAAATTTTCATTTTTCATATTTATGTAACCTAATTTCATTACCAGAACTGCTTTTGAGCACAAAAACGTTGTTTAAGTTCGCTTACGCGACATTTTCATGAAAAACCCGATTTGGGCTATATCTCGGGTATAAATGGACCGACAACGAAAATTTTCATTTTTCATATTTATGTAACCTAATTTCATTACCAGAACTGCTTTTGAGCACAAAAAAGTTGTTTAAGTTCGCTTACGCGACATTTTCATGAAAAACCCGGTTTGGGCTATATCTCGGGTATATATGGACCGATATCGGAAATTTTCATTTTCCATATTTATGTAACCTAATTTTATTACCAGAACTGCTTTTGAGCAAAAAAAAGTTCTTTAGCTTCGCCTATGCGACATTTTCATTAAAATCCGATTTGGGCTATATCTCGGGTATATATGGACCGATATCTGAAAAAAAAATTTTTTGTCTTTTAGTCACCATCCTTAATAAGTGTGTGAAGTTTGAAGCAAAACGAACAACTTTTGTTTTCAAAAATTTTCATACAAAACTGCAAAAAAAAATGGCTTTTTTCGGAATTTTGAATATATCTCAGCTATACGTGGACCGATATTACTGAATTTCAATAGCAAACCCATGAATCGATGGGGTAAAAGAATGGTGAAAGAAAAAAGTTTCTAAGTCTAATGGTTTTCTCAGAAACGGTATTTCAACAGCGGACAGACGGACAGACGGACATCGCTTAATCGACTTTTCCATTAATTCTGATTCAGAATATATATACTTTATAGGGTCGCAAAAAAAAACTGTAGAAATTACAAACGGAATCACAAACTTATATATACCCTTTACATTTTTGTGAAGGGTATAAAAATAGCATAAAATCATTGTGTTTAAACTCTTTTAAAATAAAAATGTAAAAACAATAACAAATTATTTAAAAACAAGTAAGAGTGTAGTATATTCGGCTGGGCCGAATCTAAAATACCCTTCACGATAGTCACGAATATGTATAGTATATTAAAAATGTGACCTAAATATGCTCGGTTATATATGAACCGATATGGGAAATTTCTATTTTCTGTATTTTAGTAACCTTCTTTTATAACGAGAATTGCTTTTCAGCAAAAAAAAAAAAAATTTTTTTTAATGGAAAAATCGGTTCAGGCTATATCTCGGGTATATATGGCCCGATATCGAAAATTTTAATTTTCCATATTTATATAACCTTATATCATTACCAGAACTGCTTTTGAGTACAACAAATTGTTTAAGTTCGCTTACGCGATATTTTCATGAAAAACCCGATTTAGGCTATATCTCGGGTATATCTGGACCGATATCAGAAATTTTAATTTTCTCTATTTTCGTAACCTTCTTTTATGACAAGAACTGCTTTTCAGCAAAAAAAAAAATGTTATTGGAAAAATCGGTTCAGGCTATATCTCGAGTATATATGGACCGATATCGGATATTTTCTTTATCCATATTTATATAACCTTATTTCATTACCAGAACTGCTTTTGAGCACAAAAAAGTTGTTTAGTCGGCATTTTCATCAAAAAACCTGTTAGGCTATACACCGGGTATATATGAACCGATATCGGAAATTTTCATTTTCCATATTTATGTAACCTAATTTCATTAGCAGAACTGCTTTTCAGCACATTTAAGTTCGCTTACGCTGCATTTTCATGAAAACCCCGGTCTATGCTATATCTCGGGTATATATGGCCCGATATCGAAAATTTTTATTTTTCACATTTATATGACCCTATTTCATTACCAGAACTGCTTTTGAGCACAAAAAAACTGTTTAAGTTCGCTTACGCGATATTTTCATGAAAAACCCGATTTGGGCTATATCTCGGGTGTATATGGACCGACATCGAAAATTTTCATTTTTCATATTTATATAACCCTTTTTCATTACCAGAACTGCTTTGAGCAAAAAAAAGTTGTTTAAGTTCGCTTACGCGACATTTTCATGAAAAACCCGATTTGGGCTATATCTCGGGTATATATGGACCGATATCGGAAATTTTCATTTTCCATATTTATGTAACCTAATTTCATTACCAGAACTGATTTTGAGAACAAAAAAGTTGTTTAAGTTCGCTTACGCGACATTTTCATGAAAAACCCGATTTGGGCTATATCTCGGGTATATATGGACCGACATGGAAAATTTTCATTTTTCATATTTATATGACCCTATTTCATTACCAGAACTGCTTTTGAGCACAAAAAAGTTGTTTAAATTCGCTTACGCGACATTTTCATGAAAAACCCGATTTGGGCTATATCTCGGGTATATATGGACCGACATCGGAAATTTTCATTTTCCATATTTATGTAACCTAATTTCAATACCAGAACTGCTTTTGACCACAAAAAAGTTGTTTAAGTTCGCTTACGCGGCATTTTCATGAAAACCCCGGTCTAGGCTATATCTCGGGTATATATATACCGATATCGGAAATTTTCATTTTCCATATTTATGTAACCTAATTTCAATACCAGAACTGCTTTTGACCACAAAAAAGTTGTTTAAGTTCGCTTACGCGGCATTTTCATGAAAACCCCGGTCTAGGCTATATCTCGGGTATATATGGACCGATATCGAAAATTTTCATTTTTCATATTCATATGACCCTATTTCCTTACCAGAACTGCTTTTGAGCACCAAAAAGTTGTTTAGGTTCGCTTACGCGACATTTTCATGAAAAACCAGGTTTGGGCTATATCTCGGGTATATATGGACCGATATCGGAAATTTTCATTTTCCATATTTATGTAACCTTATATAATTACCAGAACTGCTTTTGAGCAAAAAAAAGTTATTTAGCTTCACCTATGCGACATTTTCATTAAAAATCCGATTTGGGCTATATCTCGGGTATATATGGACCGATATCTGAAAAAAAATTTTTTGTCTTTTAGTCACCATGCTTAATAAGTGTGTGAAGTTTGAAGCAAAACGAACAACTTTTGTTTTCAAAAATTTTCATACAAAACTGCAAAAAAAATGGCTTTTTTCGGAATTTTGAATATATCTCAGCTATACGTGGACCGATATTACTGAATTTCAATAGCAAACCCATGAATCGATGGGGTAAAAGAATGGTGAAAGAAAAAAGTTTCTAAGTCTAATGGTTTTCTCAGAAACGGTATTTCAACAGCGGACAGACGGACAGACGGACATCGCTTAATCGACTTTTCCATTAATTCTGATTCAGAATATATATACTTTATAGGGTCGCAAAAAAAAACTGTAGAAATTACAAACGGAATCACAAACTTATATATACCCTTTACATTTTTGTGAAGGGTATAAAAACAACGAGAAAAAAAATTCCTTACATCTCATTAACTAAACAATAAAATTAATTTCAATAAAACAAGTGCGGTGGCAGTGCATTGTTATTGTTGTTATTGTGCGTGAAGATTACCTACCAAGTGGGAAAAAAACTATACATTAAAGTTTTGTTTTCTTGCAAAACCGCAATAAGTGGAAGAGCGAATTTATACAAAAGAAAAACTTTATGACAATTGTTTTTATATACTTTTAAATTAAAAAAAATATAAATAAAAAAATAAAAAATTGCATGAGTGTACCTAGTAGATGTAATTCTGAGAGGGAGCTTAGCTCCACTAGAAAAAATCTCTGGATTTCTGAAGAGGAATCATTGAAAAAATCATTGGACAATCTCCTGTCTCTAAGAGATAAAAAACGCACGCGTTCGTGCTCGCCAAACATTGTTGTTGAACAGACGACAAACCATCTTCAAGTCTAGCTATTGTTGATAAACCGAAAACTCAAGTGGGTATGGATAGGTATATAACCGTGGTTAAACGTCAGACTGACGAGCCAACTACATCAAAAAAAAAAAACATTTAAACCGCCACCAATATACTTGAGGGAACCTACATCTAATGAGCTGGTAAAATCACTTATTACGGCAATTGGTAAAGACACCTTCAACGTAACATCAGTGAAGCACGGACAAATAAGTGAAACAAAAATCCAAGTCAACTGCGAAAATTATTACCGAAAACTTTCTGCCGCTCTGGAAAAAGAGAAAAGATCTTTTTATACTTATCAACTTAAAAGTGCTAAAGGCCTTCAGGTTGTTATAAAAGGTATTGACCCTTATGTAGACACGGATGAGGTTAAGACTGCAATGCTAGATAAAGGCTTTAAAATAAAAAATGTAATAAATATGCGAAACCGTGAAAAGATTCCTCAACCCATGTTTAGGGTTGAACTGGTACTAGGGGATGTTATTCTCAAAAAGAATGAAACTCACCCAATTTATAACCTTAAATTTCTTCTTCATCGCAGAGTTACCGTTGAGGAGCCGCACAAGCGTTTAGGGCCCGTTCAATGCCTAAACTGCCAGGAATTTGGCCATACTAAGGCCTATTGTAAGCTGCCCACAGTTTGTGTTGTGTGTGGAGAACTGCATGGCACTTCACAGTGCAAAAAGTCAAAAACTGACTCAAGTGTTTAAAAATGCAGTAACTGTGGAGGTAACCACACTGCAAATTACAGGGGCTGCCCTGTCCATACCCACTTTAAGCGGTCAATGACAAATAAACCATCAATTACCTTTAAGCAACCCCAGCAGTCAAACATCATTTCTGTAAACAATTTTCCCCAGGTAGGCCAGTCAACCAGCCACATAATCATGCAAAACCCCACACAAGTTTCATATGCTAGTCTGATCAAAACCGATACACAAAACTTGAATCAGGAGCCCAAGCCCCTAAATTCCGATCAAAATTTTACCAATCTTGAGGCAACACTGCAGACTCTTGTTCAGTCCATAAACACTTTTACCGTTTCTATGACAAACATGATGCAGGAAATGCTGAAAATGCAATTCACTATTTTACTGGCAATTTTAAAAAAATGAATTGGTTAAAAATATGTTTCTGGAACGCAAACGGCATCCGCCAACACAAAAATGAACTTGAGCACTTCCTTATGGAAAAGCAAATCGATATAATGATAATTGCTGAAACTCATTTGACAAGCAATAGTCATTTCAAAATTATTGGCTACACACTGTATGACACAAAAGATCTTCGTGGAAGGTCTTGTGGAGGCTCAGCAATTCTAATAAAAAATAGAATTAAGCACTATTGTCTGCATGAGACACGTGAGGAGTATCTCCAAGCAACTAATATATGCATTGAATATTTTCATAGAAAAAATCGTTATTTCCTCGATCTACTCACCGCCACGATTTTCAATAAAAGAAAACCAATATTCAAATTTTTTTTAATCACTTGGTCCTCGATTTTTAGCGGCTGGCGACTATAACGCTAAGCACACTTTTTGGGGATCACGTTTAATTTCCCCAAAAGGCCGTGCGCTTTTTGACACAGTTTCCAAACTGGGCTTAGATGTGATTTCAAGCGGACATCCTACTTATTGGCCCTCAGACCGGCGAAAGATTCCAGATGTTATAGATTTTGGAGTTGCAAAAAATTTTCCTTTAGAATGGATGCAAGTAGAGTCTTCATTAGATTTGTCATCGGACCACTCACTCACTATAATATCCGTTTCGTTCCCCCAGGAGGTTGGCTCCCCGTATAGTGACTTGGCGTTCGCCATCACTAGAGTTAATTGGCTAAAATATAAGAAATATTTGAGTACTCATTGTACAGAAAATATTGCCTTGAGAACCCCTGAGGATGTTGATATATCAATTAAAGATTTTTCTGAAGACCTTAAACTGGCCGTACAACATGCTACTACTACCCATACGAGTTTCAGGAATGAGAACAATAGAACTTATTCGTCTGAAATTGAGCATCTTTTGTCAGAAAAAAGAAGAGTTAGAAGAGAATGGCAACTTCGCAGGTCTCCCCAGCTTAAAAGCAGGCTACGGGAGTGCAAACTCAATTAAGAAATGTACTTCAAATCCAAAGAATGGCTTCCCTTAAAAATTATCTAGAAGGTCTTGATGGTAGCCCGCAAACCGACTATTCTCTATGGAAAGCGACGAAAGGTCTGAAAAGACCCGTAATAAGTAAGCCACCGTTGCGAACTTCATCTGGCGACTGGGCAAGGAGTGATTCTGAAAAAGGGATGGTGTATGTTAATCATTTGAAAAACGTTTTTACCGCAAATGATACAGTGGATGATGTTGCTAAATTTCCGCCATATGCTGTTAGACCGCCTGTGCCTTTGAGACTTAGTTTTCAAGATGTCAAAAACGTTATAAATAAAGTAAACTCAAAAAAAGCTCCAGGTTTTGCCAAAATTTACTGATAAAATGATTGTACAGTTATCTCGTGTTGCTAGAAGAATTCTGCTTTTCATTTTGAACGCTATTCTGCGCCTAGAATACTATCCTGCAGAGTGGAAGGTGTCTATGGTTACTATGATACCCAAGCCAGGGAAGGATCCCACTACAGTAGAGTCTTATAGACCAATAAGTCTACTGCCAACAATTTCAAAACTTTTCGAAAAATTGTTAATGGCGAAGTTGACTCCAATATTGAATGATGTAGGATGCATCCCGGATCATCAATTTGGTTTTCGGGCTAAACACAGCACCATAGAACAAACGCATAGGCTTGTTAATGTTATAAGAAAGACTTTTGAGGACAAAACGTATTGCTCAGCTCTATTCATTGATGTTTTCCAAGCTTTTGATAAAGTGTGGCACGAGGGATTAATGCACAAAACAAAGTTGAACTTGCCTGCAAACACTCACAAGCTTCTGGAAAGCTACTTATATGGGCGGAAGTTTGTTATCAGAGAAGGTGACTTTATAAGCCCAACTCAGCCAATCGAGGCAGGAGTTCCCCAAGGTAGCATTCTGGGACCCACTTTATATTTAATTTACACTTCTGACATGCCAACCAGTGGCTGTGTTCTGTAACTCTCGCCACGAGAAACTATTCGACTGAAACGTGCGAAATGAAACAAAGTTGAAACAAACAGCTGCTTTTCTCACTAAACTGTAGCTATAACTTTTTTGGTGAGTAATAGCTGTCACGTAAGGAATTTACTCGCCATTTTACAGAAAAGCTGTGTCTGTAAAACTTTATCGCAAAAATTTCCCGCATTTTTTTTTTTTTTTTTTTTTTTAAGCATTTTTTTTATTTATTGAATCTTCAAAATGAACTAACAATAAGTATTCAAATCTTAATACTAAATTTAAAATTAAAAAATGTAATTCTTAAGTCCGGCCAATGCTAGACAAAAAGTTTTATTATGCGGGAGCTATTTCGGTAAAATCACCTATTGAGCAATCTGATGGTGGCAGCGGTATCCCTTCTTTTAAGCCGAGTGTGGCCGCCAAAATTAAGTATATTGCGAGCAAGAGGGTTTGGATGAAGTTCCAGTTTACTGATATACCTTGTCGCGTACTTAGAACATTCCTCTTTTACCAGCGGAACACTCAGATCGTTATGAATTCGTGAATTTTTTACGTACCATGGAGCTGCAGTAATCGTTCGTAGAATTTTGTTTTGTCGCCTTTGGATTTTTTCAATGTTTGACGCTGAGGCGGTGCCCCATAACTGAATTCCGTAGCACCATATAGGCTTTAGTATTGCGTTGTATAACAAAAGTTTGCAATCTAATTTCAGTGTCGAATTTCTGCCCATAAGCCAATTTAGCTGCGCTGCTTTTAGTTTTAACTGAGTGACTTTTGCTTCAATGTGAGACTTCCATGTTAGCCTACGGTCCAGGTGAATACCAAGGTACTTGACTTCGTTGTGCTGCGGAATAGGTGAGTTGTTAATTTGGATAGGCGGACATGTTTGCCTACACAGTGTGAATGTAACATGAGTACATTTCTGTTCATTAACTTTGATTTTCCAAAGTTTTAGCCATTTCTCTAATATTGAAGTATATTCCTGTAAATTTCGTGATGCTAAATGGTGGTTTTCATGAACACTCAAAAACGCTGTGTCATCTGCAAAGGTAGAAGTGTGGATTCCAGATGTCGTTGGCATGTCAGAGGCGTAAATCAAATATAAAGTAGGCCCCAGTATGCTGCCTTGGGGAACTCCTGCCTTGATTGGCTGAGTTGGGCTAATAAAGTCGCCTTCTCTGATAACGAACTTCCGCCCGTATAAGTAGCTTTCCAGAAGCTTGTGTGTATTTGCAGGCAAATTTAGCTTTATTTTGTGCATTAAGCCGTCGTGCCACACTTTATCAAACGCTTGAGAAATATCAATGAAAAGAGCTGAGCAGTACTTCTTCGCCTCAAAGGTTTGTCTTATGACATTGACTATTCTGTGCGTTTGTTCTATGGTGCTATGCTTAGCCCGAAAGCCAAATTGATGATCAGGGATGCATCCCACATTGTTCAATATTGGACTCAACTTCGCCATTAACAATTTTTCGAATAGTTTTGAAATTGTTGGTAAAAGACTTATTGGTCTATATGATTCTACCTTAGTCAGATCCTTCCCTGGCTTGGGTATCATAGTAATCATTGAGACCTTCCACTCTGCAGGATAATACTCAAGGCGTAAAATGGCGTTAAAAATAAAAAGTAGAACCCTTCTAGCTACACGAGGTAACTGTTCAAGCATTTTAGCAGTAATTTGATCAATGCCTGGAGCTTTCCTGGGGTTTGTATTACCGATAACGTTTTCGACATCTTGAAAATTAAATCTCAAAGACACAGGAGGTCTAACAACATATGGTGGTAATTCCGCTGTATTATTCTCTGAATCATTTGTGATAAAAACGTTTCGCAAATGATCGACATACAACATTCCCTTTTCAGAATCGCTTCTTGCCCAGTCGCCAGTTGAATTTCGCAAAGGTGGCTTACCTATTACGGGTCTTTTTAAACCTTTTGTCGCTTTCCACAAGGAATAATCAGATTGAGGAGTACCATCAAGGCTTTCCAAATATGTTTTAAGGGAAGCCATTCTATGGACTTCAAGCAGATTTCTTAGCTGAGTTATGCATTCCCGTAGCCTAGCTTTAAGCTGGGGCGACCTGCGAAGTTGCCACTCTCTTCTGACTCTTCTTTTTTCTGACAGAAGTTGCTCAATTTCAGATGAATAAGTTCTATTGCTCTCATTTCTAGGTCTTAAATGACTAGTGGTAGCATGCTGTACTGCCAGTTTGAGGTTTTCAGAAAAATTGTTAATTGACACATCAATATCCTCAGGCGTTCTCAAGGCGATATTTTCAGTACAATGTGTGCTCAAAAATTTTTTGTACTTTAACCAATTAACTCTATTGACAGTCAACGGTGAGCCAATCTCTTGGGGGAACGAAACAGAGATTATAGTGGGAGAGTGATCTGATGACAAATCTAATGAAGGCTCCACTTGCATCCACTCTAAAGGAAAATTTTTCGCAACTCCAAAATCTATAACGTCTGGGATCTTTCGTCGGTCTGTCGGCCAATAAGTGGGGTGTCCGCTTGAAACCACATCTAAGCCCATTTTGGAAACGGTGTCAAAAAGCACACGGCCTTTCGAGGTAATTAAGCGTGATCCCCAAAAAGTGTGTTTAGCGTTATAGTCGCCAGCCGCATTCAACTGTCATTATTTCTCGCAAATAAAAAGGCTGTGAGATAGTTTTTCAAATAACAATAATCATCACTAAATGAATAATAATACTGAAAAATAAGTATTATGCTGTTAATTTAAGTATCAAATAGATATTTACACAGTTTAGAATGATTGTTTTTTTTATTTTAACTTTTTAATTAACTTTTATACCCTTCACACAACAAGTTTTAAGGGAATACTTAAGTTTTTAATTTCAACAATTTTAATATCCGACCCAACATAGTATATTATAACAATTTTATGATGTTTTTTTCAGAATTCCCAAATTGCAATTGTTTTTTAATTTTACAAAATTTTGCGCATAAATATGTATGTACAGTCACTCACATTTAAAGTCGGGCAAACATTGTCGAAAATTTATGATCTTAATATTTATGTTTTGATAAAAGATGATGCGTTTAACTTTTTTTTTGTTTTATCATAAAAACTCTTATTAATAGAAAAACCATAGAAATTTTATTTTAAGTCCCGTTATAAAATACATAAGAATAACAAAGTGAGAAAAAGTAAATTCTCTGTCTCACATTGAAAGTCGGGCACTTAATGTTTTGTACAATGAAAAAGTGAAATATACCGTTATTTCCACTTTTTTCTTCTTTGTCTCCAAAACAATTATTTCTTCTTACACTATCATTCGATCAGTGAAGATTATAAAAGTTTTTTGAAAAATGCCGCGCAAAATTAAACAATCTATCTTCGAAGAACGGAAAATAATAATTGAGTTGCACTTAGATGGAAAATCTGAAAGGGAAATATCTAATTTGATAAAAAAAAAGCAAATCTACAGTGCATGATATCATTTCTAGATATAAAGAAAGTGGTTTGGTAGCAAATAAAAACCGCGGAGCCCGAGCAAGAAAGCTTTCACCCAGAGATGAGAGCATGATTTTAAAACAGATGAAGAAAAATCCTTTTATTTCTGCTCCAAAACTGACAGCAATGGTCAAGGAAGCTTCTGGGACGGAGGTAAACCCAGAAACAATAACAAGACTTCTTCGCAAGAATGACTTTCATGGCCGAGTGGCACGGAAAAAACCTCTTATAAGTAAGAAAAACCAAAGCGAACGGCTTGTTTTTGCTCGTCAATATATGACCAAAGATTCTGATTTCTGGAGTACCGTAAGTTGGAACAAACATAAAAATTTAATTAGGCTTATTATTAATATTTAGGTATTTTTTACTGACGAAAGTAAATTTAACTTATTTGGGTGCGATGGAAGAGGCAAACAAAACAAAGAGATGGAAGGCAAGAATTTAAGAAAAACAGTAAAGCACGGTGGTGGATCGGTTATGGTTTGGGGATGCATGGCAGCCTCAGGAGTTGGAAATTTGCATTTCATTGACGGTGTTATGAATAAGAATGTTTATTTAAATATTTTGAGAAAAAATTTAAAAGAAAGCGTAAAAAAACTCGGCATTGAAACTAATTTCCAATTTTACCAGGACAATGATCCTAAACATTCAGCATATGATGTAAAGAATTGGCTGCTCTATAACTGTCCGAAGGTTATTAAAACCCCTGCACAAAGTCCGGACCTCAATGTTATTGAACATTTGTGGGACGAATTAGGCCGCCGGATGCAGGACAGGCAGTGTACGTCAATTCCACAACTAAAGAATGCCTTACAGGAAGAGTGGAATAATATAAGTCCTGAGGTTTGCAAAAAATTAGTGGAATCTTTGCCTAGCCGCTTACAAGCTGTTGAAACCCAAAAAAGTGGATCTACAAAATATTAATTTTGCGTTATGTTCACACAATGCTAATTTTTTATTAATTGCCCGACTTTAAATGTGACACTAAAAAGTGACCTTATTTAAGTTAAGCCTTCGTATACATTTAATAAAAGAACTTGGAATAAATTGTTTTTGTTGTTTTTAAATAAAAGAACTTTTGTGATAAAATAAACAAAATTAAAACGACTTTTTCTTCCGCCAGCTTATACATATTGGGACTAAAAGTTTTTTCATGCGTCTGCCCGACTTTAAATGTGAGTGACTGTATGTATTTGTAAATAAAATGTAAACATTAGAGCCAAACCATACATTTTCTAGAATAGCCGACGGTTATAATATGACGCCGTCGAACAAAATTTCTTAAGTTTAGCAATTTTGGTCGGCGGCGGTACTAATTGTGGCTGGCGCTTTCATTTTTAAAATTGCATGTCGGCATCGTTTTATATTTTCAGACATTTCTAACGTAACGACGTAACCGCTTTGGATAGTTTTCGACATGAGTTACAGACGCAGTTTTTTCTCACTTTTCGAGAAACGATTGAATAATTTGTTTCACAAGTTTTCGACGCGAGAACTTCTCGCGAAAGTTACAGAACACAGCCACAGATGTGGTATTCACACTTCAACTTTTGCAGATGACACAGCATTCTGCAGCGTACATGAAAACCATCAAGTAGCTTCGCGAAATTTGCAGGAGTATATTTCAATATTAGAGATGTGGTTAAAACTTTGGAAAATTAAAGTTAATGAACAAAAGTGTACTCACGTTACATTCACACTGCGTAGACAAACATGTTCAGCTATCCAAATTAACAATTCAGCAGCGCAATTAAATTGGCTTATGGACAGAAATTCTACATTGAAATTAGATTGCAAACTTTTGTTATACAACGCAATACTAAAGCCTATATGGCGCTACGGAATTCAGTTATGGGGCGCCGCCTCAGCGTCAAACATTGAAAAAATTCAAAGGCGACAAAACAAACTTCTTTAAATAATTACTGCAGCTCCATGGTACGTAAACAACTCCCGAATTCAAAAGGATCTGTGTGTTCCACTGGTAAAAGATGAGTTTTCAAAGCATGCGATAAGGTATATCAGCATATTGGAACTTCACCCAAACCCTCTTGCACGAAACATACTTAATTTTAGTGGTCACACTCACAAGCTAAAAAAAAAATATTTCAAGAATTGCTCGAAATGTAAATTAAACAAAGTCAAACCTACAAACACTGAGAAACTTGGTAACAAGTAGGCATTAACATTAATGTGCGACTTGTCAAAATATCTCGTTATAATAGCTATTCCAGAAAAATCAGCTCAAACAGTCGCTCGTGTAATATTCGAAAATGTTATATTAGTGTATGGGAAAATGAGTAATTTAAAATCAGATTTGGGTACAGAATTTGAAAATGAAATCGCTAATGAACTGCGCAATTCACTAAAAATTGATACCAAATTTTCAACAAGTTACCATCATCAGACTTTAGATACAGTGGAACGTAACCACAGGGTTATTAATGAATACGTTCGAGCTTACCTAAATGAAAACATGTCTGATTGGTATACTTATTTGAAGTAACCAAAAAAAAGAAACATGGGATATAAACATACATATCCTTTTTTTGTAAAAAAAAAGGGAAGTATTCATAATACCTTTAACCAAAAATGTATTTATAACTCATAGATTTTCGTCCTATTTTTTATTGTACCTTTTTTTTTTAAAAAAGGGAGGTGTAGTGCCATCACCGCTACTACGTAGTCCTGGCACTTACTGTTCACTCTAGATATTTAAGAATATTTAAATAAAAGGCAACATAGTTGATGATTGAACATTGAAGTAACCACTTGTGTGTGGCTTTTTATTTAAACCTGTGACAGTGGTCAGCTGCAAGTCTAAGTAGGGGGATCAACGCAGTACACAGTGCGCCGTAACTGCTATACTGTGCAGAAGTCCGACCATAACCTCTTCGTGGTGGCCGCTGGGAACAGGCCAACCAGTTAGGTCATGTCTCTGCTGGGGGTCTGGCTAATATAGTCGTGCTGAGAGAGAAACTCTATACAAACCTCAATCCAAGAAGGAACAGCATACCTCGAGGGATGAATGGCTAGTGGGTAAATCTAGTTCCTAGTATGCAGACTGCTCAGGCAAGGTCCCATTTCAATAAGTGTCTTACTGCGCTACCGGGGTTCTGGTGCAGTGGACCGTTTTTCCCCTGTGCTCGTGAGATCATAAATGAATACAAATAAAAATACAAAAAATGACAGAAGCACCCAAGAGAGCTTCAACGAAGAGCAAACCAATCTCAAAAAAACTGAAAAAGAGGCATCAAAACCCTCGGCTGGGGCGATAGTAACTCCCAGCAAAACCTATTCTAAAATGAGGCCTAAGAGACTCAGTGGAGCGGGAAACAAAAGGCTGGTCTACCTCCTAAAACAAGGCCTTAGTAAGGAAGAGGCGTACTTCAAGGCCAGGCAACCTATGATCCTGCAGAATGAGGAGGGCAAAAAACATGGCCCGAAAAGGTAAAGGTTTTGAAGAAGAAACGCCTCCGGAAGCCAATCAGAGAAAAAAGAGGCTAACGGACGAACAACCGTCCACCTCACGGGCAGCTAAGGCGGCAGCAAATAACGAAGTGATGACCAAGCAGAGGTGGCCCACTGCCTCATACAAGTACGTCACTACAGGAGTCAAGTTGGCAGCTCTCGCAAGATACTACCCACACTGTTCTATCAATAGAACAGATAGACTCCACTGGACTATTACTGGGAAGAGGCCTCAATATGGGCCACAGTGGAGTTTAAAATTCCTCAGTCCAGTGTCGCGGTGGGATACTTCCCCAGCTCCAACAAACTAGAAACAAATAAGACCCTTGATCTTATACAGGGGCAAAATGAAGTCCTTGTCGTCGAGTCATGGCGACTACTTCGAAGAGCAGAAAAGGGCTCACAGGTAGCACTGGTTCTATCCGCGTACCAAAAATCAAAAGGAGTCAGGCGGGAAGATTTACTACAGCTTTGGTCAAACCGCCCTGAAGCCCCAAAGGGCCAAAATGAAGTGCACCCAAGCAAATCTTCACCACGCTAGGGCTCCAATGGCCGAAATTAGTAAGATTTGCTGGTGGCACCACCAACATAGGGCTACTACAAGAGCCCTGAATAACAAGGGGCCGTATTCAAATTCTGAATATTAAAAATACACAGGTAATTTATGACACGGGTGCAACCAAACCAAGGGCTGCGCTTATCATGAACAATAATATAAACTTACAGACTTTATAGATGGCGACACAGCAGTGGTGCTAGTAGAAGCGGAGTCAAACAGTAGTAGGATAGAGTTTGTTATTACCTTGGACTACTTCCACGCAAACGAAGCACCACCGTCCATAATGGTCTAGTGCAGTACTGCAGGCAACACGGCAATACCCTAATAATTCGTTGCGATGCAAATGCTCGGACACCAACACAGAGTTCAATAAGGCCAAGAAATCTAAAGAACGGAAAGAGCATAGTGTAATGGTAAAATAACATCTCATAGTTATTTTGTAATATAAGTCAAGTTCTTATTCATATCTAACGGCTTTCGATATTTACACCATTACCATCTCCAAGATAAGATACTTAGATATCAATTACTCAAGTAATTCTTGCCAACCTAAAAAGAACACGTAAAAAGGGAAGAAAAAAAAGGTGTAGAGTTAACGCTATTTTTTTTTTTTTTTTTGTTCGTGACATTACATTCCTTAGCATCATCATCAACTACAGCTTTTTTTTCAATGCCGTTAATTAATGTACAGCTCATCAGGCAAGCTACATGTTTTAGTATAAAAAAGAAATAAAAAAAAATAAAAATAAAACTTATTAAGACGTGGCACTAATATAACAATAATATAGCAGTGAGTATATAGCAAAAATTACAGCATAAGGGAAATCTTAAATTGCATTAAAATCCCTTATTCAAGGGCTATATATACTCGCTGATTCGTTCCTGGTACACGTGGACTAATCTTAACACTAATTCGGTTCGATCTCATTGACATAGTAACTAATGCTACCCCTCATAAAAACAAAAGTACTAAATAGTTATGCATCCCCTCCGATATAGGCATATTTAATGGTATAGGTAGTGAATATACCCTTGCAGAGCGTTCACTCGAGCTGCTATTCACCTCCCTTGACAAATGAATTGCTGTATAGAAGGTACAGCACATCAGCTCTCCCATCTACCATACAACATCCATTGACACAGCCAGAAAGATACTCCGCAAAAGAGTTCAACTTCCGACAACTAAAGGATTACGTTTGCGGAAGAAACAAAAATTGCAGTTAAATGGCATAGCCTCATAAAACATTGGAATGTAAAACACGAATCTCTGACTTCGACTATAATTTAACTACTTAGCCCCAATAAATCTACATACGTAAATGCTACCGTAGGATTTTCTAACTGTCATAGTATTTACCTATTGCCAGTGAATTGGGTTAAAATGTCAAGACGATTAAACCAATGACCCCAACTTACAACAGAACCAACAAGGAGTGGCACAACCCCGATTCGAGCCGCTTTACAAGAATTAACAAATATATCAATATATCTAAGTATGTTTTAAAAATATCTCTCACAGCTGAAACTTTCATATAACCTATTAATTGCAATGGTGTAATTGCCTAAATATTTTAAAATTAAGGAACACTCTAACAGTATACGAATCTGTTCTAAAGAAAACAAAAACAAATATAATCAACAATAATCTCCCGTTGTTTGTAAAATACCACCAAATTTGGTTGGTACACTCTAACAATTATAATTGCAGCATTTTAAGATTTTTATTCATCCACCAAATCAACAGGCCTGCTGACAACGATGGACGAGATACAAAAGTAAGTCTCCAAAATTTAGTATAACCTTTTTATTTCTTACTGTTATTATTATTGTTGGTGTCATTAGAGAGCATAAATCATATTCATTGAGAAAATTTAGAAGATAATTTTTTTTTTGGAGAAATGCGTATTGAAAAGTAATAATAATCATGAATGAAAATAAATAAAAACGAGAGACCAAACGAAAACAAGGAAGAATTCCACCAAAATAAAAAAAAAAGAAAACAAAAAAAAAAAAAAAATCAAAATTAAACAAACAAAAATATCATTTATGCTCTCTTAAATATCATTGCCTTTACGAATAATCACAAAAGAGAATTTACCTATTACTAAAAAGTCTACACTCTCATAAGCTTACATAAATACCTACATTTATATAAATGTATGAATGTATGTTTTTCAGTACACTTTGATTGAATTCTAAAGTGTGATACTGTTTTAGTACTAGACTCTCTTAAGCAATAAGTATAGGCAAAACATTTAACTTTATATATTTAAGATGTAAATGCTGAATAAGAAGATTAATCACCCTATACGTTTAGATACATTTTTTTTTCCTCTTTATACTTTATTAATATATTGTTATCAGAAATACCTTAAATGAATTTCCTTCACCCAATAAATATTTGAATTAAAATGTCGTCGTAAATTTCTTCCTATAGATGGTGAAATGTAGAGATCCTATTAGGGTTATTGTAGTGGGCTGATAGTAAATAGTGGTCGTCAGCAAGGTTGGGTGGGAAAATCGGACCAAGGGAGGCCATAACAGCTTTACTCCCCAAGCAAACAAATTCCTAGGCAATTTATTATTTACTGTTGCAAACATAGTTTTTTTTTCTACTTTCATAAATATTTACTGCACTTAATTTTTCTTTTAAATTCATGTAACACAACCACATTATCACAGCCTACCCCCACATCCCTGAGCTAAAGCCGAAGCAAAACTAGGCGTGCAGATCCGTGGTAACTACATATGCAATAATGGTTCGTTACAATAGGAAGGCCCTGACCACATATAACAAAGAGCTTAGGAGATCTAAGAGAAATCTATGGAGGGCTTTCTGGGAGGATCTCAAAGATGTCCCAACAACAGCTAGACTGCATAAAGCTCTTTCAAAGGGACCGATTAACCCGATAGGTACACTCAGAAAGCCAGATGGGACCTGCTCAAGTACACTCTATGGGTCATTAGAGCTTCTTGTGACGACTTACTTCCCAGACCTGCACTAAATACGACAAATGCTTACACGCAAAACGTGACGGCAAATTCAAATCATGGGATGATGATCCAGTCATCAAGAAGATAATAACATTTGAAAGGGTAGAGTGGGCTGTAAATGCCGTCAAACCCAACAAATCACCAGGACCGGACGGAATTTTTCCGGCACTATTATCACAAAAAGCAACACCATGGTCATACGAACTATGGTGAAAGAAGTGAAGGCTATATTCATACCAAAATGAGGAAATATGCCTACAGACTCTCCCAAGTCATACAGACCAATTATTCTATCTTCTATCATGCTTAAAACCATGGAGAAGTTATCTACATATGTATATATATATGTATATATATATGTGTGTATATATATATATATATATATATATATATATATATATATATATATATATATATATATATATATATATATATATATATATATATATATATATATATATATATATATATATATATATATATATATATATATATATATATATATATATATATATATATATATATATATATATATATATAAATAAATATAAAAAAAAACTACATATGCAATAATGGTTCGTTACAGAAATTTAAATGGCGCCCAACGTGGGGCTCAATCAAGGCATATTTCAGCAAATAACAGCTTGTGCTGAACACAGAAATACATATAATTTTGAGCTTCACCAAATATTATTTTGTACAGTTAATTAACTTATTTTAATTGTTTTTTTTTTCTTGATCTTTTCATGCAATTAGGGCTGTAAAATTCATTTCTATGCGAAGTAAATGGACTTGGGTTTTGGACATATAAATCTGGAACTTACCGTTTTACTTAGCAGGGTGTTTTCTTTTTCAGTTTAAACCGGAAAGAGTTGTTGCAAAATAGTTTTGGATATAAACTACTTGGCTAGCTATGGCTTTTTATTTGCCAAACTTATTATTTCACAGCTAAAGCTTGGGGTATTTGAAACAAGGCCAAAACTTCTGGAGTTTTTGTTTATGCACATAGCGTTTTCTTACCGTTTGTTTCGCCTCGCTTGGGGAATATAACTCGATCGAAATGCCCCTCTTAAACCTACTTGTTTTTTTTTTCTTTTTTTAATGTAAATTCCTAAGAATTTGTTTGCACTAACAATAAATATAAATAATGATCAAAAAAAATAAATAAATAAATAAATAAAATAAAAAAATAAAATAAAATAATAGAAAAAATTTATAAATATATATATATATATATATATATATATATATATATATATATATATATATATATATATATATATATATATATATATATATATATATATATATATATATATATATATATATATATATATATATATATATATATATATATATATATATATATATATATATATATATATATATATATATATATATATATATATATATATATATATATATATATATATATATATATATATATATATATACACAATATATGATGTATATATATGTTTTTCACATCTGACCTCCAGTCTCTACAGAGTAACCAACTGTTTGTTTCAAAAATAAAAATAAAAAAAATATAAAAATAAATAAATAACTAAATAAGAAAAAAAAATATTATAATAATTCAAATAATAATGCCCGTAATTCACAGTCCAGCATCTTCGGGTGCTGAAGAGGTCGAAGGGGCGGAAGGGCCGGCGTGTACCATTTGCAATGAAGCTTTAGGCTCAGAAAAGAAGATGGTTACGCTATGTAATCACCCTTTTCATGCACCTTGTCTAGTTAGATACAAATCCAACCTGCCCCAATTGTCGGCAACCAATAGAACCTAACTTTTGCTCAATACGAGTCGAAAATTCCACCGGCAGGGTAAGAGGTGCGGTTTCACGTAATAGACCTAACACTAGGGCCTATGCGCAACATAATCAAAGAGATGTAGATTCTTTAGATCATGTACAGTCACCCCTAGACAGGCATAGAACTACAAATGTTTTGTAACCTCATCTTTCGGAAACAAGAGTACAGCAAATAATAGCAGAGTCATTAAACAGTTTCAGGTCAGAAATGTCCGCAGCTTTTGCTACAGAATTACGCACAATGTTTCAAAGTATGAACCTCGAGGCGAATAATCAAGGCCCTCCTCCGGCACACAATACGGAGCCTCGCCCAAGTACACGAGAGGTGGCTCGGGAGGTTCCCATACTAGAACCAGAATGGCCTGAGGAAAATCCTTTCCAAGGCAATTCGGAGGCTAGAGAAAATTCAGTTAGAAGAAATACTCGACCAGTTATGAGTGATAGTACAGCTAGCAATACTCTTTCTACGCACAAAATCTCAACTTTAATTTATAACTGGCATATAAGGTACTCCGGTACAGAAGGTAGTATTTCAGTAGATGATTTTATTTATAGGGTAAACACGCTTACTTCAGTTCATTTAAATGGTAATTTTGTACTGTTGTGTGAACACGTTCACTCGTTATTTGAGGGCAAAGCCCTAAAATGGTTTTGGAGGTACCACCGCCAAAGCGACGATACTCTGGTGTGGTTCAATATTTGTGAGGCTCTTCGTAGACAATTTAAAGACACGACAACCGATTACGATGTGAAAGACGATATGAGACGTAGAAAACAGAAAAATAATGAGAATTTTGATTCATAATGAGTCCATAATGTATTTAAATGATAAACTACGCATTCCCGTCGGTGAAACAGAATTAGTAGAGCTTTTAATACGTAATTTAAGAACTGAGCTGAGACATGAGTTGCTTCATTTAAATATCACTGATGTACCAAGTTTAAGAAAAGAAGCCAGAAAGCATGAAAGTTTTTCCAAGATATTGCATCAAGTTCATCTAATAGGGTGAGATTTGCACGCTCACAAGTTTCAGAGATATTTCACGAGGTGCGCAAAGAAACCGTTATACCAGTAAATGAAGAAATATCTGCCGTTGTAGATAAATCACATATTAAAATGTTGGAATTGTGATGGGGAGGGTCATCGCTATAAGGACTGTATGGCACCGAGAAGAGTTTTCTGTTTTGGCTGTGGGTCTCCCAATACATACAAACCTACTTGTGCAACTTGCTCAAGAAAGCCGAAAAACTAGGTGCAGGATGTTCGCCCGAAAATGGTCGGACATCCGCCACGAAGATTTTAAGACCCAATACGGGAAAAATTAACCAAAAGTGCACTGACAACATAATTAGTGCAAAGAAAACTTCAGCTAAATCCAATTCTTTAAAGTTTTTACCATCCGACGAACACGTCAATAAGTATATCAAAGTTCGACATGATATCTTTTCACAACAACCAGTTGTAAATCCACATATTTCTACAAAACGGATAAGATCCACCTTACGAATGCGTAATTTTTGGAAGAAATGGAGGGAACTAAGAAATATCACACTTTCCAGTGTTGTAATAAATGGACGTGATCCGAGGCCATTTGCCAATATATTTCTGCTTAACAAAACTATCTTAGCTCTATTGGATAGTGGAGCTACCAAATCTTGCATTGGGGGAGATCTTGCTAAAAATATTTTTGAGAAACTAGAACAAAGTATTAACAAATTTAAATGTCATGTCAAAACAGCCGACGGGCAAAAACAGCACGTCGTGGGTTCGATTTTGTTAAAAGTAGAGTACAATAACATAACAGAAGAAATAGAATTTTTAATAGGTCCGAGTATAAAGCAGGAAGTAATCTGTGGGATCGACTTTTGGAATAGATTTGGTTTAAAAATCTGGCATCCAACGGTATATGAGTTGACACATGAGGACGGTCAATCAGAGTTTTTAACATTAGATCCTGATTATAGGCGTAAATTAAACGCGGCTTCGCTTCTTCCAACCTTTGAAACAGAAGGTTTAGGAAACACCACCCTTATTGAGCATGTCATTGACACCGGCTTAGCTACTCCCATAAAGCAGCGATATTACCCTATCTCACCTGCAAGGGAGAAAATGCTGTGTGAAGAAATTGATCGGATGCTACATTTAGGAGTCATAGAAGTTGCCGAAAACTCTTCTTGGTCATCGCCAGGCGTGCTATTAGTTAAACCGGGAAAAGTCCGATTTTGTTTAGACTCACGTAAACTAAATAGTGTTACTGTCAAAGACGCCTATCCAATGCCAAACATTGATGGACTGATATCTCGACTACCGCCGGTGAACATAATATCAAAGATAGATCTTAAAGATGCCTTTTGGCAAATAAACTTGTCAAAAGAATCTCGACCGAAGACAGCGTTTACAATCCCCAACAGACCTTTATACCAGTTCGTGCGTATGCCTTTCGGGCTATGCAATGCTCCGCAAGCAATGTGTCGATTGATGGACCAAGTGATTCCTTACGATTTGAAAAGCCATGTATTTGTGTATTTGGACGACCTTCTAGTTGTATCATACTCATTGGATGAGCATATTGTACACCTTCTTCAAGTAGCTTCTCAACTTCAAACGGCTGGACTGACCATTAATATTAAGAAAAGTAATTTTGGCCTACGCAGTGTAAAATACTTAGGTTATGTAGTAGGTAATGGTTCTCTTATGGTGGACGCGGATAAAGTCAAGGCTATTTCGAACTACCCCGCTCCTAAAACTGTCAGGCAGCTACGCCAATTTTTAGGTTTGGCCGGTTGGTACAGACGGTTTGTGGCAGATTATGCCGCTATAACTTATCCTTTGACCGAACTCTTTTCGAAAAAGAATAAATTTTGATGGAATCCTGAAGCTCAAAATGCTTTTGAGCTACCAAAAAATGCCTAACAACCGCTCCATTTTTGTCGCATCCGAATTACGAAAAGCCATTTATTGTCCAGTGCGATGCTAGTCAATATGGCGTAGGTGGTGTCTTAGCACAATGTGATAATACTGGTGAAGAGCGGCCCATTGCGTTTATGTCTCACAAATTGAATAAAGCACAACCAAATTATTCCGTGACGGAGCTTGAATGTTTGGCAGTAATACTTGCTATCAAGAAGTTCCGTGCCTATATCGAGGGTCATTCTTTTAAAGTGGTAACGGACCACGCTAGCCTTAAATGGCTTATGAGCCAAAAAGATTTACATGGACGATTGGCAAGGTGGGCCCTTAAAATACAGGGATTTGACTTTTCTATCGAACACCGGAAAGGGAGCGAAAATATTGTTGCAGATGCATTATCCCGTTCTTTTGAGGGTGAGAATATTTTAGTAGAAGAATTGATAGTAGATAATATACCACTGATTGATTTATCATCAGAGACGTTTAATACAGTTGAATATAGCTTGCTGAGAGAAAAATTTTCAAATAGTGGGCTACCAGATTATAAGGTTATAGACAAATATATTTATCATAGCCTGGGCTTTGAGAATAAAAAGGTAGACAATAGTTCCATTTGGAAACTATGGGTTCCACAAGAGCTAAGACACGAAGTTATATTTGCTTCTCATGACCAGCCGTCTGCTTCCCATGGAGGAATTGCGAAAACAGTAGATCGGATTCGAAGATATTTTTTTTTTGGCCAAAATTGGTTGCGGATGTGAATAGACACATATCAAACTGTCATCTGTGTAAAACTTCAAAGACTCCAACATATTCACTTCGTCCTCCTATGGGACAAATGGCTGAGTCAGATAGGCCATTTCAGCGTCTCTATGTAGACTTTATCGGTCCACTGCCACGTACTAAGTTAGGTCATATAGGAGTTTTTGTAGTTTTGGACCATTTTACGAAATTTGCCCTTTTGCAGCCACTAAAGAAACTAACCTCAAAGTTGGTTATTTCATTCCTCAAAGAAAAGATTTTTGATTGCTTCGGAGTACCCGAATTTATAGTATCGGATAATGGTAGCCAGTTTAAGTGTAAGGAGTTCATTGCATTTACGTCCCGATATGGAATAACACATGTATATACTGCGGTGTACTCACCACAATCGAATGCAAGTGAGCGGGTTAATCGGTCAATTAATGAGGCTCTACGCGCGTACATTCGCGAGGATCAGCGCAACTGGAATGCTTATTTAAGTAGCATAAATTGTTCCCTGCGCAATAGTATACACCAAAGTCTTGGGTACTCGCCTTATTTTGCTGTATTTGGGCAGAACATGATTACATGGTAACGATTATCAGGTACTACGTAACCTAGAGATTATAGCGGAACCGGACGCTCAAATACCGCGTCAAGACAAGTTTCAATTTATTAGGGATATGATTAAAGCCAAACTCAAGATTTCATATGATAAAAATGCTCATACGTATAATTTAAGGTCAAAAACCCGAAGTTTCGAAATTGGTCAAATCGTCACTCGAAAAAATTTTACCTAAAGTAACCTTTTGAAAAACAATAGTGCGAAATTAGCTCCCGTCGGAGTTAAAGCACGTGTGATCGAAAAGCTAGGAAACTCATACTATGTACTTCAAGATTTAGGAGGCAATCACACCTCAACTTATCACTTAAAAGATATATGGAATTGAAGACGAATACCTACCTATATATACATACATATATATATGTTATTTTTCCTTTTTCAGTTGTTTCTATACGACAAACCTTCAGAAACATCTGCTTTGTGATGGTAAAATAACATCTCATAGTTATTTTGTAATATAAGTCAAGTTCTTATTCAAACCTAACGGCTTTCGATATTTACACTATTACCATCTCAAAGATAAGATACTTAGATATCAATTACTCAAGTAATTCTTGCCAACATAAAAAGAACACGTAAAAAGGGAAGAAAAAAAACGTGTAGAGTTAACGCTATTGTTTTTTTGTTCGTGACATTACATTCCTTAGCATGTTCATCAACTACAGTTTTTTTTTCAATGCCATTTATTAATGTACAGCTCATCAGGCAAGCTACACGTTATAAAAAAAAATAATAAATAAAACTTATTAAGACGTGGCACGTGAATCACTAATATAACAATAATATAGTAGTGAATATATAGCAAAAATTACAGCATAAAGGAAATCTTAATTGCATTAAAATCCCTTATTCAAGGGCTATATAGACTCGCTGATTCGTTCCTGGTACACGTGGACTAATCTTAACACTAATTCGGTTCGGTTTCATTGACATAGTAACTAATGCTACCCCTCATAAAAACAAAAGTACTAAATACTTATGTATCACCTCCGATATAGGCATATTTAATGGAATAGGTAGTGCGTATACCCTTGAAGAGCGTCCACTCGAGCTGCTATTCCCCTCCCTTGAAAAACGAATTGCTGTATAGAAGTTAGGTACAGCACATCAGCTCTCCCATCTACCATACAACATCCATTGACACAGCCAGAAAGATACTCCGCAAAATAGTTCAACTTCCGACAACTAAAGGATTACGTTTGCGGAAGAAACAAAAATTGCAGTTAAATGGCATAGCCTTATAAAACGTTGGAACGTAAAACACGATGAAAATCGAATCTCTGACTTCGACTATAATTTAACTACTTAGCCCCAATTAATCTACATACGTAGGATTTTCTAACTGTCATAGTATTTACCTATTGCCAGTGAATTGGGCTAAAATGTCAAGACGATTAAACCAATGACCCCAACTTACAACAGAACCAACAAGGAGTGGCACGACCCCGATTCGAGCCGCTTTACAAGAATTAACAAATATATCAATATATCTAAGTATGTTTTAAAAATATCTCTCACAGCTGAAACTTTCATATAACCTATTAATTGCAATGGTGTAATTGCCTAAATATTTTAAAATTAAGGAACACTCTAACAGTATACGAATCTGTTCTAAAGAAAACAAAAACAAATATAATCAACAATAATCTCCCTTATTTGTAAAATACCACCAAATTTGGTTGGGACACCCTAACAATTATAATTGCAGCATTTTAAGATTTTTATTCATCCACCAAAGATACAAAAGTAAGTCTCCAAAATTTAGTATAACCTTTTTATTTCTTACTGTTATTATTATTGTTGGTGTCATTAGAGAGCATAAATCATATTCATTGAGAAAATTTAGAAGATAATTTTTTTTTTTTGAAGAAATGCGTATTGAAAAGTAAAAATAATCATGAATGAAAATAAATAAAAACGAGAGACCAAACGAAAACAAGGAAGAATTCCACCAAAATAAAAAAAAAAGAAAACAAAAAAAAAATCAAAATTAAACAAACAAAAATATCATTTATGCTCTCTTAAATATCATTGCCTTTACGAATAATCACAAAAGAGAATTTACCTATTACTAAAAAGTCTACACTCTCATAAGTTTACATAAATACCTACATTTATATAAATGTATGAATGTATGTTTTTCAGTACACTTTGATTGAATTCTAAAGTGTGATACTGTTTTAGTACTAGACTCTTAAGCAATAAGTATAGGCAAAACATTTAACTTTATATATTTAAGATGTAAATGGTGAATAAGAAGATTAATCACCCTTTACGTTTAGATACATTTTTATCAGAAATACCTAAAATGAATTTCCTTCACCCAATAAATATTTGAATTAAAATATCGTCGCAAATTTCTTCCTATAGATGGTGAAATGTAGAGATCCTATTAGGGTTATTGTAGTAGGCTGATAGTAAATAGTGGTCGTCAGCAAGGCGAACAAATTCCTAGGCAATTTATTATTTACTGTTGCAAACATAATTTTTTTTCTACTTTCATAAATATTTACTGCACGTAATTTTTTTTTAAATTCATGTAACACAACCACATTATCATAGCCTACCCCCATATCCCTGAGCTAAAGCCGAAGCAAAACTAGGCGTGCAGATCCGTGGTAACTACATATGCAATAATGGTTCGTTACAATAGGAAGGCCCTGACCACATATAACAAAGAGCTTAGGAGATCTAAGAGAAATCTATGGAGGGCTTTCTGGGAGGATCTCAAAGATGTCCCAACAACAGCTAGACTGCATAAAGCTCTTTCAAAGGGGCCGATTAACCCGATAGGTACACTCAGAAAGCCAGATGGGACCTGCTCAAGTACACTCTATGGGTCATTAGAGCTTCTTCTGACGACTTACTTCCCAGACCTGCACTAAATACGACAAATGCTTACACGCAAAACGTGACGGCAAATTCAAATCATGGGATGATGATCCAGTCATCAAGAAGATAATAACATTTGAAAGGGTAGAGTGGGCTGTAAATGCCGTCAAACTCAACAAATCACCAGGACCGGACGGAATTTTTCCGGCACTATTATCACAAAAAGCAACACCATGGTCATACGAACTATGGTGAAAGAAGTGAAGGCTATATTCATACCAAAATGAGGAAATATGCCTACAGACTCTCCCAAGTCATACAGACCAATTATTCTATCTTCTATCATGCTTAAAACCATGGAGAAGTTATCTACATATGTATATATATATATATATATATATATATATATATATATATATATATATATATATTGTATGGTATTGTACATAAAAAAAAGGAGCAATTAATTGCATGAGTGCACCTATCAGATGTAATTCTGAAAAAGAGCTTAGCTCCGGTAGAAAAAGTCCTTGGATTTCTGAGGAGGAGTCTTTGAAAAAATCATTAGAAAATCTGTTGTCGCTTAGAGAAAGAAACTGCACGCGCTCGTGTTCGCCACATATAGTTGTTACAACAGACGCAAACCATCTACCAGTTCAGTTATTGCAGATAAGCCGAAAACACAAGTAGGCATGGACAGGTATGTAACCGTGGTTAAACGGCAGCGAAGTCCCAGATCCGCTCAAATGTCATCTCAGTCCAAAATACCCAAAGATGATAAGACCACCATGACAATGGATAGTAATAGGTTTGCTATCTTTCAGACTGATGAACCAGCAATACCTAAAAAAACCTTTAAGCCGCCACCAATATATTTGCGAGAGCCTACCTCTAGTGAGTTGGTAAACAACTTATTACGGCAATCGGTAAAGACACTTTTAATGTAACATCGGTTAAGCACGGCAGCATCAATAAAACGAAAATCCAGGTAAACAGTGAAAATGAATACCGAAAGTTGTCTGACGTCTTGGAGAAGGAGAAAAGATCGTGAGCCCAAGCCGCAAAACTCCGATCAAAATTTTAACAATCTTGAGGCAACTCTGCAGAATCTTGTTCAATCTATAAATACATTTACGGTTTCCATGACGAACATGATGCACGAAATGCTGAAAATGCATCCACTATTTTGCAGGCAATTTTAAAAAATGAATTGGTTAAAAATATGTTTCTGGAACGCAAACAGCATTCGCCAACACAAAAATGAACTTGAGCACTTCCTTATGGCAAAGCAAATCGATGTAATGTTGATTGCTAAAACTCATTTGACAACCAACAGTTTTTTCAAAATTAATGGCTACATACTGTATGGTACAAAAGATCCCCGCGGAAGATGTTGCGGAGGATCGGCAATTCTAATAAAATCCAGAATTAAGCACTTTTTAATGAACGAGACATGTGAGGAGTATCTTCAAGCAACTAATATATGCATTGAATATTTTCATAAAAAAAATCGTTATTTCCTCGATCTACTCACCGCCACGATTTTCAGTAACAGAAAACCAATATTCAAATTTTTTAAAATCACTTGGTCCTCGATTTTTAGCGGCTGGCGACTATAACGCGAAACACACTTTTTGGGGATCACGTTTAATTACCCCGAAAGGCCGTGTGCTTTTTGACACCATTTCCAAAATGGGCTTAGGTGTTATTTCAACTGGACACCCCACTTATTGGCCGTCAGACCAACGAAAGATTCTAGACGTTATAGATTTTGGAGTTACAAAAAATTTTCCCTCAGAATGGATGCAAGTGGAGCCTTCATAAGACTTGTCATCAGATCACTCACCAACTATAGTTTCTGTTTCGTTCCCCCATGGATAATTGGATAAAATATAAGAGATATTTGAGTACACATTGCACGGAAAATATTGCCTTGAGAACGCCTGAGGATATTGATGTGTCGATTAACGAATTTTCTGAACGCCTTAATCTAGCCGTACAACATGCCACCACTAGCCATATAAGATCCTGAAATGTGAGCAATAGAACATATTCGTTTGAAATTGAACAACTTCAAACAGAAAAAAGAAGAGTTAGAAGAGAGCGGCAACTTTGCAGGTCTCCCTGGCTTAAATGCAGGCTACGAGAGTGCATAACTCAGTTAAGAAATGTACTTCAAATCCAAAGAATGGCTTCCCTTAAAAATTATCTAGAAGGTCTTGATGGTAGCCCGCAAAGCGACTATTCTCTATGGAAAGCGACAAAAGATCTGAAAAGACCCGTAATAGGTAAGCCACCTTTGCGAACTTCAACTGGAGATTGGGCAAGAAGCGATTCCGAAAAGGGGATGTTGTATGTTAACCATTTGAGAAATATGTTTACCACAAATGATACATCGAGTGATTCAGCTGAACTAGCGTCATACGCTGTTAGACCGCCTATGTCTTTGAGCCTTTGTTTTCAAGATGTTGAAAATGTCATTTGTAACCCAAACCCAGTTCATCAAAAATTCAATAAATGTATATTTACATCTCTGGGTACGGAGAATATTAAAATACAAAAATATGTATGTTAATAAATAAAAATAAATACCGCTAGTTTAGACACAGCAAACGCTGTACAAACAATGTGGGCAATTAACAAAATGCATATGTGATTCAATATGAGATGAATATAGATAGAAAATAATTAAATGCTCGGTGGCTTAGTGGTCATGATACGTCATGTCCCGAGTTTAAATCCCAGTGGGTGCTGATGAGTAGTGTAGCGACTACGAAACAACTAGTTGTCCCCCAGCTAAAAATTTGATTATTATTTTTCTTGTCTTCTTCAATCAAAATTATTGATCACAGCAGATTTGTATTGTAAAAAAAAAAAAAAATCTTTCTTAAGAAAAAAACTTAAGAAAGAAAAAACCTGAACTATAACCCGTTGTACAAATGTACAAACCAAAAATTTAATTTAAAAAATTATAAAAGTTCATCGAGTATTATCCTGCAGAGTGGAAGGTGTCCATGATTACTATGATATCCAAACCAGGGAAGGATCCCACTAAAGTAGAATCATACAGACCAATAAGTCTATTGCCAACGATTTCAAAACTTTTCGAAAAATTGTTAATGGCGAAGTTGACTCCAATAATGAATGATGTAGGATGCATCCCGGATCATCAATTTGGTTTTTGGGCTAAACACAGCTAAATAGAACAAACGCATACACTAGTCAACGTCATAAGAGAGACTTCTGAAGACAAAAAGTATTGTTCAGCTTTATTCATTGACATTACCCAAGCTTTTGATAAAGTCTGGCACGAGGGATTAATTTACAAAATAAAATTGAACTTGCCTGCAAACACTCACAAGCTTCTGGAAAGCTACTTATGCGGCCAGAAGTTTGTTATCAAAAAAGGCGATTTTATAACCTACTTACAGCTAATCGAGGCAGGAGTTCCCCAAGGTAGCATTCTAGGACCTACTTTATATTTGATTTACGCTTTTGACATGCCAACTAGAGCCGGAATCCACATTTCAACTTTTGCAGATGACACAGCATTCTGCAGCGTACATGAAAACCATCAAGTAGCTTTGCGAAATTTGCAGGAGCATATTTCAATATTAGAGATGTGGTTAAAACTTTGGAAAATTAAAGTTAATAAACAAAAGTGTACTCACATTACATTCACACTGCGTAAACAAACATGTTCAGATATCCAACTTAACAATTCACCTATTCCGCAGCAAAATAAAGTCAAGTACCTTGGTATTCATCTTGACCGTAGGTTAACGTGGAAGTCTCACATTGACGCGAAAGTCACTCAGTTGAAATTAAAAGCAGCGCAATTAAATTGGCTTATGGGCAGAAATTCTACATTGAAATTAGACTGCAAACTTTTGTTATACAACGCAATACTAAAGCCTATATGGCGCTACTGTATTCAGTTATGGGGCGCCGCCTCAGCGTCAAACATTGAAAAAATTCAAAGGCGACAAAACAAACTTCTTTGAACAATTACTGCAGCACCATGGTAGGTAAACAACTCCCGAATTCAAAAGCATCTGTGTGTTCCACTGGTAAAAGATGAGTTTTCAAAGCATGCGACAAGGTATATCAGCAAATTGGAACTTCACCCAAACCCTCTTACACGAAACATACTTAATTTTAGTGGTCACACTCGGTTGAAGAAGGGATACCGTTGCCACCATCAGAGCGTTAAATAGGTGATTTTACCGATATAATATGCGCATAACAAAACTTTTTGACCAGCATTGGCTGGACTTAATTAATTTTATGTATTTAGTTTTAAGATTTGAATACTTATTGTTAGTTTGTGAAGATTCAGTAAATAAATGAATGGCAAAAAAAGAAAAAGAAAGTTTGTAAGTTCGCTTACGCGACATTTTCATGAAAAACCCGGCTTAGGCTATATCTCAGGTATATATGGACCGATATCGGAAATTTTCATTTTCCATATTTATATAACCTTATTTTATTACCAGAACTGCTTTTGAACAAAAAAAAAAAAGTATTTAAATTCGCTTACGCGACATTTATATGAAAACCCCTATTTGGGCTATCTAAGGTATATATGGACCGATATCTGATATTGACCGATATTTTTGCCTTTAAATCACCATGCTTAATAAGTGTGTGAAGTTTGAAGCAAAACAAACAATTTTTTTGCAAAAACTTCCATACAAAATTGCAAACAAATGCGGTTTTTCGGAATTTTGGATATATCTCAGCTATATGTGAACCGATTTTACTGAATTTCAATAGCAAACCCATTAATCGATAGGGTAAAGGAATGGTGAAAGAAAAAAGTTTCTAAGTCTAATGGTTTTTTCAGAAACGGTATTTCAACGGCGAACAGACGGACATCGCTTAATCGACTTTTCTATTAATTCTGATTCAGAATATATATACTTTATAGGGTCGCAAACTAAAATTGTAGAAATTACAAACGGAATCACAAGCTTATATATACCCTTTACATTATTGTGAAGGGTATAAAAAAAACAAAACCAAAAAACTCTAAAACTAATTAACAATATATACTTCTAACCACTACGATAGGTATTTCAATAGTTCGGTTTTAAAACTGTTTGCGTTGCTAATAACTTGTAACTTGACCAGGAGGTTGTGTGCTTTTGTTGAATTAGTGTACTTCCGCGAGCGGATTTTGCAAATTTAATTTTGTTGAAAAGGTGGACTCTCCGATATAATTATTCTATGTAAAAATATTAAGCATTTAAAGCTTAGGAGAGTTTTAAAACTCAGGTTGCTGATTAAATATGAATAGTTTGATATCGAATCTCGACGCTTTCTATCATATGTATATCTAGCAATACTATTGTAAGCAACACTGAGTTTTTTAAAATTCTTGGTATCACAATTTGCATAAATTTCGCATCCATGCAACAAAACAGGTACTAGATACGCTTTTGCCAGTAATATTCGTATTTCTAATGATGTACAGTACTTAACGGCCCATAAATTCCGCAACATTCCATATATGCGGCATACAACTGCCGTAATGTGGTTGGACCAATTTAGTTTGCTATTAAACACAACACCCAAGTTTTTCGAGTTATCTACATACTCAATTGTATTTGCGTTGATTTTAATGTTAATGTCAATATTGAAGGTCGTTCTACTTCAGGACAAAAGAATGCACTTTGATTTTGATGCGTTAATACAGAGCCCATTAGTCATGGCCCATATATTTATCCTAGATAAATCCTCATTAATGCAATTTACACATGAATATATGTCACTTTTTGAACTGCTTTTGTAAATTTGCACGTCATCGGCACACATTTGTATCTTGCAGTGATTTATTACATCCGGTAAATCGTTGATATACAGGCAAAACAGCAATGGTCCAAGTATAGACCCCTGCGGAACTCTTATCTTTAAACTTAGTGCATTTGAAAAATTGCCGTTCAAATATATCACTTGGGATCGATCGTTAAGATATGATTTTATAAGCTTGCATGCTGATTGTGAAAAGTAAAATAGTTTTTCAAGCTTTTTTGCTAAAATTGTATGATCAACCGAATCAAACGCTTTGCTGTGATCTAAAAGTACCAAAACGCTTATATTTATTTTTGTCGAGGTCAGTACTTAAGTTTTCTATCACATCCATAAGAGCCGTAGTACAACTTCTTCCCTTTACAAAACCAGATTGAACATTTGTTAGTAGCTTGTTATGCATTATGTATTCATTCATTTGACTTCTCATGATTCTTTCTAAGACTTTTGGTAAAAACGGCTGTATTGCAATAGGCCTGTAGTCATTATTTTGTTTAGGAATGGGAATAACTTTAGACATTTTCCAGGCTTCAGGAAATATAGATTTTGTAAGTATCGTATTAAAAATGTGGGAAATAAAAGGACTAAGTTTTGGTAAAACAACCTTCAGAAATATTGGGATTATTCCGTCCACGCCAACAGCATTCGACTTTACTCCAGTGACACTTGTTAAAACTTCGCATTCACTTACACAGCGGAAGCTAAACTTATGTTCTATAGGAACATAGCAGAGCTCATCATATGTGCTATATGTAGAAAAAGGAACATCAATATTGACAAACTTCTGATTTAGTTCATTTATATTAGCGTCAACCTCACGTATAGGAGATTGTCCGATACCAATTTTCTTTATCTCTTTCCACTTTGACTTGCCATCAATGGCCGAAAAAAATCTTTTTTGATAATAAGATCTTTTTTCTTTAAGTATACTTTTTGTGACTTCTTTTCTGGCAGTTTGAAATATGGTTCGAAGTTCAGGGGTTTTAAACCTTTTCCAACGTTCCGCTCTTCTATAAGTTTTTTGATACGGGATGTACATAAACCATGGTTGTTGATTTGTTTTTAATGACCTGGTTTTTAAGGGGACACATACATCAATTAATCGAGTATAATAAATAATCTTGTATAAAACGGAGTTGATCATTAACATCCTCAAAGGTGTAAACTTTGTACTGTAGTGCCATCACTACGTACTACCCAAATATACAGCTGTTGATAATTACAATATTTATACAACTATGTAAATAAGTAAAGAGGAATAAAATAAATGAAAATACGACCAGTCAGTCAGGCTGAGTTGAATCATAGAATGCATAAGATGTGTTTTAATTATTAGTCCGGCCCATCGTGTACAGAGGTAATATGGCGACCGTGACAGTGTCTTACTGTAATCAAGCAAAAAAAATGTGAGGAGATGAAAAAAAATAATATAAAAAGGCGAAAAAAAATAACTAAAGAATTAAAAATGAATAAATTAAAGAAAACAAAAACGCTATGAAATTATAAGTTGTAATAAAATTAAAGTATTTACAAAAATTAATAAGTAATTAATTTGAACTAATTGAAAAAATATCTACCAAGAAGAAAAAAAAACTTATTAAAAAAAAAAAAAACATCTAGATAAATACAAAATAAAAAGCAAATTTATGTCCCACAACGGCATAAGCGTACATACATAATTATTTGCAAGCCCTCTGATCTATTTTGTCAAACTATATACATGTACATATACATATGTTGTATGTATGTTGGGAAAGTAAAGTGAACAAACCTTAAATTAAAAACTACAAAAATCAGTGGTGACGGTACGGAAAATCACATGTAAGAAAAATGTACATACCTATAAACTCTAAAAAGCAAAGGAAAAACGGGAGAAGTAAGAATTAGTAAAGAAACAGTTACAAATAAAATAAAAACCAGACATCTGAAAGTTCAAAGTGAAATAAGTGATAAACAACTATCAAAACCGAACAGAAAGAAATATAGGAACTAACAAATAAAAACTCAACAACAAAAAAAGTTCCCGAAACACATTGTGAATGAACGCAAAATAAATACAAATAGGAAAAAATTAAAGAAAAATAACAAAGGGAAAAATACAAAATAAAAGGAAAAACAAAAAAAAATGGTTTCAATAAGTGTAAAGAATAAATGATACCCAAACAATATTAAGCAACTCAGCATATCAACGACAAACGAAACCATAATAACGCTTAACCAATCAAATAATAAAAGTGATTTGGAAAACTTAAGTTCGCATCGAACATACCTATTTTCTGTGCACGACATACATAATTACATAAGTAATACAAACACTAGTGGAAACACAATTTTTTTAAAATTAAAACAAAGACAAACACCAGCAAAATTTTATCAAATCATAATTATAACTTCATTATTATTAGAAGACAAAAGAATGTTGCAAATAAGGAAAAAAAAATTTGTGTGGTGAAAAGAAAAACGTGAAGACAAAACATAACCAAAATAACAATAGGAAAAGACATCTTAAAATAAACGTAATAAATACTGAGAAATGGAAAATACAAATGCCTACATACAGGAAAGTTGAAATCGTGAACGAGAACGATAAAAGAAAAGCAAAACAAAACAATATGCGGAGAATGAATGCCAACAAAACAGAGCAACGAGTGAAGAAGAACAAAAGAAGGCAGTAGCAGAATGTATTTAATAATTATTAATTTTTAATAAAATGTTATATAGTACTATGTGTATATAGGTAAATATAAGAAATTGGAAAATAATAACTATAAATATTTAATATCTTTAATTCTTTTTCTTTATATATTTATATTATTAAAATATTATATCTATGCTATAGTTGAAAAAAATTGACAATAATACGTGAATAAAAATTTAAAGAAAAGAGAAAAAAAAGAAAGTAGTTCACATAAAATTCATATATATTTTTTACATGCTTACAGAAATAGTTATTTTTTCCAGCTATTCACTCTAAAAAAATCTAACCGACAATACCAACAAAACCAGCAAAATTGTTTAAAAATGTATTATTTTTTTTAACTTCTTTTAATACGGCTCTCGTATATTTACCTTTATTGTGAATGATAAAAAAAAATTTTATGATATAATAGTACAAAAAAAATCATTAAAAGAGAATAATAGAAAACAACCCCTAATTTTTTTTTCACGATCTCTCATGCAGCTAAACAATTATAAGAGAATTATACAATATTTACTCCATTATTGAATTTTCTTTTTCTTTTATATTGTCATTTAAAGCTAAATTTTATACATAATCTCTTATAAATGCTTAAATGTCAGAATTTAATGCAAATAATTTCAAAGAATTATTACAGGAATTTCAAAACGTCGTGAAAAGAAGTTTACAAAATAGGCCTTTATCAACAAACATAGTTAAATTAAACGAATATAAAATACTACTAGTAGAGAAATATAATTCAATTATATCTTATGCGATATCTTGCTCAGAAAATCAATTGCCTTCTGACAGAGACAAAACTTTTTCAGCAGTTAACAAATGTAGGACAAAGTTAATAAATTGCATTCATAAACTCGGATACGAAATAGAAGACCCAGGTGACATAGAAACGTTAATACGAACAGAGGAAATATTTATGCTAAAGAGCGAACAAGATTCTAAAGTTGTTGAATCAGAATATATTGAAAATATTGTTAACGAAGACATTACAGAAACAGTGTACAAAATGGCAACAACGGAACAGAAAAGGGCTTACGTTACCATGTGTGGTTCAATAATTAGGGAAAACTACGATGGAAATGCCCTACAACTACAATCGTTTCTTGATAAAATCGCCCTAATAGAAGATTTAACGGAACCAAATTTACAGACCACATTTCTAAATTTCGTAAAAGCAAAACTAGAAGGTAAGGCACGCGAAGTACTACCAGATAGTATTAATAGTATAAATGACATTACAAATGCTTTAAAAAATAGTATCAAACCTGACAGCTCTAAGATAATAACTGGTAGATTAACAGCTCTTAGTGTTAGGAATGATGATTACACTGTATTTAGTAAACAGGCAGAATACCTTGCCGATGCATTGAAGCGTTCTTTGGTCATCGAAGGAATAACAAAGAGCAAAGCACACGAACTAGCAATAGAACAGACAGTCAAAGTCTGTCGGCTTAACGCTAAAACGGACCTCGTTAAATCAATTTTAGCTTCTTCGGTTTTCAGTGACCCTAAAGACGTGATATCTAAGCTTGTAGTAGAAGAAGCGAACGAGGTAAAAGAAAGAAATGTTTTTACTATTCATGATCAGAACAGGAACAACAACTCGTATCAGGGGAACGACTTTGTCCGTTTTCGCACTAATAGTTATTATCGTGGCAATAATCGTATCAATTCGTATAGGGGAAACAGTCGTAACAACTATCGGGGTAGAAATTATCCGGGCCAGACGAATCGTAATCCCAATAATCGGTACAGGAACAATTATCGGGGTAACAATATGAATAACTTTTCTCAGGGGAATAACCAAAGAGCCTCAGTCCGAACTTTAAACGGGGAAGTCCCTCAACAGGCGACGTTGAGGGAGAAAGAGGAAGAAAATTAATAACATTCGATCAACATTTACAAAAATCAGTTTACAGTTTCCGTTATAAAAATTTCTTGTCTAAAACCCGACCGAATCTTTAATAAAAACGAAATTATCAGTATTACTGGCATAACCTCAAATGCCATATTTACTTTAGGAACAATCTGTACAGAACTGATTATTTCAAATCATTTGGTTCAACAAGTTTTTCATATTGTTAATGATGACTTTAACATACCTACAGACGGCATTCTAGGTAAAGACTTCCTTAAAGATAATAAATGTATAATAAATTACAAGCATATGAATATTTCGTTAGTTAGTAGAGACGCAAGGTTAATAATACCGATTCAGTACGGAACACGCAACTTTACATGCATTATTCCACCCAGGTGTACAGAATTTTTCATTTGCAAAATATTACAAAAGCGATGTTTGTTGACTCGGATGAAGTAAGCAATGGTGTTTTCATAGGGAAAGGTGTAATAGACTCGAATAATCCAGTTGTCAAAATTATGAACACAACTAACGAGTACAAATGCATTCGAAATGATAGGCTTAAAATGGAAAAACTTAACAGTTACTACGTATATGCGGTGAATGAAAATAAGGTAAATGGTGAACGGATTGCAAAACTAAAGGATATATTAAAAGAACATATGCCCAAACATATATCTCCTAGTTTGATGCCCCTTTGCGAAGAATATGCTGACATTTTTGCCCTCGAGGATGACAAAATGACCGTTAACAATTTCTACAGCCAAAAATTGAGGTTAGCTGACTCATCACCCGTCTATATAAAAAATTATAGACTACCATATAGTCAAAGAGAGGAAATTAACAGGCAAGTGCAAAAACTAATGGATAACAATTTGATCGAACCTAGCAGCTCCAACTTTAACAGCCCTTTGATCTTAGTGCCGAAAAAAACCACAAATAATCAAAAGTCATATAGAATGTGCGTGGACTACCGTGCAGTAAATAAAAAACTTATAGCCGATAAATTTCCTCTACCACGCATCGGCGATATTTTAGACAATTTAGGCCGGGCCAAGCACTTTTCTATCATTGACTTATTTTCAGGGTTTCACCAGATTCCTCTGGACAAAGACTCACGCGACATTACCGCATTCAGCACCAATAAAGGTGCCTTTCGCTGGAGAGTACTGCCATTCGGTTTAAATGTAGCGCCAAACTCTTTCTCTAGAATGATGGCAATCGCTTTTTCAGGGCTCGAGCCAAACAAAGCTTTCCTTTATGTCGATGACATAATTATTGTCGGTTGTAGTACACGTCACCATCTTAATAATTTAAGAGACGTGTTCGAAACTCTGAGAAAGCATAATTTGAAAATAAATCCGCATAAATGCAATTTTTTCCGTCCCGAAGTGACATTTCTCGGACATAAATGTACGGCCAAAGGCTTGTTACCAGACGAATCAAAGATAAACCCAATAAAAAATTACACCACACCAAATGACAAGGACTCAGTCAGACGTTTCGTAGCATTCGCTAACTATTATAGGCGTTTTATACCCAATTTCGCTTCAATAGCAGCCCCTTTGAATAATCTGACAAAGAAAAATGTAAATTTTGATTGGAACGAACAATGTAACGACTCATTTCAGAAACTAAAAGTTACTTTGATGTCCCCGAACATTCTACAATTCCCAGATTTCACAAAACAATTTTTGATAACAGTGGATGCTTCAAAATCAGGCTGTGGTGCTATTTTAAGTCAAGACGGCAACGGAAATGACCTTCCTATATGCTATGCTTCGAAATCTTTCACTCAATCTGAGCAGAAAAAACCAATAATCGAACTCGAACTATTAGCAATACACTTCGCAATAAAACAGTTTCGCCCCTACGTTTACGGAATTCCTTTTAAAGTCAGATCAGACCATCGGCCCTTAGTGTATCTTTTTAATCTTAAAGATCCATCGTCTAAACTAACTAAAATACGCTTAGAACTTTCAGAATACGATTTTATAGTCGAATATGTCAAAGGAAATGACAATGTTGGTGCAGATGCACTTTCGAGGATTTCCATAAACGACCTAAAAAATGGGAATAACCAAGTATTAGCAATGACAACGCGTTCAATGTCAAGGAAAATGGAAACTAGAAAAACTGACGTTAATCAGCCCTATACAGATTCAAACAATTGTAAATTGCATGTTTATGAAAAGTTTTCTCACAATTTCAGTAAGAACATACCACGAATAAAAACGCAAATAATTAATTTTGATGAAAATAATAAATACTTAGTCATCAATATATATAAAAAATTTAAGAAACTGCTGACCGTTAATTTCGATTTTGTTAACGAGACATTAAGTCTAGACTTTCTGTTCTCGAGGCTACAATATGAGGCCAACAAAATCAACATTTACAGCGCAGAACTACAGAAAAACGATTTCCTTTTTACAATACAAGATTTTAAAACTCATGGTAATAAAACATTGCAAAATTTCGAAATAATTCTTACTGAACCAATTTTAATCGCAACAGACGAAGATGAAAAGCAAAATATCATGCAAATACATCACAACGACCCGATCCTTGGAGGACACTGTGGACAAAAAAAACTATACGCAAAAATAAGAACGAAATATTACTGGAAGCAAATGACCAAAGACATCGCAAAATTCGTTAAAAACTGTTTAAAGTGCAACCTTAATTTTTTTTTTTTTTTGAGCATTTTTATTTATTGAATCTTCAAAATGAACTAACAATAAGTATTCAAATCTTAATACTAAATTTAAAATTAAAAAAATATGATTCTTATGTCCGGCCAATGCTAGACAAAAAGTTTTATTATGCGGGAGCTATTTCGGTAAAATCACCTATTGAGCAATCTGATGGTGGCAGCGGTATCCCTTCTTTTAAGCCGAGTGTGGCCACCAAAGTTAAGTATATTGCGCGCAAGAGGGTTTGGATGAAGTTCCAGTTTACTGACATACCTTGTCGCGTACTTAGAAAATTCCTCTTTTACCAGCGGAACACTAAGATCTTTATGAATTCGTGAATTTTTCACGTACCATGGAGCTGCAGTAATCATTCGAAGAATTTTGTTTTGTCGCCTTTGGATTTTTTCAATGTTTGACGCTGAGGCGGTGCCCCATAATTGAATTCCGTAGCACCATATGGGCTTCAGAATTGCGATCCGTTTGCAATCCAACTTCAATGTCGAGTTTCTGCCCATAAGCCAATTTAGTTCCGCAGCTTTTAGTTTCAACTGAGTGACTTTTGCTTCAATGTGAGACTTCCACGTTAGCCTACGGTCGAGGTGTATACCAAGGTATTTGACTTCACTGTGCTGCGGAATAGGTGTGTTGTTTATTTGGATAGGCGCATATTTTTGCTTACACAGAGTGAATGTGACATGAGTGCATTTCTGTTCATTAACTTTGATTTTCCAAAGTTTTAGCCATTTCTCTAATATTGAAATATATTCCTGTAAATTTCGTGAAGCTAATTGGTGGTTTTCATGAACACTCAAAAACGCTGTGTCATCTGCAAAGGTAGAAGTGTGGACTCCGGATGTCATTGGCATGTCAGAAGCGTAAATCAAATATAAAGTAGGCCCCAGTACGCTGCCTTGGGGAACTCCTGCCTTGATTGGCTGAGTTGGGCTTATAAAGTCGCCTTCTCTGATAACAAACTTCCGCCCGTATAAGTAGCTTTCTAGAAGTTTGTGTGTATTTGCAGGCAAGTTTAGCTTTATTTTGTGCATCAAGCCGTCATGCCACACTTTATCAAAAGCTTGAGAAATATCAATGAATAGAGCTGAGCAATACTTCTTCTCCTCAAAGGTCTGTCTTATGACGTTGACTAGTCTGTGCGTTTGTTCTATGGTGCTATGTTTAGCCCGAAAACCAAATTGATGATCAGGGCTACATCCCACGCTGTTCAATATTGGACTCAACTTCGCCATTAACAATTTTTCGAATAGTTTTCAAATTGTTGGTAAAAGACTTATTGGTCTATATGATTCTACCTTTGTCAGGTCCTTCCCTGGCTTGGGAATCATGGTAATCATTGAGACCTTCCACTCTGCAGGATAATACTCAAGGCGTAAAATAGCGTTAAAAATAAAAAGTAGAACTCTTCTTGCTACACGAGGTAACTGTTCAAGCATTTTACCAGTAATTTGATCAATGCCTGGAGCTTTCCTGGGGTTTGTATTGCCGATACCATTTTCGACATATTGAAAATTAAGTCTCAAAGGCACAGGCGGTCTAGTAGCATATGACGGTAATTCCACTGTATTATTCGTTGAATCATTTGTAATAAAAACGTTCCTCAAATGATCGACATACAACATCCCCTTTTCAGAATCGCTTCTTGCCCAGTCGCCAGTTGAAGTTCGCAAAGGTGGCTTACCTATTACGGGTCTTTTTAAAGCTTTTGTCGCTTTCCACAAGGAATAATCAGATTGAGGAGTACCATCAAGGCTTTCCAGATATGTTTTAAGGGAAGCCATTCTGTGGATTTCGAGCAGATTTCTTAGCTGAGTTATACATTCCCGTAGCCTAGTCTTAAGCTGGGGAGATCTGCGAAGTTGCCACTCTCTTCTGACTCTTCTTTTTTCTGACAGTAGTTGCTCAATTTCAGACGAATAAGTTCTATTGTTCTCATTTCTGGATCTTATATGACTAGTGGTAGCATGCTGTACGGCCAGTTTGAGGTTTTCAGAAAAATCGTTAATTGACACATCAATATCCTCAGGCGTTCTCAAGGCGATATTTTCAGTACAATGTGTACTCAAAAATTTTTTGTACTTTAGCCAATTAACTCTATTGATGGTCAACGGGGAGTCAATATCTTGGGGGAACGAGACAGAGATTATAGTGGGTGAGTGATCTGATGACAAATCTAATGAAGGCTCCACTTGCATCCACTCTAAGGGAAAATTTTTCACAACTCCAAAATCTATAACGTCTGGGATCTTCCGTCGGTCTGACGGCCAATAAGTGGGGTGTCCGCTTGAAACCACATCTAAACCCATTTTGGAAATGGTGTCAAAAAGCACACGGCCTTTCGAGGTAATTAAACGTGATCCCCAAAAAGTGTGTTTAGCGTTATAGTCGCCAGCCGCTAGAAATCGAGGACCAAGTGATTTGAAAAAATGTGAATACTGATTTTCTGTTACTGAAAATCGTGGTGGTGAGTAAATCGAGGATATAACGATTTTATCATGAAAATAATCAAGGCATATATTTGTAGCTTGGAGATATTCCTCACGTGTCCCGTTCATTAGATAGTGCTTAATTCTGGTCTTTATCAAAATTGCCGAACCGCCGCAAGATCTTCCACGGGGATCTTTTGTGTCATATAATGTGTAGCCATTAATTTTTAAATAACTTTTTGGTTGTCAAATGGGTTTCAGCAATCATCATTATATCGATCTGCTTTTCCATAAGGAAGTGCTCAAGTTCATTTTTATGTTGGCGAATGCCGTTTGCGTTCCAGAAACATATTTTTAACCAATTCATTTTGTTAAAATTGCCTGCAAAATGGTGGATTGCATTTTCAGCATTTCCTGCATCATGTTCGTCATGGAAACCGTAAATGTATTTATAGATTGAACAAGAGTCTGCAGAGTTGCCTCAAGATTGCTAAAGTTTTGGTCGGAATTTTGAGGCTTGGGCTCCTGATTCAACTTTGGTTTATCGGATTTTACCACATTCGCATAAGAAATTTGTTGGGGGTTTTGCACATTTATATGGCTGGTTGGCTGGCGTACCTGGGGAAAATTGGTTGTAGAAATAGTGTTTGACTGCTGGGGTGGCATATTTAAAATCAATGGCCTATTTGTCATTGACCTCTTGAAGTGAGTGTAGACAGGGCAACCCCTGTAGTTTGCAGTATGGTTACCTCCACAGTTACTGCATTTTTTAACGCTCGCGTCAGTCTTAGATTTTTTGCACTGTGATGTACCGTGAAGTTCACCACACACAACGCAAACTGCGGGCAACTTACAATAGGCCTTAGTATGGCCAAATTCTTGGCAGTTTAGGCATTGAACGGGCCCTAAACGCTTATGAGGCTCCTCAACGGTAACCTTACGATGCAAAAGATATTTAAGATTGTAAATTGGATGCACTTCATTCTTTTTTAACACAACATCTCTTGGTTCCAATTCAACCCTAAACATGGGTTGAGGAATTTTTTCACGGTTTCTAATGTTTACTACATTTTTAATTTTAAAACCATAGTCTTCTAATCCGGTTTTGATATCATTCGTATCTACAAAAGGGTCAATCCCTTTTATAACGACCTGAATACCTTTGGCGCTTTTAAGCTGATATGTGTAAAACGATCGTTTCTCCTTCTCCAGAGCGTCAGACAATTTTCGGTATTCATTCTCGTGGTTGACCTGGATTTTGGTTTCATTGATGCTGCCGTGCTTAACCGATGTTACATTAAAACTGTCTTTGCCAATAGCCGTAATAAGTTGTTTTACCAACTCACTAGAGGTAGGCTCTCGCAAATATATTGGTGGCGGCTTAAAGGTCTTTTTAGGTATTGCTGGTTCATCAGTCTGAAGGATAGCAAACCTATTACTATCCATTGTCGTGGTGGTCTTATCATCTTTGGGTATTTTGGACTGAGATGACATTTGAGCGGATTTTGGGCTTCGCTGCCGTTTAACCACGGTTACATACCTGTCCATGCCTACTTGTGTTTTCGGCTTATCTGCAATAACTGAACTGTTAGATGGTTTGTCATCCGTTGTAACAACTATAAGTGGCGAACACGAGCGCGTGCGGTTTCTTTCGCTTAGCGACAACAGATTTTCCAATGATTTTTTCAAGGACTCCTCCTCAGAAATCCAAGCACTTTTTCTAAAGGAGCTGAGCTCTTTCTCAGAATTACATCTGATAGGTACACTCATGCAGTTTTTATTTAATTTTTTATTTTCCAGATTTTTTTTCCCACTGGGTACGTAATCTTCACGCACAATAACAACAACAACAATGCACTGCCATTTGCAACCTTAATAAAGTTAAACCGGAAAATATCGAAGAACTAGTACTTACACCCACTCCTACTAAAGCTTTTGACATTGTAGTGCTAGATACAATAGGCCCCTTGCCCCAATCAGGCCTCGGGAATAGATATGCATTGACACTAATGTGTGACTTAACAAAATACCTTGTCAGTATATCTCTACCTGATAAGTCTGCGCAAACAGTGGCCCGTGCTATATTTGAGGGATTTATTTTGATTTATGGAAAGATGAACACTATAAAAACAGACTTAGGAACAGAATTTAAAAATGAACTCCTAACTGAACTTTGCAAATTTCTCGATATTAAACTAAATTTCTCAACTGGATATCACCATGAGCCAATAGGTACGGTTGAACGAAACCATAGAGTTTTCAATGAATATCTCCGAGCATATATGAACGAAAATTCTTCCGATTGGGACACATACCTTAAATATTTTTCATTTTATCACAATACAACGACAAACACAGCTTTTTACAATAAATATACTCCATTTGAACTCGTATTTGGTAAACGTGCAGTCATGCCATATGAAAGTACTACCAACCTAGACCCTATTTATAACTTAGACAACTACTATAAAGAAGTAAAACACAGACTCCAAAAAACACATATAATTGCAAGACAACTGATTGATAAGAGCAAAGATAAAGCAAAAAAATATTATGACAGATTTTCAAAACCAATAAATTTAGAACTCAATGATACTGTTTTGTTAAAGATAGAGCCCTATGACAAACACAGGAGTATCTATGAAGGCCCATACATCGTAAAGAATATAGACAATGCTAATGTAACAATTTATAACGAGAAAACAAACAAGCAAAAAACGGTACACAAAAACCGTATAAGAAAATACTGAGGATACAAATATGTATATATTTATATAAATACAAACCTTAGTATTTAGAAAAAAAAAAAATAATAAAAGAAAGAACCAAAATTTTACATAACAATTCAAATTTTTTTTTCTCGAATTTGTAAAGAGAAAAAAAAGAACTCAAAAGGAGACAAATTTATAATCCATATTCTTTTTGATTAACTACAAGATATTTTGTAAATTTATTTATCTAACTTTTTTTAACAAAATTTATTTCACGAAAATATATAACTTTTGTATTCACGAAAACCTAAACCAGTTTTCCTATTATTAAAATTCAATAATTACACACCTATAGCAAATAATCTTTTAGCACACACAAAAAAAAAAAAAACAACCGATATTTTATATTTATATACTTATATATATATATATTTTTTTTTTTTTGTTGCATATAATATAATATATCTTGCAAAAATTTTATATGATATTGTACAGAAAAAAAAAAAACAACTCAACAATTGTAAAGTGAAAACGTTTTGCTTTCATTAACACGCTAATTTATAACTACCAAACAATTCAAAAAAAAAAAAAAAAAACAAAAAAACAAAAAAAAAAAAAAAAAAAAAAAAGGGGGAAGGAAAAGAAACCAAAATGAATTTGTTTAGTTATTGTCTAGAATTAATAAGATCAAATCAAATAGGAACATATTAATGTTTTAGATACAATTACATAAGAATAAAAACAAAAAAAAAAAAAAAACAAAAAGAGGGGAGGTGTAGTGCCATCACTACGTACTACCCAAATATACAGCTGTTGATAATTACAATATTTATACAACTATGTAAATAAGTAAAGAGGAATAAAATAAATGAAAATACGACCAGTCAGTCAGGCTGAGTTGAATCATAGAATACGTAAGATGTGTTTTAATTATTAGTCCGGCCCATCGTGTACAGAGGTAATAGTACCAATCGATATTTTCCCAGTGTAGATTTAAGAGATTGTAATCCAAGTTTCGAACATCTCTGTAAGTAAATGGCGTAGATTATTTGTCTATACGTAAATCATAAGTTATGAGAAGGAGATCATGACTGGAGAAAACAGGTGTAGAAAGTTGATCATATAGTATTACTTTATCTATATTATTAACGAATACCAGGTCTATAAGGCTATTAGAGGACCCGCTATAGTGTGTTGGTGTGGTTGTGTTCACAGGCTTGAGACCTAACGATATCATAGGATCAATTAAGGGATTGTTAGTCAATAAATTATTGTTAAAATCGCCAAGAATAATGATGTCTTCATACTGAATAGATATATTTTCTAAGATACTCATAATCGAATCGACTCTTATATCCCTATGTGGTCTGTAAACAGTTCCCACTAGTATTTTTTCCTTCAGTTTTGTTGAAATTTCAATGAACAGGTATTCGATTTCACTTCCAATCAACCTTTCAAGCCTTACTATACAATTAATACCATTTCTTACATATATTGCTACCCCGCCTCCTTTTGCTCTGGTTTCTGCTCCGTGCACCATTCCTCTTCTATCTGCGCGATGAAGTTTAAAGCCATGCAGGTTATAAATTGAATCATAAATATCAATTGAAAACCAAGTTTCGGAAATGCAAATGATGAAAATAAATACCTGAATTCGTCCATTTTTGTGTGCAAACTTTGTGCTTAATATGTACTATATTAAGTCCTACTCTTTGCTTTGCCAAAACCCTTATCATGTTAAAAGCACTGTCTTTGGAAAAATTATTATTATTTGAGAGCAACATTATATACGTGTATACTGATAGCAACGCAAGCAGTTGTTTTATAAAAGATTATACGCGAGAAGAAATTATAAAATGAAATAGAGATTATAGATATAAATTTTAAATACTTAATACAATTGTAACAATTATTTGCTACTTTAGAAAACATATAACAAAAATGCTTGACAAATAGGTGATTATTTTTCAGTTGGTGTATTGGACATATCAGCTCGACTTTCACGAAAGTGCTCATCCCCATAGTGGTTCGGAAATAACTGATCAAGGCGCTCAATTTCGTCTATCTGCATCAAATCATCATTAGGTTGTCTTCTGACATACACAATACCGCGCATGGTAAAAGCGCTGCATATAATCTTCTGCTTCTTTAAACGAATAGCAGTACGCAGAATGTTGTAGTCATGTTGCGTTAAATTTTCGTTTACGTAGAATTTATTAACGGAATTCATGCTGGTATCTCTAAGGCTTTCTATACTCTGCTAGAGATTTAAGAAAAAAAAGTTTGTCAAACACAGACCACATCTTTACGATTATAACGGCATCCTTTGAATTACTTTTGTGTTTGCTGTTGTGTTTTATTAACCAATGGATGGCTATTATGCTCGGCATGTTTTTTTTCCTAATTCGATTATTTATTGTATCTTCTAAAAGAACTAACAATAAGTATGCAAACCTTAAAACTAAAAATTAATTAATTAATTAATATAAAAAAAAATTTTATAATATTCAAAATTTTATTTACTTAGGTCCAATGCTAGACGAAAAGTTGCTTCTTGCGTGTATTTTATTGGTAAATCGCATTTCCAAAGTTCTGATGGTTGCAAGGGTGACCGTCCTTCTCAGTCAAGTGTGGCCACCAAAGTTAAGGATGCTACGTGCGATTTTGAAAATTCATCTCTCACTAAGGGTACACCTAGATCTTTGTGAATTCGAGAGTTTTTAACATACCATGGAGCTGTACGGAGAGTTTTATTCTGGCGCTTTTGAATTTTCCCAATCTTGGATGCAGAGGCGGTACTCTACAATTGAATTCCGTAGCTCCATATTGGCTTTAGGATAGAATTTCTGCTGATGAGCCAATTTAGTTGCTCCGCTTTTAATTTCAACTGAGTGAATTTAGCGTCAATATGCGACTTCTACGTGAACCTACGGTCGAGATGAATAGAAAGGTATTTGACTTCATTGTGTTGCGGAACAATATGGTTGTTGATTTTAATAGCAGAACAGGTTTTTCTACGTAGTGTGAATGTAACATGGGTACATTTTTATTCATTTACTTTGATTTTCCAAAGTTTCAGCCATTTCTCCAATATAAGGATATGTTCTTGCACATTTTGTGATGCTACTTTATAGTCTTCATGGACACTGATGAATGCTGTATCATCTGCAAAAGTTGAAGTGTGAATTTTGCAGCTCGTTGCCATGTCTGAAGCAAAAATCAAATATAAAGTTGGACCCAATATGCTACCCTAGGGAACTCCAGCTTCGATTGGTTGCGCAGAGCTTTTGAAATCACCTTCCTTAACAACGAATTTCAGGTCATATAAGTAGTTCTCTAACAGCTTGTGCGTGTTTGCAGGCAAGTTAAATTTTATTTTATGAGTTGAGCTTTCGTGCCACACTTTGTCAAAAGCTTTGGAAAAGTCAATGAATAGAGCTGAGCAATATGTTTTATCTCCGAACGCGTTTCTGATAACATTCACCAGCCTGTGTGTTTTTGTTCTATGGGGCTATACTTAGCCCTAAAACCGAATTGATGTTTAGGAATACATCCTCCTTCATTCAAGATTGGGGTCAACTTCGTCATTAGCAATTTCTCGAATAGTTTTGAAATTGTTGGCAATAGACTTATTGGCCTATATGACCCAACTTTTGTAGGATCCTTTTCTTGTTTGGGTATCATAGCAATGACAGACACCTTCTACTCAGTATGAAAATACTCAAGACGTAAAATGGCATTAAAAATAAAAAGGACGATTCTTTCAGCTACTCGGAGCTACAAGCATATTGTTGGTAATTTTATCAATACCTGGAGCTTTTCTGGGGTTTAAGTTAATAATAACACTCTCGACATCTTGAAAACTAAGTCTAAAAGATATGGGAGGTCTAACGGCATGTGGCGGTATATCAGCTTCATCATTCAGTCCGTCAATAGCAAACAATTGGTTAGCGTACAGCATCCCCTTTTTGGAATCTCTTCTGGTGCAGTCCTCAGTTGGAGAATGCAAGGGTGGCCTAGCGCTAACGGGTCTGTTGCTGCTTTCCACAAAGAATAATCGGATTGACGACTACCATCGTGGCTATCCAAATAATTTGTGAAGGAGCCATTCCTTGAACTTCAAGCAAATTTCCTAGTTGACTTATGCATTCTCGAAGCCTACCTTTAAGCGGGGGAGACCTGCGTACTTGCCATTCTCTTCTGATTCTTCTTTTTACTGAGACAAGGTGTTCGGTTTCAGAAGAACAAGTTCTGCTATTCATTTTTCTAAAATTTGTAGTGGTAGCATGTTGCACGGCTTTTATAATATTTTGGGAAAAATCATTAATTGACTCATTAATGAAAGCTATTTATATTGTCGCCAATTTATAATAAAAGAAGGCGATTTCATAAGCCCCGCCCAGCCTATTGAAGCTGGAGTTCCCCAAGGCAGCATATTAGGGCTATCTTATATTTGATCTACGCATCTGACATGCCGACAAGCACCAACATTCACACTTCAACATTTGCAGATGATACAGCATTCCTTAGCATACATAGTAACCACCAGCAAGTATCAATAAATTTACAGGAACATATCGACAAACTAGAGAAATGGCTCAAGCTTTGGAAAATCAAGGTTAATGAACATAAGTGTGCCCATGTTACATTCGCACTGCGTCTAGGAACATGCTCTCCCGTTACTATTAACAATTAGGTAATTCCTCGGTATTCATCTTGACCGTAGACTAACATGGAAGACGCACATCGACGCAAATGAAATTGAAAGCGGTGCAAATTAACTGGCTAATAGACAGAAATTCGACCTTGAAGCCTGATTGTAAACTTTTGCTTTACAACTCGATTCTAAAGCCAATATGGTGCTATGGGTTTCAATTATGGAGCACAGTCTCGGCATCCAACATTGAAAAAAGTCAAAATAGAATACTCCGTAGAATTACAGACACTCCATGGTACGTTAAAAACTCACGAATCCACGCAGATCTGAACGTACCTTTTCTGAAATCTGAATTTGTGAAGTACGCGACAAGATATATTAACAAACTTGAATTCCATCCAAATCCTCTTGCAGTTAATATTCTTAACTTTGGTGGTCATACCGAAGGCGAATTAAGTACCAGGTGGCTTTATTAGAACAACAATACAACAACACAAAAAACAACATGTAGTTCGCCCTTTCGAACATTACCCATGTGTCAAAAACATACTTAATTCGCCTTAAAATCTACTGAACAAATCAGTATTGCCGGAAACGTAAATTAATTTTCAAAAATTACATAAAATTCGAAGAATTATCATTTTTTGCCACTTTTGAATATATTAAGGTAAAAATTTTTTTTCGCAAACTTAAATTATTAAAAACTGGAAATTAGAAATGTGTATGTACGTACATAAGGAAATTATTTACTACATTGTTATATTTTAATAATTTTTGCAGCTTGAGTGGAGCTCGCTATCAGTTCTAAAGTTAATAGAATTATTTAAGCTCGAACCGTGTTTGTACAACACAAAAAATCCCTTGTACCATAATAAACATGCACGAGCAGACGCTTTGGAAGGTATGGCAAGGAAGATGGCCAGCATACTGCCTGGAGTTATACCAATGGATATAAGGATAATAATATTTATATATTTTTATGTATTGTGTATGTGGGCATAAATATAATTGCTAAAACTATATTTTAGACAAAATTAAACTACCTACGTTCACAATACGGAAGGGAGCTGTTAAGAGAATCAGAATAAATAAAAAGTTGAGTAGGCACCGATGATATCTACGTCCCCTCTGCCTATTGGTTCGAGCATCTTCATCTTATAAAAGATTTTGTTCGTGCTCGCAAAGGAAGGTCCAATATTTCTCAGGTAGGATATAAAAAGTGTTGCATAAAGAGTTATTGTATATTTAAATCTACCCTTTTGCATTTTTTTACAGATTTTAGATGATATTTCACTTTCTGAAACTGACGAACAGCCATCATCATCAAAGCGACATCAGGTAAATACAAAATCTAATTAATTGAGTATTATTTATTTGAATAAGGGCATAAAACGTCCACAACATATTGCCGTATAACAATTATTTCGTGATTATTTTATAAAAAGAGTAAAATTTCAATTTTTGTGTAACTACCAATCAATTTAGAGCCAAGAAGAACCAATTACTTCGTTCTTTCGAGAATTGCAAGGCTAAGATAAGATGATAATAAAATAAATAGTAAAATAAATAAATAATTAATAAAAATAAATAATTAAAAATCGCAAATAAATCAAAAGATATATGAATTTGTAAAGCGAAATTATTTAGTTTTTATTTGTATTCCACACTTGAAAAACATTTGAGAAATACATTTGGAATCAAGTTGAGAATAAATGAATTTAAATTCAAATCAGTATCAAACGTTCGTTGTTTGAGAAAACGTTTGATTTCAAACCATTCTCAAATTGAAATCAAACCTTAGTGTTTGCTGGGTAGTTATAAGTATGTAACATACATACATATCAAGATATGTATGCACATACATACATATATTATTAACTTTAATACTGATCATTTCTTTCTTATTTATATACGTATGTACTTATACATTAGGTTGAACCTGTAGTGCAATTCACTAACCTGTTTTAACGCTAATAAAACTCGTTTAGAGAAATTAACACTAGCGCTGGGGTTTTCGCGACTCTATAACAGTTTTTAACACTATTTGTCTTCGTTTTAAATCAGCTGTTTTTATAGCCTGACTGATTAGCGTTAACTAAACACCAATTTTTTGTGGTGTTTATCTTAACAACAATGTCGTTAAAACTTCTACTAGAATAACTTCACAGTATTTGGTATACGACTTGTCAGAAGACTACAACAGTCGGTCGGCGTGTTCTCCGTGAGAAGAACTTATCTTATTTATCAAAAAATTTTTAAATAACAAACATATAAATAGTTTTACTTACCCTAAACATGGAATTATTTGCAAATTTGTTTGTTTTTTTTCTGTTCCTCTTTGTGGTTTTCTTTATTTTTAACAAAGCTGCCACATTATTTCAAATATTTTTAACATACAACCAGAGGTGTTAAGAATAAGTTAGTGAATCACATAAGCGTTAGCGCAAACCACAATAGCTCGCGTTAAATTATGCTCTTTTAAAAGCGTTAAAAGTTAGTGAATTGCACTACTGATGTATCATTGACAGAATCAGAGGATTTAACACCAGCAAAAAAGAGCAAGTCCAATTCTGCGGAGTCTTCTAAAATTTGCTACTGATTTTTTGCAAAAATTGACCGAAGCTGAAAAATGTGATAAATTCACACAAGGTTTAATAAGTTTTATTTCTTCAAGTATAATTGAAATAAAAAATAAAAACCTTAGAGATGAAGTTTCATCAAAAATAATGGTCTTGCTTTTTGAATGTATGAAGAGGCAACGGGAGTTAGAACCATAATCAATAAAAAGCAGTTATTCATTTCTAGTCCTAAACATCGTTACCTTGAAGTACAAACAAACGTCCAACTGATTTTTTACAACATTGTTTTTTCATATTTAAATATAAGACTCTATGGCTGTAAATCTTTTTATTATTATTATAATAGTTATAATTTTGTTTTTTATTATAATACAATAAGAATTTTTTGAAAGTAAAACTTTCAAATTAAAAAATAGGTAATAAGAAATTAAATATTATAAAAGTAAATTTTATATTTTTTTAATATAAACTTATAAATAAAAATATTTTTGAAATTAATTGAATCAAAAAATACGAAATAAAAGAAAAAATATATTATACCCAGATCGTTTTATTTAAAGTTTTTGAATGAAAAGATAAGTAAAACATTTTTATTTTAATTTTTTCTCAAAAAGAAATTCAGACTTACATACATATTTATGCATCTAGTTCATTCATGCATATATCAACTAGAAATTAAATCTCTCTATAGATTCTTCCTGCCAATCTAGAATGTCAACATTATTGAAATAATCTCTATATTTATCTCTTACTCCAGACGCATCGTCTGAATATCTGTTTCCTATACACTTTTCCAAACGGGTAAAGTTAAGGTTTTCAGATAGATTTTCGAATTCCTCATTTGCTTTAATGAGGTACATAGTTCTGAAGTGTGCACGCCGCTAATGTAATTAATTCAACTTTTTCAACACTTGATGTTTTGATCGGTTTTTTAAAAATTTGGAATCTTGATGCGAGAATTCCAAAAGCGTTCTCAACCACGTGTCGTGCTCTTGATAAGCGATAGTTAAAGATTTTATTTTCAGTTAACTGCCTTTGACTGTAGGGTTTTATAATTCTCGAAGTCAAACGAAAAGCATCGTCTGATACAAACACATAAGGAACCTTTAAGATTTATAATTTTTTTTATAAAAATGAATTTAGCATATATGGTTGTATATAAACACAAAAATATATAGTTGTACATAAACACCCACATTTTTAAACATATCGTCAAATAAAATGCAAAATAACGTAAAAAATTTTAAAGAGTCGAAATCATTTTAAATGTGTGCATACGTACATACATATGTAAATGTTTTCATACTCGTGCTCATAAAAGTAATATGAATTAGTGTAATAAAATCATTATTATATTTTTTAATGAGTGTAATAAAATCATTATCATATTTTTTTTTAATGTACACATATACATATTTATGTAATTATAACTAAATACCTTCATATCTGTATTTGGAAGTTCTTCATCATCGGAGAAATGAAGAAGATTTTGTTTGATGGCATCTCCAATGTCGGAGACATTGAATGCAGCAGTATCATTAGCTCGTCTATTTGTTCCAACATCCACCATAATAAATTTACAGTTTGCATCTACCACCGCCAATAAAATTACACTATTGAATCCTTTGTAATTATAAAAATAGGATCCTTCAGATGATTTCGGGCAAAACGCAATGTGCTTACCATCTAAAGATTTATATTATAAATATTTTTGAGAGGAATAAAGCAATCATACTTTACCAATAGCTCCAAGGCATATGGGAAAATTCCATTTACGATTAAATTCATCAGCTATTTTTTTCAACCAGCTGCTGTTTTACATGCCTTGAAAACAAGATTTGTTTTATAAACTTCGCTAGATTTTCGCGTTTTCAATAATAATCTTACTTTTAGATGATTTTCACTTAACGAGCTACATATAGCTCGCAAAGTTTCTGGAACCAATTCAGAGATCAATGAAACAGATACTCGAAACCCATATGAACGGTCTTTATAAGTATTCCCCGTCGCCAAATATCTAAGCGTGATCAAAAACCTAAGCGAAATACCAGCATGAGAAATGACAAAATGGAAACATGCCTTATAAATCTTATATAAAAAAAAATACATACCTTGTTGTAGCTGAAACGAATTCTCTTAACACTGTTATTTGTTTTGTGATAAGTGGGCTAACAACCTGTAACAAGCTCTCGAATGAACTTTTTGAAAATCTACAAAAATTTTCGAAACTTTTTGGGTCTTCCAATTGCAATTCCTTTATTGTAATATGTGTAAGGTCCTTTCCGAAATAGCGCCGGAGAAGCCATTTACGGCTCCAGTAGCGTTTGGCAGATCGTCCAGCATACGTCTTGTCACCATATTTTTTAAAGATTATTACCGCCATCACAACTCCAACCAAAATTTTTTTATCAAATTTTCTTTTTAACATGTTTAAAATTGTTTTAATTTCTTTTTTTTCGCACAATCACAATTTAAAACAAACAAAAAACTTATTGATGTTGAACAGCTATTTATTTTCTACACGTATTTTCATGTGTGATGGTGTGAAAACAAAATGTAATGGTACGTTAGATTTTTTGACAGTCGCAACAAATATCATTAGATTTTTGTCTCACAAAATCCAATCAAAATCTTAAGACTTGTATGATAGTCTGAAACGCCCTTAACAACAATGAAGAATTTTCAATTGATAAATATATTGCCTTAACAATTTTGAATAAAAATACAGAGCAAAATATTATGATGCTGTTGAAATTATGTAAAAATTTAATTGCACAAAAATGATCAGAAATTTTGCTAGGCGGCAACGCTGAAATAAAATGTATTCAAATTGTGTATCTATTTTCAAAAACACGATTAACCCATTACTGTCGACATAAAACTGGAAGCAATCATTAACAAAAAAGCTTGTTTGTTATTAGATTAAAAACTTTTGATAAATATATATATATATATATATATATATATATATATATATATATATATATATATATATATATATATATATATATATATATATATATATATATATATATATATATATATATATATATATATATATATATATATATATATATATATATATATATATATATATATATATATATATATATACCAATAAAAATTATAAATAGCTTGTTTTCTATGTTTCCCAGCTATCTATATGTCGACATTTCATAGGAACGTGCGATGATAACAAACTTTTTTTTGCTCAAAATGGAAGAGCTTGACTTGTGGTTTCAATAAGACGGTGCCACATGCCACACAGCACGCGAAACAATGGACCAATTGAGAGGCGGGTTCGGTGAACAGTTTATTTCACGCTTGGGACCAGTCAATTGGCCGCCCAGATCGTGCGATTTAACGCCTCTAGACTATTTTTTGTGTGGGGCTATGTTAAGGCTAATGTCTATAGCGACAAGCCCGCTTCGATTGCCGCACTGGAAGCCAACATTGCCAACATTATTCGTGAGATACCGGCCGAAATGTTGGAAAGAGTATGCCAAAATTGGACTAAGCGGATGGACCATTTGAGGCGCAGCCTCATATATATATATATATATATATATATATATATATATATATATATATATATATATATATATATATATATATATATATATATATATATATGTATATATATATATATATATATATATATATATGTATATATATATATATATATATATATATATATATACATATATATATATATATATATATATATATATATATATATATATATATATATATATATATATATATATATATATATATATTGCCTAATGTTTAACTGTACTAAGTTAAGTATAGCAGCACCAAATGGGTTAAAATTTGTATAGAGGAAACAGGAAATGGTGCGCATGAAAATGTTTGAAAAAATATGAAAACATAAACAAATTTTGATAGTTCGGTAAAATAACAGCTGTCGATCAGCTACGCTAACGAGGTCACCTGGTACTTAATTCGCCTTGGGTCATACCCGTCTGAGAAGGAGGGATACTTTGGCTACCATTAAAGCTCTAAACAGATGACTGAATTCTGAAATAATATTCGCATAAAAATAAATTTTTGTCCAGCACTGGCAGGACTTTAATCAGAATTTTTTTTTTTAGTATTAAGATTTGAATACTTATTGTCATTACATTTTTTATGTAGATTGGCTAAAATATATAAATAAAATAATAAAGTTAAAAACAAAAAATATTGACTCATCAATATCCTATGGAGTTCTCAAAGATATTTTTTCCGTGCAATGAGTACTTAAATATTTTTTATATTTTAGCCAATTCACTCAAGACTGGAATACACTTATGTCGTTAAATGGGGATTCAATCTTCTGGGGGAAACATATAGAGACAATAGTAGGTGGGTGATCGGAGAACAAGTCCAATGAAGACACCACATGCATCCAATCTAAGGGGACGTTTTTTACGATTCCAAAATCAATAACATCTGGGATCTTTCGCTGGTCAGGTGGGCAATAGGTGGGACACCCGCTGGAGATTACATCTAAACCCAATTTAGATATGGTATCAAAAAGCACACGACCTTTCGGGGAGATTAATCTTGAGCCCCAAAATGTGTGTTTAGCATTATGGTCACCAGCACCTATAAATCTGGATCCAAGTGATGTAAAAAAATTTGAGTATTGGTTTTCTGTAACTGAAGCCGAGGCGGAGAATAAATCGATGAAATTACCAACTTACTGCGAATGTGTTCAATACAAATATTTGTTGCTTGAAAATATTCTTCACATGTCCCATGTAACAAGTAATGTTTAATTGTATTTTTAACTAGAATATCTGAATCTTCCACGTGGATCTTTAGTGTATATAGTATAGAGCCATTTATCCTGAAATAACTTTTTGACGTGTGAGTTTCAGTTTTTTATGTTGGCGTATGCCGTTTGCGTTCCAGAAACATATTTTTAAATAAATATTTTTTTAGAATAGCCTGTAAAATAGTTGATTGCATTTTTAGCATTTCCTGCATCATAGTGGTCATAGAAGCCGTAAAAGTGTTTATTGATTGAACCAAAGTCTGCAATGTGGCTTCAAGGTTGATAAAATATGGGTCGGGCTGTTGAGACTTGGACTTCTGATTCGCGTTTGGCAGATTAGTCTTAAACACATTGGCATAAAAAACTTGGTTAGAGCTTGGAACATGTATTTGGGTTGTTGACTGACCTGCTTGAGGAAAATTGTTGCTTGAAATGAATTGCGATTGCTGGGACGGCTTGGGAGGAGCTAATGATTTATTTGGCATTGAGCGTTTGAAGTGGGTATAAACGGGGCAACCCATGTAATTAGCAGTATGATTGCCTCCACAATTACTACATTTTCTTACATTTGTGTCAGTTTTTGATTTGCTGCACTGTGATGTGCTGAGGTATCTTTTCTCGGTTTCTGATGTTAAGAACATTCTTAATTTTAAACCCTTTCTTCTCCAAACCAGTTTTAACGTCATCAGGATCTACGCCAGAATCAATGCCTTTAACAACAACTTGAAGGCCTTTCGCACTTTTAAGCTGATAAGTATAAAAACTCTATTTTTTTTTCTCCAAATCGTCTGTCAATTTGCGGTAATCATTTTCATGAATTACCTGAGTTTTAGTTTCTTTAATATTTCCATGCTGCACAGATGTTACGCTAAAGGTATTGTCACCTATTACGGTAATAAGTTTGCTGACCAGTTCCTTAGATGTAGGCTCTTTCAAATAAGTTGGAGGAGGTTTAAACGATTTTTTTGAACTTGTTGGCTCATCCGTTTGGAGAATAGCAAATCTATTATTATCAGAAGGCTTACCGGGGTCCTCATCTTTAGATATTTTTGACTTTGATGATAATTGAGCAGATTTAGGGCTTCGTTGCCGTTTCAAAACGGTGATGTATTTATCCATGCCTACTTGGGTTTTCGGCTTATTGGCGTTAGTTGAAATAGAAGATGTTTTTTCTTCAGATGTTGCAAATATATTTGACGAACACGAACGCGTGCGGTTTCTTTCTCTTGTAGAAAGAAGATTTTCTAACGATTTTTGTAAAGATTCCTCTTCAGAAATCCAAATGTTTCTAGTAGTTGAGCTAAGCTCTCTCTCAGAATTGTATCTGTTAGGTACACTCATGCGGTTTTTTTTTATTAACAATTTAAAAATGAATTTAAAAAAATGTCACAAAATATTTATTTTATATAAGATCACTCTTTTTACCTACTAAGGTTTTATTTTACTACTTTTCGATCAAAAACTAACACGTCCGCTCACTATCGAAATCACACAATGAATGCAAGATGTAGCGCCAATTATGGTAAATTTTTCCCGCCCACTAACAAATGATATTGTCAGACGCCTTTGACAGAATGCGTACCACTATTTTGTTTTCTGTCCCATATAATGGCACGGTTAAACTAAATTGAAATGTTTATATTGATCTTATTACATATATATATATATATATATATATATATATATATATATATATATATATATACTTTTATATATATATATATATATATATATATATATATATATATATATATATATATATATATATATATATATATATATATATATATATATATATATATATATATATATATATATATATATATACTTTTATTTATTTATTAACTTACTTTTCGATTCTGCTAATACCCAACAAATCCTTAAATGCCAAAAAGATTTTGCTTAATGTCAAACTGGGTAATCCTTGTCCCAAATAGCGTGCAAATTTGAGCTGTTCGGATTTTGGTAAGCCGTTGTCCTGTAAATCCAAAAAGGGTCTATGGTCGGCCACTTTATATTCCTGTTAAATGAAACAAAAATTTAATACATTTTCAAGAATAAAATCACTTTATCAAAAATTATATAATGTGAATATATTATTCTGTGTGACGTTTTTTTCTGTTAAAATGTGTTTTTTTGCTCACATTGCAAAATCGGTTGAAATTTTCGATGATTATATACTTTTCATAATACGTTACAGTTTGATTTGTTTGAATACCGAACTGTTTTAATAATTCCTGTTTTTTAGGTGGTAACCTGGCCATTTGTGTATTTATGCCATCCTCAATACGATGGGATTCATGCACGTCAAAATTCTCTGTGATTGTTAAATTTTCCAAAGAACGTGTATTCGCCATTTGGGAGTTTGTTTGATGAAAGTCCACCAAAGAGGTTTGCTGAGAAACTGATGGGATATTCAAACTGCTGTTCAAAATTGAAGTTGCTGTAATTGTTGGTGCAGTTGTTAGGAAATCCATGCTGTCATTCGATTGATTGTTTATAATATTTTTCAGATCTAAAATTAAAAATCCATATATAGTTTCTTTCTTTACTTTAAAAAAAAAAAAAAAAAAAATAAATAAATAAATAAATATATATATATATATATATATATATATATATATATATATATATATATATATATATATATATATATATATATATATATATATATATATATATATATATATATATATATATATATATATATATATATATATATATATATATATATATATATATATATATATATATATATATATATATATATATATAGCACGGACTTCTGCTTATCAGTAAACTTTATGATAGCATTCCATCGAATGCCTATTTTAAAGAAGATATTATGAAATTTAAAAGAATTTACTCTTATAATAAATAATTATTTCTACAAGAATGACCCAGGATGCAGAGACAAAACTAATGCACGTAATCTTGAATATTCTTCATTTATTAAAATAAGCAAAAACCGAGCATGAGCACCACAAATATCGATGCATACGTTATGTCGCTAGAATTTTGGTTTGCTGCCTCGGTCATACAGCGTGACCAACTTAAATACAATATCACAAAGGCACAAGTTCCGCCGCAAAAATTAGGTGAGCTGCGTTCCGGAATTGATGCGACGCCACTACAGAATAAATATGAATACATAAAGGATAAGCTATTAAACCATTTTGCGGACAGCCAACAACGAAGCCTGCAACGTGTTTTGTCAGAAATGCCTCTAGGGGACTTAAAGTCATCACATTGATGAAATGCGACGGGTTGCGGGGACCGCACTAAGTGCAAATATCTTAATCGATTTATGGGCGGCACGCTTACCATCACATGCTCAAGCTGCTGTAATTGCATCTAAAGTTGATATTTCCGACAAAGTAACTATTGCAGATGCAATTGTTGATTCTCTCGGTTTACGCAATATGAATGAAATCGAGGAAGTTAATCTATTCTCAAAAAATACATCGTCAACACGTGCAAGCAACGAGCTGTCAATCATACAAGATCAACTGGTACAACTAACGAAATTGATGAAAAATTGTTTTCCTTACGAGATTGGCAACAGATCAAACCGTTCCAGATCGAAAACCCGTACCGAAATATTTGAAAAACGCCAAGGTCGAAATGATTCTGAATAAGCGATATGTTGAAAGCTCGTGCATGCCGAGAACCATGCGCATTTACATGCAATGGTAAAAACAACAACGAATGCTAACGACAAAATACGCAAGATGCAGAAATTGGCGAATCTTCTGGTGCTAACAAATCATATCGCCTCCAAATCACAGATAAAGACACAAACATTCTGGTTCCGGCTCCGACGTATCGGTTGTTCCCAAAACTCTCAAGACATCAAAAGTGCAACCAACGAAAATGCAACTTTTTGCGGCCAACGGTTCACCAATAAAAGTTTACGGCGAGTCGAGAATCAAGGTGAACTTGGGCCTCAGGCGAGAATTGTTATGGACCTTTTTAATTGCAGATGTAAGTTCACACATTATTGGTACTGATTTTTTATGCCACTTTGACCTGCTTATTGACCTTAAACGCAAAAGGTTAATTGACAACGTAACGCAACTGAACTCAGTTGGTATTGTAAAGCAAATCAAACATTCATCGATAAAAATTCTACAGTCATCAATACCTTTTGTAGAAATCCTACGTAAATTCCCAAGCATTACGAAGCTTGTTCAACATGGCACACCTGTACAGTCATGGGGTGTTCACCACATTCAAACATTAGGTCTGCCAGTCTTTTCAGGTCCGCGTCGCTTATCCCCGAAAAGTTAGCAGCCGCATGTGCTGAGTTTGAAAATTTAATTAAGCTAGGTATATGCAGGCCTTCAAACAGCTGTTGGTCTAGTCCACTGCACATGGTTCGAAAACCAGATGACAGTTGGCGGCCATGCGGTGACTTAAGGGCATTAAATGCTGTAACGGTACCAGACCGTTACCCTTTGCCATACCTTCATGACTTTACCACAATTTTGCATGGAAAAACTATATTCTCAAAGGTTGACCTGCAAAAGGCTTTTCACCTGGTGCCCGTACACGCAGACGACATACCAAAGGCGGCCATCACTACACCCTTTTGTCTATTCGAGTTTGCCTATATGACATTTGGCCTTAGAAATGCAGCTCAAACTTTTCAGCGCCTAGTAGATAATATCTTCACAGGTCTTGAATTCGTTTTCCCGTACATAGACGACCTATGTATACCATCTTCATCACCAGAAGAACATCAAATGCACTTAAAACCCGTTTTTGAGCGCTTGCATCGTCACCACTTAGCAATTAATTTAACAAATTTAACCTTGTGACCCGAAATTTCTTTTCTAGGTCACAAGGTTACAGCTCAAGGCATAGAACCTCTTCCAGAACGAGTACAGGCTATATTAAATTTCAATAAACCAACACAAGAAAAAGAACTGAAACGTTTTCTCGCAACAATCAATTTCTATAGAAGTTTTCTTCAACAAGCTATTAAAGTGCAAGCACTTTTATTAGAAATGATTCCAGGTAATATAAAAAATGATCGCTCAAATTTAATATGGAACGATGAAACAACAAAAGCTTTCGAAGAGTATAGGAAAAATCTCGCTAATGCCACGTTGTTAACACATCCGGCATCTGATGCTGAAATTTCCCTGTGGGTTGACGCCTCCGATACCGCTGCAGGAGCAGCTCTTCATCAGATAATCAATGGAGACATTCAGCCGCTTGGATTTTTTCCAAAGAGTTTGACAAAGCACAACTTCGATACAGCACTTACGACCGCGAGCTCACCGCTATATACTTAGCAGTTGCACATTTTAAGTATATGATGGAAGGCAGATCTTGTCATATATATACGGACCATAAACCAATTACCTTAGCTTTTCGCCAAAAGCTTGAAAAAGCAAACAATCTCCGGGCAAGGCAACTGGACTATATAGGCCAAATTACAACGGACATAAGGCATATGTCAGGAAAGAACAACATCACTGCAGATTTGCTTTCACGAATATCAGTAGTAACAATTCATCCAACCGTTGACTTTGAGGAACTTGCACAAAGACAAGAAAGATATACTTACTGGTAAAAAATACAACTTAAACGTTTTACCAACACTGGAAGCGAAAAATACCTATAATGTGACCATTCCACACAACAATTACGACCCTTTATTACATACAATCTAAGAGACAAATTTTTAAAGGCAAAGCACAATATGTCACACCCGGGTACGAGAGCAACGGCCAGGTTAATGACACTAAATTTATTAGGCCTACCATTCGCAAAGATAGCATAAACTTTGCCCGAAGTTGCATCAATGCCAACGATTGAAAGTTATGCGACATACAAAATCACCATTGCAGCAATTCCAAACGGTTGATAGCCACTTTTCACACTTAAGCATTGACATAGTAGGTCCTTTTCCGCCAAGTGAAGGTTTTCGATATTACCTTACAATAATAGACAGATTTAGTCGTTGGCCTGAGGCAATACCAATAGTCGACATATAAGCAATATGGTGTGTTTATTTCAGAATTTTTATTGACCTGTCTATACTAAAGTAGCCGGCGCTTAACGCCACTGGCTGATATAACCTTGTAAGGCAGATTTAATGCCTGAGTTTAAAAATAATAAGCCGATTTTGACTTTGGCTCAAGAAAAAAGTGATCCTTTATTTCTAGAAATGTTCTGTTTTTATACAAAATTAACGGGTTCTTAGAATTATGTTGTTGTTCTAAATTACATTAATAAATTTCACTATTTCCAGTTGAGTGAAATTAAAAAAATATGAATACAAGGAAAATAATAATAAATAAGGATACAAGTGAAAGTATGATAATGGTGCAGTGAAAGTGTAACTTACAAATAATACAGGTAATAGCCATATATGAACTACACTACACCCCTACCCTTAAGAAAAAATTTTAGTTCTTTTTTAATATGTAAAAAACAAATGTAAATTAAAAAACATTTTTTTTACATGATAAAAATTTGATAGTTTGTTTTTAATCGAAGAGCTATAAAAAATAAAAATAAGTAAACGGTATAAGTAGAAAGCCGCAATAAGGGGAAGAGTGAATTTACACAAAAGAAAAACTTTGTGACAATTATTTTTATATACTTTTAAAGTAATAAAATATAAATAAAAAAATTGCATGAGCGTACCTAGTAGATGCAATTCTGAGGGGGAGCTTAGCTCCACTAGAAAATTCCTCTGGATCACTGAGGAAGAATCATTGAAAAAATCATTGGATAATCTTCTATCTCTAAGAGATAAAGAAACGCACGCGTTCGTGCTCGCCAAACATTGTTGTTACAACAGAAGACAAACCATCTTCCAGTTTTATTGTTGATAAACCAAAAACGCAAGTAGGAATGGATAGGTATATAACCGTGGTTAAACGTCAGCGAAGCCCTAAATCCGCGCAAATATCTTCAAAATCAAAATTGTCTAAAGACGATAAACCCACTGCGATAACGGATGGTAATAGGTTTGCTATCCTTCAGACAGATGAACCAACAACTTCCAAAAAAACATATAAACCCCCATCAATTTATTTGAGAGAGCCGACTTCTAATGAACTCGTGAAACAACTTATTACGGCAATCGGCAAAGATAAATTCAACGTCACATCAGTGAAGCACGATGCTGCAATGAAACTAAAATACAAGTAAATCATGAAAACGATTATCGAAAATTGTCTGATATTTTAGAAAAAGAGACAAGATCATTTTACATTTACCAGCTCAGAAGTGCTAAACGTCTTCACGTCGTTATTAAAGGTATTGACCCTTGCGTAGCTATTAAAGACATCAAAATCGGATTGGAAGATAAAGGTTTTAAAATAAAAACCGTAGTAATCATCAGGAACCGTGAAAACCCATGTTTAGGGTTGAACTAGAACCCAGGGATGTTGTCCTAAAAAAGGTGAAATTCATCCAATTTATAACCTTATATTTCTTTTGCATCGTAAGTTTACCGTAGAGGAGCCACATAAGCGTTCAGGACCCGTTCAGTGCCTAAACTGCCAAGAATTTGGCCACACTAAGGCTTACTGTAAGTTGCCCACTGTTTGTCTTGTATGTGGCGAACATCACGGCACAACTCAGTGCAACAAGCCAAAGGCCGACGCAATTGATAAGAAATGCACCAACTGTGGAGGTAACCACACTGCAAATTATAGAGGTTGCCCTGTCTATACTCACTTTAAGCGGTCAATGACAAATAAGCCATCGGTTCCTCCAGCAACCCAGCAGCCAAATGTCATTGGTAAAAACATTTTTCCCCAGGTAGGCGATTCAACCACCTATACAAATTCGCAAACCTCCAAACAATTTTCATATGCTAATGTCCTTAAAGCCGACCAAATCTCGAACCAGGAGCCCAAATCTCAAAAGTGCGATCCAAATTTTAGTAATTTAGATGCAACTCTGTAGACTCTTGTTCAGTCCGTAAACATTTTTACCGTTTCTATGACAAACATGATTCAGGAAATGCTAAAAATGCAATCCACTATTTTACAGGCAATTTTAAACAATTGAATTGGTTAAAAATATGTTTCTGGAACGTAAACGGCATTCGCCAACACAAAAATGAACTTGAGCACTTCCTTATGAAAAAGCAGATCGATATAATGATGATTGCTGAAACCTATTTGACAACCAACAGTTATTTCAAAATTAATGGCTACACACTATATGACACAAAAGGTCCCCGTGGAACATCTTGCGGCGGTTCGGCACTTTTGATAAAAACTAGAATTAAGCACTATCTAATGAACGAGACTCGTGAGGAATATCTCCAAGCTACAAATATATGCATTGATTATTTTCATGAAAAAATTGTTATATCCTCGATCTACTCACCGCCACGCTTTTCAATAACAGAAAGCCAATACTCAAATTTTTTCAAATCACTTGGTCCTAGGTTTATAGCGGCTGGCGACTATAACGCTAAACACACTTTTTGGGGATCACGTTTAATTACCTCGAAAGGCAGGGTGCTTCTTAACACCGTTTCCAAAATGGGCTTACATGTGGTTTCAAGCGGACACCCAACTTATTGGCCGTCAGACTGACGAAAAGTCCCAGATGTTATAGATTTTGGAGTTGCGAAAAATTTTCCTTTAGAGTGGATGTCATTCACTCTGTGATTCTTCAACCGCACAGTCGTGTTTTTAAAAAGTGAAAAAAAAAACAAACCAAAAATCATTGTGCTAACATATTTTAAACTTACATACAAAAACAATAATATATTGTATTAAATTGCAAAAACAATAACAAATTATTTAAAAAAAAAAACAACGGGAAAATAAATTCCTTACATTTCATTAACTAAACAATAAAATAAATTTCAATAAAACAAGTGCGGTGGCAGTGCATTGTTGTTGTTGTTATTGTGCGTGAAGATTACCTACCCAGTGGGAAAAAAACTTGCAAAACCGAAAATCTTTATGACAATTATTTTTATATACTTTTAAATTTAAAAAAATATAAATAAAAAAAAAAAAATTGCATGAGTGTACCTAGTAGATGCAATTCTGAGAGGGAGCTTAGCTCCACTAGAAAAAACCTCTGGATTTCTGAAGAGGAATCATTGAAAAAATCGTTGGACAATCTCCTGTCTCTAAGAGATAAAAAACGCACGCGTTCGTGTTCGCCAAACATTGTTGTTGCAACAGAAGACCAACCATCTACCAGTTCAGTTATTGCAGATAAGCCGAAAACACAAGTAGGCATGGACAGGTATGTAACCGTGGTTAAACGTCAGCGAAGCCCGAAATCCGCTCAGATATCATCACAACCAAAGATATCCAAAGAGGATAATACCGCTACAGCAACGCAAAGTAATAGATTTGCAATCCTCCAGACTGATGAGCCAAATACAGCAAAAAAAACATTTAAACCGCCACCAATATATTTGAGAGAATCTACTTCTAATGAGCTGGTAAAACAACTTATTACGGTAATCGGTAAGGACAATTTCAACGTGACATCAGTTAAGCGCGGAAACATCAATGAAACAAAAATTCAGGTAAACCATGAAAACGACTACCGAAAATTGTCTGATGTCTTAGAAAAACAGAAAAGATCATTTTACACTTACCAGCTCAAAAGTGCCAAAGGTCTTCAGGTCGTTATTAAAGGGATTGACCCATGCGTAGATACTGATGATGTAAAAACCGGATTGGAAGATAAGGGTTTTAAAATAAAAACAGTAGTAAACATCAGGAACCGTGAAAAGACCCCTCAACCCATGTTTAGGGTTGAACTAGAACCAGGGGATGTTCTGCTAAAAAATAGTGAAATTCACCCAATATATAACCTCAAATATCTTTTGCATCGTAAGGTTACCGTTGAGGAGCCACATAAGCGTTCAGGACCCGTTCAGTGCCTAAACTGCCAAGAATTTGGCCACACTAAGGCTTACTGCAAGTTGCCCGCTGTTTGTGTTGTATGTGGCGAACTTCACGGCACAACTCAGTGCAATAAGCCAAAGGCCGACGCAAGTGTTAAAAAATGCGGTAACTGTGGAGGTAACCACACTGCAAATTATAGAGGTTGCCTTGTCTATACTCATTTTAAGCGGTCAATGACAAATAAGTCATCGGTTTCTCCAGCAGCCCAGCAGCCAAATGTCATTGGCAAAAACAATTTTCCCCAGGTAGGCCATCCAACCAACTTCACAAACACGCAGAATACCAAACAATTTTCATATGCTAATGTGGTTAAATCCGACCAAAACTTAAACCAGCAACCCAAGCCCCAAATTTCCGATCCAAATTTTAGTAACCTAGAGGCAACTCTGCAGACTCTTGTTCAATCCATTAACACTTTTACCGTCTCTATGACCAACATGATGCAGGAAATGCTAAAAATGCAATCCACTATTTTACAGGCAATTTTAAAAAAATGAATTGGTTAAAAATATGTTTCTGGAACGCAAACGGCATTCGCCAACACAAAAATGAACTTGAGCACTTCCTTATGGAAAAGCAGATCGATATAATGATGATTGCTGAAACCCATTTGACAACTAACAGTTTTTTCAAAATTAATGGCTACATACTGTACGACACAAAAGATCCCCGTGGAAGATCTTGCGGAGGATCGGCAATTCTAATAAAATCCAGAATTAAACACTTTTTAATGAACGAGACATGTGAGGAATATCACCAAGCTACAAATATATGCCTTAATTATTTTCATGAAAAAATTGTTATATCCTTGATTTACTCACCACCACGATTTTCAATAACAGAAAGACAATATTCCATTTTTTTCAAATCACTTGGTCCTCGATTTTTAGCGGCTGGCGACTATAACGCTAAAGACACTTTTTGGGGATCACGTTTAATTACCCCGAAAGGCCGTGTGCTTTTTGACACCGTTTCCAAAATGGGCTTAGGTGTGATTTCAAGTGGACACCCCACTTATTGGCCGTCAGACCAACGCAAGATCCCAGACGTTATAGACTTTGGAGTTACAAAAAATTTTCCCTCAGAATGGATGCAAGTGGAGCCTTCATTGGACTTGTCCTCAGATCACTCACCAACTATAGTTTCTGTTTCGTTCCCCCAGGGGGTTGGTTCCCCGTTTTGTGACTTGGCGTTGACCGTCACTCGAGTTAATTGGATAAAATATAAGAAATATTTGAGTACACATTTTACGGAAAACATTGCCTTGAGAACGCCTGAGGATATTGATGTGTCGATTAACGAATTTTCTGAACACCTTAATCTAGCCGTACAACATGCCACCACTAGCCATATAAGATCCAGAAATGTGAGCAACAGAACATATTCGTTTGAAATTGAACAACTTCTAACAGAAAAAAGAAGAGTTAGAAGAGAGTGGCAACTTCGCAGGTCTCCCCAGCTTAAAAGCAGGCTACGAGAGTGCATAGCTCAGTTAAGAAATCTGCTCGAAATCCAAAGAATGGCTTCCCTTAAAAATTATCTGGAAGGTCTTGATGGTACCCCTCAAACCGACTATTCTCTATGGAAAGCGACAAAAGGTCTGAAAAGACCCGTAGTAGGTAAGCCACCTCTGCGAACTTCAACTGGAGATTGGGCAAGAAGCGATTCTGAAAAAGGGATGGTGTATGTTAATCATTTGAAAAACGTTTTTACTGCAAATGATACAGTGGATGATGTTGCTGAATTTCCGCCATATGCTGTTAGACCGCCTGTGCCTTTGAGACTTAGTTTTCAAGATGTTGAAAATGTTATTCGTAACACAAACCCCAGGAAAGCTCCAGGTATTGATCAAATTACTGGTAAAATGCTTGAGCAGCTACCTCGTGTAGCTCGTAGAATTCTTCTTTTTATTTTTAACGCTATTTTACGTCTCGAGTATTATCCTGCAGAGTGGAAGGTGTCCATGATTACTATGGTACCCAAACCAGGGAAGGATCCCACTAAAGTAGAATCATACAGACCAATAAGTCTACTGCCAACAATTTCAAAACTGTTCGAAAAATTGTTAATGGCAAAGTTGAGTCCAATGTTGAACACTGTGGGATGCATCCCTGATCATCAATTTGGCTTTCGGGCTAAACACAGCACAATAGAACAAACGGACAGACTAGTCAATGTCATAAGACAGACCTTTGAGGAGAAGAAGTATTGCTCAGCTCTATTCATTGACATTTCTCAAGCTTTTGATAAAGTGTGGCACGAGGGCTTGATACACAAAATAAAGTTGAACTTGCCTGCAAATACACACAAGCTTCTGGAAAGCTACTTATGTGGGCGGAAGTTTGTTATCAGAGAAGGCGACTTTATAAGCCAAACTCAGCCAATCGAGGCAGGAGTTCCCCAAGGCAGCATACTGGGGCCTACTTTATATTTGATTTATGCCTCTGACATGCCAACGACACCCGGAATCCACACTTCAACTTTTGCAGACGATACAGCATTCTGCAGCGTACATGAAAGCCATCAAGTAGCTTCGCGAAATTTGCAGGAGTATATTTCAATATTAGAGATGTGGTTAAAACTTTGGAAAATTAAAGTTAATGAACAAAAGTGTACTCACGTTACATTCACGCTGCGTAAACAAACATGTTCAGCCATCCAAATCAACAATTCACCTATTCCGCAGCAAAATGAAGTCAAGTACCTTGGTATTCACCTGGACCGTAGGTTAACGTGGAAGTCTCACATAGATGCGAAAGTTACTCAGTTAAAGTTAAAAGCAGCTCAACTGAATTGGCTTATGGGCAGAAATTCTACATTGAAGATGGATTGCAAACTTTTATTATATAACGCAATTCTAAAGCCTATATGGTGCTATGGAATTCAATTATGGGGCACCGCCTCCGCTTCAAACGTTGAAAAAATTCAAAGGCGACAAAACAAAATTCTTCGAACAATTACCGCAGCTCCATGGTACGTAAAAAACTCACGAATTCATAAGGATCTCTGTGTTCCTCTTGTAAAAGACGAATTTTCAAAGTACGCAACAAGGCATATCAATAAATTGGAACTTCATCCAAATCGTCTTGCACGCAATATACTGAATTTCGAAGGACACTCTCGGTTGAGAAGGAGGGACACCCTTGCCACCATCAGAACGTTAAATAGGTGATTTCACCGATATTGATCGTGCAAAATAAAACATTTTTGTCTAGCATTGGCTGGACTTAATTAATTTTATGTATTTAGTTTTAAGATTTGAATACTTATTGTTAGTTCACTTTGTGAAGATTCAATAAACAAATGAATGAGAAAAAAAAAAAAAAAAAAAAAAAAAAAAAGAGTGGATGCAAGTGGAGCCTTCATTAAATTTGTCATCAGATCACTTACTCACTATAATCTGTGTTTCGTTCCCCCAAGAGATTAGCTCCCCGTTGACCGTCAATAGAGTGAATTGGCTAAAATGCAAAAAATGTTTGAGTACACATTGTACTGAAAATATTGCCTTGAGAACGCTTGAGGATATTGATGTTTCAATTAACGATTTTGCTGAAAACCTCAAACTGGCCGTACAGCATGCTACCTCTAGTCATATAAGATCCAGATATGAGAACAATAGAGAATGAAATTGAGAAACTTCTGTCAGAAAAAAGAAGAGTTAGAAGAGAGTGGAAAACTCACAGGTCTCCCCAGCTTAAAACTAGGCTACGGGAATGCGTAACTCGACTAAGAAATCTGCTTGAAATTCAGAGAATATCTTCCCTTAAAATATATAATAACTAAACCCCAGGAAAGCTCCAGGTATTGATCAAATTACTGGTAAAATGCTTGAACAGTTACCTCGTGTACGCCTTGAGTATTATCCTGCAGAGTGGAAAGTCTCTATCATTACTATGATATCCAAGCCAGGGAAGGATCCCACTAAAGTAGAGTCATATAGACCAATAAGTCTACTACCAACAATTTCAAAACTGTTCGAAAAATTGTTACTGGCGAAGTTGTCTCCAATACTTAATGATGTGGGATGTATCCCTGATCATCAATTTGGCTTTCGGGCTAAACATAACACCCTAGAATAAACACATAGCCTAGTCAATGTCATAAGACAGACTTTTGAAGAAAAAAAGTATTGTTCAGCTCTATTCATCGATATTTCCCAAGCTGCCTGCAAACACTCACAAGCTTCTGGAAAGCTACTTATGCGACCGGAAATTTGTTATCAAAGAAGGTGACTTTACAAGTCTCTCATAGTCAATCGGAGCAGGAGTTCTCCAAGGCAGCATGCTAGGACCCACTCTATATTTGATTTACGCATCTGACATGCCAACGAGATCCGGAATCCATACTTCAACTTTTGCAGATGGCACAGCTTTTTGCAGCTTTCATGAAAACCATCAAGAAGCTTCACGAAATTTGCAGCAGTATATTTCAATATTAGAGAAATGGTTGAAACTTTGGAAAATAAAAGTCAACGAACAAATATTCTTCAAACGATTACTGCAGCTCCATGGTATGTAAAAAATTCACGAATTCATAAAGATCTGAGTGTTCCGCTGGTAAAAGATGAGTTTTCTAAGTACGCGACAAGGTATGTCAGTAAACTGGAACTTCATCCAAACCCTCTTGCGCGTAATATACTTAATTTTGGCGACTACAGTCGGTTGAGAAGAAGGGATACCGTTGCCACCATCAGAACGTTCAATAGGTGATTCTACCGATATTGCTCCCGCATAATAGAACTTTTTGTCTAGTATTGGCTGAACGTAAGTAAAAAGCACATTTTATTTTTTTTATTAATTCTTTTATTTTTATATTTCGTATTAAGATTTGAATACTTATTGTTAGTTCATTTTGAAGATTCAATAAATAAAACCGCTTAACAAAAAAAAAAAATATAACGCAATTTTAAAGCCTATATGGTGCTACGGAGTCCAATTATGGGGAACCGCCTCAACATCTAACATTGAAAAAATTCAAAGACGACAAAACCAAATTCTTCGTACGATTACTGCAGCTCCATGGTACGTAAGAAACTCACGAATTCACAAGGATCTGTGTGTTCCGCTGGTAAAAGACGAGTTTTCTAAGTATGCGACAAGGTATATCAGGAAACTGGAACTTCACCCAAATCCACTTGCACGTAACATACTTACTTTAGGCGGCCACTCTCGGTTGAGAAGAAGGGATACCCTTACCACCATCAGAACGTTAAATAGGTGATTCTACCGATACTATTCGCGCAAAATAACACTTTTTTGTCTAGCAGTGGCTGGACTTAAATAACTTTTATATTTAGTATCAAGATTTGAATACTTATTGTTAGTTCATATTTTGAAGATTCAATAAATAAATGAATGAATGAAAAAAAAATATTATTATTGTGGAATTCTTTGATTTTGTTTCCTAAATCAAGGACTGAATTTACTCCATTGGTTTCTACAATTGTGTGGACCTCGATATTGAGGTTGACATTTCTTTCTATTAAAATTTTTAACTAAAATCATGTCTCCTGTTTGCAAATTCAACGGGTTACTACCAATACATTTTTCAACGCCTTTCTGTTTTGCAATTTTCAATAACTCGTTTGCTTTTCTCAAAGAAAACTGTAACCTTGCTTTAAGTTCCTTCGAGTAATCATCTACATTATAGATTAGTTCAGAATTTATTATATTATCATATGGCAGGTTTGGTAAGTTTCCAAATACTAATTCATATGGAGAATGATTTGCATCGAGATGAGGTGCTGTGTTGTATGCAAAAGAGAAATATGGGATCCAACGGTCCCAATTATCATTATTGCAGAAGTTCGAAAGAAACTCGTTAAGTACTCTGTGTGCTCTTTCTATAGAGCCTAGTGTTTCATGGTGATAAGGTGTGCTGTAAGCCTGTTTTATTTCCAGCAGCCTACACACCTCGGACATTACTTCATTAATAAACTCAGTTCCTCTATCTGACTTAAGGATTTTGAAACGCCCATATATTAATATCAAATTTTCAACAAGAGACTGTGCAACGGTTTTGGCATCTTTTGTTGCAATTGGACAAGCTACTATATATATACTTTGTCAAATCGCACTGCATAGTTAACACGTATCTAAAATTGTTTGAGTATCGAAGAGGTCCTACTGTGTCAATTGAGATTGTTTCGAAACTAGATCCTGGCGTGTCTGTCCTTATTAAATTTTCTTTCGTCTGTCTTACTACCTTATTTTTTTTTGCATTGTTCACAATTTTGTATATACTTTTTTACCATTTTGCCCATGTTTTTCCAGACGTATCTTTGTTTAAGTCTTAACATTGTTTTTCTAATACCTAAATGCCAACCAAAAGCGGAATTGTGGTATATTTCTACGAGAGTGCATTGAATATCTATGTCAACCACTCGTTCAGGGTCTCTATATATTAAAAATCGCAAATTCTGTCTGTTTGTTTATTCTAATTTGTTAAATATGTTTTTAAAACGTTATTCAGAAATTATTTTGAATATATCATCTTTATCCCTCAAAGCAAGTTCTTCTAAATGGTTACCTGAATCCCAAGTAGTAGAAATAAGTAAGCAAGTCAGTGGCTTGATTAAAAAATTGAACCTTCGATTATTAGCCCATACAATTCACCATTATTAGTTGTACCAAAAAGTCAACAGATGATACAAAAAAATGGCGCTTAGACGTTGATTTCCGAAAACTCAATGAAAAAATTGTGAATGACAAGTTTCCATTGACTAGAATAGAAGCTGTTCTAGATAAATTGGGTAGAGCTAAGTATTTTGCAACACTGGGCTTAGATGTGATTTCAAGCGGACATCCCACTTATTGGCCCTCACGGACGAAAGATCCCAGATGTTATAGATTTTGGAGTTGCAAAAAATTTTCCTTTAGAAGGGATGCAAGTAGAGTCTTCATTAGATTTGTCATCGGACCACTCACCCACTATAATATCCGTTTCGTTCCCCCAGGAGGTTGATTCCCCGTTTAGTGACTTGACTTTCGCCATCCCCCAGGAGGTTGATTCCCCGTTTAGTGACTTGACTTTCGCCATCACTAGAGTTAATTGGCTAAAATATAAGAAGTACTTGAGTACTCATTGTACAGAAAATATTGCCTTGAGAACCCCTGAGGATGTTGATATATCAATTAAAGATTTTTCTGAAGACCTTAAACTGGCCGTACAACATGCTACCACTAGCCATACAAGATCCAGAAATGTGAGCAATAGAACGTATTCGTCTGAAATAGAGCAACTTCTTTTTTTTTTTTTTCTCATTCAATTGTTTATTGAATCTTCACAAAGTGAACTAACAATAAGTATTCAAATCTTAAAACTAAATACATAAAATTAATTAAGTCCAGCCAATGCTAGACAAAAATGTTTTATTTTGCACGATCAATATCGGTGAAATCACTTATTTAACGTTCTGATGGTGGCAAGGGTGTCCCTTCTTCTCAACCGAGAGTGTCCTTCGAAATTAAGTATATTGCGTGCAAGACGATTTGGATGAAGTTCCAATTTATTGATATGCCTTGTTGCGTACTTTGAAAATTCGTCTTTTACAAGAGGAACACAGAGATCTTTATGAATTCGTGAGTTTTTTACGTACCATGGAGCTGCGGTAATTGTTCGAAGAATTTTGTTTTATCGCCTTTGAATTTTTCCAACGTTTGAAGCGGAGGCGGTGCCCCATAGTTGAATTCCATAGCACCATATAGGCTTTAGAATTGCGTTGTATAATAAAAGTTTGCAATCCAGCTTCAATGTAGAATTTCTGCCCATAAGCCAATTCAGTTGAGCTGCTTTTAACTTTAACTGAGTAACTTTCGCATCTATGTGAGACTTCCACGTTAACCTACGGTCCAGGTGAATACCAAGGTACTTGACTTCATTTTGCTGCGGAATAGGTGAATTGTTGATTTGGATGGCTGAACATGTTTGTTTACGCTGCGTGAATGTAACGTGAGTACACTTTTGTTCATTAACTTTAATTTTCCAAAATTTTAACCATATCTCTAATATTGAAATATACTCCTGCAAATTTCGCGAAGCTACTTGATGGCTTTCATGTACGCTGCAGAATGCTGTATCGTCTGCAAAAGTTGAAGTGTGGATTCCGGGTGTCGTTGGCATGTCAGAGGCATAAATCAAATATAAAGTAGGCCCCAGTATGCTGCCTTGGGGAACTCCTGCCTCGATTGGCTGAGTTGGGCTTATAAAGTCACCTTCTCTGATAACAAACTTCCGCCCACATAAGTAGCTTTCCAGAAGCTTGTGTGTATTTGCAGGCAAGTTCAACTTTATTTTGTGTATCAAGCCCTCGTGCCACACTTTATCAAAAGCTTGAGAAATGTCAATGAATAGAGCTGAGCAATACTTCTTCTCCTCAAAGGTCTGTCTTATGACATTGACTAGTCTGTGCGTTTGTTCTATTGTGCTGTGTTTAGCCAGAAAGCCAAATTGATGATCAGGGATGCATCCCACAGTGTTCAACATTGGACTCAACTTTGCCATTAACAATTTTTCGAACAGTTTTGAAATTGTTGGCAGTAGACTTATTGGTCTGTATGATTCTACTTTAGTGGGATCCTTCCCTGGTTTGGGTATCATAGTAATCATGGACACCTTCCACTCTGCAGGATAATACTCGAGACGTAAAATAGCGTTAAAAATAAAAAGAAGAATAAAAAGAAGAAAGCGACAAAAGGTCTGAAAAGACCCGTAATAGGTAAGCCACCTTTGCGAACTTCAGCTGGCGATTGGGCCAGAAGCGATTCTGAAAAAGGGATGGTGTATGTTAATCATTTAAAAACGTTTTTATTGCAAATGATACAGTGGATGATGTTGCTGAATTTCCGTCATATGCTGTTAGACCGCCTGTGCATTTGAGACTTAGTTTTCAAGATGTCGAAAACGTTATAAATAAAGTAAACTCAAAAAAAGCTCCAGGTTTAGACAAAATTACTGGCAAAATGCTTGTACAATTACCTCGCTTTCGTGAAGCTTCTTGATGGTTTTCATGAAAGCTGCAAAAAGCTGTGCCATCTGCAAAAGTTGAAGTATGGATTCCGGATCTCGTTGGCATGTCAGATGCGTAAATCAAATATAGAGTGGGTCCTAGCATGCTGCCTTGGAGAACTCCTGCTCCGATTGACTATGAGAGACTTGTAAAGTCACCTTCTTTGATAACAAATTTCCGGTCGCATAAGTAGCTTTCCAGAAGCTTGTGAGTGTTTGCAGGCAGCTTGGGAAATATCGATGAATAGAGCTGAACAATACTTTTTTTCTTCAAAAGTCTGTCTTATGACATTGACTAGGCTATGTGTTTGTTCTAGGGTGTTATGTTTAGCCCGAAAGCCAAATTGATGATCAGGGATACATCCCACATCATTAAGTATTGGAGACAACTTCGCCAGTAACAATTTTTCGAACAGTTTTGAAATTGTTGGTAGTAGACTTATTGGTCTATATGACTCTACTTTAGTGGGATCCTTCCCTGGCTTGGATATCATAGTAATGATAGAGACTTTCCACTCTGCAGGATAATACTCAAGGCGTACACGAGGTAACTGTTCAAGCATTTTACCAGTGGTTTGATCAATACCTGGAGCTTTCCTGGGGTTTAGTTATTATATATTTTAAGGGAAGATATTCTCTGGATTTCAAGCAGAATTTCTTAGTCGAGTTACGCATTCTCGTAGCCTAGTTTTAAGCTGGGGAGACCTGTGAGTTTTCCACTCTCTTCTAACTCTTCTTTTTTCTGACAGAAGTTTCTCAATTTCATTCTCTATTGTTCTCATATCTGGATCTTATACGACTAGTGGTAGCATGGTGTACGGCCAGTACAAAATTAAAAGGCAATTGTAGAAATTTAATAAGCAATGAAGCTACTATTCTAGAAATAATAAACTAACTCAAAAACACAGTCAAAGGCGAATCGGTTGAAGTACTAACCGCAAAAATTATGAATATTAAACAAAACAGTAAAACAGCCAACGCCTATTGCAATGAAATAGAAAATTTAACTAAGTCTTTAGAAACGGCTTACATATCAGAAGATCTCTCCTCAGAATTGGCCACTAAATATTCCACACAAACTGCTGTAAAAGCACTCACTAAAAACTGCACCATAGATAAAGTAAAGCTTATCATGGAAGCAGGCCAATTCAACAGCATGAGTGAAGCTGTTCCTAAATTTGTCAATAGTTGCGCAGAAGCAACTAGACAACAAAATGCATCATTATATTACAGACAAAATCCAATCAGAAACAATTACCGTGGAAATTACACAAGACCCCGTGGAAGAAATAATTACCCACGTTACAACAATCATGGCAACAACAACAATCAAAACAATAATAACAGAAATAATTACAACAATATAAATACACGATTTAATAACAATCGTAGAAATAGAAACTACGTCAGAGCAACGTACTCAAATGAAAATAGTTCGGAAAGCTTGACAGATCCCCTAAGATCAATTCAATAAATAAGAAAATATTCAATCTCAACCTTAACTTTTGTTACTTTGTTCATATAAATATCGATACTAACAACTCCGCAGTAACACTGCTAGTAGACACTGGAGCTGATATCTCCGTAATAAAAGCAAAATATTTTAACTTAAACCAAATTAACACAAGAAAAACTACAACATTAAGCGGAATAGAACAAGGTGAAATTAAATCCATTGGTAGTATACATCTCGATTTAAAGTTTAAAAATTTTTTGATACCACATAAATTCCAAGTAGTACAAAATGATTTTCCAATACCATGTGATGGAATCATTGGAATGGATTTTATTAAAAGATATCGTTGTATTTTGGATTTTAATGAAGATTACGATTACCTCGTCCTACGCCCTTCAAACTTAACCCATTCAATAGAAATACCTATTACGAATAATAGCAATGACATTATTTTACCACCAAGAGCAGAAGTAGTTCGTCAAATAACATTCTCTAAACCAGAAGACGAACTTCTTATTCCAAATCAAGAAGTTGCACCTGGTGTTTTTATACCAAACATGTTGGTAAAAACTGGCAAAGCATTTATTCGTATACTCAACACAAACAATAACACCATTACTATTAAACAAAGTAACATAAAAACTGAAAACATCGCTGATTATAATATTCTAACTAAAAAACTAGAAAAACAGAGGTCATAAAAATTTTAAAACAAAATTTTCCAAAGCAATTTAGCACAGAATTAACTAAGCTGTGGTCATCTTATAGCGATATTTTTGGTTTAGAATCAGAACCCGTCTCAACTAACAACTTTTATAAACAAAAGTTAAGAGTAAAAGATTCACAACCAGTATACATAAAGAATTACCGTATACCACACACACAAACAAGTGAAAAAACTTATACATGATAAAATAGTAGAACCATCATACAGCGAATATAATAGCCCAATTTTATTGGTACCCAAAAAATCATTACCAAATTCAGAACAAAAACGATGGCGACTTGTTATAGATTACAGGCAAATAAATAAGAAATTGGTAGCAGATAAATTCCCACTACCAAGAATTGATGATATTTTAGATCAACTTGGCAGAGCAAAATACTTCTCATGTTTAGACCTAATGTCAGGATCTCATCAAATCACACTGGAGAACAACTCCAGAGACTTAACGTCATTTTCAACAAACAATGGATCATATAGGTTCACTAGATTACCATATGGTCTAAAAATTGCTCCAAATTCCTTTCAAAGAATGATGACACTAGCCTTCAGTGGTCTGAAAGCAGACCAAGCTTTTGTATATAAGGATGATTTAGTAGTATTAGGTTGCTCGGAAAAACATATGCTTTCAAATTTAAAAGATGTCTTTGAACCGTGAACATAACTTAAAGTTACACCCAGAAAAGTGTTCATTTTTCATGAGGGAAGTCACTTACCTCGGGCATAAATGCACAGATAAAGGTATATTGCCAGATGATAGCAAATACTCTATCATTAAAAACTATCCAATACCAACAGGTGCCGATAGTGCAAAAAGGTTTATCGCTTTTTGTAATTACTATCGCAGATTTATAAAAAACTTTTCAGAATATTCAAGCCATTTAATAAAACTATCCAAAAAAGGAGTACAATTTGAATGGACTACAGATTGTGACTACGCATTCAAATACCTAAAGAAAGCCTTAATGAGTCCTACCTTACTACAATACCCTGATTTCACAAAAGAATTTTGCATTACAACGGACGCAAGCAAATTTGCTTGTGGAGCAGTTTTAACACAAGAGTATGAAGGTAAACAACTACCAATCGCATATGCCTCTAAAACATTTACTAAAGGCGAAGGTAACAAGTCAACAATTGAACAAGAGTTAACTGCCACACACTGGACTATAAAACACTTCAGACCATACATATATGGAAAACACTTTCTGGTTCGCACTGATCATAGACCTTTATCTTACTTATTTTCTATGAAAAATCCTAGCTCAAAATTAACAAGAATGAGACTAGATCTTGAAGAATATGATTTTATGGTTGAATACCTTAGGGGAAAAGATAACTATGTGGCCGATGCCCTATCAAGAATTACAATACAAGACTTAAAAGACATCAATAATAAAAATTGTTCTATTTTAAGAGTCACGACTAGATCGATGACCAATAAACAGAAAAAGAATAGTAATAAATCAAATACTCAGCAGAAAAATGTTAAAAATGATAATAAGCCCAGTATATATGTACCATTAAAGAACACTGACGTCAGAAAATATTACAAACTTAAGATTTCTCCCGCAAGATGCTATATCAAGCGAGGAAAATCTATAGTAATATATATACAAATTAATGATTTGTTTACTAACGGGAACTGCTACTGTATCAGGTGACCCAAATTAATAATAAGAATGCCAAGGCAATTCTTGAAATCATGCTGAGATACCATGCTTCTGGCACGGTAGCTACCCAAGTGCCGGTTATGGATAAGGTGACCGCGAGCAAGTTCTCGGGTCACCGAGTTCCACCACCCCCCCACTGGTAAGGGAGTTGCGAACCAGTTTTCGGGTGCCCAGGTCACAACCCAGATCTCTCGCGGAAGGAACAGCGTGGGAACTGCGAACTCGTTTTCGGGTACCCAAACTGAACCTTCAGCGAAAAGATCTCAAAGGCATATTAACCCTGCTAGACGAGTCTTTTTGAAGCGGCGTGCCGCAAACAAAATTTTCAGTGAACTGGTGAATAAGCCAGTAGATGCCTTAACGGCTGTAGAGAAGTCCAGCTTATCGTGGGCAAAAGCAGTTATAGCTGAGCTGCAATGTTCGCCTCCACTCACATCCAAGGATGCGCCTAAGCGGCAACGTTCTGAGGAGGAGGCTGTGCTACAGGGTCAACAACCCGCAAGTAAGCGTGTAAGACCCCAAACGTCAATGGAAAGGTCGTACAGCGAGGTGGCGAAAGATCATCTCGTGATGGCCATCATTGACAGGGGCAACGTGGATCTGGCTATGACCCCTTCTAATTGGGTTATAGTGAAACGGGAAATCATGGGGATTAATACGATCCGGAGAGTTTTGAAGGACAATCCGGGTGCGTACCCCAGGTGTGAGGAGGCTGGCTGGTATCGGCGGCGTATCAAACTTATGGCTTGTGCAGATGAGCGATCGGCCTTGTTACTTAAACAAGCGGTCGCTCTTGTGAACGGGCCATGGGAAGGAGCTAGAGCTATCGCCAGGATACCAGACATCTCTGGTTCTGCGGCAGAGATCCTGGAGGTCCTAAGAGGCGGAAATCCTGGCATACCGACCCATGATTGGAAGGTTGTCAGGGTATCCGAATCAAAGGGCAATACCAGGGATATCACCATCCTGCTGAATCAGGGGTCACTGGCGCCACTTCGTGCTAGAAAGGGGAAGATGTATCTGTGTTTTGATACTATCTTTCTCCGAGTATACAGGGGTGACGCTATGGGCAAACTGGTTCCGGAGGATGTGGGTACCGAAGCGGAACGCATGTCTGTGGATGAGGCTGCGAGTGCAACATCGGGCGAAGACGCCCTCTCCAACTCTGAGTTGGTAGGGGAGATCTTCGAACATGTTCATGACGATGCAGTTGATGAGGACGCCCTCTTGGACTCTGATCAAGATCAGGACAAGGCTCTGCAGGTTAACCTTCACCATGCAAAAGCAGCCTCGGCTGCATTGCTCCTCCGTCTGTCGGAAAGACAAGAGGAGCTGGTTCTGGTCCAAGAACCCTGGCTTTGTAAGGGTAGGGTTTGCGGACTGAGGAAGAAGGGTTACAAGCTACTATACACGGATCAAGGTAGAGTTAGATCCTGTATAATGGCGAGGAGCGATTTAAAAATCTTCATTCTCTCTGACTTCAGTGATGAAGACTCACTCTGAAGATTCACTCTGTGATTCTTCAACCGCACGGTCGTGTTTTTAAAAAAGTGAACAAAAAAAAAAAAAAAAAAAAACAAACCAAATAATCATTATGCTTACATATTTTTAAACTTACATACAAAAACCATAATATATTGCATTAAATTGTAAAAACAAGAACAAATTATTTTAAAAAACAACGGGAAAATAAATTCCTCACATTTCAGTAAATAAGCAATAAAATCAGTTTCAATAAAACAAGTGCGGTGGCAGTGCATTGTTATTGTTGTTATTGTGCGTGAAGATTACCTACCCAGTAGGAAAAAACTATACAATAAAGTTTTGTTTTCTGTATGAGTGATCCCATCAGAAATATTTTTGAAAAAGAGCCTAGCTCCACCAGCAAAAGTATGTGGACTTCTGAAGAAGAGTCTATAAAGCAATCATTGGACAATTTTCTTTCTACAAGAGATAAAATCCGCTCCCGTTCCGGCTCGCCTAACATAGATGTTACAACAGAAGATAAAAGATATTCTACTCTAATTAATGCCAATAAACCAAAAACGCAAGTAGGCATGGATAGGTATATCACCATCACTAAACGTCAGCGAAGCCCTAAATCTGCTCAAATTGCATCCAAATCTAAAATCTCTAAAGATGCCGAAACCGCTAGACCAACAGATCAAAACAGATTTTCCATTCTTCAAACGGATGAGCCAACAGCATCGTCAAAAAAATCGTTTAAACCACCACCAATTTATTTAAGAGAGTCTGCCTCCAATGAACTGGTAAGAAAAATTGTTTCAGCAATCGGAGAAAATACATTAACCTCCATCAAGCACGGCAATATTAACGAAACTAAAATTCAGGTTAACCACGAAAATGACTACCGAAAACTGTCTGACGAATTTGAAAAGGAAAAAAAAGCTTTTTATACTTATCAGCTTAAAAGCGCTAAAGGTCTTCAAGTCGTAATAAAAGGGATTGACCTTTGCGTAGACATTGATGAAGTTAAGACCGGTTTGACAGACAAGGGATTCAAAGTAAAAACGTGTTAAACATCAGAAATCGTGAAAAGATCCCTCAACCCATGTTTAGGGTTGAATTAGAGCCAGGAGATGTGTCTTTAAAGAAAAATGAAGTTCATCCAATATATAGCATAAAATACCTTTTACATCGAAAAATAACTGTAGAGGAACCGCATAAGCGCTTAGGACCCGTACAGTGCCACAAATGCCAAGAATTTGGCCACACTAAAGCGTACTGCAAGATGCCTACAGTTTGTGTTGTGTGTGGAGAACTCCATGGTACAGCACAATGCAATAAGCCGAAATTCAACCCAAAAATAAAAAAGTGCAGTAATTGCGGTGAAAACCACACAGCTAATTATAGAGGTTGCTCCGTCTATACCCACCTCAAGCGCTCAATGAACAACAAACCAATAATTGCTTCTAAGCCACCACAGTAGACTCAAACTTTTTCTAATAATTCTTTTCCTCCGACACGACAGTCAACCACAGACATAACTGTTCAAAATCAAAAACAAATTTCTTATGCTAATGTAGTTAAGTCTAATTTCGCAAACCCGAATCAGGAATCTAGATCTCAACCGCCCGATCAAAATTTCAGTAACCTTGAGGCAACAATACAGACCCTAATTCAAACTATAAACACTTTTACGTCGTCTATGATGACGATGATGCAGGAAATGGTGAAAATGCAATCCACCATTTTGTAGGTTATTTCGAAAAAATGATTTGGATAAAAATAGGTTTCTGGAACGCGAACGGCATCCGCCAACACAAAAATGAACTCGAATACTTCCTGATGGATATGCAGATCGATATAATGATGATTGCAGAAACACACTTGACGTCAACAAGCTTCTTCAAAATCAACGGCTACGTACTATACGATACCAAAGACCCCCGTGGAAGAGCTTGTGGGGGCTCTGCAATCTTGATAAAATCTAGGATAAAGCATTTTTTGTTGAACGACACATGCGAGGACTATCTTCAAGCAACTAATATCTGTGTGGAAAATTTTCATTACAAATTGGTTATTTCATCGATTTATTCGCCGCCTCGATTTTCAGTGACGGAATCACAATATTCAAGTTTTTTCAACTCATTAGGACCTTGTTTTATAGCAGCTGGAGATTATAACGCAAAACACACTTTTTGGGGCTCACGTTTAATCGCACCGAAGGGTCGAGTGCTTTTTGATACAATTTCTAAAATCGGATTAGACGTAATATCAAGCGCACATCCCACTTACTGGCCGACTGACCGGCGAAAGATTCCTAATGTGATTGATTTTGGAGTGGTAAAGGGGATCCCTGTAGAATGGATGCAAGCTGAGCCTTCGTTAGACTTGTCATCGGATCATTCACCGATTCACAGACTTGGTCCCCGATTAACAATTTGCATAGGACTGTCACCCGAGTGAATTGGCTAAATTATAAAAAATTTTTGAGTACCCATTGCACTGAGAATATTGTTTTAAGAACACCTGAAGATATTAGTGCGACTATTCTTTATGGCGGGCGACTAAAGGTTTAAAAAGGCCAGTTAGAGGTAAGCCGCCCTTGCGAGAACCGTCTGGTGACTGGGCTAGAGATGACTCGGAAAAGGGTAATTTATTTGTTAACCATTTGAAAAACGTTTTTACCACAAATAGGTCTGACAATGCAAATGAGTTGCCACCTATCGTTAGTAGACCTCCTGTGCCTTTAAGATTCAATTTCCAAGAAATTGAAAATGCTATTGGCAATCTAAACCTTAAAAAAGCTCCAGGTATGGATAAAATCAGCAACAAAATGCTCGTAGAGTTGCCTCGTGTAGCTAAAAGAATTGTTCTTTTTATTTTTAATGCTATTTTACGGCTTGAGTATTACCCTGCAGAGTGGAAGGTGTCCATGATAACAATGGTTCCTAAGCCAGGGAAGGATCACACGAAAGTAGAATCATACCGTCCAATAAGTCTACTGTCAACAATATCAAAACTTTTCGAAAAATTGCTAAAGGCGAAGTTGGATCCAATGCTTCATAAGGTTGAATGTATTCCTGATCACCAATTTGGTTTTAGAGCGAAACATGGCACCATTGAGCAAACACACAGGTTAGTTAACGTCATAAGAAAGGCATTTGAAGATAAAAAATATTGCTCTGCCTTATTCACCGACGTCTCACAGGCTTTTGATAAAGTGTGGCACGATGGACTAATGCATAAAATAAAGTTTAACTTACCTGCAAACATACATAACCTTTTGAAAAGCTATTTATATTGTCGCCAATTTATAATAAAAGAAGGCGAATTCATAAGCCCCCCTCAGCCTATTGAAGCTGGAGTTCCCCAAGGCAGCATATTAGGGCCTATCTTATATTTGATCAACGCATCTGACATGCCGACAAGCACCAACATTCACACTTCAACATTTGCAAATGATACTGCATTCCTTAGCATACATAGTAACCACCAGCAAGCATCAATAAACTTACAGGAACATATCGACAAACTAGAGAAATGGCTCAAGCTTTGGAAAATCAAGGTTAATGAACAAAAGTGTGCCCATGTTACATTCGCACTGCGTCTAGGAACATGCTCACCCATTACTATTAACAACAAAGTAATACCTCAACACAGTGAAGTCAAATACCTCGGTATTCATCTTGACCGTAGACTAACATGGAAGACGCACATCGAGGCAAAAGTAACGCAAATGAAATTGAAAGCAGTGCAAATTAACTGGCTAATAGACAGAAATTCGACCTTGAAGCTTGATTGTAAACTTTTGCTGTACAACTCGATTCTAAAGCCAATATGGTGCTATGGGATTCAATTATGGGGCACAGCCTCTGCATCTAACATTGAAAAAGTCAAAGAAGTCAAAATAGAATTCTCCGTAGAATTACAAATGATCCATGGTACGTTAAAAACTCACGAATCCACGCAGATCTGAACGTACCTTCTGTGAAATCTGAATTTGTGAAGTACGCGACAAGATATATTATCAAACTTGAAATCCATCCAAATCCACTTGCAGTTAATATCCTTAACTTTGGTGGTCATACCCGTCTGAGAAGGAGGGATACTTTGGCTACCATTAGAGCTCTAAACAGATGACTGAATTCCGAAATAATATTCGCATAAAAATAAATTTTTGTCCAGCACTGGTAGGACTTTAATTAAAATTTTTTTTAGTATTAAAATTTGAATACTTATTGTCATTACATTTTTTATGTAGATTCAATAAATAAAATAATAAAGTTAAAAAAAAAAGTGATGAAGACACAGCGACGGCTGCCTGGGAGACGGATGCAGGTACTTTCCTGGTTGTCTCCAGCTATATGGCGCATAACAGCGAATCTCCACCAATCAGGGTTCGCGAGACTGTAGAAATGGCGGTAGAAAAGAACCTGCCAATAATCATAGCAGCTGATGTAAATGCACACCATATGGTGTGGGGCAGCTACGATACTAACGCAAGGGGTGAGTCAATTTTTGAATTCATTCTTTGTAATAATCTAGATGTTATGAATGTTGGTTCGGAACCCACTTTTGTTGTGGTAAACAGAAGGTAGGTTCTGGATATCACGCTCATTAGCACTATGCATTCGGAGTTGATTAGAGGATGGGGAGTATCGCAAGATTGCTCATTTTCTGATCACAGGTACATTGAATTCGAAATAGGAATTCAGGAGAGAGGATTAACACCCAGAAGAAACAGGAGGAAGACGGATTGGGAGATGCAGGGTAGAATTCTCTCAGATCTTCTTCCGGATCCTCCGACTATACAGGAGTGTGAGGACATTGAGAGAGCTGTGGAGATATTGACTGGGTCCTTCGAAACGGCCATCTCAGGTTCATGCAGGCCTAGTCTGTGTCGGGGTAAGAGTAAGCCACCATGGTGGGATCTTGAGATAGCGAAGGCTCGAAAAGAGTCTCGTAGGCTTTTTAATGAGGCCAAAAGACTGGGTAACTGGTCAGAGTACAAAGCCTCAGTAAATAAATTCAAGAACCTGATAAGGAATGCGAAGCGGAGTTCATGGAGGTCCTTTTGCAGTAGTGTGGAAGGAGCTTCTGAGACTAGTAGGCTTCGCAAAATCCTATCTTGAATTAGATTCCATGCTGTTTAGGACAGTGGCATATGCCGATGATATTGCGGTTGCTGTGTCGGGTAAGTACCCGGATATACTATCACAGCAACTAGGCTCTGCGCTAAGCCTTATAGTAGGATGGTGTACAAATAGCGGTCTAAGTGTGAATCCGCAAAAAACGGAGCTTGTGCTCTTCACTCGAAGATACAAGACTCCATCGTTTACTCTGCCAACCGTAAGGGGGGTTGAGCTAGTGTTGTCAGACAGTGCGAAATATCTGGGCGGCTATCGCCTTATTCTTGTGCAAAAGGGCCATTGGAAAGACCTGGGGAATAAATCCTAGGAACTCCTACTGGCTTTTCAGCACGGTTGTAAAGCCCATTCTAACATATGGAGCGCTTGTGTGGTGGAAGTCGTTGGAGAAAACCACCTACTGCAAAATCGCAGAAAATATAATGCGTACTGCTGCTTTGACTGCTGCTGTGACTGGTGCTTCCGGGACTACGCCATCGAAAGCACTTTCCACTATGCTGAACTGGCTGCCGGCTGATCTCATGGTGAAGGAAATAGCCATGAATTCGGCTATCAGGCTGTGGTCAAGCGGGACGTGGAAGGAGGCGACATATGGTCATGCCTCAATAATAGAAAGAATAGTGAACCTTCCAGAAAATATTGATTACTGCTCGCCGGCTCTACTGCCCGACAAGAGATTTGATGTAATCTTATCAGGCTCGTTCTCGGAGACGACTGGTACAGATCGTCAAGAGGACGTGCTTGAAATTTTTACAGATGGATCCAAGTCGGACTCGGGAGTCGGTGGGGGTATCTTTATTCCCTTGTATGAGAGGAGGATGAGTTTTAGGCTGCAAAATGAGTGTAGCGTAGCGCAGGTCGAAATTGCGGCCATTATGAGAGCAGCTAACTGGTTAAGGTACTACAGGATATATGAGAATGATATCTGAATTTGTACTGATAGTAAGGCTGCGTTGTATGCACTATGTGGAGTCTATACGACATCCAGGTTGGTTCGTGAATGCCGGATATCTCTAAACGAGATAGCGAGACATTCGAACCTGGAGCTTATCTGGGTACGAGGGCGCAGTGAAGTGTCCGGAAATCTAGTAGCGGATGAACTGGCAAAGGCCGGTGTCCAGCTACAACAAAGAGATATTGATGGGATCGTTGGAATCCCGCTTGCGAGCTGTAAGAAACTAGTACAGTGCCAACTTTTTCAGACCGCTCAAGACAGATGGTCTAATGAGGGTACCTGTCGAATATCAAGGCTGACATGGCCCAGATATGATAACAGGAGGACTATTATCCTAAGGGACTTGCCCCGACGGAGGTTGCGTTCTGCTGTGGCGGTTCTGACGGGACATTGCCACATAGGGACGCAGGCAAGGAGGTTAAATCTTCCATTTAATGACTTCTGTAGAAGTTGCAGAGACGAGGAGGAAGAAGAGAGCGTTGAGCACTTCCTCTGTCAGTGTCCAGCTCTTTCTTATATAAGGGCATTGTACCTAGGCAGACCGATGTTGCATGATTTGACGGAGGTATCGGAATGCGATGTAAGTGGATTGGACTCCTTTATCCGATCCTCGGGTTGGTTCTAAGCCAGTGATATGTAGATCTACTGAGATACATATCAGATCCAGGCAACACAACGGGACCTGACTGGACCCAAGTGGGCTGGCTTTATAATAGCTGGCAGCCTGTTAAACCTAATCTAACCTAACCTACCATGATGATCCTATAGAAGGAGGGCATTGCGGAATATGTAGAACATTAGAAAAAATTAAAAGATATTACTATTGGAAAAATATGTCAAAAGACATAACTGAATATGTTAAAAGATGTCATAAATGCCAAACGGCTAAAACTACCAAACACCTAAAAACTCCAATGACCATTACGGAAACACCTAACAAAGCATTTGATACAGTGTACGTAGATACAATAGGTCCATTTCCGAAATCAATTACTGGAAATGAATACGCAGTCACCATGATATGCGATTTAACTAAATATTTAGTAACAATACCAATACCTGACAAAAGTGCTAGAACATTTGCTAAGGCAATATTTGAACGTCTTCATTGGACCATAGGTCCAATGAAGACGTTCATTTCGGACATGGGAACAGAATACAAAAATTCAATTTTGACACAACTCTGTAAACTTCTAAAAATTAAAAACTAACTTCCACAGCATACCATCATCAAACATTAGGCACAATAGAAAGAAGTCATAGAACTTTCAATGAATATCTACGCTCCTACATATCGGTAGATAAATCCGACTGGGATGAATGGCTAAAGTACTTTACTTACTGTTTCAATACAACGCCATCAACGGTACATAATTATTGTCCTTACGAGTTAGTCTTTGGAAAAATATCTAATAATTTCCACATTTTTAATGAAATAGACAGAATAGCACCATTATACAATATATACGACTATGCCAAAGAGGCAAAATATAGGTTAGAAGTAGCGTATAAAAGAGCTCAACAATTACTAGATAAGAATAAAATTAAACAAAAAGAAAATTATGATAAGAATATTATAGATTATAATTTAAAAATAGGAGATTTAGTATTACTAAGGAATGAATCAGGCCACAAGGTAGAACCAAATTACAAGGGTCCATACCAAATTCAAAACATAGATATAAGAAATAATGTAACAATTATTGATAAGAAAACTAATAATAAACAAATAGTACATAAAAATAGACTTAAGTTATATCACAATAAATAAAAATGTATACCCGGCCGGAATGTATAAATAATTACAATCACAAATATACATATATATAAGATAATAACACAAATAAGCGTAATCAACAAACTTAATTTTTATTTTCACACATATAAATTTTAAGAGAATGTCCATAAAACAAAATGTTATATGAATATTATTGTAAAAAGGGAGGTGTAGCATGATCACGACATAAATTCACTCTTTTAGCCATAACATAAATGCATCCTATTAAAGGCATGCATAAGAAATAACTAAAAGAATATTAGGTTACATTTTAAACAATTCATAACCCACGTCACTTGACACCTCTTGCTGTCACTGACCTTCGTCGCGACAGTGCGCCTATTGAGTGCAATCATTTGAAATTTACTTGAGCTGCGAATGATATGGGTTGTGAAGGTACGCTTGAATCACGCCGCACTCGTACATATGTATGCACGTACCAAAGAAACAATTTATGGCCTTGAACCATCTATGTATGTATGTGCATATGTGACGTCTGATCAGCTTACCCCTAAGACGTGGGAACCAAATTTGGTTCCCATACATTAATTTGGATAGTACAACACTTAGTATAGATGAGTCGTCTAGAACTTCTCATAAGTAGTATATAAGCAATTGTAATTTTAGTTTAAGTAAGAATTGAAGACACAGAATTGATTCGAGCAACTTAGCGTTGCTCATCAAGAAAAATTAAAGATAAATAAAAAAAACCATTTTATAAATAAATTAAAGTATTTGTATGGGTGGTTGAATCGCCTACCTGGGGAAAATTGATTTTACCAATGACATTTGGCTGCTGGGTTGCTGGTGAAACCGATGACTTATTTGTCATTGACCGCTTAAAGTGAGTATAGACAGTTCAACCTCTATAATTTGCAGTGTGGTAATAAGTTGTTTCACGAGTTCATTAGAAGTCGGCTCTCTCAAATAAATTGATGGGGATTTATATGTTTTTTTGGATGTTGTTGGCTCCTCTGTCTGAAGGATAGCAAACCTATTACTTTCCGTTATCGCAGTGGGTTTATCGTCTTTAGACATTTTTGATTTTGAAGATATTTGCGCGGATTTAGGGCTTCGCTGACGTTTAACCACGGCTATATACCTATCCATACCTACTTGCGTTTTCGGTTTATCAACAATAGCTCAATTCAATCTGTGATTCTTCAACAGCACGGTCGTGTTTTTAAAAAAGTGAACAAAAAAAAAAACAAACAAAAAACAAACCAAATAATCATTGTGCTTACATATTTTTAAACTGACATACAAAAACAATAATATATTGTATTAAATTGTAAAAACAAGAACAAATTATTTTAAAAAACAACGGGAAAATAAATTCATCACATTTCAGTAACTAAACAATAAAATCAATTTCAATAAAACAAGTGCGGTGGCAGTGCATTGTTATTGTTGTAATTGTGCGTGAAGATTACCTACCCAGTAGGAAAAAAAACTATACATTAAAGTTTTGTTTTCTGTATGAGTAATCCCATCAGAAATAATTCTGAAAAAGAGCCTAGCGCCACCAGCAAAAATATATGGACTTCTGAAGAAGAATCTATAAGGCAATCATTGGACAATTTTCTTTCTACAAGAGATAAAATCCGCTCCTGTTCCGGCTCGCCTAACATAGAGGTTACAACAGAAGATAAAAGATCTTCTACTCTAACTAATGCCAATAAACAAAAAACGCAAGTAGGCATGGATAGGTATATCACCATCACCAAACGTCAGCGAAGCCCTAAATCTGCTCAAATTGCATCCAAATCTAAAATCTCTAAAGATGCCGACACCGCTAGACCAACAGATCAAAACAGATTTTCCATTCTTCAAACGGATGAGCCAACAGCATCGTCAAAAAAATCGTTTAAACCACCACCAATTTATTTAAGAGAATCTGCCTCCAATGAACTGGTAAGAAAAATTGTTTCAGCAATCGGAGAAAATACATTTAACGTTACCTCCATCAAGCACGGCAATATTAACGAAACTAAAATTCAGGTTAACCATGAAAATGACTACCGAAAACTGTCTGACGAATTTGAAAAGGAAAAAAAAGCTTTTTATACTTATCAGCTTAAAAGCGCTAAAGGTCTTCAAGTCGTAATAAAAGGGATTGACCCTTGCGTAGACATTGATGAAGTTAAGACCGGTTTGACAGACAAGGGATTCAAAGTAAAAAATGTTTTAAGCATCAGAAATCGTGAAAAGATCCCTCAACCCATGTTTAGGGTTGAATTAGAGCCAGGAGATGTGACTTTAAGGAAGAATGAAGTTCATCCTATATATAATATAAAATACCTTTTACACCGTAAAATAACCGTAGGGGAACCGCATAAGCGCTTAGGACCCGTACAGTGCCAAGACTTTGGCCATACTAGGACCTATTGCAAGTTGCCTACAGTTTGTGTTGTGTGTGGAGAATTCCATGGTACAGCACAATGCAATAAGCCGAAATTCGACCCAAAAATTAAAAAATGCAGTAATTGCGGTGAAAAGCATACAGCTAATTATAGAGGTTGCTCCGTCTACACCCACCTCAAGCGCTCAATGAACAACAAACCAATAATTGCTTCTAAGCCACCACAGCAGACTCAAACTTTTTCTAATAACTCTTTTCCTCCGACACGACAGTCAACCGCAGACATAACCGTTCAAAATCAAAAACAAATTTCTTATGCTAATGTAGTTAAGTCTACATTCGCAAACCCGAATCAGGAATCTAGATCTCAACCGCCCGATCAAAATTTTAGTAACCTTGAGGCAACAATACAGACCCTAATTCAAACTATAAACACTTTTACGTCGTCTATGATGACGATGATGCAGGAAATGGTGAAAATGCAATCCACCATTTTGCAGGTTATTTCGAAAAAATGATTTGGTTAAAAATATGTTTCTGGAACGCGAACGGCATCCGCCAACACAAAAATGAACTCTAATACTTCCTGATGGATAAGCTGATCGATATAATGATGATTGCAGAAACTCACTTGACGTCAACAAGCTTCTTCAAAATCAACGGCTACGTACTATACGATACTAAAGACCCCCGTGGAAGAGCTTGTGGGGGCTCTGCAATCTTGATAAAATCTAGGATAAAGCAATTTTTGTTGAACGACGCATGCGAGGACTATCTTCAAGCAACTAATATCTGTGTGGAAAATTTTCATTACAAATTGGTTATTTCATCGATTTATTCGCCGCCTCGATTTTCAGTGACGGAATCACAATATTCAAGTTTTTTCAACTCATTAGGACCTCGTTTTATAGCAGCTGGAGATTACAACGCAAAACACACTTTTTGGGGCTCACGTTTAATCACACCGAAGGGTCGAGTGCTTTTTGATACAATTTCTAAAATGGGCTTAGACGTAATATCAAGCGGACATCCCACTTACTGGCCGACTGACCGGCGAAAGATTCCTGATGTGATTGATTTTGGAGTGGTAAAGGGGATCCCTGTAGAATGGATGCAAGCTGAGCCTTCGTCATCGGATCATTCACCAACTATTATTTCAGTTCGTTTTCCCCAGGAGACTTGGTCCCCGATTAACAATTTGCATAGGACTGTCACCCGAGTGAATTGGCTGAAATATAAAAAATTTTTGAGTACCCATTGCACTGAGAATATTGTTTTAAGAACACCTGAAGATATTAATGCGTCACTAAGCAACTTTAGCGAAAACCTTAAACAAGCCGCTGCACTTGGTTCTAGCGTTTATTTAACACGCAGAAACCTTCAAAATAGAACATATTCTTCAGAAATCGAGCAACTTGTGTTAGAAAAAAGAAGAGTTCGACGAGAGTGGCAACTTCGCAGATCTCCGCAACTAAAAACAAGGCTACGCGAGTGCACAAGTCAGTTAAGAAATTTGCTTGCAACCCAAAAAACGGCTTCTCTACAAACGTATCTAGAAAGTCTGGATGGTACTCCTCAGTGCGACTATTCTTTATGGCGGGCGACTAAAGGTTTAAAAAGGCCAGTTAGAGGTAAGCCGCCCTTGCGAGAACCGTCTGGTGACTGGGCTAGAGATGACTCGGAAAAGGGTAATTTATTTGTTAACCATTTGAAAAACGTTTTTACCACAAATAGGTCTGACAATGCAAATGAGTTGCCACCTATCGTTAGTAGACCTCCTGTGCCTTTAAGATTCAATTTCCAAGAAATTGAAAATGCTATTGGCAATCTAAACCTTAAAAAGGCTCCAGGTATGGATAAAATCAGCAACAAAATGCTCGTAGAGCTGCCTCGTGTAGCTAAAAGAATTGTTCTTTTTATTTTTAATGCTATTTTACGGCTTGAGTATTACCCTGCAGAGTGGAAGGTGTCCATGATAACAATGGTTCCTAAGCCAGGGAAGGATCACACGAAAGTAGAATCATACCGTCCAATAAGTCTATTGTCAACAATATCAAAACTTTTCGACAAATTGCTAAAGGCGAAGTTGGATCCAATGCTTCATAAGGTTGAATGTATTCCTGATCACCAATTTGGTTTTAGAGCGAAACATGGTACCATTGAGCAAACACACAGGTTAGTTAACGTCATAAGAAAGGCATTTGAAGATAAAAAATATTGCTCTGCCTTATTCATCGACGTCTCACAGGCTTTTGATAAAGTGTGGCACGATGGACTAATGCATAAAATAAAGTTTAACTTACCTGCAAACATACATAACCTTTTGAAAAGCTATTTATATTGTCGCCAATTTATAATAAAAGAAGGCGATTTCATAAGCCCCGCCCAGCCTATTGAAACTGGAGTTCCCCAAGGCAGCATATTAGGGCCTATTTTATATTTGATCTACGCATCTGACATGCCGACAAGCACCAACATTCACACTTCAACATTTGCAGATGATACAGCATTCCTTAGCATACATAGTAACCACCAGCAAGCATCAATAAACTTACAGGAACATATCGACAAACTAGAGAAATGGCTCAAGCTTTGGAAAATCAAGGTTAATGAACAAAAGTGTGCCCATGTTACATTCGCACTGCGTCTAGGAACATGCTCACCCATTACTATTAACAATAAAGTAATACCTCAACACAGTGAAGTCAAATACCTCGGTATTCATCTTGACCGTAGACTAACATGGAAGACGCACATCGAGGCAAAAGTAACGCAAATGAAATTGAAAGCAGTGCAAATTAACTGGCTTATAGACAGAAATTCGACTTTGAAGCTTGATTGTAAACTTTTGCTGTACAACGCGATTCTAAAGCCAATATGGTGCTATGGGATTCAATTATGGGGCACAGCCTCTGCATCTAACATTGAAAAAATTCAAAGAAGTCAAAATAGAATTCTCCGTAGAATTACAAATGCTCCATGGTACGTTAAAAACTCACGAATCCACGCAGATCTGAACGTACCTTTTGTGAAATCTGAATTTGTGAAGTACGCGACAAGATATATTAACAAACTTGAAATCCATCCAAATCCACTTGCAGTTAATATCCTTAACTTTGGTGGTCATACCCGTCTGAGAAGGAGGGATACTTTGGCTACCATTAGAGCTCTAAACAGATGACTGAATTCTGAAATAATATTCGCATAAAAATAAATTTTTGTCCAGCACTGGCAGGACTTTAATTAAAATTTTTTTTAGTATTAAGATTTGAATACTTATTGTCATTACATTTTTTTATGTAGATTCAATAAATAAAATAATAAAGTTAAAAAAAAAAAAAAAAAAAAAAAAAACAATAGCTAAACTGGAAGATGGTTTGTCTTCTGTTGTAACAACAATGTTTGGCGAACACGAACGCGTGCGTTTTTTATCTCTTAGAGATAGAAGATTATCCAATGATTTTTTCAGTGATTCTTCCTCAGAGATCTAGAGGTTTTTTCTAGTGGAGCTAAGCTCCCTTACAGAATTGCATCTACTAGGTACACTCATGCAATTTTTGTTTTTTGTTTTTTATTTATATTTTATTACTTTATAGTATATATGAAAATAATTGTCACAAAGTTTTTCTTTTGTGTAAATTCACTCTCCACGTATTGCTGTTTTCTATTTATACCGTTTATTTTTTTTTATTTATTTTTTTTGATAGCACTCCGATTAAAAACAAATACGTTCGTTCACTATCAAAGCTAGACTCTGACCAACCGAGCATATTTAATTCGCATTTTTAAATATACTCTACATATGCGTGACTATCGTGAAGGGTATTTTAGATTCGGCCCAGCCGAATATACCACACTCTAACTTGTTTTTTTTCCTCTTTGCTTCTGAAATAATCTAGGCATGCATTAAAATAATTTCTAATGTATCTAATATTATATGATGTATTATATTATTCGTATTATTCGTCTAGCTCAAGTTCAATCCAAAAATACAAACAGAATTGCTCGTAGGACGCAATAACTTGAAAATTCTGTTATATACAGAAAATTCTGGCAAAGCCAACAACATCCGGAAAAAACCCGGATGTGCTAGCCAGCAGAGAGCGAACTGGAAAATCCACGTCCAATGCAACACAAAAGGTGGAGCGGGAGCAAAACACTAGTTCCCGCAAGACCACGTTAAAATTTAGAGCGGCTCGACGATGTGTCGAAAAGCTCGGAAATGTAGCCGAGGAATCTATGTCAAGCAAAACAGTGCTTGGCATGGGCTAAGGCATATATAGCTGAAAACCCGGATCCGGATGTAGCTACTGCCGTCGAGGCAGCATGCAAAAGGCAACGGTCTGCGGAAGAAACAGCTAACCCGAGCAAAAAGCCGAGGAAGGGGTCCTTTGTCATCAACAGACCCTACAGTGAGGTTGCAAAAAACTCACTGAATAGGGCTGTTGTTAACCGTAGCAACTCTGACGGATCAGTCACCCGTGAAAAATGGGGGTTGATCAGCCAGAGCCTGCTGGACAATTTCCTTAAGGCGCTCGAATACAACACCGGTCCTCCACCGCAGTTCACTGATGCAGGGTGGATCCAGGGCCGAGTCAAACTAATTTCATGTGTGGACGAGAAATCGGCCAGCTTCATGAAAGAGGTTATCGCATCACTAGGGGAAGTGTGGCCCGGGGCACAGCTGGAGCTGATCTTGGTCAGCTACATCCCTCGTCGGCCGAGGGCGGCTGCAGTTGTTCCTGCGGAACCACATGACCCTGATGCGATTCTCAGGATCCTTCAGATCGCGAACCCTGACCTCCCCATACAAGACTGGAAGGTAGTCAGTGTCGCAAATGCTAAAGGATCCAGTAGAAAGGTGGTTGTGGTCCTTAACAAGGAGTCTCTGCCGTTACTCCGAGCCAGACAGGGCATGGTATTCTATGGATACCAGGGAATCAGGCTCTGTCTGTATCGGGGTGATGACAACATAGACCACAACTCCGACGAAAAAGCCAAAGAGCCTATAAAATTACAGGTTGTGGAGGTTGAGGTAGATACTAATTCAACACAGAGCTCACAATCAAACTCTAGTTTGGTTGGCGGGTTCTTTGAGGGATTTGAAAACGCCAGAGTTAGTGATGAGGACAGTCTACCGGATTCCGATCCGGAGAATGCCACTATCATCAACTTCGACCTCGACACCGAATAAATGATGATGGTTACACAGATTAACCTTCAACACAGCAAAGCAGCATCAGCTAGCCTTTTATATCGTCTAGCCAAGCGAGACGTTGATATTGCGCTAGTGCAAGAGCCATTGACAGACAATGGCAAGAACCTTGGACTAAGCACGAACGGCTATAAACTAAAATATGCAGCAAATTCATAACCATAAGATCCTGTATCATAGTCAAAAAGCACATAAATATCTTCGTTTTATCTGATTACAGTGATGAAGATACCGTAACTGCCACTACGGATGCAGGGGGATCCAACATATAGATTCTATCCTGCTACATGGCTCATGGCAAGGATGAATCACCACCAGGCAAGCTGGTGGAAAGAGCGGTAAGAGACGCGAACGCCAAAGGCATACCGTGCATTATAGGCGCGGATGCGAATGCACACCACCTGATCTGGGGAAGCTCAGACACAAACAAAACAGGTGAGAATTTAATAGAATTTATTCCAGATAATGATTTAGTAATTCTAAATCAAGGGAACAAACCCACATTCGTGACTTCGAACAAGCAAGAAGTGTTAGATATTACACTTGCCAGTTCGAATATCGCAGATCAAATACAGGAATGGAGAGTATCAGAGGACTGCTCCTTTTCTGATCACTGCTATTTAGATTTCAAAATAAGCAAACAACGTAGAATCATATTCTATCGCAATAAGCGGAGAACGGACTGGGGAAAACAGGGAGAATTCCTGAGTAGAGACCTAGCCCAATATCCGACCATAGCCAATGTCATGTACATGGAAAGATCAGTGGGGAAACTCAATGACGCTTTCCAGAACGCCACAAGACGATCTTGTATACTATCTGTAAAAAGGGAAAATAGCAGACCCAAATGGTGGTCAGCAGAACTGTTTGTGACAAAAAAAAATGTCGTAGTCTTTTCAATTAAGCTAAAAGAACAGGTAACTGGGATGGCCATAAAGCTTCGGTGAACAAATACAAAAATCTCATCAGGAACTCGAAGCGAAGATCCTGGAGGGAGTTTTGTAGTAACGTGAATAGTACCGCTGATACATGCAGACTTCGGAGAATACTTTCTAAACAACCGACAATCCCAAGCCGTATACAAAAGGCAGATGGATGTTGGACCACAAATTGCGAGGAATCGCTAGAAGAATTAATGAACACCCACTTTCCAGGTAATCAGAAATTGGAGGAGAACGTTCTCCCCTATCACACTCCCGGAATGCGGTTTATATAACAAAAGATATGCTACACTGGGCAATCAAATATTTCCAACCGTTCAAATCACCAGGACCGGATGGAATAATTCCCGCAGATCTACAAAACAATCTAGATCTGATCACTCCATGGCTCCTTGAGATCTATAGAGCCGCCCTAAGCAACGTAATCTTCATTCCAAAAGGACGGAAGATATTTCACACTAAGGAGTATAGGCCAATTAGCCTGACATCCTTTCTTTTGAAAACGCTGGAAAGGATCATAGACATCCACATAAGGCCCAATTTTAGCAAAAAACATCTGTCGCCATCTCAACACGCCTATACAAAGAGCATATCAGTTGAAACGGCGCTACATAGTTTGGTCAGTCATATTGAACGAGCCAATCAATACAAAAACTATACCCTAGTAGCCTTCATGGACATTGAGGGTGCTTTTAATAATGTCGAGACGCAGCTAGTCATAGATGCACTTGACTGCCTGAAGATTGATCGACCTACAATTATGCTCATTACGAGCTTGCTAAAGCGCAGAACTATAACATCGACAATGGGGAACTCAAAAATTACGAGAAAGGTATGCAAGAGTACTCCCTAGGGAGGGGTATGATATCCCCTCTTGTGGAATGCTGTAGTGAACAATCTGCTCAAAGACCTAGATCATAGGAAGATAAAAACTGTAGCCTATGCCGATGACGTAGCGATTGCAGTCTCTGGGACCCATTTAGACACCATAACTGAGCAGTTAGAATACGCTCTAAGTCAGTGGAGTATACAATGCGGACTAAGAACAAATCCAGCGAAAACAAATCCGAAAATGGATGGCACCACGCTCATCCTATCGGATAAAGCGAAATACTTAGGCGTCATTTTAGACAGCAAACTATCATGCAGACTTCGGAGAATACTTTCTAAACAACCGACAATCCCAAGCCGTATACAAAAGGCAGATGGATGTTGGACCACAAATTGCGAGGAATCGCTAGAAGAATTAATGAACACCCACTTTCCGGGTAATCAGAAATTGGAGGAGAACGTTCTCCCCTATCACACTCCCGGAATGCGGTTTATATAACAAAAGATATGCTACACTGGGCAATCAAATATTTCCAACCGTTCAAATCACCAGGACCGGATGGAATAATTCCCGCAGATCTGCAAAACAATCTAGATCTGATCACTCCATGGCTCTTTGAGATCTATAGAGCCGCCCTAAGCAACGTAATCTTCATTCCAAAAGGACGGAAGATATTTCACACTAAGGAGTATAGGCCAATTAGCCTGACATCCTTTCTTTTGAAAACGCTGGAAAGGATCATAGACATCCACATAAGGCCCAATTTTAGCAAAAAACATCTGTCGCCATCTCAACACGCCTATACAAAGAGCATATCAGTTGAAACGGCGCTACATAGTTTGGTCAGTCATATTGAACGAGCCAATCAATACAAAAACTATACCCTAGTAGCCTTCATGGACATTGAGGGTGCTTTTAATAATGTCGAGACGCAGCTAGTCATAGATGCACTTGACTGCCTGAAGATTGATCGACCTACAATTATGCTCATTACGAGCTTGCTAAAGCGCAGAACTATAACATCGACAATGGGGAACTCAAAAATTACGAGAAAGGTATGCAAGAGTACTCCCTAGGGAGGGGTATGATATCCCCTCTTGTGGAATGCTGTAGTGAACAATCTGCTCAAAGACCTAGATCATAGGAAGATAAAAACTGTAGCCTATACCGATGACGTAGCGATTGCAGTCTCTGGGACCCATTTAGACACCATAACTGAGCAGTTAGAATACGCTCTAAGTCAGTGGAGTATACAATGCGGACTAAGAACAAATCCAGCGAAAACAAATCCGAAAATGGATGGCACCACGCTCATCCTATCGGATAAAGCGAAATACTTAGGCGTCATTTTAGACAGCAAACTATCATGGAAAAAGAACATACAGGCTAGAGTAACTAAGGCTACAACAGCCATCTATCTATGTAAGAAAGCAATAAGCACAACATGGGGCATACAACCAAAAGGAGTTGTATCGCTTTATGAAATGGTTATAAAACCAATAACGTAGTATCAGTATGGTGGAAATCACTGGACTCCGCAATCAACAGACTTCAAATTGAAAAAGTCAGTCGAACCATGTCAATACTGACCACAGGGGCCATGAGGACAACACCAACCAAAGCACTTTTTGCACTTTTGAGCTGGATGCCATGCGACTTAGAGACTAGGCAGATAGCACTAAATACCGCGATCATGCTGAACGCGACAGGAACGTGGACCCACAGACCGTCGGGACATGCTAATATATTGGAGATTGGAGGAGACCTAATTGACTACTGCATCCCAAAACCATTCCTCACAAGGAGCTTCGGCTACCAAATTGCGGAATCTTCCCTAGAATCTGGATACTTCTATGTATACAGGGATGGGTCCAGAAGGGAGAAAGGGTTGGGGGTGGCGTTAACATAGAGAAATTTAACACTAAAATATCCTTCAAACTATCAGACGGATGTAGTGTACTTCAGGCTGAAATATCGGCTATAAATAAAGCGGCCAGATAGCTGACGTATCAAAAGATATTCGGAAAGGATATCATGATAGGAACGGACAGCAAGGCCGCCATCAATTCCCTGATTGGAATATAAACCAATTCCAGTCTAGTCCAGGAATGCCGGAACGAGTGATTTTTTTGCTATTATCTTTTCGGCAACACTAGTTTTGACAGCTCACGAACGTTTTGTATCTTGTGTCACTGTCAAACATCTTCAGTTTGGTCTATAATTTAATCATGAATCGTCTTACAAACGAACAACGCTTGCAAATTATTGAATTTTATTACCAAAATGCGTGCTCTGTTAACAAAGTTCATCGCGCGCTTCTTCCATTTTATGGTCAGTTTAATCGACCTACTGAGACTTCTATTCGGGCTATTGTAAAAAAATTTCGCACCAAATTTACATTGTTGGACATTAAACCACCAACACGCTTACGTAGAGTGTGAACTGAAGAAAATATCGCAGCCGTATCGGCCAGTGTTGGTGATGACCGTGAATTATCGATTCGGCACCGTTCGCAGCAATTGGGCCTCTGTTACTCCACTACGTGGAAAATTTTGCGGAAGGATTTGGGTGTGAAGCCTTATAAGATACAGCTGGTGCAAGAATTGAAGCCAAACGACCTACCACAACGCCAAATTTTTGGTGAATGGGCTCTTGAAAAGTTAGATGAAGATCCACTTTTTTATCGAAGAATTGTGTTCAGCGACGAGGCTCATTTCTGGTTGAATGGATACGTGAACAAGCAAAACTGCCGTATTTGGAGTGAAGAGCAGCCAGAAGCATTGCAAGAGCTACCAATGCATCCACAAAAAACAACCGTTTGGTGCGGATTATGGGCTGGCGGCATCATTGGGTCGTATTTCTTCAAAGATGGTGCGAATCACAACGTTACTGTGAATGGTGAGCTCTACCGTGCGATGATAACAAACTTTTTTTTGCCCAAAATGGAAGAGCTTGACTTGCATGACATGTAGTTTCCACAAGACGGTGCCACAAGCCACACAGCACGCGAAACAATGGACCAATTGAGAGTCGAGTTCGGTGAATAGTTTATTTCACGCTTGGGACCAGTCAATTGGCCGCCCAGATTGTGCGATTTAACGCCTCTAGACTATTTTTTGTAAGGCTATGTTAAGGCTAATGTCTATAGCGACAAGCCCGCTTCGATTGACGCACTGGAAGCCAACATTGCCAACATTATTCGTGAGATACCGGCCGAAATGTTGGAAAGAGTATGCCAAAATTGGACTAAGCGAATGGACCATTTGAGGCGCAGCCGCGGCCAAAATTTGCATGAAATAATCTTCAAACATTAAATTATATCGACCCAATTATCGATCCAAATAAATATTTCATGCATTTTTCTGAATTTTATGTGTTTTTTTTTTAAATTTTCGATAGTTCGTATAAAATCACCCATTATATATATATATATATATATATATATATATATATATATATATATATATATATATATATATATATATATATATATATATATATATATATATATATATATATATATATATATATATATATATATATATATATATATATATATATATATATATATATATATATATATATATATATAGCATTCACTCTGTGACTCTCCAACCGCACAGTCGTAATATTAAACAGTGAACAAAAAAAAAACAAAATCATTGTTCTCACTAATTTTTAAACTTACATATAATAAAAACAATAATATATTGTATTAAATTGTAAAAACAAAAACAAGTTATTGTAAAAAACAACGGGAAAATAAATTCCTCACATTTCAGCAACTAAACAACAAAATCAATTTCAATAAAACAAGTGGGCGACACGACTAGCTACATCTGAGCACGATTTTCTAATTACACCGGCTTGCAACCATTCAGATACTTGCTCACTATGCTTCACTACGTCTTCTTCGTTGGGTGGTAGGCGACTTGGCGAATGATGAAAAGGTTTAAATAGATCGTTCGGAGTAATTTTCATTCTCACTGGACAGGTTTCACAACTATCTGACGGCTTATATTCGTTTACTAAATTTTCAATGGCTTTTTTATACTTTGCATCAACATCTAGTTCAACCGTATTTACATTATACACATTTAATTCGCCACCGAAGAAACTATCACTCTTAGTGTCATTATCATATTTGAACACATACCCTTCTTTTCCTGAATAAAATATGAAATTTTTTGTGAAATCGTACCCCAAAATTGCGTCAAACTTAATCGATTTATCTGGCACTACTATGAAATCGTGCTTAGCATTCACCGCATCAACTGTCACATCACACGTAATACAACCAATCGGTTCAGTTTTGATGTTTCCAAGTCCAAATAACTGCGCACGACTAGTCTTTAGTATGTTTTCGTATAGTTTATCTTTATACACTGCGTATTTTATAATCGAGACATCTGAACCCGTGTCCACTAAACACTCGATATCTTTGTTGTTTAATTTGACTACTTTCAGCCGTTTTCTATCATTAATTATATTAACATTCTTTTCTGGTAAGCTAGTTACACTACGCACTTCACAGTTTTTAGTAATATGCCCGTATCGATTGCATTTAAAACATTTCGTATTTGATCGGCATTCACTTCTTTTGTGGTTTTTTGATCCACAATTAAAGCAATGTTCTTGTTGAAATCGGGCACTACCTTCATTGTTCTGTTTCGCATAGGTCTGATGTACTCGTTTTTTATACCGTTCGTCGTTATCTCGATTTTCATTTACGCGCTCGAAAACTTCATACCTTTCGCGTAGCTCTTTGAAAGTTATTGAACTATATAATTGAAATTTGATGTCACTTTTAATTCTTAAACCATCAACAATGTAGCGTACAACTGAAATTTCTTCTATAATGCCAAGAGCTGCTATTCTACGCATTTGTAGTACATATTCATGAAAAGATTCACTGTCACATTTCTTTCTGTTCGAAAGCATTTTATGTAATTCATTACTATTTAATGGCTTGTCAAATTCATTTATTAAATTGTCTTTTAGAAGCTTGTAGTCACCAACAACAACAGTTTCTAAAAATAACTTTGCTATGCCGATCATTTTATTTCGCGCCTGGACATATTTTTGTTGTTCACTCAACCCATAAGCTGATGCATTTAATTCAAAATTGCTAAACCATTGTTTCACTGGAATATTTTCACCGTCAAAATCAGCTAAAATGTTTGCAAAATTATCTACTGTGATATATGGTTTATTGTTGTTTTCTTCTTCTTGTTTCATTTTTTCAGATAATAACTTTACTAAATCGTTTAAACTCTGATTTTGATCAACCGACATGTTTGTATTTGTATTATTTATATTGGGTGCTGATTTATATCTTTCCCTTTTTTGTTCTTCAACTTTTTTATTTTGATCTTCACTTTGACTGTTTACAGATGTCTTACTTTGATTTTCACTACAGATGTTTTTGACTTTATTTATTTCCACACGATTATTAGCACTTTTATTTTCTACTTTTATTCCACTTAACAATTTGTCTTCACTTTTACCGCTCTCAGCCACGTTTTCTTTTCTTACTGCACTACGCTCACTGTCACTTCGTGCTGCCTTATTTACTGCTTTATCATTTACTGGAGACGGTTTACTTGCCGCTTGTGCTCTCGTTTTATATAAATTTAATGAAGATTTCGGTTTTTCTGTACCGCTACTTTTTTCCATTTGTTGTTAAGAATATGGCAAAAACAATGTAATGCACAAAAAATCGTGCCGTTTTCTTCTTCATAAATTTTTACTTGCACTTGTTTTTGGCATAATTAATTATTGGACCGTTAATAAGGCAATTACAATAACATATTGTCTCAATTTTAAACATGTAAAGCGGTTTTTTTTTGGACTATTGTCTTTAATATTGAAATTGATTTTAGAATAACTGTTTTACTTGATTAAAAATTCGTATTTTTTGTTCACTCCGTTGTTGAGCCCCCAAATGTAAAGCGAAAAACAAGTTATTTCAATTATTTATTTAATTCATTTCATAGTTTTAATCAATATTCAATAAAGAGAGATTTTAAAAAAGGTATCCACAATATAAAATTACAACTGTTGAACAACTTTTAAGTCACAACTTTAATCAACCGCCTCGTACGACTTCTTCTTCACGACTGCCCTTGTGCTTCAACTCTTTTCGTTATCTCAGCTTACTCTTTACATTCGGCCATTCTGAATTTCATCTGACCCAGATGATATTTCGTCATCGTCTACTGAAGATCTCCACCGTTTCATGTTATCTGCACTTGTAGAAGTAAAACGTGGACCATCCACATCAGCAAATTTCTCCACATCATAACGATCATTACTCTTGGCTTTGATAACTTTATATATATATATATATATATATATATATATATATATATATATATATATATATATATATATATATATATATATATATATATATATATGTATATATATATATATATACATATATATATATATATATATATATATATATATATATATATATATATATATATATATATATATATATATATAAAGGGTGGTTAAATTTCAAGGGCCGATGTTGATTTTGAATAAAACACAAACTATTTAGGAAATTATAGTAATTTTATTTTGTTATGATATATTGGAATTACTCAATTATGTATGGAACAAAATATCGGCCAAATGGGCGCCGCGACCACAGCGGCACACCTCCATCCGATGGTTCAAATTTTCGATAACCCTGAGGCATAATGGAGGTTCTATGCCGTTAATGTGCCGAATTATCTCATCCTTTAGCTGTTGAATTGTTGCTGGCTTATCGACGTACACCTTTTCTTTCAAATAACCCCAAAGAAAAAAGTCCAACGGTGTCAAATCACATGATCCTGGCGGCCAATTGACATCGCCATTACGTGAGATAACACGGCCTTTGAATTTGTCGCGCAAAAGAGCAATTGTTTCGTTAGCTGTGTGGCAAGTGGCACCGTCCTGCTGAAACCACATATCGTCTACATCCATATCTTCCAATTCGGGCAATAAAAAGTTCGTTATCATCTCACGATAGCGAACACCATTCACAGTAACTGCCTGACCGGCCCCATTTTGGAAAAAATACGGCCCGATGATGCCGCCAGCACATAAACCGCACCAAACAGTCACTCTTTGTGGGTGCATTGGTTTGTCGACAGTCACTCCTGGATTCTCATTCGCCCAAATGCGGCAATTCTGTTTATTGACGAATCTACTGGGGTTAAAATGTGCCTCATCACTGAAGATGATTTTCTTCGAAAATTTATCATCCACTGTTTCCATATATATATTTTTTTTTAACTTCATTATTTTATTTATTGAATCTACATAAAAAATGTAATGACAATAAGTATTCAAATCTTAATACTAAAAAAAAAATGTGATTAAAGTCCTGCCAGTGCTGGACAAAAATTTATTATTATGCGAATATTATTTCAGAATTCAATCATCTGTTTAGAGCTCTAATGGTAGCCAAAGTATTCCTCCTTCTCAGACGGGTATGACCACCGAAGCTAAGAATATTAACTGCAAGAGGATTTGGATGGAATTTAAGTTTGTTAATATATCTTGTCGCGTACTTCACAAATTCAGATTTCGCAAAAGGTACGTTCAGATCTGCGTGGATTCGTGAGTTTTTAACGTACCATGGAGCATCTGTAATTCTACGGAGAATTTTATTTTGACTTCTTTGAATTTTTTCAATGTTAGATGCCGAAGCTGTGCCCCATAATTGAATCCCATAGCACCATATTGGCTTTAGAATAGAGTTGTACAGCAAAAGTTTACAATCAAGCTTCAAGGTCGAATTTCTGCCGATGAGCCAGTTAATTTGCACTGCTTTCAATTTCATCTGCGTTATTTTTGCCTCGATGTGCGTCTTCCATGTTAGTCTACGGTCAAGATGAATACCGAGGTATTTGACTTCACTGTGTTGAGGTATTACTTTGTTGTTAATAGTAATGGGCGAGCATGTTCCTAGACGCAGTGCGAATGTAACATGGGCACACTTTTGTTCATTAACCTTGATTTTCCAAAGCTTGAGCCATTTCTCTAGTTTGTCGATATGTTCCTGTAGATTTATTGATGCTTGCTGGTGGTTACTATGTATGCTAAGGAATGCTGTATCATCTGCAAATGTTGAAGTGTGAATGTTGGTGCTTGTCGGCATGTCAGATGCGTAGATCAAATATAAGATAGGCCAAAATATGCTGCCTTGGGGAACTCCAGCTTCAATAGGCTGGGCGGGGCTTATGAAATCGCCTTCTTTTATTATAAATTGGTGACTATATAAATAGCTTTCCAAAAGGTTATGTACGTTTGCAGGTAAGTTAAAACTTTATTTTATGCATTAAGCCATCGTGCCACACTCTATCAAAAGCTTGTGAAACGTCGATGAATAAGGCAGAGCAATATTTTTTATCGTCAAATGCCTTTTTTATGACGTTAACTAACCTGTGTGTTTGCTCAATGGTGCCATGTTTCGCTCTAAAACCAAATTGGTGATCAGGAATACATTCAACCTTATTAAGCATTGGATCCAACTTCGCCTTTAGCAATTTTTCGAAAAGTTTTGATATTGTTGACAGTAGACTTATTGGACGGTATGATTCTACTTTCGTGTGATCCTTCCCTGGCTTAGGAACCATTGTTATCATGGACACCTTCCACTCTACAGGGTAATTTTCAAGTCGTAAAATAGCTTTAAAAATAAAAAGAACAATTCTTTTAGCTACACGAGGCAGCTCTACAAGCATTTTGTTGCTGATTTTATCCATACCTGGAGCTTTTTTAAGGTTTAGATTATTAATAGCATTTTCAACTTCTTCAAGATTGAATCTTAAAGGCACAGGAGGTGTACTGACAATAGGCGGCAACTCATTTGCATTATTAGACCTATTTGTGGCAAAAACGTTTTTCAAATGAATAAATTACCCTTTTCCGTGTCATCTCTAGCCCAGTCACCAGATGGTTCTCGCAAGGGCGGCTTACCTTTATCTGGCCTTTTTAAACCTTTAGTCGCCCACCATAAAGAATAGTCGGACTGAGGAGTACCATCCAGACTTTCTAGATACGTTTGTAGAGAAGCCGTTTTTTGGGTTGCAAGCAAATTTCTTAGCTGATTTGTGCACTCACGTAGCCTTGTCTTTAATTGCGGAGACCTGCGAAGTTGCCACTCTCGTCGAACTCTTCTTTTTTCTAACACAAGTTGCTCGATTTCTGAAGAATATGTTCTATTTTGAAGGTTTCTGCGTGTTAAATAAACGCTAGAACCAAGTTCAGCGGCTTGTTTAAGGGTTTCGCTAAAGTTGCTTAGTGACGCATTAATATCTTCAGGTGTTCTTAAAACAATATTCTCAGTGCAATGGGTACTCAAAAATTTTTTATATTTTAGCCAATTCACTCGGGTGACAGTCCTATGCAAATTGTTAATGGGGGCCAAGTCTCCTGGGGAAAACGAAGGCTCAGCTTGCATCCATTCTACAGGGAACCCCTTTACCACTCCAAAATCAATCACATCAGGAATCCTTCGCCGGCAGTCGGCTTGATATTACGTCTAAGCCCATTTTAGAAATTGTATCAAAAAGCACCCGACCCTTCGGGGTGATTAAACGTGAGCCCCAAAATGTGTGTTTTGCGTTGTAATCTCCAGCTGCTAAAACGAGGTCCTAATGAGGTGAAAAAACTTGAATATTGTGATTCCGTCACTGAAAATCGAGGCGGCGAATAAATCGATGAGATAACCAATTTGTAATGAAAATTGTCCACACAGATATTAGTTGCTTGAAGATAGTCCTCACATGTGTCGTTCAACAAAAAATGCTTTATCCTAGATTTTATCAACATTGCGGAACCCCCACAAGCTCTTCCATGGGGGTCTTTAGTATCGTATAGTACGTAGCCGTTAATTTTGAAGAAGCTTGTTGACATCAAGTGAGTTTCAGCAATCATCATTATATCGATCTGCTTATCTATCAGGAAGTATTCGAGTTCATTTTTGTGTTGGCAGATGCCGTTCGCATTCCAGAAACATAGTTTTAACCAAATCATTTTTTCGAAATAACCTGCAAAATGGTGGATTGCATTTTCACCATTTCCTGCATCATTGTCATCATAGACGATGTAAAAGTGTTTATAGTTTGAATAAGGGTCTGTATTGTTGCCTCAAGGTTTCTTAAATTTTGATCGGGCGGTTGAGATATAGATTGTTGATTCGGGTTTGCGAATGTAGACTTAACTACATTAGCATAAGAAATTTGTTTTTGATTTTGAACGGTTATGTCTGTGGTTGACTGTCCTGTCGGAGGAAAAGAATTATTAGAAAAAAATTTGAGTCTGCTGTGGTGGCTTAGAAGCAATTATTGGTTTGTTGTTCATTGAGCGCTTGAGGTGGGTGTAGACGGAGCAACCTCTATAATTAGCTGTGTGGTTTTCACCGCAATTACTGCATTTTTTTTATTTTTGGGTCGAATTTCGGCTTATTGCATTGTGCTGTACCATGGAGTTCTCCACACACAACACAAACTGTAGGCAACTTGCAGTACGATTTAGTATGGCCAAATTCTTGGCAGTTATGGCACTGTACGGGTCCTAAGCGCTTATGCGGTTCCTCTACGGTTTTTTTTCGATGTAAAAGGTATTTTATTATTATATATTAGATGAACTTCATTCTTCCTTAAAGTCACATCTCCTGGCTCTAATTCAACCCTAAACATGGGTTGAGGGATCTTTTCACGATTTCTGATGTTTAACACGTTTTTTACTTTGAATCCCTTGTCTGTCAAACCGGTCTTAACTTCATCAGTGTCTACGCAAGGGTCAATCCCTTTTATTACGACTTGAAGACCTTTAGCGCTTTTAAGCTGATAAGTATAAAAAGCTTTTTTTTCTTTTTCAAATTCGTCAGACAGTTTTCGGTAGTCATTTTCGTGGTTAACCTGAATTTTAGTTTCGTTAATATTGCCGTGCTTGATGGAGGTTAATGTATTTTCTCCGATTGCTGAAACAATTTTTCTTACCAGTTCATTGGAGGCAGATTCCCTTAAATAAATTGGTGGTGGTTTAAACAATTTTTTTGGCGTTCCTGTTGGCTCATCCGTTTGTAGAATAGAAAATCTGTTTTGGTCGGTTGGTCTAGCAGTGTCGGCATCTTTAGAGATTTTAGATTTGGATGCAATTTGAGCAGATTTAATCCTTCGCTGACGTTTAGTGATGGTGATAATCCTATCCATGCCTACTTGCGTTTTTGGTTTATTGGCATTAATTAGAGTAGAAGATCTTTTATCTTCTGTTGTAACATCTATGTTAGGAGAGCCGGAACGGGAGCGGATTTTATCTCTTGTAGAAAGAAAATTATCCAATGATTGCCTTATAGATTCTTCTTCAGAAGTCCATATGCTTTTGCTGGTAGAGTTAGGCTCTTTTTCAAAATTATTTCTGATGGGATCACTCATACAGAAAACAAAACTTTAAGGCATAGCTTTTTTCCAATTGGGTAGGTAATCTTCACGCACAATAACAACAATAACAATGCACTGCCACCCCACTTGTTTTATTGAAATTGATTTTGTTGTTTAGTTGCTGAAATGTGAGGAATTTATTTTCCCCTTGTTTTTTACAATAACTTGTTTTTGTTTTTACAATTTAATACAATATATTATTGTTTTTATATGTAAGTTTAAAAATTAGTGAGCACAATGATTTTTTTTTTATTTATTTATTTTTTTTTTTTTTTGTTCACTGTTTAATATTACGACTGTGCGGTTGGAGAGTCACAGAGTGAATGATATATATATATATATATATATATATATATATACATATATATATATATATATATATATATATATATATATATATATATATATATATATATATATATATATATATATATATATATATATATATATATATATATATATATATATATATATATATATATATATATATATATATATATATATATATATATATATATATATATATATATATATATATATATATATATATATCATTCACTTGCTTAAAATGCGTTAGGTGTCGGTCGCATTGTGAATTTTTGAGACATTTTTGTGTTAAAAATTAGAAAAAGTTATTAAAAGGTCGCTAGGGCAAAAAGGAACATATTCTAACGAAAGTATGCAAACAGACGCACAAATTAAATAGAAATGAGTCCTGTTGAAGAAGGCCTTACACCAGGCCTTCTGAGGAAGGGAACGGGGAAGACCTTGGCTGGCTAGGACAACGTGTGTAAAAAATATATGAGTATGGAATGCAGTAGCAAGGTATTGTGTCTGCTAAATAAGGCCTTCTAGCAGGCCTGTTTCCTCCTTCTTTCCGCCACTGGATTCTATCTATCTACATATATAAAAATGAATGTTTGTATGTATGTATGTATGTTTGTCCTTTATAGAATCGTAAACTATGCATTTGAGTATAGGATGATTTTCGGCAAAGTTGTTGTGCATGAGCATTGGAAGTTTTCTAAGTGAGTGCGACCACGCTTATTTAACGCCCATTTTTTTTAACTGAGTAATACATGGGTTTTAACAGATTTACTTCAAATTGTATGTACATCTTACTGTAGGCGAGGTAAAAGTAAAAGTTTTATGTGCCACGGTTATTTTTGCGCCCCATGTCATGCTGGGTAGGCTAGTCCGCTGGACCGATCTGCCTGAAATTTTCACAGCACACCACTAAAGCTCTGGTATCTTTTATTAGGCTTTTCTTTCTTTTGAACACGCCCACTTTTAATTTCAAATGGGTTTTAACATATTTACTTCAAATTGAATACACACACATCTTACTATAGGCAAGGCAAAAATAAAAGTTTCATGTGCCGAAGACATTTTCACGCCCGATCTCATGCGAGACGACGCCTGCCGAGAAGACCAAACAAGAGGCATGACTAAGAACACTTTTTTCACCCGTACCCTCTTTAAAGCTCACTTTTATATTGTGTAATTAAGTCTTCGAATCTATATATACATACATATACATCTATATTTTATATTTATACTACATACATAAAAATAAGTGTATACCTGTATCGCCACTATCTGCGCAAACGGGTCGACCGATTTCAACCAAAATTAAAAGTACGTTGATTTATCAATCAATCATTGATTTATAGTGACAAAAACACAATGCAAACAAAGTAGTGGCAAATTGATGTTGTTAGGGCGGTGGTTTAAACGTATTTAATTTCGGTCTATTCTGAAATTCATGCAAGTTTAAATATTTTTCTGATGAAAAAGAGAAGCGGTTTCACGTGCATTGAAGTCATATGTATATGTTATTATTGTTGTTAAAAATCTTTACATTTTAGATTTTTTTTCATTTTGAAAGTAATACCATGTTTTGCTCGATCAAATGTAGATCGGCACGTTCTACCAATAACATATTACTTTCAAGTCAGCTTTATAAAGGTAGTGGCAGAATTACAATAAATACAACACCAACAAACATCAACATGTATTTTGTTGGTGTTGTATTTATTGTAATTCTGCCACTACCTTTATAAAGCTTCCTTGATTACTTCAAAGTAGATCGCAAACTGATAGATTATCTCAAAACCAATTGTAATGCTATGTACCATCTCAAAATACATCTGCGGATCCAATTCCAAATCCACGAAATCCAGTATCGCGATAATTAACACGACTTGCACATCGTGTTGTACGGGACATGGAATATGCGGTTCTTTATTATGACCGCGAATCTACATGGATTGACTTCTTTTGATGCGACAAGATCGAGATATATTATAAGCCTTAATTTTTTCTAAAAAGTTACCTGATACCACGAAAGATAACGCGGATGTTTTAACTTATATATGTCTACTACTAATCTTATCTGTGATATTTGCAATTAATTGAACTAACAGAAAGAAACAAAATATTAAGTCTAAATCGGACGTCTCGACCGATGATTGGAATAATCTTTTTTATCAAGGGTTCGTTATAACTCTTCTAAAAGTTTTTCGGAACGAAAAATTTATTGTATGTATTTTTAAATTTATTTTAAACACACGCAGAGTTTTTACGTAGAGAAAAAGTTTTGGACCAAGTTTTCAACGTCTACTTCTACGCCTACTTTTTTTTTAAATCTTTGGGAAAGATAAATTAATGTATATCGTAAAATTTATTTTCTGTGAATTCAGGAGCATAACAATACGAACAATGGATAAACATTGCAATGGATATGCGTTCATTTCATTTACACGGAGTTCTATTGACTGAAGCTAATAAAAAAGTAAGTTTTTTTTTTCATTAATTTATTTATTGAATCTTCAAAATATGAACTAACAATAAGTATTCAAATCTTAATACTAAATATAAAAGTTATTTAAGTCCATCCACTGCTAGACAAAAAAGTTTTATTTTGCGGGAATAATATCGGTAGAATCACCTATTTAACGTTCTGATGGTGGCAAGGGTATCCCTTCTTCTCAACCTAAAGTGGCCGCCAAAATTAAGTATGTTACGTGCAAGTGAATTTGGGTGAAGTTCCAGTTTACTGATATACCTTGTCGCATACTTAGAAAATTTATCTTTTACCAGCGGAACACACAGATCCTTGTGAATTCGTGAGTTTCTTACGTACCATGGAGCTGCAGTAATCGTACGAAGAATTTGGTTTTGTCGTCTTTGGATTTTTTCAATGTTAGATGTAGAGGCGGTTCCCCATAATTGAATTCCGTAGCACCATATACGCTTTAAAATTGCGTTATATAAAAAAAGTTTGCAATCCAACTTCAATGTCGAATTTCTGCCCATAAGCCAGTTTAGTTGTGCTGCTTTTAATTTCAACTGAGTGACTTTCGCATCAATGTGAGGCTTCCACGTTAGCCTACGGTCGAGATGAATACCAAGGTACTTGACTTCATTATGCTGCGGAATAGGTGTATTGTTAATTTGGATAGCCGAACATGTTTGCTTATGTAGTGTGAATGTAACGTGAGTACATTTTTGTTCATTAACTTTTATTTTCCAAAGTTTCAACCGTTTCTCTAATATTGAAATATACTGCTGCAAATTTCGTTAAGCTTCTTGATGGTTTTCATGAACGCTGCAAAAAGCTGTGCCATCTGCAAAAGTTGAAGTGTGGATTCCGGATCTCGTTGGCATGTCAGAGGCATAAACTAAATATAGAGTGGGTCCTAGAATGCTACCTTGGGGAATTCTGCTCCGATTGACTGTGGGAGACTTATAAACTCACCTTCTTTGACAACAAATTTCCGCCTATATAAGTAGCTTTCCAGAAGCTTGTGAGTGTTTGCAGGCAAGTTAAACTTTATTTTGTGCATCAAGCCGTCGTGCCACACTTTATCAAAAGCTTGAGAAATATCAATGAAAAGAGCTGAGCAATACTTCTTTTCCTCAAAGGTTTGTCTTATGACATTGACTAGTCTGTGCGTTTGTTCTATGGTGCTATGTTTAGCCCGAAAACCAAATTGATGATCAGGGATACAACCCACATTGTTCAATATTGGACTCAACTTCGCCATTAACAATTTTTCGAACAGTTTTGAAATTGTTGGTAGTAGACAAATTGGTCTATATGATTCTACTTTAGTGGGATCCTTCCCTGGCTTGGGTATCATGGTAATCATAGAGACCTTCCACTCTGCAGGATAATACTCAAGACGTAAAATAGCGTTAAAAATACAAAGTAGAACTCTTCTAGCTACACGAGGTAACTGTTTAAGCATTTTACCACCAATTTGATCAATACCTGTAGTGCAATTCACTAACCTGTTTTAACGCTAATAAAATTCGTTTAGAGAAATTAACACTAACGTTGGCATTTTCGCGATTCTTTAACACTTTTTAACGCTATTTGTCTGCGTTTTAAATCAGCTGTTTTTATAACCTGAATAACTAGCGTTAACTACACACCAGTTATTTTTGTGGTGTTTATTTTAACAACAATGACGTTAGAATTTCTCCTAGAATAACTTCAGAGTGTGGCATACGAGTTATCGGAATATCAGCATCCAACAGTCAGTCGGCGTGTTCTCCATGAGGAGAACTTATATTATTTATCAAAAAATATTTTAAATAATAAATTTATAATTAGTTTTACTTACCCTAAACATAAAATTATTTGCAAATTTGTTTGTTTTTTTCTGTTCCTCTTTGTTTTTAACAAAGCTGCCACATTATTTCAAATTTTTTTAACATACAACCAGAGGTGTTAAAAATAAGTTAGTGAATCACATAAGCGTTAGTGCAAACCACAATAGCTCGCGTTAAGTTATGCTCTTTTAAAATCGTTAAAAGTTAGTGAATTGCACTACTGGAGCTTTCCTGGGGTTTATGTTATTGATAACGTTTTCGACATCTTGAAAGTTAAGTCTCAAAGACACAGGCTGTCTAACAGCATATGGCGGAAATTCTGCTATAGCATCCACTGAATCATTTGTCGTAAAAACATTTCTCAAATGATTACCATACACCAACCCCTTTTCAGAAACGCTTCTTGCCCAGTCGCCAGTTGAAGTTCGCAAAGGTGGCTTACCTATTACGGGTCTTTTCAGACCTTTTGTCGCTTTCCACAAGGAATAATCAGATTGAGGGGTACCATCAAGGCTTTCCAAATATGTTTTAAGGGAAGCCATTCTATGGACTTCAAGCAGATTTCTTAGTCGAGTTACGCATTCCCGTAGCCTAGTTTTAAGCTGGGGAGATCTGCAAAGTTGCCACTCTCTTCTGACTCATCGTTTTTCTGAGAGAAGTTGCTTCAGACAAATAAGTTCTATTGCTTTCATTTTTGGATCTCATATCACTAGTGGTAGCATGCTGTACGGCCAGTTTGAGGTTTTCAGCAAAATCGTTAATTGACACATCAATATCCTCAGGCGTTCTCAAGGCGATATTTTCAGTACAATGTATACTAAAAAATTTTTTGTATTTTAACCAATTAACTCTATTGACAGTCAACGGGGAGCCAATCTCTTAGAGGAACGAAACCGAGATTATAGTGGGTGAGTGATCTGATGACAAATCTAATGAAGGCTTCACTTGCATCCACTCTAAACGAAAATTTTTCGCAACTCCAAAATCTATAACATCTAGGATCTTTCGTCGGTCTGACGGCCAGTAGTTGGCGTGTCCGCTTGAAACCACATCTAAGCCCATTTTGGAAACGGTGTCAAAGAGCACACGACCTTTCGAGGCAATTAAACGTGATCCCCAAAAAGCGTGTTTAGCGTTATAGTCGCCAGCCGCTAAAAATCGAGGACCAAGTGATTTGAAAAAATGTGAATATTGGTTTTCTGTTACTGAAAATCGTGGTGGTGAGTAAATCGAGGATATAACAATTTTTTCATGAAAATAATCAATGCATATATTTGTAGGAGTTCTCCTGTGATTCTCCAACCGAACGGTTGTGTCAATAAATAAGCGAACAAAAAAAAAAAAAAATTAATAAAATAAAATAAACAAAAAAAAAAAAACAACAAAAAAAAACAAAAAAAAATTGTGCTCAAATACTTTTAATAAAAATCAATAATATACTGTGTTAAAAAAAAAATAATATATTGTGTTAAATTGCAAAAACAATAACAAATTATTTTAAAAAACAACGGGAAAATAAATTCCTCACATTTCATTGACTAAACAATAAAATCAATTTCAATATAACAAGTGCGGTGGCAGTGCATTGTTATTGTTGTTATTGTGCGTGAAGATTAACTTCCCAGTTGGAAAAAACTTAAAGTTTTGTTTTCTGCATGAGTGATCCCATCAGAAATAATTTTGAAAAAGAGCCTAACTCTACCAGCAAAAACATATGGACTTCTGAAGAAGAATCTATAAGGCAATCATTGGATAATTTTCTTTCTACAAGAGATAAAATCCGCTCCCGTTCCGGCTCGCCTAACATAGATGTTACAAGAGAAGATAAAAGATCTTCTACTCTAATTAATGCCAATAAACCAAAAACGCAAGTAGGCATGGATAGGTATATCACCATCACTAAACGTCAGCGAAGGATTAAATCTGCTCAAATTGCATCCAAATCTAAAATCTCTAAAGATGCCGACACTGCTAGACCAACCGACCAAAACAGATTTTCTATTCTACAAACGGATGAGCCAACAGGAACGCCAAAAAAATTGTTTAAACCACCACCAATTTATTTAAGGGAATCTGCCTCGAATGAACTGGTAAGAAAAATTGTTTCAGTAATCGGAGAAAATAAATTTAACGTTACCTCCATCAAGCATGGTAACATTAACGAAACTAAAATTCAGGTTAACCACGAAAATGACTATCGAAAACTGTCTGACGAATTTGAAAAAGAAAAAAAAGCTTTTTATACTTATCAGCTTAAAAGCGCTAAAGGTCTTCAAGTCGTAATAAAAGGGATTGACCCTTGCGTAGACACTGATGAAGTTAAGACCGGTTTGACAGACAAGGGATTCAAAGTAAAAAACGTGTTAAACATCAGAAATCGTGAAAAGATCCCTCAACCCATGTTTAGGGTTGAATTAGAGCCAGGAGATGTGACTTTAAGGAAGAATGAAGTTCATCCAATATATAATAATAAAATACCTTTTACATCGAAAAATAACCGTAGAGGAACCGCATAAGCGCTTAGGACCCGTACAGTGCCATAACTGCCAAGAATTTGGCCATACTAGGACCTATTGCAAGTTGCCTACAGTTTGTGTTGTGTGTGGAGAACTCCATGGTACAGCACAATGCAATAAGCCGAAATTCGACCCAAAAATAAAAAAAATGCAGTAATTGCGGTGAAAACCACACAGCTAATTATAGAGGTTGCTCCGTCTACACCCACCTCAAGCGCTCAATGAACAACAAACCAATAATTGCTTCTAAGCCACCACAGCAGACTCAAATTTTTTTCTAATAATTCTTTTCCTCCGACAGGACAGTCAACCACAGACATAACCGTTCAAAATCAAAAACAAATTTCTTATGCTAATGTAGTTAAGTCTACATTCGCAAACCCGAATCAACAATCTATATCTCAACCGCCCGATCAAAATTTCAGAAACCTTATTCAAACTATAAACACTTTTACGTCGTCTATGATGACAATGATGCAGGAAATGGTGAAAATGCAATCCACCATTTTGCAGGTTATTTCGAAAAAATGATTTGGTTAAAACTATGTTTCTGGAATGCGAACGGCATCTGCCAACACAAAAATGAACTCGAATACTTCCTGATAGATAAGCAGATCGATACAATGATGATTGCTGAAACTCACTTGATGTCAACAAGCTTCTTCAAAATTAACGGCTACGTACTATACGATACTAAAGACCCCCGTGGAAGAGCTTGTGGGGGTTCCGCAATGTTGATAAAATCTAGGATAAAGCATTTTTTGTTGAACGACACATGTGAGGACTATCTTCAAGCAACTAATATCTGTGTGGACAATTTTCATTACAAATTGGTTATCTCATCGATTTATTCGCCGCCTCGATTTTCAGTGACGGAATCACAATATTCAAGTTTTTTCACCTCATTAGGACCTCGTTTTAGCAGCTGGAGATTACAACGCAAAACACACATTTTGGGGCTCACGTTTAATCACCCCGAAGGGTCGGGTGCTTTTTGATACAATTTCTAAAATGGGCTTAGACGTAATATCAAGCCGACTGCCGGCGAAGGATTCCTGATGTGATTGATTTTGGAGTGGTAAAGGGGTTCCCTGTAGAATGGATGCAAGCTGAGCCTTCGTTTTCCCCAGGAGACTTGGCCCCCATTAACAATTTGCATAGGACTGTCACCCGAGTGAATTGGCTAAAATATAAAAAATTTTTGAGTACCCATTGCACTGAGAATATTGTTTTAAGAACACCTGAAGATATTAATGCGTCACTAAGCAACTTTAGCGAAACCCTTAAACAAGCCGCTGAACTTGGTTCTAGCGTTTATTTAACACGCAGAAACCTTCAAAATAGAACATATTCTTCAGAAATCGAGCAACTTGTGTTAGAAAAAAGAAGAGTTCGACGAGAGTGGCAACTTCGCAGGTCTCTGCAATTAAAGACAAGGCTACGTGAGTGCACAAATCAGCTAAGAAATTTGCTTGCAACCCAAAAAACGGCTTCTCTACAAACGTATCTAGAAAGTCTGGATGGTACTCCTCAGTCCGACTATTCTTTATGGTGGGCGACTAAAGGTTTAAAAAGGCCAGATAAAGGTAAGCCGCCCTTGCGAGAACCATCTGGTGACTGGGCTAGAGATGACACGGAAAAGGGTAATTTATTCATTTGAAAAACGTTTTTGCCACAAATAGGTCTAATAATGCAAATGAGTTGCCGCCTATTGTCAGTACACCTCCTGTGCCTTTAAGATTCAATCTTGAAGAAGTTGAAAATGCTATTGGCAATCTAAACCTTAAAAAAGCTCCAGGTATGGATAAAATCAGCAACAAAATGCTTGTAGAGCTGCCTCGTGTAGCTAAAAGAATTGTTCTTTTTATTTTTAAAGCTATTTTACGACTTGAAAATTACCCTGTAGAGTGGAAGGTGTCCATGATAACAATGGTTCCTAAGCCAGGGAAGGATCACACGAAAGTAGAATCATACCGTCCAATAAGTCTACTGTCAACAATATCAAAACTTTTCGAAAAATTGCTAAAGGCGAAGTTGGATCCAATGCTTAATAAGGTTGAATGTATTCCTGATCACCAATTTGGTTTTAGAGCGAAACATGGCACCATTGAGCAAACACACAGGTTAGTTAACGTCATAAAAAAGGCATTTGACGATAAAAAATATTGCTCTGCCTTATTCATCGACGTTTCACAAGCTTTTGATAGAGTGTGGCACGATGGCTTAATGCATAAAATAAAGTTTTAACTTACCTGCAAACGTACATAACCTTTTGGAATACCTTTTTGAATACTTATTGTCATTACATTTTTTATGTAGATTCAATAAATAAAATAATGAAGTTAAAAAAAAAATATATATATGGAAACAGTGGATGATAAATTTTCGAAGAAAATCATCTTCAGTGATGAGGCACATTTTAACCCCAGTAGATTCGTCAATAAACAGAATTGCCGCATTTGGGCGAATGAGAATCCAGGAGTGACTGTCGACAAACCAATGCACCCACAAAGAGTGACTGTTTGGTGCGGTTTATGTGCTGGCGGCATCATCGGGCCGTATTTTTTCCAAAATGGGGCCGGTCAGGCAGTTACTGTGAATGGTGTTCGCTATCGTGAGATGATAACGAACTTTTTATTGCCCGAATTGGAAGATATGGATGTAGACGATATGTGGTTTCAGCAGGACGGTGCCACTTGCCACACAGCTAACGAAACAATTGCTCTTTTGCGCGACAAATTCAAAGGCCGTGTTATCTCACGTAATGGCGATGTCAATTGGCCGCCAGGATCATGTGATTTGACACCGTTGGACTTTTTTCTTTGGGGTTATTTGAAAGAAAAGGTGTACGTCGATAAGCCAGCAACAATTCAACAGCTAAAGGATGAGATAATTCGGCACATTAACGGCATAGAACCTCCATTATGCCTCAGGGTTATCGAAAATTTGAACCATCGGATGGAGGTGTGCCGCTGTGGTCGCGGCGCCCATTTGGCCGATATTTTGTTCCATACATAATTGAGTAATTCCAATATATCATAACAAAATAAAATTACAATAATTTCCTAAATAGTTTGTGTTTTATTCAAAATCAACATCGGCCCTTGAAATTTAACCACTTTATATATATATATATATATATATATATATATATATATATATATATATATATATATATATATATATATATATATATATATATATATATATATATATATATATATATATATATATATATATATATATATATATATATATATATATATATATATATATATATATATATATATATATATATATATATATATATATATATATATATATATATATATATATATATATATATATATATATATATATATATATATATATATATATATATATATATATATATATATATATATATACATATATATATATATATATATAAAGTTATCAAAGCCAAGAGTAATGATCGTTATGATGTGGAGAAATTTGCTGATGTGGATGGTCCACGTTTTACTTCTACAAGTGCAGATAACATGAAACGGTGGAGATCTTCAGTAGACGATGACGAAATATCATCTGGGTCAGATGAAATTCAGAATGGCCGAATGTAAAGAGTAAGCTGAGATAACGAAAAGAGTTGAAGCACAAGGGCAGTCGTGAAGAAGAAGTCGTACGAGGCGGTTGATTAAAGTTGTGACTTAAAAGTTGTTCAACAGTTGTAATTTTATATTGTGGATACCTTTTTTAAAATCTCTCTTTATTGAATATTGATTAAAACTATGAAATGAATTAAATAAATAATTGAAATAACTTGTTTTTCGCTTTACATTTGGGGGCTCAACAACGGAGTGAACAAAAAATACGAATTTTTAATCAAGTAAAACAGTTATTCTAAAATCAATTTCAATATTAAAGACAATAGTCCAAAAAAAAAACCGCTTTACATGTTTAAAATTGAGACAATATGTTATTGTAATTGCCTTATTAACGGTCCAATAATTAATTATGCCAAAAACAAGTGCAAGTAAAAATTTATGAAGAAGAAAACGGCACGATTTTTTGTGCATTACATTGTTTTTGCCATATTCTTAACAACAAATGGAAAAAAGTAGCGGTACAGAAAAACCGAAATCTTCATTAAATTTATATAAAACGAGAGCACAAGCGGCAAGTAAACCGTCTCCAGTAAATGATAAAGCAGTAAATAAGGCAGCACGAAGTGACAGTGAGCGTAGTGCAGTAAGAAAAGAAAACGTGGCTGAGAGCGGTAAAAGTGAAGACAAATTGTTAAGTGGAATAAAAGTAGAAAATAAAAGTGCTAATAATCGTGTGGAAATAAATAAAGTCAAAAACATCTGTAGTGAAAATCAAAGTAAGACATCTGTAAACAGTCAAAGTGAAGATCAAAATAAAAAAGTTGAAGAACAAAAAAGGGAAAGATATAAATCAGCACCCAATATAAATAATACAAATACAAACATGTCGGTTGATCAAAATCAGAGTTTAAACGATTTAGTAAAGTTATTATCTGAAAAAATGAAACAAGAAGAAGAAAACAACAATAAACCATATATCACAGTAGATAATTTTGCAAACATTTTAGCTGATTTTGACGGTGAAAATATTCCAGTGAAACAATGGTTTAGCAATTTTGAATTAAATGCATCAGCTTATGGGTTGAGTGAACAACAAAAATATGTCCAGGCGCGAAATAAAATGATCGGCATAGCAAAGTTATTTTTAGAAACTGTTGTTGTTGGTGACTACAAGCTTCTAAAAGACAATTTAATAAATGAATTTGACAAGCCATTAAATAGTAATGAATTACATAAAATGCTTTTGAACAGAAAGAAATGTGACAGTGAATCTTTTCATGAATATGTACTACAAATGCGTAGAATAGCAGCTCTTGGCAATATAGAAGAAATTTCAGTTGTACGCTACATTGTTGATGGTTTAAGAATTAAAAGTGACATCAAATTTCAATTATATAGTTCAATAACTTTCAAAGAGCTACGCGAAAGGTATGAAGTTTTCGAGCGCGTAAATGAAAATCGAGATAACGACGAACGGTATAAAAAACGAGTACATCAGACCTATGCGAAACAGAACAATGAAGGTAGTGCCCGATTTCAACAAGAACATTGCTTTAATTGTGGATCAAAAAACCACAAAAGAAGTGAATGCCGATCAAATACGAAATGTTTTAAATGCAATCGATACGGGCATATTACTAAAAACTGTGAAGTGCGTAGTGTAACTAGCTTACCAGAAAAGAATGTTAATATAATTAATGATAGAAAACGGCTGAAAGTAGTCAAATTAAACAACAAAGATATCGAGTGTTTAGTGGACACGGGTTCAGATGTCTCGATTATAAAATACGCAGTGTATAAAGATAAACTATACGAAAACATACTAAAGACTAGTCGTGCGCAGTTATTTGGACTTGGAAACATCAAAACTGAACCGATTGGTTGTATTACGTGTGATGTGACAGTTGATGCGGTGAATGCTAAGCACGATTTCATAGTAGTGCCAGATAAATCGATTAAGTTTGACGCAATTTTGGGGTACGATTTCACAAAAAATTTCATATTTTATTCAGGAAAAGAAGGGTATGTGTTCAAATATGATAATGACAGTAAGAGTGATAGTTTCTTCGGTGGCGAATTAAATGTGTATAATGTAAATACGGTTGAACTAGATGTTGATGCAAAGTATAAAAAAGCCATTGAAAATTTAGTAAACGAATATAAGCCGTCAGATAGTTGTGAAACCTGTCCAGTGAGAATGAAAATTACTCCGAACGATCTATTTAAACCTTTTCATCATTCGCCAAGTCGCCTACCACCCAACGAAGAAGACGTAGTGAAGTATAGTGAGCAAGTATCTGAATGGTTGCAAGCCGGTGTAATTCGAAAATCGTGCTCAGATGTAGCTAGTCGTGTCGTTGTCGTTAAAAAGAAAAATGGAGAACACAGAATATGTATTGATTTTCGGCAGTTAAATGCAATGGTGCTTAAAGATCGGTTCCCTGTACCAGTAGTCGAAGATGTGCTGTTGAAGTTACAAAAAGCAAAGTTATTTACAGTTATGGATTTAGAAAGTGGGTTTTTACATGTTGCTGTTAAAGAATCAAGTAAGAAGTTTACTGCTTTCACTACAAAACAAGGGTTATTTGAATTCAATAAAGCACCTTTTGGCTTTTGTAATTCGTCGGCCAATTTCATACGGCATGTCAACTACATTTTTCAAGACCTTATTAATGATAATATAATGGAGTTGTATATCGATGATTTTGTAATTTATGCCGATACTGCCGAAAACTGTTTAAAGAAACTGCAAGTAGTACTTGAAAGAGCCCAAAAATATGGTTTAAAGTTTAAGTGGGCAAAATGTGTTTTCATGAAAAGCAAAATTGATTTCTTAGGTCATTTAGTAGAAGATGGCAAAATATGGCCGGGAGATCAAAAAACAAAAGCAGTTGAAAAGTTCTCAATTCCGAAAAACGTTAGGGATGTCCAATACTTCTTAGACCTTACGGGCTATTTTAGAAAGTTTGTGCGGGGCTATGCACAAATAGCCAAGCCACTGACTGATTTGCTTAAAAAAGATAAAGTTTTCATAATGGATGCGGAACAGCTAAATGCTATCAGCCAATTAAAAAGTATTCTTACAAAGGAACCAGTGTTACGAATTTATGATCGATATGCTGAAACCGAGTTGCATACTGATGCCTCGAAAGAAGGGTTTGGATCAACATGGCTGCAAAAGTTTGAAAATGAGTTCCATGCGGTAATGTTTTGGAGTAAGAAATGTTCACCACAAGAAAGTCGTTTACATAGCTACATCTTAGAAGTAAGAGCAGCTTATCTCTCTTTTAAAAAATTTCGACACTACTTACTCGGTATAAGTTTCAAGCTTGTCACTGATTGTGCCGCGTTTAAGCAAACAATTTCGAAAAGGGATGTACGAAGAGACGTTGCGCAATGGATCCTATATTTACAAGATTTTACATACTCAGTAGAACACCGCTCCGCAAATCGGATGCGTCATGTCGATTCTCTAAGTAGATACCCGATTGATGTCATGACAATTTCATCTGGGATTACGCCGAGACTACGAAAACTACAAGGGGAATACGAGTTTATTAAAGCGGTAGTGACTTGTTTGCAAACTGGCTCATACGAAAATTTCAGGATTAAAGGTGGTCTAGTTTACAAGAGCGTTAATGGTAATGATCTGTTAGTGGCACCAAAAACAATGGAATATGAAATTATAACAAATGCGCATGAAAATGGCCATTTCTCGACACAAAAAACGATGCATATGGTGCAGCAGCAATTTTACATACCCCACTTAGAGAAAAAAGTGATACGCATTGTAAATAATTGCATAAAGTGCATTATACACAATAGAAAAGCGGGCAAAAAGAGGGTGCACTGTATTGTATTGCTAAAGGTGACACTCCGTTACACACATTACATATTGATTACCTAGGGCCTATGGATGCTACAAGTAAACAGTATAAGCATATATTTGCAATGGTTGATGGATTTTCAAAGTTTGTGTGGCTGTTTCCTACCAAGTCGACGGGAGCAGAAGAGGTGATTAAAAACTTTAACGTCTGGTCTCAAGTGTTTGGAAATCCTTCCAGACTTATAAGCGATAAGGGTCCAGCTTTTACGTCTCGGTCGTTTCAAGAATGGTGTGAAGAGAACGGGGTTGAGCATATACTCACAACCACCGGTGTTCCCCGTGGAAACGGACAGATTGAGCAAGTAAACCGGTCGATTTTGTCTGTGATAGCCAAGTTGTCCTCAGAAGATTCAACAAAGTGGTATAAATTTGTGGGTCAGGTTCAGAAAGCGTTAAACTCCAGCTTACACAGCACAACCAAAACTACGCCATTTGAAGTCATGTTTGGCACAAAGATGAACACCAACGTCTGCAGCAGAATACTTGACATACTTCAGGAAGAGCTTGTTGAAAATTACAACGCAGAAAGGCAGCAACTAAGGAATGAAGTTAAGCAACAGATAATGAAGGCGCAGAAAATATGCAAAGAAAACTATGATAAAAACCGTAAGCAGTCATCAGTCTATTCCGTGGGTGATCTGGTCGCAATTAAAAGGACCCAATTCATAGCCGGCCAAAAACTAGCTAGCGAGTTCCTAGGTCCATATAAAAAATCAAAGCCAAGAGTAATGATCGTTATGATGTGGAGATATTTGCTGATGTGGATGGTCCACGTTTTACTTCTACAAGTGCAGATAACATGAAACGGTGGAGATCTTCAGTAGACGATGACGAAATATCATCTGGGTCAGATGAAATTCAGAATGACCGAATGTAAAGAGTAAGCTGAGATAACGAAAAGAGTTGAAGCACAAGGACAGTCGTGAAGGAGAAGTCGTACGAGGCGGTTGATTAAAGTTGTGACTTAAAAGTTGTTCAACAGTTGTAATTTTATATTGTGGATACCTTTTTTAAAATCTCTCTTTATTGAATATTGATAAAAACTATAAATGAATTAAATAAATAATTGAATAATAATAACTTGTGTGCATCGTTTGCCATAATTTAGGTGTATCGTAATGTTATTCGATACGGTAGTTAATTCGATATCGTATGCGGTGATTAGACCCCTGAACTTTAAAACGATATATAATTTTTCTAAATATATATATATATATATATATATATATATATATATATATATATATATATATATATATATATATATATATATATATATATATATATATATATATATATATATATATATATATATATATATATATATATATATATATATATATATATATATATATATGCTTTTTAAAATCCCTTTTGTAGCCGTACTACCGCACCGATTTAGAAAAATTATATATCGTTTTGAAGTTCAGGGGTCTAATCACCGCATACGATATCGAATTAACTATCGTATCGAATAACATTACGATACATCTAAATTATGGCAAACGATGCATATTGGATCGTAATTTAAACAAAATGTAATAGATTGAAGACCATACGTTTCCTAAAAGTAGGAATACAAAAAATAAATCCTTTAAATTTTTTTATATTATTGCAATACAGTTTATTCGATATCGTATGCCGTGATACCAAAATGAAAAATTTCGATAATTTTGCTCGATATCGTATGCGGTGCTTTGGCCCCAGAAGTGAACGGGCTTAATTTCACTTTGATCAGTTTAGTATGATATAGTACGGCTACAAAATATGTGTAAGCGTTTGATCTAACTACAAGTAAAAGAAAAACCAAAATTGAGTAAAAAACATATTTGTGGGTTTTCACAGTTTTATTGGTTTCAACATTGGTTTTTATATGAAAGTGCATTATTTAAGAGCGGTAAAAAAAGAATGCGGCCGATTGCTTCGACCGGTGATACATCTACAGTGTACATGGTAATAAAATTTATCCGTTTTCAAAGTAGCAATACGTAATAAATACAAGTAAATTAGAAATAACTTTTAGTACGAGTGAAAAACTAAAATTTAGCACAAAACGCTCAATTTTAAAATAGAAAATAAAAAATAATAAAATAAATAGAAATAAAATGAAATGATAAAAGTATTTTCAATAAATATTTTTTAGAGGGCAGGGTTTTGAGCTGCTAAATTGTGTAACGGATGGTGATTTTGAAGTTGTAGTTGTTGATGATGATTATTATGCTGCAGTTGTTGTTGTTGATGGTGGACGTTGTGGTGTTGTTGCTGATAAACAACATCAGTGGTAGTGTTGTGCTGTATTGAAGGCTGTGCAACTGGATGAAGATGGTTATGACTATGGATGTGATGTTGTAGGAGTAAATTTTTATTCAGCTGCATGTGGTGCGGATGTTGTAGATTATGATTAATTGTTGATTGCGCTACCATTGGAGGTGTTGGCATTGCGGGGGATAAAGATGTTGTCATTATTGTTGAAGGTGATACTGTACTTGTCGCTGCAGCAGTGGTAACTACTATCATGGGACTCATTGGTATTTGTAAATGATGATGTTGTACTTGCTGCTGTTTTTGATGTGGATGTAAATGAGCTTGGGATGTAGTTGGGTGATTTGCCATAATTTGTGGATTATTGTTAATCATTGGATTTGGAGAAGGATGTGCTGGTAAAGAAGTATTTTGGGTTTGTTGTATTGGTGTTTTTGGCGCTTGCTGCTGCTGTAGTGTTTGTGATGTTATTGGTGTGGCTGGTGCTGGCACATTATGAATTTGTTTAGTTGGTGTGTTAATTCTTTCATTGCTAATAATTCTGCGGCTGATGATGCTGTTGGCGGTACTACTTACACCAGTATCATTGCCGTTGCTGCTACCATTCTGAGTGACAACTGCTACAATATTTGTGTCATTATTATTATTAGAATTATTAGCATTCACGGTGTTAGGGATGGAAGTCGAACTTGTGAAATTACCATTATTGAAATTATCTTTAGTTGTTGTGGTGGTAGTGGAAGATGAGTTTGAGGCATTACTGTTATTATTGCCTAAACATAATTTACGCCAATAGTACAATATGAAGAATTAAAACCAAATAATTTTAAAAGAAAAGCAAAAAACAAATAAATCAAAAATAATTAATACTAATTATTTATTACAAATGAATTAAAAAAAAACACAACAAAAACACTACACAAAAATTTAACTATCTTGAAAAGGTATAACTTTAAACGAATAAAAATAAAATGAAATTTCTTAAGCAGAATATTTTACAACTACGGCTTTAGTTTTGTTTTACAGGAATTTCTTCAAAAATTGCCTGTCTGTCCGCCATTTTTTTCTTTGTTTTTTTTTTTGTTTGTCTGTGCAGTGTTTTTAACGTTCATCGGCTTATTTAAAAATTAACTTACCCGCTGTTGTATTTGCTAGGAAGCGCTTTATTTTATCTAAGATATAAGGCAAATTATAGCCATCCTTGGTGTAGCTGCAAAAAAACAAAAATCGCACTTAATGAATTTTGTTTAATGAAATAAATATTACTAAAAGGTTTAAAAACAAAACTATTTTACCAAACATTAACACCTACAGTGTGAACATTATTGAACATTATTATGTGAGCATTTTCATTTTAATCTAAAAAGTTGTTTATTAATCACAGATAAACTGCTTTTGATAAAAAGAATTGGTAAAATGCATTATTATTTGAAACATTGGATAATTTTAGTTTTGTGTGTTTATTATTGTTGTGTTTTTTATAAATTACTTTATTTAATTCAATTACAGATGACTGTTTATTTCGAAGGCTTAGCTTAGAGTAAAACTAATGTTAAAGATTAAAGATTACCGCAAGACAGAGAAAAGACTTTAAAGAAAGGCTTAATAAGAGATCATACTCGTATGATAAAATAAAGTAAAGCAAATTTAGAATTGCTCTTAAGACGTTAAGTGATCATTACTTTTGCTGCGTACACATTACATTCCCTCTCCTTTTTAGAATTATACTCCGATTTTGATCTTAAAAAAATAACATTTGTTTTTAAATTCTTATGCTTATAAATAGTAAATACGTAGAAATGAAAAAATACTGTTATATATGTATATATATTTTTTCTCTCATTCTCCCGTTAAAATATTAACTTATAATAATAATTTATAATTTTTACTTATACCCTTATAATTTTAACTTATACCCAATTATTAAGTTTTGTAACATGTGGGAAGTTTTTTCCGTAATCGTTCTTTTAATGGTGGAGATTCTTCCACATTAACAGTATTACCGTGTACACAATCTTCTTCGCCATAAGAAACTTCTACCTCCGGTTTTAAAATGTCTATTTCTTTTACAATGGGCTTTAATTGGTTACGGTGGGCTGTTCTACGCCTCTGGTTTACTTCAATTAAATAAAGAGTCTTAGGAATTTGTTTACAAATCCAACCTTTTACCCACTTAGCATCACTGTTGATGTTCGGATTCAAATATAATATTTTTTGTCCTACCTTCAAAACAAAATTTTTTGCTTTGGAACTCTCTTCAAAATTTTGCTTTTCTTTAATTTTCTTTATTTTATAACCTGTAGGTGACTTCACTATATTTGCATCCGATACGGCATTACAATACGATAAAAGTGTTATGGGCTTAAATGCTAATATTAACTGACTTGGGCAAATACCTGTAACTGTTGATGGCGTATTGCGATATTTAAAAAGAAAGTTAAAAATCAAATTTTGAAGTGACAATTTTTTAATTTTTTCCGATGGGAAGTAAGATTTTAAGCTACGTTTCACCGTTTGTACTCCCCTTTCTGCTAGACTATTACTGGGTGGATGATAGGGAGGGCTTAACATTTTTTTAATACCATTACACTTCAAAAATAAATCAAACTCCTCGCTTCTAAACTGAGGGCCATTGTCACTCACGAGAGTGTTACAGAATCCAAAGTTACAAAATATAAATTTCAACTTATCAATGATTACCATGGTTGTTGTTTTATTTAAGACGTACACCTCGACCCACTTTGAATAATCATCGACCAAAATGAAAAAATCATTATCTTGCAACTGAAAGAGATCTACATGAACCCGTTCTAAAGGGTATGAAGTTGTTGGCCATGTAAAATTTGGACACTGTTTGGTTTTATTTCCCATCTGTTGACAAATTGAACAGCTTGCAACAAAATATCGGAGTCAATAGATGGCCACCATACACTATATGGTCTAAAAAGTAATCCATTTAAGATTCCTGATAAGCAATTACGCTTTACATACCTTTTTGCTTTTATTTATTACTATGATTTTGTTTTTTACTTCACGTAAGTATAAAATGTGATGCACAATAGCGATGTGTAAAAAATTAAACAATAAAAAAGCCGTTATTTATATTTTTTCCTATGCGTAAGCAAAAACCATGAAGGTAAATCTTTGTCGACTCATTATTTTTTCTTATTTAATTGAAAGATAATATGCAGTTAACGTTTTTTTTTTTTTTTTAACTTTATTATTTTATTTATTGAATCTACATAAAAAAATGTAATGACAATAAGTATTCAAATCTTAATACTAAAAAAAATTTTAATTAAAGTCCTGCCAGTGCTGGACAAAAATTTATTTTTATGCGAATATTATTTCAGAATTCAGTCATCTGTTTAGAGCTCTAATGGTAGCCAAAGTATCCCTCCTTCTCAGACGGGTATGACCACCAAAGTTAAGGATATTAACTGCAAGTGGATTTGGATGGATTTCAAGTTTGTTAATATACCTTGTCGCGTACTTCACAAATTCAGATTTCACAAAAGGTACGTTCAGATCTGCGTGGATTCGTGAGTTTTTAACGTACCATGGAGCATTTGTAATTCTACGGAGAATTCTAATTTGACTTCTTTGAATTTTTTCAATGTTAGATGCAGAGGCTGTGCCCCATAATTGAATCCCATAGCACCATATTGGCTTTAGAATCGCGTTGTACAGCAAAAGTTTACAATCAAGCTTCAAAGTCGAATTTCTGTCTATTAGCCAGTTAATTTGCACTGCTTTCAATTTCATTTGCGTTACTTTTGCCTCGATGTGCGTCTTCCATGTTAGTCTGCGGTCAAGATGAATACCGAGGTATTTGACTTCACTGTGTTGAGGTATTACTTTATTGTTAATAGTAATGGGTGAGCATGTTCCTAGACGCAGTGCGAATGTAACATGGGCACACTTTTGTTCATTAACCTTGATTTTCCAAAGCTTGAGCCATTTCTCTAGTTTGTCGATATGTTCCTGTAAGTTTATTGATGCTTGCTGGTGGTTACTATGTATGCTAAGGAATGCTGTATCATCTGCAAATGTTGAAGTGTGAATGTTGGTGCTTGTCGGCATGTCAGATGCGTAGATCAAATATAAGATAGGCCCTAATATGCTGCCTTGGGGAACTCCAGCTTCAATAGGCTGGGCGGGGCTTATGAAATCGCCTTCTTTTATTATAAATTGGCGACAATATAAATAGCTTTTCAAAAGGTTATGTATGTTTGCAGGTAAGTTAAACTTTATTTTATGCATTAGTCCATCGTGCCACACTTTATCAAAAGCCTGTGAGACGTCGATGAATAAGGCAGAGCAATATTTTTTATCTTCAAATGCCTTTCTTATGACGTTAACTAACCTGTGTGTTTGCTCAATGGTGCCATGTTTCGCTCTAAAACCAAATTGGTGATCAGGAATACATTCAACCTTATGAAGCATTGGATCCAACTTCGCCTTTAGCAATTTTTCGAAAAGTTTTGATATTGTTGACAATAGACTTATTGGACGGTATGATTCTACTTTCGTGTGATCCTTCCCTGGCTTAGGAACCATTGTTATCATGGACACCTTCCACTCTGCAGGGTAATACTCAAGCCGTAAAATAGCATTAAAAATAAAAAGAACAATTCTTTTAGCTACACGAGGCAGCTCTACGAGCATTTTGTTGCTGATTTTATCCATACCTGGAGCTTTTTTAAGGTTTAGATTGCCAATAGCATTTTCAATTTCTTGGAAATTGAATCTTAAAGGCACAGGAGGTCTACTAACGATAGGTGGCAACTCATTTGCATTGTCAGACCTATTTGTGGTAAAAACGTTTTTCAAATGGTTAACAAATAAATTACCCTTTTCCGAGTCATCTCTAGCCCAGTCACCAGACGGTTCTCGCAAGGGCGGCTTACCTCTAACTGGCCTTTTTAAACCTTTAGTCGCCCGCCATAAAGAATAGTCGCACTGAGGAGTACCATCCAGACTTTCTAGATACGTTTGTAGAGAAGCCGTTTTTTGGGTTGCAAGCAAATTTCTTAACTGACTTGTGCACTCGCGTAGCCTTGTTTTTAGTTGCGGAGATCTGCGAAGTTGCCACTCTCGTCGAACTCTTCTTTTTTCTAACACAAGTTGCTCGATTTCTGAAGAATATGTTCTATTTTGAAGGTTTCTGCGTGTTAAATAAACGCTAGAACCAAGTGCAGCGGCTTGTTTAAGGTTTTCGCTGAAGTTGCTTAGTGACGCATTAATATCTTCAGGTGTTCTTAAAACAATATTCTCAGTGCAATGGGTACTCAAAAATTTTTTATATTTCAGCCAATTCACTCGGGTGACAGTCCTATGCAAATTGTTAATCGGGGACCAAGTCTCCTGGGGAAAACGAACTGAAATAATAGTTGGTGAATGATCCGATGACAAGTCTAACGAAGGCTCAGCTTGCATCCATTCTACTGGGATCCCCTTTACCACTCCAAAATCAATCACATCAGGAATCTTTCGCCGGTCAGTCGGCAGTAAGTGGGATGTCCGCTTGATATTACGTCTAAGCCCATTTTAGAAATTGTATCAAAAAGCACTCGACCCTTCGGTGTGATTAAACGTTAGCCCCAAAAAGTGTGTTTTGCGTTGTAATCTCCAGCTGCTATAAAACGAGGTCCTAATGAGTTGAAAAAACTTGAATATTGTGATTCCGTCACTGAAAATCGAGGCGGCGAATAAATCGATGAAATAACCAATTTGTAATGAAAATTTTCCACACAGATATTAGTTGCTTGAAGATAGTCCTCGCATGCGTCGTTCAACAAAAAATGCTTTATCCTAGATTTTATCAAGATTGCAGAGCCCCCACAAGCTCTTCCACGGGGGTCTTTAGTATCGTATAGTACGTAGCCGTTGATTTTGAAGAAGCTTGTTGACGTCAAGTGAGTTTCTGCAATCATCATTATATCGATCTGCTTATCCATCAGGAAGTATTAGAGTTCATTTTTGTGTTGGCGGATGCCGTTCGCGTTCCAGAAACATATTTTTAACCAAATCATTTTTTCGAAATAACCTGCAAAATGGTGGATTGCATTTTCACCATTTCCTGCATCATCGTCATCATAGACGACGTAAAAGTGTTTATAGTTTGAATTAGGGTCTGTATTGTTGCCTCAAGGTTACTAAAATTTTGATCGGGCGGTTGAGATCTAGATTCCTGATTCGGGTTTGCGAATGTAGACTTAACTACATTAGCATAAGAAATTTGTTTTTGATTTTGAACGGTTATGTCTGCGGTTGACTGTCGTGTCGGAGGAAAAGAGTTATTAGAAAAAGTTTGAGTCTGCTGTGGTGGCTTAGAAGCAATTATTGGTTTGTTGTTCATTGAGCGCTTGAGGTGGGTGTAGACGGAGCAACCTCTATAATTAGCTGTATGCTTTTCACCGCAATTACTGCATTTTTTAATTTTTGGGTCGAATTTCGGCTTATTGCATTGTGCTGTACCATGGAATTCTCCACACACAACACAAACTGTAGGCAACTTGCAATAGGTCGTAGTATGGCCAAATTCTTAGCAGTTATGGCACTATACGGGTCCTAAGCGCTTATGCGGTTCCTCTACGGTTATTTTACGATGTAAAAGGTATTTTATATTATATATAGGATGAACTTCATTCTTCCTTAAAGTCACATCTCCTGGCTCTAATTCAACCCTAAACATGGGTTAAGGGATCTTTTCACGATTTCTGATGTTTAAAACATTTTTTACTTTGAATCCCTTGTCTGTCAAACCGGTCTTAACTTCATCAATGTCTACGCAAGGGTCAATCCCTTTTATTACGACTTGAAGACCTTTAGCGCTTTTAAGCTGATAAGTATAAAAAGCTTTTTTTTCCTTTTCAAATTCGTCAGACAGTTTTCGGTAGTCATTTTCATGGCTAACCTGAATTTTAGTTTCGTTAATATTGCCGTGCTTGATGGAGGTAACATTAAATGTATTTTCTCCGATTGCTGAAACAATTTTTCTTACCAGTTCATTGGAGGCAGATTCTCTTAAATAAATTGGTGGTGGTTTAAACGATTTTTTTGACGATGCTGTTGGCTCATCCGTTTGAAGAATGGAAAATCTGTTTTGATCTGTTGGTCTAGCGGTGTCGGCATCTTTAGAGATTTTAGATTTGGATGCAATTTGAGCAGATTTAGGGCTTCGCTGACGTTTGGTGATGGTGATATACCTATCCATGCCTACTTGCGTTTTTTGTTTATTGGCATTAGTTAGAGTAGAAGATCTTTTATCTTCTGTTGTAACATCTATGTTAGGCGGGCCGGAACAGGAGCGGATTTTATCTCTTGTAGAAAGAAAATTGTCCAATGATTGCCTTATAGATTCTTCTTCAGAAGTCCATATATTTTTGCTGGTGGCGCTAGGCTCTTTTTCAGAATTATTTCTGATGGGATTACTCATACAGAAAACAAAAACTTTAATGAATATTTTTTTCCTACTGGGTAGGTAATCTTCACGCACAATTACAACAATAACAATGCACTGCCACCGCATTTGTTTTATTGAAATTGATTTTATTGTTTAGTTACTGAAATGTGATGAATTTATTTTCCCGTTGTTTTTTAAAATAATTTGTTCTTGTTTTTACAATTTAATACAATATATTATTGTTTTTGTATGTAAGTTTAAAAATATGTAAGCACAATGATTATTTGGTTTGTTTTTTTTTTTTTTTTTTTGTTCACTTTTTTAAAAACACGACCGTGCGGTTGAAGAATCACAGAGTGAATCCCAGTTAACGTTTATTTATGTTTTAGCATTAATATTTATAAAACACAATACGAAATATTTATTTACATAACTACATGTGAACTATTAACCCTTTTTAATGCAACACTATGATTCAGATGAGAATTGTAAATCGATAATATGTGTAGGAAACAATCAGCCAATTTGGTTAACGTCTGGTTTTAATATTTTTATTAATTACATTTGTAAAAAATACAATCCTAATCCGATGAAAAATCTTGTACCGTTTGCTCAGAAACAGTCAACACTGTACAAACAATACGGGCAATTAACAAAATGCATACGTGATTCAATATGAGATCAATATAGACAGTTGTGAAAACGATTATCGTGGATACCTGCCAGTATGACCTTAACCCACGGTGATCTAATCACCGGGTGAGTACAATGCGTTTACCAGCGCCCCCATACATGACAAACTGTCACGCATGAGTACCAATTCGATCTAATGTTGTTTGGACATGGTCTCCCCCTTAGTTAGGAGCAGAGCCTTTCTAAAACTACTTCCGATCTATGGGTCACGGCACCCGGTTGCAACTCCACACCGAGCTAAATTGAACTCTCTCCGCGATTTGGGTTTAAACCACAACCACCACGAAACTCCCCGAAGCGCCGCACCATAACCGGGCAGGAACAAGTTTCTGGGGCTCCCGGTTCCCGTGGTACCAGATTTAAGTCTCCGGTCAGACTTCGCAGCCCAAAGACTACTACCAGTAGAGCCCCAAACGGCTCGGTAATTGCTGTACAGGAATACAGCAATTCTCAAATACCAAATTCCCAGCAATTCTCAAATACCAAACAGCAAAACAGCACACAAGAACAGCAACCAGCAAACAACACACCGCCAACAGAACAGCACAGGGCACAGGAACTGTGCTCTATGCTTCTCATGGTTGCCTGCACTAACACTTCAACCGCAACCAACTCCGCCAACAAGAGGCGCACACGGTCCCGCACGAACCTGTGGTTCAACGACAACGGTCCCAAAATGGCATAAACACTTCACGGGCGTACGCGCCCAAGGACGCGCCTTCCGCCAAAACCCTACTAAAATCTCAATGGTCGCCCGCCCCTACTACACCTATTCCCACTAAGTCCCTAATGTCATCAAAAAGATGACATTCGACGAGAACGTGTCTCCAGTCCTCAGGGCCTCTACCACAACTGCATAAAGCAGTCTCGGACAGGCCCCTCTTATGCAAAAATGCATTGAGGGAACCATCCCCCGTGAGCAGGATTCACGTACTAAGACTGAAGCCAAATTCCGGCCGTCCCACCACAAAATCCGCCTCGCGAATGAATTCGTGCGTTACTCGCCCCTTTGTACTACTCATTCATCGCGCCCGCCAGGCAGACACAAGACGTTCCCAAAGGAGCGCCTTGATCTGACTGGGGTTCCTATTAACCGCAAGATCCAGAAAGCCAATCATGTGGACGAAGTGGGAGTCGTTGTTTAGCTTCGATAGTGAACGGACGTGTTTGTTTTTTGATCGCAAAGTAAAAAAAAATAAAACGGGATTAAGTAAGAACCGTAATAGGTGAATAGAGTGTTTTTGTTTAAAAGAAAAACTTTGTTACATTTTTTAAATACCGTTTTAAATTGTAAATAAAAAATAGAAACAATTAATTGCATGAGTGCACCTATCAGATGTAATTCTGAAAAAGAGCTTAGCTCCGGTAGAAAAAACCTTTGGATTTCTGAAGAAGAATCGGTGAAAAAATCATTGGAAAATTTCCTGTCTCTAAGAGACAGGAAACGCCCGCGATCGTGTTCGCCAAATATTGTTGTTACAACTGAAGACAAAACATTTTCCAGTTTAATTGTTGATGATAAGCTAAAAACCCAAGTAGGCATGGACAGGTACATAACCGTGGTTAAAAGGCAGCGAAGCCCCAAATCAGCTCAAATATCATCTCAACCGAAATTTTCTAAAGATGATAATAGGACTTCGGCAACCGATAGTAATAGGTTTGCTATACTGCAAACAGATGAGCTAACAATATCTAAAAAAAACCTTTAAGCCGCCACCAATATATTTGCGAGAGCCTACCTCTAATGAGCTGGTAAAACAACTTATTGCGGCAATCGGCAAAGACACTTTTAACGTAACATCGGTTAAGCAAGGCGGCATCAATTTTTTTTTTTTTTTTTTTTTTTAGCTTTTATTTATTTATTAAATCTTCACAATGTGAACTAACAATAAGTATTCAAATCTTAATACTAAATACAATAAATTAACTAAGTCCAGCCAATGCTAGACAAAAAGTTTTATTTTGCGCCAATTATATCGGTAGAATCACCTACTTAACGCTCTGATGGTGGCAACGGTATCCCTTCTTCTCAACCGAGTGTGACCGCTAAAATTAAGTATGTTTCGTGCAAGAGGGTTTGGGTGAAGTTCCAATTTGCTGACATACCTTGTCGCATGCTCTGAAAACTCATCTTTTACCAGTGGAACACACAGATCCTTGTGAATTCGGGAGTTTTTTACGTACCATGGAGCTGCAGTAATTGTTCGAAGAATTTTGTTTTGTCGCCTTTGAATTTTTTCAATATTTGACGCTGAGGCGGTGCCCCATAATTGAATTCCGTAGCGCCATATAGGCTTTAGTATTGCGTTGTATAACAAAAGTTTGCAATCTAATTTCAATGTAGAATTTCTGCCCATAAGCCAATTTAATTGCGCTGCTTTTAATTTTAGCTGAGTGACTTTCGCGTCAATGTGAGGCTTCCACGTTAACCTACGGTCGAGATGAATACCAAGGTACTTGACTTCACTTTGCTGCGGAATAGGTAAATTGTTAATTTGGATAGCTGAACATGTTTGTCTACGCAGTGTGAATGTAACGTGAGTACACTTTTGTTCATTAACTTTAATTTTCCAAAGTTTTAACCACATCTCTAATATTGAAATATACTCCTGCAAATTTCGCGAAGCTACTTGATGGTTTTCATGTACGCTGCAGAATGATGTGTCATCTGCAAAAGTTGAAGTGTGGGCTGGTTGGCATGTCAGAAGTGTAAATTAAATATAAAGTGGGTCCCAGAATGCTACCTTGGGGAACTCCTGCCTCGATTGGCTGAGTTGGGCTTATAAAGTCGCCTTCTCTGATAACAAACTTCCGGCCGCATAAATAGCTTTCCAGAAACTTATGAGTGTTTGCAGGCAAGTTCAACTTTATTTTGTGCATTAATCCCTCGTGCCACACTTTATCAAAAGCTTGGGAAACATCAATAAATAGAGCTGAGCAATACTTTTTATCCTCAAAAGTCTTTCTTATAACATTAACTAGTCTATGCGTTTGTTCAATGGTGCTGTGTTTAGCCCGAAAACCAAATTGATGATCAGGGATGCATCCTACATCATTCAATATTGGAGTCAACTTCGCCATTAACAATTTTTCGAAAAGTTTTGAAATTGTTGGCAGTAGACTTATTGGTCTATATGACTCTACTTTAGTGGGATCCTTCCCTGGCTTGGGTATCATAGTAACCATAGACACCTTCCACTCTGCAGGATAGTATTCTAGGCGCAAAATAGCGTTAAAAATGAAAAGAAGAATTCTTCTAGCAACACGAGGTAACTGTACAAGCATTTTGCCAGTAATTTTGTCAAAACCTGGAGCTTTTTTTGAGTTTACTTTATTTATAACGTTTTCGACATCTTGAAAACTAAGTCTCAAAGGCACAGGCGGTCTAACAGCATATGGCGGAAATTCAGCAACATCATCCACTGTATCATTTGCAGTAAAAACGTTTTTCAAATGATTAACATACACCATCCCTTTTTCAGAATCACTTCTTGCCCAGTCGCCAGATGAAGTTCGCAAAGGTGGCTTACCTATTACGGGTCTTTTCAGACCTTTTGTCGCTTTCCATAAAGAATAGTCGGTTTGCGGGCTGCCATCAAGACCTTCTAGATAATTTTTGAGGGAAGCCATTCTTTGGATTTCAAGCAGATTTCTTAATTGATTTATGCACTCCCGTAGCCTGCTTTTAAGCTGGGGAGACCTTCGAAGTTGCCACTCTCTTCTAACTCTTCTTTTTTCTGACAGAAGTTGCTCTATTTCAGACGAATACGTTCTATTGCTCACATTTCTGGATCTTGTATGGCTAGTGGTAGCATGTTGTACGGCCAGTTTAAGGTCTTCAGAAAAATCTTTAATTGATATATCAACATCCTCAGGGGTTCTCAAGGCAATATTTTCTGTACAATGAGTACTCAAATATTTCTTATATTTTAGCCAATTAACTCTAGTTATGGCGAACGTCAAGTCACTAAACGGGGAGCCAACCTCCTGGGGGAACGAAACGGATATTATAGTGGGTGAGTGGTCCGATGACAAATCTAATGAAGACTCTACTTGCATCCCTTCTAAAGGAAAATTTTTTGCAACTCCAAAATCTATAACATCTGGGATCTTTCGGCGGTCTGAGGGCCAATAAGTGGGATGTCCGCTTGAAATCACATCTAAGCCCAGTTTGGAAACTGTTTCGAAAAGCACACGGCCTTTCGGAGAAATTAAACGTGATCCCCAAAAAGTGTGCTTGGCGTTATAGTCACCAGCCGCTAAAAATCGAGGCCCAAGTGTGTTGAAAAAATGTGAGTACTGATTTTCTGTTATTGAAAATCGGGGCGGTGAGTAAATTGATGATATAATTATTTTTCCATTAAGATGTTCAATGCATATATTTGTTGCTTGGAGATACTCCTCACGTCTCTCATGTAGAAAATAGTGCTTAACTCTATTTTTTATTAGAATTGCTGAGCCTCCACAAGACCTTCCACGTGGATCTTTAGTGTCGTACAGTGTGTAGCCATTAATTTTGAAATAACTGTTGCTTGTGAAGTGAGTTTCAGCAATCAGCATTATGTCGATTTGTTTTTCCATAAGGAAGTGCTCAAGTTCATTTTTGTGTTGGCGGATGCCGTTTGCGTTCCAGAAACATATTTTTAACCAATTCATTTTGTTAAAATTGCCTGCAAAATAGTGGATTGCATTTTCAGCATTTCCTGCATCATGTTCGTCATAGAAACCGTAAATGTGTTTATGGATTGAACAAGAGTCTGCAGAGTTGCCTCAAGATTGTTAAAATTTTGATCGGAATTTTGGGGCTTGGTCTCCTGACGCAAGTTTTGTGTATCGGTTTTGACCACATTGGCATATGAAACTTGTTTGGGGGTTTGCATTATTATATTGCTTGTTGACTGGCCTACCTGGGGAAAATTGTTTGCAGAAATGATGCTTGACTGCTGGGGTTGCTTAAAGGTAATTGATGGCTTATTTGTCATTGACTGCTTAAAGTGGATATAGACAGGGCAGCCCCTGTAATTTGCAGTATGGTTGCCTCCACAGTTACTGCATTTTTTAGCACTTGAATCAGTTTTTGGCTTCTTGCACTGTGATGTGCCGTGCAGTTCACCACACACAACGCAAACTGCGGGCAACTTACAATAGGCCTTAGTATGACCGAATTCCTGGCAGTTTAGGCATTGAATGGGCCCTAAACGCTTGTGCGGCTCCTCCACGGTAACCCTGCGATGAAGAAGAAATTTGAGATTATAGATTGGGTGAGTTTCATTCTTTTTGAGAATAACATCCCCTGGTTCCAGTTCAACCCTAAACATAGGTTGAGGCATCTTTTCACGGTTCCGCATATTTACCACATTTTTTATTTTAAAGCCTTTATCTAGCAGTGCAGTCTTAACCTCATCCGTGTCTACATAAGGGTCAATACCTTTTATAACAACCTGAAGGCCTTTAGCACTTTTAAGTTGATAAGTATAAAAAGATCTTTTTTCTTTTTCCAGAGCGGCAGAGAGTTTTCGGTAATCATTTTCGCAGTTGACTTGAATTTTTGTTTCACTTATTTGTCCGTGCTTCACTGATCTTACGTTAAAGGTGTCTTTACCAATTGCCGTAATAAGTGCTTTTACCAGCTCATTGGATGTAGGTTCTCTCAAGTATATTGGTGGCGGTTTAAATGTTTTTTTTGATGAAGTTGGCTCGTCAGTCTGAAGGATAGCAAACCTATTACTATCCGTAGCCGTAGTCCTATTATCATCTTTGGAAATTTTCGGATTTGATGATATTTGAGCGGATTTGGGGCTTCGCTTACGTTTAACCACGGTTACATACCTGTCCATGCCTACTTGTGTTTTCGGCTTATCTGCAATTACTGAACTGGTGGATGGTTGGTCTTCTGTTGTAACAGCAATGTTTGGCGAACACGACCGCGTGCGTTTTTTATCTCTTAGAGACAGGAGATTATCCAATGACTTTTTTAAAGATTCTTCCTCAGAAATCCAGAGGTTTTTTCTAGTGGAGCTAAGCTCCCTCTCAGAATTGCATCTACTAGGTGCACTCATGCAATTTTTTTTTTTTTGATTTATATTTTTTTTTAATTTAAAAGTATATAAAAATAATTGTCATAAAGTTTTTCTTTTGTATAAATTCGCTCTTCCACTTATTGCGGTTTTGTAAGAAAACAAAAAATTTTAATGTATAGTTTTTTTCCCACAATAACAACAATAACAATGCACTGCCACCGCACTTGTTTTATTGAAATTGATTTTATTGTTTAGTTATTGAAATGTAAGGAATTTATTTTCCCGTTGTTTTTTTAAATAATTTGTTATTGTTTTTACAATTTAATTTTAAAGGCGTTTAAGCAATGATTTTATTTTATTTTTTTGTTCACTTTTTACGACCGTTCGGTTGGAGAGTCACAATGATGAGCGGCATCAATGAAACAAAAATCCAGGTAAACAGTGAAAATGAATACCGTAAGTTGTCTGGCGTTCTAGAGAAGGAGAAACGATTATTTTACACACATCAGCTTAAAAGTGCCAAAGGTATTCACGTCGTTATATAAGGGACTGACCCTTTTGTTGACACGAATGAGGTCAAAACCGGACTAGAAGACAATGGCTTCAAAATTAAAAATGTGGTTAATATTAAAAACCGTATAAAAATTCCTCAACCCATGTTTAGGGTTGAATTGGAACCTAGAGATGTTTTCCTGAAAAAGAATGAAGTGCATCCAATTTATAACCTCAAATATCTTTTGCATCGTAAGGTTACCGTTGAGGAGCCACATAAGCGTTCAGGACCCGCTCAGTGCCTAAACTGCCAAGAATTTGGCCACACTAAGGCTTACTGTAAGTTGCCCGCTGTTTGTGTTGTATGTGGCGAACTTCACGGCACAACTCAGTGCAATAAGCCAAAGGCCGACGCAAGTGTTAAAAAATGCAGTAACTGTGGAGGTAACCACACTGCAAATTATAGAGGTTGCCCTGTCTATACTCATTTTAAGCGGTCAATGACAAATAAGTCATCGGTTTCTCCAGCAGCCCAGCAGCCAAATGTCATTGGTAAAAACAATTTTCCCCAGGTAGGCCATTCAACCAACTACACAAACATGCAGAATTTTCATATGCTAACGTGGTTAGATCCGACCAAAACTTGAACCAGAAACCCAAGCCCCAAAATTCCGATCCAAATTTAAGTATTCTAGAGGCAACTCTGCAGACTCTTGTTCAGTCCATAAACACTTTTACCGTTTTTATGACAAACATGATGCAGGAAATGCTAAAAATGCAATCCATTATTTTACAGGCAATTTTAAACAAATGAATTGGTTAAAAATATGTTTCTGGAACGCAAACGACATTCGCCAACACAAAAATGAACTTGAGCACTTCCTTATGGAAAAGCAGATCGATATAATGATGATTGCTGAAACCCAACCAACAGTTATTTCAAAATTAATGGCTACATATTATATGACACAAAAGATCCCCGTGGAAGATCTTGCGGCGGTTCGGCAATTTTGATAAAGACCAAAATTAAGCACTATCTAATGAACGGGACACGTGAGGAATATCTCCAAGCTACAAATATATGCCTTAATTATTTTAATGAAAAAATTGTTATATCCTCGATTTACTCACCGCCGCGATTTTCAATAACAGAAATCCAATATTCAATTTTTTTCAAATCACTTGATTCTCGATTTTTAGCGGCTGGCGACTATAACGCTAAACACACTTTTTGGGGACCACGTTTAATTACCCCAAAAGGCCGTTTGCTTTTTGATACCGTTTCCCAAAATGGGCTTAGGTGTGATTTCAAGTGGACACCCCAATTATTGGCCGTCAGAGCAACGCAAGATCCCAGACGTTATAGAATTTTTGAGTTACAAAAAATTTTCCCTCAGAATGGATGCAAGTGGAGCCTTCATTAGACTTGTCCTCAGATCACTCACCAACTATAGTTTCTGTTTCGCTCCCCCAGGGGGTTGGTTCCCCGTTTTGTGATTTGGCGTTGACTGTAACTCGAGTTAATTGGTTAAAATATAAAAAATATTTGAGTACACATTGTACGGATAACATTGCCTTGAGAACGCCTGAGGATATTAATGTGTCGATTAACGAATTTTCTGAACCCCTTAATCTAGCCGTACAACATGCCACCACTAGCCATATAAGATCCAGAAATGTGAGCAATAGAACATATTCGTTTGAAATTGAACAACTTCTAACAGAAAAAAGAAGAGTTAGAAGAGAGTGGCAACTTCGAAAGTCTCCCCAGCTTAAAACTAGGCTAGGGGAATGCATAACTCAGTTAAGAGATCTGCTTGAAATCCACAGAATGGCTTTCCTTAAAACATATTTGCAAAGCCTGGATGGTACCCCTCAATCTGATTATTCCTTGTGGAAAGCGACAAAAGGCTTAAAAAGACTTGTAATAGGTAAGCCAGCTTTGCGAACTTCAACTGGCGACTGGGCAAGAAGCGATTCTGAAAAAGGAATGTTGTATGTCGATCATTTGAGAAACGTTTTTATTACAAATGATTTAGCGAATAATACAGCGGAATTACCACCATATGTTCTTAGACCTCCTGTGTCTTTTTGAGATTTAATTTTCAAGATGTCGAAAACGTTTTCCGCAATACAAACTCCAGGAAAGCTCCAGGCATTGATCAAATTACTGGTAAAATGCTTGAACAGTTACCTCGTGTAGCTGGAAGTCTCACATTGAAGCAAAAGTCACTCAGTTAAAACTAAAAGCAGCGCAGCTAAATTGGCTTACGGGCAGAAATTCTCTATTGAAACTAGATTGCAAACTTTTGTTATACAACGCAATACTAAAGGCTATATGGTCCTACGGAACTCTGTTATGGGGCACCGCCTCAGCGTCAAACATTGAAAAAATTCAAAGGCGACAAAACAAAATTCTTCGAATGATTACTGCAGCTCCATGGTACGTAAAAAATTCACGAATTCATAAAGATCTGAGTGTTCCGCTGGTAAAAGAGGAATTTTCTAAGTACGTCAGTAAACTGGAACTTCATCCAATCCCTCTTGCGCGCAATATACTTAATTTTGGCGGCCACACTCGGCTTGAAAGAAGGGATACCGCTGCCACCATCAGATTGCTCAATAGGTGATTTTACCGAAATAGCTCCCGCATAATAAAACTTTTTGTCTAGCATTGGCCGGACTTAAGAATCACATTTTTTAATTTTAAATTTAGTATTAAGATTTGAATACTTATTGTTAGTTCATTTTGAAGATTCAATAAATAAAAAAAATGCTTAAAAAAAAAATTTGAACGAAGTGGTAGCCCCTTCTTGAAGGCGATCGCACGGCGAATCACCTCCAAATCAAGGGGAGCCACCGCCAGCGAGACCTCTAAAGGAGCTGTTGACACCGTCCTACAAACTGGCATGCAAGCAAGGATCGCAGTTCTGTGGGAAGACTCAATCTTATTGTGGTCAACAACAGTCATGGCTGTCTCGTACCACACAGGTGCACTAGAAGCTGCGCATGCAACAGACAGTCCACTATATATGGTACGAGTAGCCCGCCTACTGAGGCCCCATTCACTTCTAAGGATGCGTTTAACCTATACCCTATACCCGCGCCAATTTTTGTAACACATATACCCGCGCACGGTCTCACAGACCGAAAGTTTGAACTAGATAAAATACTAGTTTTTTGAAACCAAACTTAAAAAAAAACGATTTCTATTTAACCTCGATGTTGTAATAAAAACATAAAACCATTCATTAAATTAATATTCTGTAATTTTATTGATATTCAGTCGTTAACATATTAATCTTCAAAATCTATTGTTTTTTCTTACATGCTACAAAAACAAAACAAAAACATATTTTTTTCTTTAACTAAACGAAAATTAATTTTAGGAACTTAAAAGCATTCCTTGTGCAATAAATAAATCACAGTTTCATTTAATTATCAGCCTTTAAATAAAAATTAGGGCATATCACATTTCACATAAAAACAAAACTTAATTTTTTTTCTTTATAAAGCACAAAAAATAACTTTCTTAGCTTTTTTGCAATAAAAAACAATAAGATAACTTATTCATTATGTTTATAGTAACAGTTAGAACCTATCATAATAGCATGTTCCAAACAAAAATACTATATGCATGTGGCACAATTGTAACGTGTTTTACGACTCAAAATAATAAAATACACAACAATGAAGAAAAAACACAAATAATAAAATTTTTTACCTGCACAAAAAGTTACACATATACCCGCGCCGGTCTCACAAACCAATTGTTATCAAATACACCAATATGTTTGTCTCGCACAAACACCAGAACAGCACTAAAACAAAGCTTGTAAAAAAAGCGGCAGCTAACAGAAAATTTCTAGGGTTTCTGGAAAAGAGTATATACGTAAAAGCGTTTAGTCGGTCTCACAGACCAACGCGCGGGTATAGGAAGGTTAACCTTACCTACTACAGCAGTCAGCCTGTCCCTCACATATAAGAGGTGAACCATAAAGTTCAACCTCTCACTCAACATTATGCCCAGGTATTTGACTTCCGTCGCATACCGGAGACTAATGCCACCACAGTAAACGAGTGGGGACGATCCCGAGACAACCTTCCATTGAGCAGCATTTCCACGGTCTTGTCCATAGCCACCTCCACACCCACACTATCGCTCCACTCGTGCACAACACACATGACCCTCTCACCCCGGCTTTCCCAGATCAGCACCAGACTGTCCTTCAACCAAGATGAGCAAGTCATCCGCATATGTACACAATTTGAAGTCACGCTGCAACGACCTCAGCAAGGAATCCATCTTGAGGTTCCATATAAATGGACCACAGATGTACCTCTACGGACAGCCGCGTACGTCCCTCCAAACCATGTCGCTGGCGCCCACCGCACAGGCTTTCCTACCGCAGAAGTAACTCTCATATAGAGCGAGCTCCCGACAGCACACACTACGTAGCCTATCGAGAACCACACCCCAGAGGAGATTGTCAAACGCACCCTTGAAGTCTACAAATATTCCCAGTACATATTCTTCCGCAGAGATAGCAACACTTGACTTAACATGCAGCCAGGCGTCGTCAACAGACCTCCCTTCCCTCAAACCGAACTGAAATTCAGACAGTGCTGCACCTGGGCACTCTTTGAATCGAAATACCATTATCCTCTCCAGTACTTTTCCAAGCCCTATATATATATATATATATATATATATATATATATATATATATATATATATATATATATATATATATATATATATATATATATATATATATATATATATATATATATATATATATATATATATATATATATATATATATATATATATATATATATATATATATATATATATATATATATATATATATATATATATATATATATATATATATATATATATATATATATATATATATTGAATTTTTGATGATAAAAAGAAATACCGCTAGTTCTGAGACAGCAAACGCTGTACAAACAATGTGGGCAATTAACAAAATGCATATGTGATTCAATATGAGATGAATATAGATAGAAAATAATTAAATGCTCGGTGGCTTAGTGGTTAAAGCAGTAGATCATGATACGTCATGACCCGAGTTCAAATCCCAGTTGGTGCTGATGAGTAGTGTAGCGACTACGAAACAGCTAGTTGTCCCCCAGCTAAAGATTTGATTATTGTTTTTCTTGTCTTCTTCAATCAAAATTATTGATCACAGCAGATTTGTGTTGTAAAAACTCCTTCTTAAGAAAAAAAACTTAAGAAAGAAAAAACCTGAACTATAACCCGTTGTACAAATGTACAAACCAAAAATATTGTTTAATGTTTGTCCTCTTACACCATTTTAGTTGTTTACATATATAAAAGATGTTTTATTAATTGTTTACGAATGAAATTACAAAGGTGGGAGAGGACAAATGAGTAAGACGCCTATTAGGAAGCGATTCATATATGTGTACTTTGTGATTTCAATCCCCAGTAACGAATTAATATATATTAAGCTTGTAATGCAGCACATAAGGTTATTTCGCCTATCTGACTGTCCAAACTGATTTAAATACCTCATTATTCAATTTTATGGGTTTTAATATTAATTTGTATTAAGTAAAGATATTAAAAAGTAATACTGAAAAACAATATTTTGCTTATTATAATTTACAGTTCTACAGATGAGGCTCAATAAAAAAATTTTGAATTTTTCAATAAGTTACTGATGCTTAGTAGACACATTCATATGCACACATACGTAGTTCGAAAATGTGCGTGGTATTTATTGGCACTTAAGCCGTGACAATTACAAATAGATGAAATTTTAGAAATTTGTATGGTTTGAGTGTAACCGTAAATATGTTTAGTATCTACCTACATAAAGCATAAAAAGCCACCAACATAGCACAACTTTTCACCAGCAAAATAAAAGTTGCTCAGCTCCCAAAGAGAGTATGTGCGTATACTAAATTAGTTTTTTAAAATAATAAGCCATCATGATAAGGTATTAGTTGTCCATTGCACTAAAGTTTTTACATAATTTATTTTATTATAAGAACAAGGGACTTCAAATACAGTATTTATACGGTGCAAACGATCTTTGACAAATAATAGTGAAAGCTCTATATCAAATGTGTGTTATATAACCTACATAACCCTGTATCATAGGCTAAATTCTTGAACATAACACTGACAATTATGGTAAGACATAAATTGTCTTGTAATTCTCTTAGACACTCATTGAAAAATTAAAATTTTCAGATGAAAGTATTGTCAGTATTCTTAAAAATAGCAGTTAATCGGAAAGTGATGGAAGTTTCCGCGTTAAAATCTCTTATATATTATTATATATCTTTCAATTCTACACTACATCACATAATATCCCAAACGATTATTTCTACAAGCTTTTAAGAAAGTTAATCAAAATTTAACATTAGGTATATATGTCATTCATCATACATCATACATTTCGTTTCTTGTTAAGCGAGACTCTTCAAAGCTAATTATTAATTCGCCTTGATTGCACTGTAAATTGCTGGTTACAGCTGCCAGTGGTAGTTAATTAGGGAAAGTATCAATTTGAAAAAGCTAGTTTAGTTTAGATTTGTTTCTTCGTATTTTTTTTAAAGCATTTTTTTGTTTATTGAATCTTCAAAATGAACTAACAAATAAGTATTCAAATTTTAATACTAAATTTAAAATTAAAAAATGTGATTCTTAAGTCCGGTCAATGCTAGACAAAAAGTTTTATTTTGCGGAAGCTATTTCGGTAAAATCACCTATTGAGCAATCTCATGGTGGCAGCGGTATCCCTTCTTTTAAGGCGAGTGTGGCCGCCAAAATTAAGTATATTGCGCGAGAGGGTTTGGATGAAGTTCCAGTTTACTGACATACCTTGTCGCGTACTTAGAAAATTCCTCTTTTACCAGCGGAACACTTGGATCTTTATGAATTCGTGAATTTTTGACATACCATGGAGCTGCAGTAATCATTCGAAGAATTTTGTTTTGTCGCCTTTGAATTTTTTCAATGTTTGACGCTGAGGCGGTGCCCCATAATTGAATTCCGTAGCACCATATAGGCTTTAGTATTGCGTTGTATAACAAAAGTTTGCAATCTAATTTCAGTGTCGAATTTCTGCCCATAAGCCAATTTAGCTGCGCTGCTTTTAATTTTAACTGAGTGATCTTTGCTTCAATGTGAGACTTCCACGTTAGCCTACGGTCCAGGAGAATACCAAGGTACTTGACTTCGTTGTGCTGCGGAATAGGTGAGTTGTTAATTTGAATACGCGGACATGTTTGCCTACACAGTGTGAATGTAACATGAGTACATTTCTGTTCATTAACTTTGATTTTCCAAAGTTTTAGCCATTTCTCTAATATTGAAGTATATTCCTGGAAATTTCGTGATGTTAATTGGTGGTTTTCATGAACACTCAAAAACGCTGTGTCATCTGCAAAGGTAGAAGTGTGGATTCCGGATGTCGTTGGCATGTCAGAGGCGTAAATCAAATATAAAGTAGGCCCCAGTATGCTGCCTTGGGGAACTCCTGCCTTGATTGGCTGAGTTGGGCTTATAAAGTCGCCTTCTCTGATAACAAACTTCCGCCAGTATAAATAGCTTTCCAGAAGCTTGTGTGTATTTGCAGGCAAGTTTAGCTTTATTTTGTGCATCAAGCTGTCGTGCCACTCTTTATCAAAAGCTTGAGAAATATCAATGAAAAGAGCTGAGCAATACTTCTTCTTCTCAAAGGTTTGTCTTATGACATTGACTAGTCTGTGCGTTTGTTCTATGGTGCTATGTTTAGCCCGAAAACCAAATTGATGATCAGGGATATAACCCACATTGTTCAATATTGGACTCAACTTCGCCATTAACAATTTTTCGAATAGTTTTGAAATTGTTGGTAAAAGACTTATTGGTCTATATGATTCTACTTTAGTGGGATCCTTCCCTGGCTTGGGTATCATAGTAATCATTGAGACCTTCCACTCTGCAGCATAATACTCAAGGCGTAAAATGGCGTTAAAAATAAAAAGTAGAACCCTTCTAGCTACACGAGGTAACTGTTCAAGCATTTTACCAGTAATTTGATCAATGCCTGGAGCTTTCCTGGAGTTTGTATTACCGATAACGTTTTCGACATCTTGAAAATTAAATCTCAAAGACAGAGGAGGTCTAACAACATATGGTGGTAATTCCGCTGTATTATTTTCTGAATCATTTGTGATAAAAACGTTTCGCAAATGATCGACATACCACATTCCCTTTTCAGAATCGCTTCTTGCCCAGTCGCCAGTTGAAGACTAAAGAGTATCTAAAAATTAGCCACTAGAAAAAACACTTTCACTTCTTGGTTTTGAGTATAACTACAACTACTGACTTCTTTATTGAATTATATTTTCTTTAAATACTATTTTACAATTAAGTTTTTTATTTAATAAAAAATGTTTCTTTGTATATTTTTGCTTATCGATCATAAGCGTGGTTTGTTTCCGTCTTTTGGGTTTGGGAACAAAACAAGCTTATGTATTAATTCTTTGGAAAGTTAATAATTTGTAAAAAAGAATCAATTTACAATTTCGTAAACAATTCTTAAGAAAAATGTCTAGAATTAAATTTGGTTAAAAGCTTTAATATAAAATAATAGTTTATTGAACTTGTTTGTGTTCTTCAGAAACAAGTGCAATTGGCAAAAATCGCAATGGGAACGAAAGTTCACACTATTTCGTAAACAATTCTTAAGAAAAATGTCTAGAATTAAATTTAGTTAAAAAGCTTTAATATAAAATAATAGTTTATTGAACTTGTCTGTGTTCTTCAGAAACAAGTGCAATTGGCAAAAAAAAAAAATGCAATGTTGAATTTCCGTTATGAGAGCGTATGTGCAAAAATATACTGTTACAAGTTAAAATATGAATGTACATATATGTATATGCATTTATGCATGTATGTAAGTATGTTTATTAGATTATATTGGTACGTGTTGTAGGAATACTTGGATATATTATAACACCCCCATCATTAGATTGAGGCTCCGACGAAACTTTAAAAATTTGTTTAGGTTTTAGGATATATATTAGCATTAGTATTATAACACATAAGATAATTACAATATCAACACTAAGACTAATGGTTTTTGTTTTTTTGTCATGATATAGTACATTGTTCAGATTTTCTTCATATTTAATTTGTTTTAAGTAAAGAGTTTTTAGTTTTAAATCATTCAGAGTAACATTGTTATTACTTTTAATCTTTGTTATAATATTTGGTAATATTATCTTATCTTTAATTCTTAAGTTAACATTGGTAAAATTTCTGGTTTTCGCTAAAATCTTGCAATTGCCGAATTTAATAAGAAAAGTTCCTTTGATTTGTAATTCATTATCATTACAGTTATGTTTCAAGTTTTGGTAATAGTTTTTGAATATCAATAATCCTGGGAGTATTTTTGTTACCTCTTCTGTTTCAAAATTTTTCATAGGGCAATCAGCCTCTTTGTATTTTAAGATATTTTTTATGCAGTCATTTTTAGTCTGGATTAAGTTTTTCTCTAAATGATCTAGAATAAAGGGCTCAAAGCATTGTGTAAGATTTTAACGCTAATGTCTTATTTTTAATATTTGGAATTGGCTCAAAGAAAATTTTCGCAAGAGATTGTTTTGAATACGATGGTATTTTAAAACTAAAAATATATTTTTGTCTTGTAAGGCTACAGAGGTTTTTATGTTTATATAACTGTCAAAATCTGTTATTAGGTCCATTTCTTTTTGAGTCAAAATGTCGGTTGGAATGATTCCTAATTTACTGGAAAATATAACTTGTCCTATATCGTCTATATGGTCCCGTAACAGTGTGATATCGTTATTAATTTGGTAAATGTGTTTCATAAATGTTATTTCATCCTATGTTATTTCATCCTCTAGTGTTTTTATTTTATTCTGAAAAATGTTTTTAAGTTGGTTCAGATATTTCCCTAAGTGCATTTGTTGTGTGTTAATATGGTTCGTTATGTTTTTTATCTGCATTGAAAAGAAGGTGAGTCAGAGTGTAGCTTTAATAGTGAACGGACGTATTTGTTAATAGGTTTGCTATCCTTCAGACAGATGAACCAACAACTTCCAAAAAAACATATAAACACCCACCAATTTATTTGAGAGAGCCGACTTCTAGTGAACTGGTGAAACAACTTATTACGGCAATCGGCAAAGATAAATTCAACGTCACATCAGTGAAGCACGGCAGCATCAGTGAAACTAAAATTCAAGTAAACCATGAAAACGACTACCGAAAATTGTCTGATGTCTTAGAAAAACAGAAAAGATCATTTTACACTTACCAACTCAAAAGTGCCAAAGGTTTCAGGTCGTTATTAAAGGGATTGACCCATGCGTAGATATTGATGATGTCAAAACCGGATTGGAAGATGAGGGTTTTAAAATAAAAACAGTAGTAAACATCAGGAACCGTGAAAAGATCCGTCAACCCATCTTTAGGGTTGAACTAAAGCCAGGGGATGTTCTGCTAAAAAAGAGTGAAATTCACCCAATATATAACCTCAAATTTCTTTTGCATCGTAAGGTTACCGTTGAGGAGCCACATAAGCGTTCAGGAGCCGCTCAGTGCCTAAACTGCCAAGAATTTGGCCACACTAAGGCTTACTGTAAGTTGCCCGCTGTTTGTGTTGTATGTGGCGAACTTCACGGCGCAACTCAGTGCAATAAGCCAAAGGCCGACGCAAGTGTTAAAAAATGCAGTAACTGTGGAGGTAACCACACTGCAAATTATAGAGGTTGCCCTGTCTATACTCATTTTAAGCGGTCAATGACAAATAAGTCATCGGTTTCTCCAGCAGCCAAATGTCATTGGTAAAAACAATTTTCCCCAGATAGGCCATTCAACCACCCATACAAATACACAAAACTCCAAACAATTTTCATATGCTAATGTCTTTAAAGCCGACCAAATCTTGAACCAGGAGGACAAACCTCAAAAGTGCGACCCAAATTTTAGTAATTTAGAGACAACTCTGCAGACTCTTGTTCAGTCCATAAACACTTTTACCGTTTCTATGACAAACATGATGCAGGAAATGCTAAAAATGCAATCCACTATTTTACAGGCAATTTTAAAAAAATGAATTGGTTAAAAATATGTTTCTGGAACGCAAACGGCATCCGCCAACACAAAAATGAACTTGAGCACTTCCTTATGGAAAAACAAATCGACATAATGCTGATTGCTGAAACTCACTTGACAAGCAACAGTTATTTCAAAATTAATGGCTACATACTGTACGACACAAAAGATCCCCGTGGAAGATCTTGCGGAGGATCGGCAATTCTAATAAAATCCAGAATTAAACACTTTTTAATGAACGAGACATGTGAGGGGTATCTGCAAGCAACTAATATATGCATTGAATATTTGCATGAAAAAATCGTTATTTCCTCGATCTACTCACCGCCACGCTTTTCAATAACAGAAAGCCAATACTCAAATTTTTTCAAATCACTTGGTCCTAGGTTTTTAGCGGCTGGCGACTATAACGCTAAACACACTTTTTGGGGATCACGTTTAATTACCTCAAAAGGCCGTGTGCTTTTTGACACCATTTCCAAAATGGGTTTAGATGTGGTTTCAAGCGGACACCTCACTTATTGGCCGTCAGACCGACGAAAGATCCCAGATGTTATAGATTTTGGAGTTGCGAAAATTTTCCCTTAGAGTGGATGCAAGTGGAGCCTTCATTATATTTGTCATCAGATCACTCTCCCACTATAGTCTCTGTTTCGTTCCCCCAAGAGATTGACTCACCGTTAACTGTCAATAGAGTTACTTGGTTAAAATACAAAAAATTTTTGAGTACACATTGTACTGAAAATATCGCCTTGAGAACGCCTGAGGATATTGATGTGTCAATTAACGATTTTTCTGAAAACCTCAAACTGGCCGTACAGCATGCTGCCACTAGTCATATAAGATCCAGAAATGAAACCAATAGAACTTATTCGTCTGAAATTGAGCAACTTCTGTCAGAAAAAAGAAGAGTCAGAAGAGAGTGGCAACTTCGCAGATCTCCCCAGCTTAAAACTAGGCTACGGGAATGCATAACTCAGTTAAGAAATCTGCTTGAAGTCCATAGAATAGCTTCCCTTAAAACATATTTGGAAAGCCTTGATGGTACTCCTCAATCTGATTATTCCTTGTGGAAAGCGACAAAAGGTTTAAAAAGACCCGTAATAGGTAAGCCACCTTTGCGAACTTCAACTGGCGACTGGGCAAGAAGCGACTCTGAAAAGAGGATGTTGTATGTCGATCATTTGAGAAACGTTTTTATTACAAATGATTCAGATAGTCAATGTCATAAGACAAACCTTTGAGGAGAAGAAGTATTCCTCAGCTCTATTCATTGACATTTCTCAAGCTTTCGATAAAGTGTGGCACGACGGGTTGATGCACAAAATAAAGTTAAACTTGCCTGTAAATACTGACAAGCTTCTGGAAAGCTACTTATATGGGCGGAAGTTTGTTATCAGAGAAGGCGATTTTATAAGCCCAACTCAGCCAATCGAAGCAGGTGTTCCCCAAGGCAGCATACTGGGGCCTACTTTATACTTGATTTACGCCTCTGACATGCCAACGACATCCGGAATCCATACTTCAACCTTTGCAGATGACACAGCGTTTTTGAGTGTTCATGAAAACCACCAATTAGCTTTACGAAATTTACAGGAATACATTTCAATATTAGAGAAATGGCTAAAACTTTGGAAAATCAAAGTTAATGAACAAAAATGTACTCATGTCACATTCACTCTGTGTAAGCAAACATGTGCGCCTATCCAAATAAACAACTCACCTACTCCGCAGCACAATGAAGTCAAGTACCTTGGTATACACTTCGACCGTAGGCTAACGTGGAAGTCTCACATTGAAGCAAAAGTCACTCAGATGAAACTAAAAGCAGCGCAACTAAATTGGCTTATGGGCAGAAACTCGACATTGAAGTTGGATTGCAAACTTCTGTTATACAATGCAATTCTAAAACCTATATGGTGCTACGGAATTCAATTATGGGGCACCGCCTCAGCGTCAAATATTGAAAAAATTCAAAGGCGACAAAACCAAATTCGTCGAACGATTACTGCAGCTCCATGGTACGTCAAAAATTCACGAATTCATAAAGATCCAAGTGTTCCGTTGGTAAAAGAGGAATTTTCTAAGTACGCGACAAGGTATGTCAGTAAGCTGGAACTTCATCCAAACCCTCTTGCGCGCAATATACTTAATTTTGGCGGCCACACTCGGCTTAAAAGAAGGGATACCGCTGCCACCATCAGATTGCTCAATAGGTGATTTTACCGAAATAGCTCTCGCATAATAAAACTTTTTGTCTAGCATTGACCGGACTTAAGAATCACATTTTTAAATTTTAAATTTAGTATTAAGATTTGAATACTTATTGTTAAGTTCGTTTTGAAGATTCAATAAATAAAAAACGCTACAAAAAATTTAAAAGGTGTTTATTTGCGTTAGATTATGTATTGCGTAAGTTATACGTCCATTGTTTTCGTAAAGTTGTTTTAAAGAATCATTAATATGTTCCTCATCTTCGCTGTCCATTGTTCCTGCAACTATCTTTAATCCTTTTCCCAAAATATTAATTAGTCCTCGTTTTTGCCTAAATTGTGGTTTCAGATTATCTATCTTGCTCGCCAAGTTTTTATCAACGGTGTCCAGTAGTGGGTTTGCATCTATTATGGTGGTTCTTACTGTCGCTACGTTGTCTGCAATTAATTCGAGAGTTTCTTCATACATAGTCGTGTTAATAATATGAATTATTTTAGAATAGGTATCTATTGGTCTGATTTCCTCTAATTTGATTGGAGTATATCCATTATTGTTCGTTAGGTCTTGAATATCTAAGTACTGCCCGTTTGTTGATATGATTAGAGTAAATATTAACGTCCAGGTCGTCATCTGAAAATAAATTATGTTACAGTTGTTGTAGTTGGGTTGTCTCTGTCTTGGTATTTCTTTTTCGGTTTAACATGCGTTTTATAATATTTGTGTCCAGTTCCGACTGTTTGCAAGTGATCATCATCTATTTTCTCTGCATTAACTTTTCTGTATTTCCTATGGTTCTTTCCACCTCTTATTTCCTTGATATAGTTTGTTCCGCTTTCCAAGTTTATGTCTTTCCTATTTTCATTTAACTTCTGTATATATTTTTCTTTCTTTGAATTTATTAAGTCGTGGATTTCTTTATATCTGTCTCCATGTATCTTACCGTTTATGAAATCAATCGGTTTGATACGGGTCGTGCTATGCACTGTATTATTGTAAAAACCTATGATTCTTATCATTTTATCCTCTATAGTTTCATCTTTATTTTCTTTATCGTGTCTTAATAGACGTATATGTTCATTAATTGTGCTATGTAACCTTTCGATGTCCGCGTTAGACGTATGGTTACTGTTTGAAGTATAATGAATATCTATGTTTTCCTTTTTCAAAAATTCCTGCATTGGTATAGCCTTAAATCCGAGTTCGTTGTCTACAATAATTTTGTTTATTTTTCCGTAAGTGTTAATTATCTGTAAAATTTTAGTTTTAAACTCTGTCCAACTTCTACCATTAATTTGAAATGCTAAATCAAATTTTGAAAATTTATCGGTTGTTGTCATGAACAATTTCTTGTTTAAAGTATAGAATACATCTACATGTAGTATGTCTAATGGTTTAGACGGGGTTTCTGTAATTTTATAGGGTATTTTTGGAGGTTTTCTATCGTATTTTTCTAGGTTACAGATTTTGCAATTATTTATGAATTGCGTTATTCTTAGTTTCAATTTTGGATTATATATTTTCGTAATTAGTTCTTTAAATACAGCCTGGATTCCTCTGTGGTTTTTATCAAGGTGTTCGGTTTTTATAATTTCGGTTAACCGACCTTCGTCTTCTATATCGTCTAATTTGAGTGAACATCTAATTATTCTAAAATTTTTATTATTGGTAAACAATTTGTAAATATTTCTAAGCATCACGTAAAATTCATCTTCGATCAAAATAGCGTTTACCTGTGTGGGGTTAAAATGGTTTTTGAGCAATGTAATAGCTGTTTCTCTGTCCATTTCTTTCATGTAAATTATTTTTCTTTTATTTCTATAAATAGACTCGTTCTTTATTCTTAGTGATCCGGAGGTTGTTTTTACTATAATAATTTGATTTTTGAACATATTGATTGCTGATGAAGTTTCTTTTATTGTTATGTAGTCGGGTTCTAGTGTATTAATATTACAGAGCTCGGTCTCGATCCTAGATAAAGCATCGGCATTGCTATTCTTTGTTCCTTTTTTGTACCTTATCTCGTAATCAAATTCCGATAGCTTTAGCCGCCACCTGACAAGTTTTGAATTAGGTTCTCTTATAGAGAAAAGCCATGCCAGTGGTTTGTGATCTGTTTCTATTATAAACTTTCTACCAAAAAGATAAGGTCTGAAATATTTGGTGGCCCATACGATGGCCAATAGCTCTTTTTCTATTGTGCTGTAGTTTATTTCATGCGTGTTGAGGGTTCGGCATAATTACTAGCATCTGTAGTGAGTGTGAATGTTTTAGAAAAATCCGGGTGGGCTAATATGGGATCGTGTACTAATAGAGCTCTGAGGGTATTAAAACTTTTTTCGTATTCTGGGTCTTCTATGTTTATTTTAGAATCCTTTTTTAAATACTTAGTCATTGGTTTGGCAATGAGTGAGTAATCCTTTATAAACTTCCTGTAATAACCAGTTAGTCCTAAAAATTGTTTAATCTGTTTTGTCGTTTTAGGTATTGGAAAATTAGTTACACATTCTATCTTCCTAGGGTTAGGCTTAACTCCTTCTGTAGTAACAACGTGTCTTAAGAATTCTTTTTCTGTCTTCATAAATTCGGATCTATCTAATTGAATTTTCAGGTTTGCTTCCTGTAACCTAATGAATATAAGTTTAAGTGAATTTATGTGTTCTTGCAGAGATGTCGAGAATATAATTATGTCATCTAAATATACTAAACATATTTTATTAATATAATCTTGGAGTATATTATTCATTAATCTCTGGAATGTTGCAGGGGCTGTTTTCAGTCCGAAGGGCATTCGCAGAAATTCGTAGTGCCCGCCTTCGAAACTAAATGCGGTTTTGTGGATATCCTCCTCCTCTATCTCAATTTGGTGAAAACCTTTCGCTAGATCGAGAGTGGTAAAATATTGGCTTCTTCCCAATTTTTCCAGTATCTCGTCTATATTTGGGATAGGAAATTTATCGTCAATCGTTACTTCGTTGAGTTTACGATAGCCGACGACGAGTCTCCACTTAGATTTTCCGCTCGTATCGGCTTTCTTTGGTACAATCCAAATTGGAGCTGAATATGGCGAAGTACTATTTCTAATTATTTTGTTTTTTAACATCTCCTGGATTTGGTTTTCTACTTCTTGTTTATGTACGTATGGATATCTGTATGATTTTACGAATATGGGTACGTTATTTGTAGTCCTAATTCTATGTTTTATTGCGGAAGTAAATGAAAGTTTTTCGTTATCCTTATAGAAAATGTCGTGATATCTATTTATTAATTGTAGTAGTTGCGATCTTTCTTCATGGGTTAAATGTTCTGTTCTAATTTGATCATTCAATGATTTAAAATTCGATGCGAAGTTCAATTCCATGCTTAATGCTCCTATGTTCGTGATTCCATTTTTACGCAATTCTTTAATTGTTCTCTTCATCGTCACCTAATTGGTTTCTTTGACAGTCTATGCTTTTAACGAAAAGAGGGAGTATATTTTCTCCGTATTTTATTGTATTTGTTTCATAGCAGATTGTGGCTTTTAGTAGTCTGAGTAATCATGAAATTTCGTTACATAAAATTCTACTGTTTTGATTTCTGTACCGAACTCGTTGAAAGTGGGTATTTTAGCTTTTTCATAAATATATATTTTATGTTGTAATGTTTTTATTGGAACGGGATCAATTTTTTGTATCCACTTGGGATGACAAATATTCGTGTTTAAAATGGAATTGGTTGCACCCGTATCTATTATTAATTTGAGGTGTCCCAATTTCGTTTTTACTTTTATATATGGAAGTTCCCTGAAGCAGATGACTGAAATTTTCTCCTGTTAGTTCGTTTTTGTTTATGTCCATTGGTTCAGGAGGTGGTAGTTGCTGTTGGTATTCGAAATTTTGGAATCCTTGGTGTCGTGGGAAGTTTCGTTGGTTCTGAGTGTTGTGGGAATATTGGGGAGTACGTCGCGAATTTTGTGAGAAATTTTGGGAATATGTTTGGTTTTGTGAACGTTCTGAAGGATATCGTGAATTTTGTGGGGAGTTTTGTGAATATGCTTGGTTTTGAGAGCGTTGTGAAGGATATCGCGAATTTCGCGAGAAATTTTCTGGGCATGGTTGAAATTGTTGTGGGGGATATCGTGAGTTTTGCGGAAAATTGTGCGATTGCTTTTGTATGTTGCTTTGCTTTCGAGATTCTAATTTCTTCCTGTTAAATGGTAGGATATTGTCTACTCCTACATGGGCATAACCTGCGTCAAATAGTATGTTCATCGCTTGCTCTAGGGAATTAGGGTTGCGGCAAGCTAATATCGTTTTCATGGGTTCTGGGATTTTTGCCTTGAAAATATTAAGAGCTGACTGAGAATTATTTTGTGCGGCTAAATTTATAGCAGCTTGTTATTGTCCAAGTACAAAGGCAGCTTTATTGTTAAGTCTTCTTAATTTTCCTTTGATTTCCTCATAAAAATCAAGGCTTGTAGTCTTGAATGTTGTTGCCCTTAATGAATCGAAGAGATCCTCGCAACTTAATCTGTCCCCAAAATTGTTTTGGAGGACTGATTTTATATCTGTCCATAAGGTCGCCTGACAGTTAATTTCTATGACTTCCCTTGCTTTATTTTTCAGTTTGCTTTTAATAAGGTCCGAAAAAAGTTATTGAGATAGATCATCATACGTCTGTAGTATTGGGTGTACCCTATCTATTAGACTAAGAAATGTATTCAAGTCTCTTCTATCTCCGCTGAAATCAGGAAGATTGCTTAAATATTTTAAGGGATCAAATTGTACTTGAGCCATGTCTACGACTTCCTTGTAAAAGTATGATAAATTTTAATTATTTTCCCCTTTTTATTTTATTTTTTTATTAATTACGCCTAAGATACCGTCTGAGTCTTTTCCTAAAAATACGTTTATTTCTGCTGTCCCTTATGTCACGTCTGTGAGGTTCAGTTCTTTCGTCGGTCAAATACCCGTCGTTTGATTCAATCCCTGAATCAAGTGTTAATTGTGTGGATTCGTTTGTGTTTCTTGGTACGTAATCAAGATCTGAAGGATATTCTCATGGGAAAACTTTAATAACAATAAATAGGTAGGAACTTATCTTTCTCTTTTCTTACTAATTTTCTTTCACAAGTTTTTTTTTTCACAGATGTAAAACGGTCTCTTTTTATATATCTCTTTTTTTATTTTTTATTTTGCTTGCAAAAAAAATATTCTTATTGTTCCTAAAGCTAAGGAAACTAAAGGATTTCGTAAATGTATGGAAATAAAATCTAAATATAACTTAATTCGTCTAATGATGATGTTGATTGTTGATCTGCTTCTCCAAGTTGATGGTTTATTGCGGATGTAGGTGTATCGCTTCTGTAGACAATGCGGGTTTTTATCTTCCTTCCTTCTTGTTTGTACTTTTATGCGAGAGTAGGCAAGGTCGCTGATGTTCTTTGTAAAGTCACTAATGGGTTTTTTTTCTCTTTTTGTTTGATTTTAATTTTTATTTAAACGCAAAGTCACTGATTGACTTTTTAACTTTGCAATTTTATTTGAGTTTTGTTTCAGTTTTAGTTTAGTTTTGGTTTTAATATTGTGATATAGTTACGATTCTATTAATTTGTTTTAATTTTACTTAAGCACAATGTTACTTATGTATTGTTAAGTCCTTGGATATGATCTTTCATATCGCAAGTAGGAAAGAAAAAATGTCCTTTTACAAGTTACTTATGTATTGTTTAGTCCTTGGATATGATCTTTCATATCACAAGTAGGAAAGAAAAAATTTCCTTTTACAAGTTACTTATGTATTGTTTAGTTCTTGGATATGATCTTTCATATCACAAGTAGGAAAAAAAGATTTCCTTTTACAATACCACTGTGTTTTTTTTTATGATTTTTCGATTCTTCGAAAAAATCCGTTTGTCCTTCGATCTTTCGAAGTGGACATACGATTCATGTGTTTTTTTTATATCCTTTAATCTTTCAAAGGATATTTATTTACTTTACCCGTTTCGGATATTGAGATATCGAATATCCTCTCTTATGTTAAAAATAAACGCACAAAAAATAACACACGAGAATACACGGGTATCCTACCGACTGGGCCACTAAGGAGTATCTAAAAATTAGACACTAAAAAAAGCACTTTCACTTTTTGGTTTTGAGTATAACTACTACTACTGACTTCTTTATTGAATTATATTTTCTTTAAATACTATTTTATAATTAAGTTTTTTATTTAATAAAAAATGTTTCTTTGTATATTTTTGCTTATCGATCATAAGCGTGGTTTGTTTCCGTCTTTTGGGTTTGGGAACAAAACAAGCTTATGTATTAATTCTTTGGAAAGTTAATATTTTGTAAAAAAGAATCAATTTACAATGGGAACGGAAGTTCACATTATTTCGTAAACAATTCTTAAGAAAAATGTCTAGAATTAAATTTGGTTAAAAGCTTTAATATAAAATAATAGTTTATTGAACTTGTTTGTGTTCTTCAGAAACAAGTGCAATTGGCAAAAAAAATGCAATGTTGAATTTCCGTTATGAGAGCGTATGTGCAAAAATATACTGTTACAAGTTAAAATATGAATGTACATATATGTATATGCATGTATGTAAGTATGTTTATTAGCTTATATTGGTACGTGTTGTAGGAATGTAGGGGTACCATCAAGGCTCTCCAAATATATTTTAAGGGAAGCCATTCCATGGACTTCAAGCAGATTTCTTAGCTGAGTTATGCATTCCCGTAGCCTAGTTTTAAGCTGGGGCGACCTGCGAAGTTGCCACTCTCGTCTGACTCTTCTTTTTTCTGACAGAAGTTGCTCAATTTCAGATGAATAAGTTCTATTGTTCTCATTTCTAGATCTTAAATGACTAGTGGTAGCATGCTGTACGGCCAGTTTGAGGTTTTCAGAAAAATCGTTAATTTGACACATCAATATCCTCAGGCGTTCTCAAGGCGATATTTTCAGTACAATGTGTGCTCAAAAATTTTTTGTATTTTAACCAATTAACTCTATTGATAGTCAAAGGTGAGCCAATGTCTGGGGATCTTTCGTCGATCTGTCGGCCAATAAGTGGGGTGTCCGCTTGAAACCACATCTAAGACCATTTTGGAAACGGTGTCAAAAAGCACACGGCCTTTCGAGGTAATTAAACGTGATCCCCAAAAAGTGTGTTTAGCGTTATAGTTCTAGCCCGGTTTTGACCTCATTCGTGTCAACAAAAGGGTCAATTCCTTTTATAACGACCTGAATACCTTTAGCACTTTTAAGCTGATATGTGTAAAATGATCGTTTCTCCTTCTCTAGAACGCCAGGCAACTTTCGGTATCCATTTTCACTTTTTACCTGGATTTTCGTTTCATTGATGCCACCGTGCTTAACCGATGTTACGTTAAAAGTGTCTCTGCCGATTGCCACAATAAGTGGTTTTACCACCTCACTAGAGGTAGGCTCTCGCAAATATATTGGTAGCGGCTTAAAGGTTTTTTTAGATATTGTTGGCTCATCTGTTTGCAGTATAGCAAACCTATTACTATCGGTTGCCGAAGTCCTATTATCATCTTCAGAAAATTTCGGTTGAGATGATATTTAAGCTGATTCGGGGCTTCGCTGTGTTTTAACCACGGTTATGTACCTGTCCATGCCTACTTGGATTTTTACCTTATCATCAACAATTAAACTGGAAGATGTTTTGTCTTCAGTTGTAACAACAATATTTGGCGAACACGGTCGCGGGCGTTTCCTATCTCTTAGAGACAGGAAATTTTCCAATGATTTTTTCACCGATTCTTCTTCAGAAATCCAAAGGTTTTTTCTACCGGAGCTAAGCTCTTTTTCAGAATTACATCTGCAATTAATTGTTTCTATTTTTTATTTACAATTTAAAACGGTATTTGAAAAATGTCACAAAGTTTTTCTTTTCAACAAAAACACTCTGTTCACCTACTACGGTTTTTACTTAATCCCATTTTATTTTATATATATATATATACATATATATATATATATATATATATATATATATATATATATATATATATATATATATATATATATATATATATATATATATATATATATATATATATATATATATATATATATATATATATATATATATATATATATATATATATATATATATATATATATATATATATATATATATATATATATATATATATATATATATATATAGATATATATATAGGGCTTGGAAAAGTACTGGAGAGGATAATGGTATTTCGATTGAAAGAATTTCAGTTCGGTTTGAGGGAAGGGAGGTCTGTTGACGACGCCTGGCTGCATGTTAAGTCAAGTGTTGCTATCTCTGCGGAAGAATATGTACTGGAAATATTTCTAGACTTCAAGGGTGCGTTGGACAATCTCCTCTGTGGTGTGGTTCTCGATAGGCTACGTAGAGCGAGCTCCCGACAGCCCACACTACGCAGCCTACGCAGTAATATCGGTTCACATATAGCTGAGATATATTCAAAATTCCGAAAAAAGCCATTTTTTTGCAATTTTGTATGAAAATTTTTGGAAACAAAAGTTGTTTGTTTTGCTTCAAACTTCACACAATTATTAAGCATGGTGACTAAAAGGCAAAACATTTTTTTTTTTTTAGATATCGGTCCATATATACCCGAGATATAGCCCAAATCGGATTTTTAATGAAAATGTCGCATAGGCGAAGCTAAACAATTTTTTTTGCTTAAAAGTAGTTCTGGTAGTAAACTTAGGTTATAAAAATAGGGAAAATAAAAATTTCCGCTATCGATCTAAATATACCCGAGATATAGCCTAAACCGATTTTTTAATGAAAATGTCACGTAAGCCACTTAAACAATTTTTGTTCTTAGAAGCAGTTCTGATAGTAAAACTAGGCTACTAAAATACAGGAAATGAAAATTTCCGATGTCAGTCTATATATAACCGACCGAAAATGGAATACAACTCTCATGTTTGGGCCGGTGCCTCAAAGTCTGTTTTGGGGTTACTCAACCGTGTGCAGGAGAGGGCGAAGAAGCTCATCGGTGACAGTAGGGTATCCAACTCTATTGACTCACTGGAGCATCGACGCAGTGTGGGATGCGTTACTCTGTTCTATCGATACTACAATGGATTTTGCTCTGACGAGATTAGGGATCTCTTTCCCGAAACGCGCACATTTTTACGTAGCACGCGTTCATCGTCTAGAGCTCACCCATTTGTGGTCGATTGCCCGGGGAATCGTACTACGCATTACAGAGAGAATTCGTTTTTCAGCCGCACGCTTCGTCTGTGGAACAAGTTGCCTGCAGAAGTGTTTCCTGTCTGTTATAACGTTGGAAGATTCAAGTCAAATGTTCACAAACACTACTCCCGCTTTCCCCCTCCTCACAACCTATTTTCCTAGTTCTGGTACAATGCACTGCATATGTAGGGGTCATCCCCTGAGTACTGGTCCAATATAAAAAAAAAAAAAATATATATATACACCAGAGATATAGGATAACCGATTTTTTCACGATTTTTTTATACCCTTCACAAAAATGTAAAGGGTGTATATAATTTTTATATTAAAGCAGTTCTGTTTATAAAAGGGGGTTACTACAATACCAAAAAGTGGACATTTTTGATATCGGTCTACACATCGCCCAAATGAAAATGACGCGTGTGAAAAAACAATAATTTTTCACGCCGCCTTAAATAAATGTACACATCCCTAGCACATATTATGAAAATTATTAGCTCGTATCAAAGATTTTAATGAACTATCATTATTATAAATTAAAACAGCATATTTAGTTCAAATTTGTAATATGTACTATACATTTACGTGACTATCGTGAAGGGTATTTTAGATTCGGCGCAGCCGAATATACCACACACTCTTACTTGTTTTTTTTTTTTGTAAATTTTTATTTTGTATGATATAAATATTCAAAAAACCTAAAAAGGTTATAAACCAAAACCAGGAACTCAAATAAATAGTTAGTTTTATAATTCAAAATGGAAAAATAAATTAAATAACTGGTGCTTTAAATTTCTGGCTTTTTCAGCATTTGAAGCTTTGCACTCATGTGTCTGTCAAGAGGAATATTTTCTTAGTAATACAAGTATAAGCAAATTAAGAATTTCTAACCCGTGTTTGTGACAAACGTTGTTCTCGTTAAACCAGAAGGAGCAAATTGAATTTTTAGTGCATTCTACGCATTGCTCAATAATAACTTTTTTTATACTTTTGATTGCTCTGATTTAACAAAATAGCTTTTCGAAAACTTTTATGTGAAGTTCATATAAATGAATGATTATACTATATAAGGAAAACATATTCTTCATCAAATGAATATATTTCCGAAAAGTGTGAAAAATAACAGTAACATACCGCAATATATGCCAGAGTTACATGCATACATATACATGAGGTTTCTCACAAATTATTTACAATAGACATTAGTTTTCTCGCATGTAGAAAACTTGCTTGAAAAAATATCTTTACCTACAAATATTAAATTTTATTCTATTCGTATTATTTAATTAAAACTTAGATGCACACAAAAAATTTTCTTTAATTAAGGCATCTAAAATTCGATCAGAATTGATGCAGTTTAATTCGTACAATAACAAATGTATGCATACTTTCGCTACTGCGACAAAGTAGATCTATTAGTTTTGAATATAATATGTGCTCAGATCATTATATTAACATGCAAAACCCAGCAAACACGATGCAAAATCATTGAAATATGTTCACGGCTTAGTAACAACTTTGCATTAGGCAAACGTTTGCTTGCAAACAAATGCTGTTATATAAAATTCAGCCCCTTTTTGCTGCGAAGGTGGTTCCAGTAAAACGATACTCAATCGTAAGTCGTCTACGAAAGAATTTTATTGCATATTATCATTATTACTAATTTTAATTCAAATCTGCGTGTTTGCTGGGCAGTATATTGGATGTTACTAACACACATGCATACATAAACAATACACATACGTAATTATTTTTGCAGATAATTTGTTCTCTCCATTAATTGAAATTTTGTTTTTGCAAAAACACCAAGGGATTTTCAGAAAATCCCTACAAAAATTTAGCACCGGAACAACAACATAAGACAGTACAATATATTTATATATTTATTGTCTTTGCTCTAACCAAGTTTCTTATGCTAATGTGGTTAAGACTAATATACCAAACGCGAATCAGAAGTCCAAGTCTCAACAGCCCGACCCATATTTTAGCAACCTTGAAGCCACATTGCAGACTTTGGTTCAATCAATAAACACTTTTACGGCTTCTATGACCGCCATGATGCAGGAAATGCTAAAAATGCAATCAACTATTTTACAGGCTATTTTAAAAAAATGATTTATTTAAAAATATATTTCTTGAATGCAAACGGCATACGCACACATAAAAATGAACTTGAACACTTCCTGAGGGAAAGGCAAATCGATGTTATGTTGATTGCTGAAACTCCCTGACGTCAAGAAGATATTTCAGGATAAATGGCTACATACTATATGTCACTAAAGATCCACATGGAAGATCTTGTGGAGGTTCGGCTATTCTAATTAAAAATAGAATTAAACATTACTTGTTAAATGAGACATGTGAAGAATATTTTCAAGCAACACATATATGTATTGAACACATTCACAGTAAATTGGTAATTTCATCAATTTATTCCCCGTCTCGGCTTTCGGTCACAGAAAACCATTACTCAAATTTTTTTACTTCTCTTGGCTCCCGATTTATAGCTGCTGGTGACTATAATGCTAAACACACATTTTGGGGCTCAAGATTAATCTCCCCGAAAGGTCGTGTGCTTTTTGATACTATATAAAAATTGGGTTTAGATGTAATCTCCAGCGGGTGTCCCACCTATTGGCCATCTGACCAGCGAAAGATCCCAGATGTTATTTGACTTTGGAATCGCAAAAAACGTCCCCTTAGATTGGATGCATGTGGAGCTTTTATTGGATTTGTCCTCCGATCACTCACCTACTATTGTCTCTATATGTTTCCCCCAGGACATTGGATCCCCATTTAACGACATAGGTGTATTCCAGTCTAGAGTGAATTGGCTAAAATATAAAAAATATTTAAGTACTCATTGCATGGAAAATATATCTTTGAGAACTCCAGAGGATATTGATGAGTCAATTAATGATTTTTCCCAAAATATTATAAAAGCCGTGCAACATGCCACCACTACAAATTTTAGAAATATGAATAGCAGAACTTGTTCTTCTGAAATCGAACACCTTGTCTCAGAAAAAAAAAGAATCAGAAGAGAATGGCAACTTCGCAGGTCTCCCCAGCTTAAAGCTAGGCTTCGAAAATGCGTAAGTCAACTAAGAAATTTGCTTAAAGTCCAAAGAGTCGCTTCCCTCACAACCTAATTGGAAAGCCTCGATGGTAGTCCTCAATCCGATTATTCTTTGTGGAAAGCAACAAGAGGGTTAAAGAGACCCCTTAGATTTAAGCCACCCTTGCGTACTTTAACTGGGGTCAGGGCCAGAAGTGACTCCGAAAAGGGAATGCTGTACGCTAACCACTTGAGAAACGTGTTTGCCATTGACAGACTGAATGATGAAGCTGATATGCCGCCACATGCCGTTAGACCTCCCATATCTTTTAGACTTAGTTTTCAAGATGTCGAGAGTGTTATTATTAACTTAAACCCCAGAAAAGCTCCAGGTATTGATAAAATTACCAACAATATGCTTGTACATTTACTCCGAGTAGCTGAAAGAATCGTCCTTTTTATTTTTAATGCCATTTTACGTCTTGAGTATTTTCGTACTGAGTAGAAGGTGTCTGTCATTGCTATGATACCCAAACAAGAAAAGGATCCTACAAAAGTTGAGTCATATAGGCCGATAAGTCTATTGCCAACAATTTCAAAACTGTTCGAGAAATTGCTAATGACGAGGTTGACCCCAATCTTGAATGAAGTAGGATGTATTCCTAACCATCAATTCGGTTTTAGGGCTAAGCATAGCACCATAGAACAGACACACAGGCTGGTGAATGTTATCAGAAATGCGTTCGAAGACAAAAAATATTGCTCAGCTCTATTTATTGACGTTTCCAAAGCTTTTGACAAAGTGTGGCACAAAGGCTTAACCCATAAAATAAAATTAAACTTGCCTGCAAACCCGCACAGGCTGTTAGAGAGCTACTCATATGACCGGAAATTCGTCGTTAAGGAAGATGATTTCGAAAGCTCGGCTCAGCCAATCGAAGCTGAATTCCCCAGGGTAGCATATTAGGTCCAACTTTATATTTGATTTATGCTTCAGACATGCCAACGAGCTGCAAAATTCACAATTCAACTTTTGCAGATGATACAGCATTCATCAGCGTCCATGAAGACTATAAATTAGCATCACAAAATTTGCAAGAACAAATTCTTATATTGGAGAAATGGCTGAAACTTTGGAAAATAAAAGTAAATGAACAAAAAGGTACCCATGTTTTTTTTTCATTTATTTATTTATTGAATCTTCAAAATATGAACTAACAATAAGTATTCAAATCTTAATACTAAATATAAAAGTTAGTTAAGTCCAGCCACTGCTAGACAAAAAGTTTTATTTTGCGGTAATAATATCGGTAGAATCACCTATTTAACGTTCTGATGGTGGCAAGAGGATTTGGGTGAAGTTCCAGTTTACTGATATACCTTGTGGTATACTTAGAAAACTCATCAGTTACCAGCGGAACACACAGATCCTTGTGAATTCGTGAGTTTCTTACGTACCATGGAGCTGCAGTAATCGTACGAAGAATTTGGTTTTGTCGTCTCCGTAGCACCATATAGGCTTTAAAATTGCGTTATATAACAAAAGTTTGCAATCCAACTTCAATGTCGAATTTCTGCCCATAAGCCAATTTAGTTGCGCTGCTTTTAATTTCAACTGAGTGACTTTCGCATCAATGTGAGGCTTCCGCGTTAGCCTACGGTCGAGGTAAATACCAAGGTATTTAACTTCATTATGCTGCGGAATAGGTGTGTTGTTAATTTGGATAGACGAACATGTTTGCTTACGCAGTGTGAATATAACGTAAGTACATTTTTGTTCATTAACTTTTATTTTCCAAAATTTCAACTATTGCTCTAATATTGAAATATACTGCTGCAAATTTCGTGAAGCTTCTTGATGGTTTTCATGAACGCTGCAAAAAGCTGTGTCATCTGCTGAAGTTGAAGTATGGATTCCGGATCTCGTTGGCATGTCAGATGCGTAAATCATATATAGAGTGGGTCCTAGAATGCTACCTTGGGGAACTCCTGCTCCGATTGACTGTGAGAGACTTACAAACTCACCTTCTTTGACAACAAATTTCCGATCGTATAAGTAGCTTTCCAGAAGCTTGTGAGTATTTGCAGGCAAATTCAACTTTATTTTGTGCATCAGTCCGTCGTGCCACACTTTATCAAAAGCTTGGGAAATGTCGATGAATAGAGCTGAACAGTACTTTTTGTCTTCAAAAGTCTGTCTTATGACATTGACTAGCCTATGTGTTTGTTCTATGGTGTTATGTTTAGCCCGAAAGCCAAATTGATGATCAGGGATATATCCCACATCATTAAGTATTGGAGACAACTTCGCCATTAACAATTTTTCGAACAGTTTTGAAATTGTAGGTAGTAGACTTATTGGTCTATATGACTCTACTTTAGTGGGATCCTTCCCTGGCTTGTGTATTATAGTAATCATAGAGACCTTCCACTCTGCAGGATAATACTCAAGGCGTAAAATAGCGTTAAAAATAAAAAGTAGAACTCTTCTAGCTACACGAGGTAACTGTTCAAGCATTTTACCAGTAATTTGATCTATACCTGGAGCTTTCCTGGGGTTTATGTTATTGATAACGTTTTCGACATCTTGAAAGTTAAGTCTCAAAGACACACAGCATATGGCGGAAATTCTGCTATAGCATCCACTGAATCATTTGTCGTAAAAACATTTCTCAAATGATTAACATACACCATCCCCTTTTCGGAATCGCTTCGTGCCCATTCGCCAGTTGAAGTTCGCAAAGGTGGCTTACCTATTATGCTTTCCACAAAGAATAGTCAGATTGCGGAGTACCATCCAGGCTTTCCAAATATGTTTTAACGGAAGATATTCTCTGGATTTCAAGCAGATTTCTTAGTCGAGTTACGCATTCCCGTAGCCTAGTTTTAAGCTGGGGAGACCTGCGAGTTTGCCACTCTCTTCTAACTCTTCTTTTTTCTGACGGGAAGTTGCTCAATTTCAGACGAATAAGTTCTATTGTTCATCTTTCTGGATCTTATATGACTAGTGGTAGCATTCTGTACGGCCAGTTTGAGGTTTTCAGAAAAATCGTTAATTGCCGCATCAATATCCTCAGGCGTTCAGGGAGCCAATCTCTTGGGGAAACGAGACATAGATTATAGTGGGTGAGTGATCTGATGACAAATCTAATGAAGGCTCCACTTGCATCCACTCTAAAGAAAAATTTTTCGCAACTCCAAAATCTATAACATCAGGGATCTTTCGTCGGTCTGACGGCCAATAGGTGGGGTGTCCGCTTGAAACCACAGCTAAGTCCATTTTGGAAACGGTGTCAAAAAGCACACGGCCTTTCGGGGTAATTAAACGTGATCCCCAAAAAGTGTGTTTAGCGTTATAGTCGCCAGCCGCTAAAAATCGAGGACCAAGTGATTTGAAAAAATTTGAATATTGGCTTTCTGTTATTGAAAATCGTGGTGGTGAGTAAATCGAGGATATAACAATTTTTTCATGAAAATAATCAAGGCATATATTTGTAGCTTGGAGATATTCCTCACGTGTCCCGTTCATTAGATAGTGCTTAATTCTGGTCTTTATTAAAATTGCCGAACCGCCGCAAGATCTTCCACGGGGATCTTTTGTGTCATATAATGTGTAGCCATTAATTTTGAAATAACTGCTGGCTGTTAAATGGGTTTCAGCAATCATCATTATATCGATCTGCTTTTCCATAAGGAAGTGCTCAAGTTCATTTTTATGTTGGCGAATGCCGTTTGCGTTCCAGAAACATATTTTTAACCAATTCATTTTTTTAAAATTGCCTGTAAAATAGTGGATTGCATTTTAAGCATTTCCTGCATCATGTTTGTCATAGAAACGGTAAAAGTGTTTATGGACTGAACAAGAGTCTGCAGAGTTGTCTCTAAATTACTAAAATTTGGGTCGCACTTTTGAGGTTTGTCCTCCTGGTTCAAGATTTGGTCGGCTTTAAGGACATTAGCATATGAAAATTGTTTGGAGTTTTGTGTATTTGTATGGGTGGTTGAATGGCCTATCTGGAGAAAATTGATTTTACCAATGACATTTGGCTGCTGGGTTGCTGGAGAAACCGATAACTTATTTGTCATTGACCGCTTAAAGTGAGTATAGACCGGGCAACCTCTATAATTTGCAGTGTGGTTACCTCCACAGTTACTGCATTTCTTAACATTTAACGACCTGAAGACCTTTAGCACTTTTGAGCTGGTAAATGTAAAATGATCTTGTCTCTTTTTCTAAAATATCAGACAATTTTCGATAATCGTTTTCATGATTTATTTGTATTTTAGTTTCACTGATGCTGCCGTCCTTTACTGATGTGACGTTGAAAGTATCTTTACCGATTGCCGTAATAAGTTGTTTCACCAGTTCACTAGAAGGCGGCTCTCTCAAATATATTGGTGGAGGCTTATATGTTTTTTTTTTTTTGATGTTGTTGGCTCATTTGTCTGAAGGATAGCAAACCTATTACTATCCGTTATCGCAGTGGGTTTATCGTCTTTAGACATTTTTGATTTTGAAGATATTTGCGCGGATTTAGGGCTTCGCTGACGTTCAACCACGGTTATATACCTATCCATTCCTACTTGCGTTTTTGGTTTATCAATAATAGCTAAACTGGAAGAAGGTTTGTCTTCTGTTGTAACAACAATGTTTGGCAAACACGAACGCGTGCGTTTTTTATCTCTTAGAGACAGAAGATTATCCAATGATTTTTTCAGTGGTTCTTCCTCAGAGATCCAGAGGTTTTTTCTAGTGGAGCTAATGTCCCTCACAGAATTGCATCTACTAGGTACACTCATACAATTTTTGTTTTTTATTTATATTTTATTACTTTAAAAGTATATGAAAATAATTGTCACAAAGTTTTTCTTTTGTGTAAATTCACTCTCCACTTATTGCGGTTTTCTACTTATACCGTTTCTTTTTTTTATTTTTATTAGTTTTTTTTATAGCACTCCGATTAAAAACAAATGCGTCCGTTTACTATCAAAGCTAGACTTTGACTGGTACCCATGTTACATTCACACTACGTAGAAAAACTTGTTCGGCTATTAAAATCAACAACCTTGGTATTCATCTCGACCGTAGGCTCACGTGGAAGTCTCACATTGACGCTAAAGTCACCCAGATGAAATTAAAAGCGGTGCAACTAAATTGGCTCATTGGCAGAAATTCTATCTAGAAGTTAGATTGCAAACTTTTGTTGTATAACGCAATTCTAAATCCAATATGGAGCTATGGAATTCAATTGTGGGGTACCGCCTCTGCATCTAACATTGAGAAAATTCAAAAGCGCCAGAATAAAATTCTCCGTATAATTACTGCAGCTCCATGGTATGTTAAAAACTCTCGAATTCACAAAGATCTAGGTGTACCTTTAGTGAAAGATGAATTTTCAAAACACGGGGTAAGGTACATTAACAAACTGGAGTCTTACCCGAGTCCTCTCGCACGTAGCATCCTTAACTTTGGTGGCCACACTCGACTGAGAAGGATGGACACCCTTGCAACCATCAGAGCGTTGGAAAGGTGATTTACCAACAAAATACACGCAAGAAACAACTTTTCGTCTAGCATTGGCTGGACCTAAGTAAATAAAATGTTTCAATATTAATTAATTTTTTTTCTATATTAATTAATGAATTTTTATTTTTAAGATTTGCATATTTATTGTTAGTTCTTTTAGAAGATACAATAAATAATTTAATTATAAAAAAAAATATCCTAATTTCTGTATCGGCTTTGTTATAAATTTCAACTTATTACATTAACAAACAACTTAATGTGTTTTCTATTGATTATTTAAGTAAAATTATTATACGGACCGATATCTCGAAAATTTTCGTTTCCTGCATTTTAGTAACATCCATTTATTACCGGAAGAGCTTTTAAGCAAAAAAATTAATTTCGCTTACGCGACATATTAAAAAAAAACTAATGCACCAAATATGGACTATTTAAAGCACCTAAACCCACTGCAACTCCTCCCTCGTTGGTAGTAGATATTTTTATTTATTTGGTAGTTGCAAATAATATTGTCAACATCTCTTGTAATCACGTCAAACATGCCCAATTCGGATACTACATCCACTATAGGCGGAGGCATAATGCCACCTGGCCGTATCATGTAACACTTCGTAACAGGACGATGTATAAGTAAGATCCATTAAAATCCAGGTGGAACGTTCTAGTCTCGACATTTTCTATGCAATTTTCTCGACGTTTTCGTTTGATCTCACTATTTGTTTTATTCTATTTTATTCTGTTGGAGAAGTTCAGAATATACGTGGTGGTTCCATAGTTTGGGCTTCTGTGCGTTCCAATCCGCCAATCCTCAACCAGAACATTATAAATTTCTATACCTTCCGATCGGATGTTGCGATTTTTAATATAGCAGGGCAATCAATAAACGAAAAGTGTCGTTGCGTAAAATAATATTTGTGGTTTTTGTACTTCCAGTACAAAATTGCTTAAAAATTCGTATATTTACTTTTTCTTTTCTTTACACCACATATATAACTAATACTATCGCCATTTTATAATCAGCTGAACAAACTTAGGTGAATTTAAATTCTGACAATCTCAGGAAGTTTTACAATAACAAAATACATAGTGCTGAATTCGCCTTCCCGCTTGCATTCATCTGTATTAATTCGCCTTGGTAGCAGCTTCGCCACAACAATGAAAACAACGGGTACATACAATTTAAAAAATAAAATTGAATTGAAAATGTGGTTTGCTTATAAATTCCGTTCAGATAGGAATCATACAAGAGAAAAAATTTAAACTTTTGTTATATTAAAGTGTTAATTAGGTGAATAAGTAATATACAATATACTAAAATGTTCTTACATGTACAAATCATTATGAACAAAAGGCTTAGAATACATATGTATCATTGAACAATAATATACTAGATAGAAACAAAATAAGAAACAACAAGGCTTTTTTTTATTGCTGCCTTAAGTTGGAAACTGTCAAACATAAAAACTGAGGAAACAAACGTGTATTTTATTTAATGTTTCTCTCCAATAAACAAGAAATTAATATTCAAGTTTATGCAAATAAAATGTTCATCTAGTAGAAATGAATTCGCCTCGTATGTATGTATGAATTAAATTTTTATTTCAAATATCCAGGTAGAAATTTCATTTGTTCAGACATATGGATAATTCAACAACTCAGCAATAATTGCAGTTACAATGTTCGTTATATGAGCACATATGTATGCATATTCCATTGCACCCATGTAACAACGTATCGACATACATACGTAGTGCTTAAAAAATAAATACATATGTGCTTACGTTAGCAAAGCCGTAATGAATTTTTTTACTGTCTTTTTAAGCTTTTGCAGAAGAGTATAGATATATAGCACTTGATAATTTTTTTACGAGCAAAGAGTTCAGCTATATTAAAACAAGTCTAAAAACATTAGTTTTTCAACATGTTATCGATAATAAGTGGGAAGTGTCAAAAAAAAAACCGAAAACTGTTTAGATTTATGCTTGAATGTACAGATTTGTTCTCAACTAAATGGTTTTCATTCATATAATAAAGATGCGTCACTGAATGTTAAAAATAAAAACGCAAAAACAACAAAAAATATTTAATAATTTAAATTTGCTTGTCAAATTATAAACTATAAGCTAAAAACTATAGACGAAACCGTTCTTCCACTTCAATAATAAAAAAAAAATACGTCAGCTACCAGCCCATAATCGTCTGCGCCAGGTCTTCATCCAATCCATTATCGCTGTCACACAGTTAGTTCATTTTCAACTTTTGTTGAGAACTATTCAGTAGCGCCACGAGAAGGCCGTGTGACAACTTGGTTTGAGCAGGGACAAGGATCGCTAACTGGCTACACCCAATGGGAAGCCAGCGCTTTACCTTGAACGCTCGCACCCACGCCACCTATATGTATGTATGTATGTATGTATGTATGTATGTTTTTTTTTTTTTTTTTTTTTTTTTTTTTTTTTTTTTTTTTTTTATTCGCGGGGTGAAAAACCATCGAAAGGCACTGGCAGTGATGGTGGTTGCCAGTAGTGCGAGACTTTAACTCGCTAAAAAACACCCCTTCGCCCTGACCCAGATGCTCCCCGAGGGACTGCCGCAAGGCTTTACGTCTCGGGGTGGGAAAGGTGATACACCCTACATCTAAACTAAACTACATTGATTCTGCTGCGAATCTGTTCTAACCTACGAAGTACCAACAAAACTACAGACGTACGTCCAGTTGCACAAAGATTCCAACATGATTGGAACGATACTGCTCGGACTGATGCTACGTCCTAGGACTGTTTCTAAATATTCCCTATCACTATTAAACCGTGGACAGATGAAGAACACATGCTCAGCATCTTCCAAGACATTACCATCACAACTCGGACAGAACGGAGTACTGTCATGTCCAAAACGGTACAAGTACGACCTAAAACAACCATGCCCAGTTAGAAACTGTGTAATATAGTAGTTCAAATCGCCATGCTTTCTTGATAGCCATGCTCTGATGTCTGGTATCAGTAAGTAGGTCCATCTTCCCTTGTCAGCTGTCGCCCATCTTTCTGGCCATTTTCGCAGACACGATTCTCTCAACCCAACCGTGATGTCCGAAGCGGCCTCTGGCTCGATCGGTATCATGCCGGCAATGACAAAAGCGACCAGGTCCGATACAGTTCGGAATGCGCTACATACACGCAAGGCGATCAGCCTATACACAGGAGATATCAGGTTCACATAAGTAGGATATCTAAGTGAGCCTGACCATATAGGCGATGCATATAAGATAATGCTTCTTACTACACTAGAGAGTAATCTCCTCTGCAGATATTTTGGACCTCTTGTATTCGGCATGATCCGGCATAGCGCTGTGCATGTTTTTGATGCTTTACTGCCTATGTACTTCAAGTGCTCTTGAAAAGACAGACGAGTGTCAATCATGACCCCAAGGTATTTTAAACATTCCTTAGATTCTATGCTACACGTGCCAATATTTAGCCTGACAGTTTCCCTAATTTTCCTACTACTAATCAGAACCGCTTCCGTTTTATGGTCAGCTAGAGTTAGGCCCATTGATCTTAGCCAAGATCTTACGATCTGAATACTGGCGTTTGCAATGGTTTCCACCTCTAGTAACTCTTTACCTTCACACACTAACGCTATGTCGTCTGCGAATCCAACTATCTTCACCTTTTCCGGTAGATCCAATCTTAATACTCCGTCGTACATGACGTTCCACAGTAGTGGGCCAAGAACTGAACCTTGAGGCACCCCACCAATGATCTTGCGCCTCTTAGTACCTTTATCGGTATCATAAACTAGCTCTCTATCCCGGAAATAGTCCCGTACAATTGCTAGTAGATACCCTGGGATATCTATACGGACCAAAGCATTAACTATATGCTCCCAGTTTGCCGTATTGAAGGCGTTTTTTACATCTAGGGTTATAACCACACAATACCCTTTTGTTCCATTCCTTCACCTCTTCCCTTGGATAGCTTGAGCAGCGGTTTCTACTACAACTTTGATAGCGTCCACCGCTGACTTTGCTTTCCTGAAGCCAAATTGGTTATCTGATAAACCTAGGTTAGCTTGTACGCAATCTTCCAATCTTCTGCAGATTATACTCTCCAGAAGTTTTCCACTTGTATCTATCATACAGAGCGGACGATAGGAGGAAGGGTCGTCTAGCGGCTTGTTATCCTTAGGTAACAACACCAATTTCTGCCTCTTCCAGATTGTTGGAAAAGTTCCCTGAATCAAGCATGCGCTTATTACTTTCAGGAAATAATCAGGATGGAGCTTAACAGCCTCCTTCAGTACCATATTTGGGATGCAATCTAAGCCTGGTGCCTTCTTGTCTTCGAATTTTGAGACAGCACCTTCTATCTCGACGACCGTAACCGGAGGAATGTCGAATAATTCAGCTGGATAGCTGTGTTGCCATGTCGGAGCTTCCTGTTGAGGAAAAAGATGGTCTACAATTCCGTTGAGGATATTCTCTTCTCTTGGCGGTGATGGGCCAAGACATTTAAGTTTCCTGGTTACTAGCTTATATGCTAAGCCCCAAGGATTACTATCTATTTCATCACAAGCATCCAGGAAACACCTACGCTTGCTCCTACGAATTGCAGTCTTCAATGCCTTTCTTTTATCCCTATACAACTGGTGCTGCACGTTATTCTCTAACCGACCCCTCGTTCGTGTATACCGCCTTCGGGCGCTAATACACTCTGAACGCAAGCTAGCAATTTCATCATTCCACCAATACACTGGAGTCTTATTTGGCGATCTTTTTCGCCTTATCATAGCTACATTGCAGGCACTAGTGATATTGCGCACTAATTGCACTGCCATGTCTTCTGCTGAACCAGCCATTTCCATCCAAATTAACAACACACCTATTCCGCAGCATAATGAAGTTAAATACTTTGGTATTTACCTCGACCGTAGGCTAACGTGGAAGCCTCACATTGATGCGAAAGTCACTCAGTTGAAATTAAAAGCAGCGCAACTAAATTGGCTTATGGGCAGAAATTCGACATTGAAGTTGGATTGCAAAATTTTGTTATATAACGCAATTTTAAAGCCTATATGGTGCTACGGAGTTCAATTATGAGGAACCGCCTCAACATCTAACATTGAAAAAATTCAAAGACGACAAAACCAAATTCTTCGTACGATTACTGCAGCTCCATGGTACGTAAGAAACTCACGAATTCACGTGGATCTGTGTGTTCCGCTGGTAACTGACGAGTTCTCTAAGTATGCCACAAGGTATATCAGTAAACTGGAACTTCACCCAAATCCTCTTGCACGCAACATACTTAATTTTGGCGGCCGCTCTCGGTTGAGAAGAAGGGATACCCTGGCCACCATCAGAACGTTAAATAGGTGATTCTAGCGATATTATTAGCGCAAAATAAAACTTTTTTGTCTAGCAGTGGCTGGAATTAAATAACTTTTATATTTAGTATTAAGATTTGAATACTTATTGTTAGTTCATATTTTGAAGATTCAATAAATAAAAGAATGAAAAAAAATAAAAAATTTGTTTATTAAAATTTTTGTTGCAACTTGTATGTATATATATAATAAAATATTTTAGAAATTATTAACATTTTTGAAAAAAAATTACAATAAAAAAGTAAATATTTGATTTAAAAAACATGTGTATAACAAAGTTAATATAAAATAAAGTATAATTTTTTTTAATAATTCAATTATTTATTGTATCTTCTAAAAGAACTAACAATAAGTATGCAAATCTTAAAACTAAAAATTCATTGATTAATATAGAAAAAAAAATTATTAATATTGAAAAATTTTATTTACTTAGGTCCAGCCAATGCTAGACGAAAAGTTGTTTCCTGCGTATATTTAGTTGGTAAGTCACGTTTCCAACGTTCTGATGGATAAAAAGGCTTGTCGCGAGTAGTTTCTCCTTCGGGCTAGGTCACGGACCGGTTGTAACTTGTAGTTGCCTAGTATACATGCCGTTACTGTATGGACGGTCATTTTCTTATTGGCCTACTCGTGGGAACAAAATGAATAAATCGAAGAAAGTAAATAAAGAAAAAAACAAAACAGAACAATCCATCAGGTTGGCAAACCCAAGCTGGTCAACTGCAGTCAAACACCGAAATAGCAGCAGTCAGATGTACAAAGCCGATAGGCCTAGTACATCGGCTTATGCTAAACTAAAATTAAAAGTTGAAAACATAGCAGTTAAACGCGGGCAAAATCAACAATATCTGAAAAAAAAACCCGGATGTGCTAACTAACAGAAAGCGAACTGGAGCAACCACGTCCAAAACTACACAAAAGGTGGAGCGGGAGCAAAACAGCACTTCTCGCAAAACTATATTAAAGCGCAAAGCAGCTCGACGATATGTCGAGAAGCTCAGTAATGTAGCTGAGGACTCCATGTCAAGCACATACAAACATTTGTGGCTGAAAACCCGAATCAGGAAGTCGCTCCTGCCGTCGAGACAGCATACAAAAAACAACAGCATACAAAAGGAACGGGGAATAGACCTTACAGTGAGGTAGCAAAAAACCCACTGAATAGGGCTATAGTTGACCGAAACTATCACCCGTGAAAAATGCGTTTTGCTGGAAAATTTCTTAAAGGCGGTTGAATGGAACAACGGTCCTCCACCGCAGTTTACCGACGCAATATAGATGCAGGGCCGAGTCAAATTGATTTCATGCGTTGACGAGAAATCGGCCAGTGCCATGAAAGAGGTTTTTGCATCCTTAGGAGAAGTATGGCCCGCGGCACAGCTGGAGCTGATCTCGTTGGCCGAGAGCGGCTGCAGTTATTCTGCGTAAGCACACGATCCAGATGCGATTCTCAGTATCCTTAAGATTTCAATTACAAAGGGAACGACCTTCAGGACCCAATTGAGCTGGAGTATCCAGGTACTCTTTGGAGAAACCAGCAGCCTGCCTACCTATCCTTAAGATTGCGAACCCTGAACTCTCCACACAAGACTGGAAGGTAGTCAGTGTCGCAGAGCTAAAGGATCCAGTAGAAAAGGTGGTTGTGGTCTTAAACAAGGATTGATCCGAGACAGACAGGGCATGGTATTCTATGGTTACAAGGAAACCAGGCTCTGCCTGAATTGTGGAGATGACAATATAGACCACAAATCAAACTAAACGGAATAGTGTTTTGACTTTAATCCTCTACACATATCTTTTAATACTGCTTTCCGTATTTTCTATATATGTATGCTCATTATAAAATTCGTATGAAACCAAATTGCACCGGACTAGGTAGCAAGATGCGTACACGTGTTTCTTTATACCCTTCACAAAAATGTTAAGGGTATATATAACTTTGTGATTCCGTTTGTAATTTCTACAATTTTCATTTGTGACCCTATAAGGTATATATATTCTGAATCAGAATTAATGGAAATGTCGATTAAGCGATGTCCGTCTGTCGGTCGTTGAAATAAAGTTTCTGAGAAAACCATTAAACATATAAACTTTTTTCTTTCACCATTCACCCATCTATTCATGGGTTTGCTATTGAAATTCAGTAAAATCAGTCCACGTATAGCTGAGATATATTCAAAATTCCGAAAAATCCATATTTTTGCAATTTTACATGAAAGTTTTTGAAAAAACCTGTTTGTTTTGCTTCAAACTTCACACACTTATTAAGGATGGTGACTAAAAGCCAAAAAAAAAAAAAAAATCAGATATCGGTTCATATACATCCGAGATATAACCTAAACCGGGTTGTTCATTAAAATGTCACGTAAGCGAACGTAAACAACGTTTTTTGCTTAAAAGCAGTTCCGGTAATAAAATGAGGTTAGGTAAATATGCAAATGAAAATTTCCAAAATCGGTCTACATGATAATGTCGTGTAAGCAAACTTAAAAAACTTTTTTTGCTTAAAAGCAGATCTGGTAATAAAATGAGGTTATATAAATTTGGAAAATTATAATTTCGGATATCAGTCCATACAAGTTAGGCCACTGCAGCTTCACACACACATACGCAATAATACATTTATTTTTATTTAGTTCATTAAGGAAATATGATATAATAAGAATTTTTGTATTGTTGCAACATTTGAATTGTGAACATTTTTTATATTCTGTTAATTACTTACTTTTAAAAATTGTATTAATTGTTTTGATTGGCTGAACGAATAAAATTTTATTGTTTATGTTTTGCTTGTTCAGCTAAAAGAAATGTTTATAGAATTAAGAAATCAAAAATAAAGTTAAGTTCATTTTGCACCTTCAATAGGTTTGTTTCACTTAACAAGGGGTTAACTGGCGCCCAACGTGATTTTTATTTTTTAATAAAATTAACTCAAAATAAAAGATTTAAGTTAATAAAATTGAAGTATTACAGAATTTTGAACTAAATCAAACCGTGAAGTGTTGTTCAAAAAAAACTGTAAAAGACCTTGTGTCCTTCGAAAATTAAATCTGGAATTAAAACTTTTGTACACCACCCGAAACTCGTGGAAGTGAAAAGAAGATTGATGGAAATTGTTGACAAACACGAAACCAAAATCTAAAATCCTGCACAATAAACAACAAGCCGCTGTAAGAGGAGAAATCCAGCCTAAAGAAAACAACAAGTGAGCAAGTGGCGTACACACTACCACGAGTAAGCAAATAAACACTGCTAAAAGGGAACCGACGGACCGCCCAAGGAATGTTCAAAGGAAAGTTTTGTAGAATTATCTTCACCCTACTGTAAGTCAAAAAAATTTAAATTTATATAAACAAATTTAAATTCAAACTAGAATTTAAACAATTGAATTAAAAATTAAAATTGTTGGAAATTATTTAATTATACAAGAAAAAACCAATACAAAATTTCTCGTGAATTCCCCAAAGGAATAATTATATGAGAAAAAAAAGGAAATACCTTTAAAAGGAAACTAAATCGAATTAAATAAAAAATTAAATTGAATTCAAGTAAAACTTTTTATAAAACGAATACTCAGAAGAATTGAGAATAAAAAGTAAATTACATATTTATCTAAAATAGAAATACTGAATTAAAAGTTAAGAATTATATATTTAATATTCACAGAATATTGTTTTAAAATTAATAATTAGTAAAGAATAAGTACTCTATAAAAAATGGAACAGTTACAGACTGTCATTACACAACTTACAGGTGCCTTGAATCAACAGATAGAGCAAATCAAGGTTTTGAACAATAGGTTAAACCTGTTAGAAACAAAAATCAATAGAACCCCCCTACAACCTTTAGATCATATTCCTTCTGATCCTGCTACAGAACAGGAATTACGGGAAATAAGGAAACTTCCAGACGCTGTTAGTGATTTACAGGTTTTCAATGGGAATCCTGTACAATATATCTCTAGGATTCACAGCGTCGAATCCACCTTAAAAGATTACGAAATCGTAAAAGGAAAACCTATTTACCGAGCTATTTTACAACATATTCGAGAAAAGATTAGAGGTCCGGCAGATACAGCCTTAACTTCCTACAATATTTTCGATGAAGATTGGTAAAAATTTAAGAGCTGTTTGTCCATTCATTACTCGGACAAACGAGACTTGCGAACTTTAGAACATGAGAAATAAAAACCCAGGATTATGCACAGGAGACCATAGACGCTGTGGTAGAAAGCTATAGAAATAGGGCATTAGATACATTTATTAGAGGATTAAACGGTGGACTGTCGAGAATGTTAGTAATTCAAAAACCCCAAAACTTACCAGAAGCATACGCTTCGTGCTTAGAGATACAGAATCTAAATTCTAGGAATTATTCCGTTTATCCAAAAGTTTCGGATAACGTAATAACGGTTCCTACGAACCAAATTTGTAAACCAAGATATCAAACTGGGACGAGATTTCCTCAGAATAAGTTAAGCTACAGCGAAAAAAATAAAATCTATAACCTCAGCAATAAAGGGTAGCGTAGACCAGCATCACAGACTGTGCCCCCGCCCAGACCAGTTCAACCAAAGCCACCGGTACCTATGGAGGTTGATCCTTCATTGCACTCCCATAGGATTAATTATATTAACAGACCAAAAACCGAATATGTGGTTGAAAGGTCAAATAATTCAGAAAATATGCCAAAAAAAAAAAAAAAAAAAAAAAAAACAGCACAGAGTCTTTAAGATATAAACAGGTGCACATTACAAAGAGGAATCCCAAAATAAAGGGCAACATGATCACGATGCAGAAGGAAATTATGAGGATGGAAATTTTATGGAAGAAGCCTATCTAGCATTGCATACGTAGAACTCCATACCAAAAATGCGGAAATTCTTAAATTCTTGATTGACACCGGAGCCAACAAGAATTTTATATATGAACGACTGGCGTCAAATTGCAAGGAACCTGTTACTCCATTTAACATCCAGTCTGCCGCAGGGCAAACTGAAATAAGTTATAAAATAAAAGCACAATTTATTAAGAGTGTAGGAATCAGAAACACACTGGATTTTTATGTCCTTCCTGAATTAAACACATTCGAGGGAGTCATTGGCGACGACTCATTAAAAGAGCTGGAAGCAATGATTGATAGAAGATGTGATTTTTTTGTATTTGAAGGGAAATGAAAAATTAAATTAAAACCTAAAATTTCACAACAAGTAAACTATAGCCAACTTAACCCGGAAGAAAGCGACGGTCTTCATTTTATATAGTTACGCCGACTAATTCGGGCCAGTTTCACAAAGCGGTACGGTACCCACGTCCGTGCGGAAATAAAAACAAGTACTGACGAACCGCTGAGGTAGAGAGACAAATAGATGAACTTTTGAGGAATTATCAGACCTTCAAAGAGTCCATATAACTCTCCACTGTGGAAAGTCTCAAGGAAGGCAGGACCTTCCGGAGAAAAAAAGTACAGAATTGTTGTCCATTTTAAACGACTTAATATTGTGACAGTGACTGATGCCTATCCAATTCCTGATATAAATAATACGTTAGATAGCTTGGGAAAGTGTAAGTACTTTACTACACTCGACCTAACTTCGGGATTTCATCAAATTAAAATGAAAGACAAAGACATAAAAAATACTGCATTTTCAACAGCCAATGGTAAATTCGAATTTACTCGAATGCCATTTGGACTTAAAAATGCACCATCCATATTTCAAAGGATGATAAACGACGTCCTTAAACCATTGATCGGCAAAAGTTGTTTCGTCTACATAGACGATATTATAATTATTGGAAAAAATAAAGAAGAACATTTAAAAAACCTGGAAGTATTTTCACTCGTGTGAAGAACAAATTTGAAAGTTAATAGGAAAAGATCTAAAGTAGAGTATTTGGGTCACACCATAAAGGAAAATGGAATTTTGCCGGATCCTGGGAAAATATCAGCAATTCAAAGAATTCCAGCACCAATTAATTTGAAAGAATTGAAAAGCTTTTTAGGGCTTGCGTCATATTATAGTTGTCTTGTGACTCTCCAACCGAACGGTCGTAAAAAGTGAACAAAAAAATAAAATAAAATCATTGCTTAAACGCTTTTAAAATTAAATTGTAAAAACAATAACAAATTATTAAAAAAAAAACAACGGGAAAATAAATTCCTTACATTTCATTAACTAAACAATAAAATCAATTTCAATAAAACAAGTGCGGTGGCAGTGCATTGTTATTGTTGTTATTGTGCGTGAAGATTACCTACCCAGTGGGAAAAAAAACTATACATTAAAGTTTTTCTTTTCTTACAAAACCGCAATAAGTGGAAGAGGGAATTTATACAAAAGAAAAACTTTATGACAATTATTTTTATATACTTTTAAATTAAAAAAAAATATAAATAAAAAAAAAAAAAAAAAAAAAAAAACATTGCATGAGTGCACCTAGTAGATGCAATTCTGAGAGAGAGCTTAGCTCCACTAGAAAAAACCTCTGGATTTCTGAAGAGGAATCATTGAAAAAATCATTGGACAACCTCCTGTCTCTAAGAGAGACATCGTACTCGCCAAACATTGTTGTTGCAACAGACGACAAACCATCTTCAAGTCTAGCTATTGTTGATAAACCGAAAACTCAAGTGGGTATGGATAGGTATATAACCATGGTTAAACGTCAGCGAAGCCCTAAATCCGCGCAAATATCATCGCAACCAAAAATGTCTAAGGGCGATATTACCTCTGTGACAACGGATAGTAATAGGTTTGCTATCCTTCAGACTGACGAGCCAACTACATAAAAAAAAACATTTAAACCGCCACCAATATACTTGAGGGAACCTACATCTAATGAGCTGGTAAAAGCACTTATTACGGTAATTGGTAAAGACACCTTCAACGTAACATCAGTGAAGCACGGACAAATAAGTGAAACAAAAATCCAAGTCAACTGCGAAAATGATTACCGAAAACTTTCTGCCGCTCTGGAAAAAGAGAAAAGATCTTTTTATACTTATCAACTTAAAAGTGCTATAGGCCTTCAGGTTGTTATAAAAGGTATTGACCCTTATGTAGACACGGATGAGGTTAAAACTGCACTGCTAGATAAAGGCTTTAAAATAAAAAATGTGGTAAATATGCGGAACCGTGAAAAGATTCCTCAACCCATATTTAGGGTTGAACTGGTACCGGGGGATGTTATTCTCAAAAAGAATGAAACTCACCCAATTTATAACCTTAAATTTCTTCTTCATCGCAGAGTTGAGGAGCCGCATAAGCGTTTAGGGACCGTTCAATGCCTAAACTGCCAGAAATTTGGCCATACTAAGGCTTATTGTAAACTGCCCACAGTTTGTGTGGTGTGTGGAGAACTGCACGGCACATCACAGTGCAAAAAGTCAAAAACTGACTCAAGTGTTAAAAAATGCAGTAACTGTGGAGGCAACCACACTGCAAATTACAGGAGCTGCCCTATACTCACTTTAAGCAGTCAATGACAAATAAGTCATCAATCACCTATAAACAACCCCAGCAGCCAAACATAATTCATACAAACAATTTTCCGCAGATAGGCCAGTCAACCAGCCAAATAATTATGCAAAACCCCAAACAAGTTTCATATGCTAGTGTGGTCAAAACCGATACACAAAACTTGAATCAGGAGCCCAAGCCCCTAAATTCCGATCAAAATTTTACCAATCTTGAGGCAACTCTGCAGACTCTTGTTCAGTCCATAAACACATTTACGGTTTCTATGACGAACATGATGCAGGAAATGCTGAAAATGCAATTCACTATTTTGCAAGCAATTTTAACAAAATGAATTGGTTTAAAATATGCTTCTGGAACGCAAACGGCATCCGCCAACACAAAAATGAACTTGAGCACTTCCTTATGGAAAAGCAAATCGACATAATGATGATTGATGAAACTCATTTGACAAGCAATAGTCATTTCAAAATTAATGGCTACACACTGTATGACACTAAAGATCCTCGTGGAAGGTCTTGTGGAGGCTCAGCAATTCTAATAAAAAATAGAATTAAGCACTATTGTCTGCATGAGACACGTGAGGAGTATCTCCAAGCAACTAATATATGCATTGAATATTTGCATGAAAAAATCGTTATTTCTTCGATCTACTCACCGCCACGATTTTCAATAACAGAAAATCAGTATTTACTTTTTTTCAAATCACTCGGTTCTCGATTTTTAGCGGCTGGTGACTATAACGCTAAGCACACTTTTTGGGGATCGCGTTTAATTTCCCCAAAAGGCCATGTGCTTTTTGACACAGTCTCCAAACTGGGCTTAGACGTGATTTCAAGCGGACATCCCACTTATTGGCCCTCGGACCGGCGAAAGATTCCAGATGTTATAGATTTCGGACTTGCAAAAAATTTTCCTTTAGAATGGATGCAAGTAGAGTCTTCATTACATTTGTCATCAGATCACTCTCCCACTATAATCTCTGTTTCGTTCCCCCAAGAGATTGGCTCACCGTTGACTGTCAATAGAGTTAATTGGTTAAAATACAAAAAAATTTTGAGCCCACATTGTACTGAAAATATCGTCTTGAGAACGCCTGAGGCTATTGATGTGTCAATTAACGATTTTTCTGAAAACCTCAAACTGGCCGTACAGCATGCTACCACTAGTCATTTAATATCTAGAAATGAGAACAATAGAACTTATTCATCTGAAATTGAGCAACTTTTGTCAGAAAAAAGAAGAGTTAGAAGAGAATGGCAACTTCGCAGGTCTCCCCAGCTTAAAAGCAGGCTACGGGAGTGCATACCTCAGTTAAGAAATCTGCTTCAAATCCAAAGAATGGCTTCCCTTAAAAATTATCTAGAAGGTCTTGATGGTAGCCGGCAAAGCGACTATTCTCTATGGAAAGCGACAAAAGGTCTGAAAAGACCCGTAATAGGTAAGCCACCTTTGCGAACTTCATCTGGCGACTGGGCAAGAAGTGATTCTGAAAAAGGGATGGTGTATGTTAATCATTTGAAAAACGTTTTTACTGCAAATGATACAGTGGATGATGTTGCTGAATTTCCGCCATATGCTGTTAGACCGCCTGTGCCTTTGAGACTTAGTTTTGAAGAAGTCGAAAACGTTATAAATAAAGTAAACTCAAAAAAAGCTCCAGGTTTTGATAAAATTACTGGCAAAATGCTTGTACAGTTACCTCGTGTTGCTAGAAGAATTCTGCTTTTCATTTTTAACCCTATGTTGCGCCTAAAATACTATCCTGCAGAGTGGAAGGTGTCTATGGTTACTATGATACCCAAGCCAGGGAATGATCCCACTAAAGTAGAGTCATATAGACCAATAAGTCCACTGCCAACAATTTCAAAACTTTTCGAAAAATTGTTAATGGCGAAGTTGACTCCAATATTGAATGATGTAGGATGCATCCCGGATCATCAATTTGGTTTTCGGGCTAAACATAGCACCATAGAACAAATGCACAGACTAGTCAATGTCATAAGACAGACCTTTGAGGAAAAGAAGTATTGCTCAGCTCTATTCATTGATGTTTCCCAAGCTTTTGATAAAGTGTGGCACGAGGGATTAATGCACAAAATAAAGATGAACTTGCCTGCAAACACTCACAAGTTTCTGGAAAGCTATTTATGCGGCCGGAAGTTTGTTATCAGAGAAGGCGACTTTATAAGCCCAACTCAGCCAATCGAGGCAGGAGTTCCCCAAGGTAGCATTCTGGGACCCACTTTATATTTAATTTACACTTTTGACATGCCAACCAGCACACACTTCAACTTTTGCAGATGACACAGCATTCTGCAGCGTACATGAAAACCATCAAGCAGCTTTGCGAAATTTGCAGGAGTATATTTCAATATTAGAGATGTGGTTAAAATTTCGGAAAATTAAAGTTAATGAACAAAAGTGTACTCACGTTACATTCACACTGCGTAGACAAACATGTTCAGCTATCCAAATTAACAATTCACTTATTCCGCAGCAAAATAAAGTCAAGTACCTTGGTATTCATCTTGACCGTAGGTTAACGTGGAAGTCTCACACTGACGCGAAAGTCACTCAGTTGAAATTAAAAGCAGCGCAATTAAATTGGCTTATGGGCAGAAATTCTACATTGAAATTAGATTGCAAACTTTTGTTATACAACGCAATACTAAAGCCTATATGGCGCTACGGAATTCAATTATGGGGCACCGCCTCAGCGTCAAACATTGAAAAAATTCAAAGGCGACAAAACAAAATTCTTCGAACAATTACTGCAGCTCCATGGTACGTAAAAAACTCCCGAATTCACAAGGATCTGTGTGTTCCACTGGTAAAAGATGAGTTTTCAAAGCATGCGATAAGGTATATCAGCAAATTGTAACTTCACCCAAACCCTCTTGCACGAAACATACTTAAGGGATACCGTTGCCACCATCAGAGCGTTAAGTAGGTGATTTTACCGATATAATATGCGCATAATAAAACTTTTTGTCTAGCATTGGCTGGACTTAGTTAATTTATTGTATTTAGTAATAAGATTTGAATACTTATTGTTAGTTCACATTGTGAAGATTCAATAAATTAAAAAAAGCTTAAAAAAAAAAATATTATAGACTATTTCTTAGAGAATTTGCAAAGGTCGCAAAACCGCTTACCAATTTAACAAGAGGCCCTAATGCGCAAATTAAAGCAGACCACTCCAAAAAGGTAAAAATTTTACTGCAAAATTAAAGCTTAAAAGCATTCAAACATTTGAAAGAATTGCTCATGTCCTCAGAAATTTTAACATTCCCAGATTTTGGAAAACCGTTTATATTGACAACGGATGCTACCAACACAGCCGTGCTCTCACAAGGAGAAATCGAGAAATATCGACCGGTTACTTAAATAAACTAACCATCACCCACTAACATTTTCGCTAAGCAACAGGAATAATAACGCGAAGCTAAAAAGGTGGAAAGCGCGGATTGAGGAATATAATTACCAACTTATAAATAAGCCAGGCAAAGCCAATATTGTTGCTGATGCGTTATCACGGTTGCCAGCAGAAATTAATATGATGACATCAGATACTGGCGCTAAGCAGCACAGTGCGGAGGAGGACAGTACTGACCTAATTCCTCACTGTGAGGCACCCTTGAATGTATTTAAAAATTAAATAGTATTACCAGAGGGACGGAAATCGAACATTTGTCGCGAACCACATCCAAGTTACAAAGGATTAAGCGGAAAAGATTTGATGAAAACAATCTAAATAATATTTTAAAGGAGACCCTTAATCGTAATTTAATTAAAAGTGCCAAGATCCCTGAAAAGTGTATAGCAATGTTGCAAGAAGTGTATGAAAAATACTTTTCAAAATATCGTGTAAGAATAACCCAAAGAGTGGTTACCGATATTTCAAACGATGAACATAAGTTTGAGATAATACAGAAAGAGCATAAAAGAGCTCATCGAAATGGCAAGGAGAACCAACAGCAAATACTGGAAAGGTATTACTTCCTTCAAATGGCAAGATTAGTTAAAAATTATACAAAAACTTGCGAAATTTGTAACTGTAACAAGTATGATCGACATCCTTCAAAACCAAAACTTCGGCCGACACATGTTCCATCATATCCTACGGAGATATTACATATAGACATTATGGAAATTTCAGGTGAAAAATTCATAACTTGTGTGGATAAGTTTTCAAAATTTACAAAATTTTTCAAAATAAAAAATAAATCTGTTCTTCACGTCAGAGATAAAGTGATAAAATTTTTACATTAATTTTCTGTCCCGAGACTAATTGTAATGGATAATGAATTATCTGGAGGGGTTGGAAGTTGAAATTTATTTAGCACCTCCACAGAGGAGTGAGGTGAACGGCACAATTGGACGGGTCCATTCTACAATAATTGAACTAGTGAGATGCCTTCAGGTAGAATGTCCCGACTATTCATTAAAAGAAATTATTTATATTGCAGTGGATAGGTATAATAATACTATTCACTCGGTTACAAAAAAGAAACCGGCTGACATCTTTTTTGGTAGAACTGGTAGGATTAATTATCAGAATCTAATAGATTTTAAAGATATCGTTAATACAGATTTACGTAATGAAACCAGGTAAAAGCTCTAAACTGGCACAATAAAAGAAGAACCAATACGAAAACATATGAACCAGGAGAAGCTGTATTTAAGAAAGATAAACAAATCAAGAAAAAAACAAAACCTATCTTTAGAAAGAAAACGGTAGCTAGGGACAATAATGTTACAATAACCAAGACAAATAATAGGAAAATTCACAAATCACATTTGAAAAACTGACCTTTCACTTTTTTTTAGGTTGATTCCGTACTTGACTGCGACTGTAAATACCTACGAATACAAAAGCCCATTGGTTGTAATCAAACAGGGATATGGCCGAATAAGATAAGGAAGCTATAAGATAATACACATCATCTACCTTAACAACTATGAACGTGGTTTAACTAACATTAAACCAATAACCCGCTATAAAGTCGTTAGATCGGGAGCCTTAGCCCCACAATTGGAACACCAAACCTTAAAAATTTGTTGGGCCAACTGCGTTTTAGAAATTCAACTAAAAATAAAAGATCAATCAACTGGATTGGATTAGCATGGCAATGGCTGGCGGGTAGCCCCGATGCGACTGATTGGGACAAAATTTTAACCAAAACAAATGACTTAACAGACAATAATAACAAACAATACACTATCAACGAATATTTAATTAAAACAACGGATGAACTACTGAACGGATAAAATAGGATAGTGACTGAAATGGACGCGAACAAGACGGAGATTTTTGAACAAACATTATTTAATAAATTAGGATTAATTAAAGATGAATTGGCTCAGCTCAGGCAGCTCAACTCGCTAAAAAAGGAATTGTCTATTCACAACTATTAAATAAGGCGGATATTTCCAATATTCTCTCTGAAACAGAAACACTTCCATTCAGAAATGAATTACAAGCTCTTGAATATGCGGAACCGTCGATGATAGTAAAAAACTCTCTTCTTCTCTATATTATATCTCTTCCCCAAATGGAGAGCACCTTATTCAATAACATTCTTATCCGGTCAACGGTAAAAAATAATAAGAAAATTTATCTCACTTTTACAAACTTGCTTGTATCTCAAACGGAAAAGTTTGGTATGCGGGAGAAGTGCATGGTTGTAGATGAATTGACCATGTAAAGAAGGTCAACTTCAAAAACTCGATAGAAAACATTGCATTACAAAAGTCCTGAATGAAGCCATATGTGATTATCAGTTCCAAAATAAACCAATTATTGAACTTATTTCTGATGGAACAATTTTTCTTTCCAACTTCAATGGAAGCCTTACTTATGGCAACACTTCCCAAGACCTAAATGTCACATTTGTTATAAACTTTTTTAATGAAACTATTACAGTTAGTTACTCTAACTGGCAAACCGTATCTTACCAAGTATTACCACCAATACTCCAAAGCAATCCCACTGAAAACGAGGTCAAATTGGATTTGCATTACTTGCATCAACTTCATTTGAATAACGTGAATAAATTAGAACGTAAATCCCTTCGAAATATATTGTCAACTAGTTTTAGTTTTGCATCAATTATTCTCGCACTAACACTACTAATTGTCTTATGTTTCTGTAAGAAATCAAATTCCGGAACCATTTTTGTACCACCGCCAATTACTGATCTTCCAATAATTTCAAAAAACCATTCTTGAGAGTTTATCAGCGAGACACTGATGCTTAAGAAAGGGGGAGTTAGGCCATTGCACCTTCACAAACAATAATACAATATTTATTTTTATTTAGTTCATTAAGGATATATGATATAAGAATTTTTGTATTGTTGCAACATTTGAATTGTGAACATTTTTTATATCTTGTTTAAATACTTACTTTGCAAAATTATAAAATAACTTATTTTTGTTTAGTTTACTAAGGAAATATGAGATAAGCATTTTCGTATTGTTGCAACATTTAAATTGTGAACATTTTTTATATTCTGTTAATTACTTACTTTGCAAATTTGTTTTGATTGGTTGAACGAATAAAATTTTACTGTTTAAGTTTTGCTTGTTCAGCTAAAAGAAATGTTTATAGAATTAAGAAACCAAAAATTAAGTTAAGTTCATTTTGCACTTTCAAGAGCTTTGTTTCAGTTAACAAGGGCTCGGCATCGGCAGTTAACTTACATACCCGATATACGAGTATTGCCGAGTTTTTCATGAAAATATCGTGTAAGCGAACTTAAACAATGTTTTTTACTTAAAAGCAGTTTTGGTAATAAAATAAGGTTATATAAATATGGAAAATGAAAATTTCCGATATCGGTCCATATACACCCGAGATATAGTCGTGTAAGCAAACTTAAACAACACTTTTTTGCTTAAGCAGTTCTGGTAATAAAATGAGGTTATATAAATTTGGAAAATAATAATTTCCGATATCGGTCCGAGATATAGCCTAAACCAGGGTTTTCATGAAAATTTCGTGTAAGCGAACTTAAACAACTTTTTCTTGTTTAAAAGCAGTTCTGGTAGTAAAATAAGGTTATATACATATGGAAAGTGGAAATTTTCGAATTCGGTCCATACATAGCCGATATATAGCCTTAACCGGGTTTTTCATGAAAATGTCGCATAAGCGAACTTAAACAACTTTTTTTTTTGCTAAAAAGCAGTTCTGGTAGTAAAATGAGGTTACATAAATATGGAAAATGAAAATTTCCGATATCGGTCCATATACACTGAGGTGCATTATTATAGACGCATGTCGTTTTTGAAAACTTCTGGCACTCACAAACAAGTAAAAGACGTTTGTTTTTTGTTGCTTTAAAGACTATTAAAAACTAGTAGGAAAACAAGAATAAACTTAACAATTTATTTCAATATAACAAAAATGTGTAAATAAAGTCATGTTTTTAGCTGAGCAATATTATAGCCGCATTTAAAATATGAAGCTTTCACTTGACATTATTAAAAATTAATAATGAGTTGGTCCACCATTTTTCAATATAAGCTCAAAAATTCTATTCGGCATATTTTGACCAATTTTGCACAAATTTTCTTGGGAAGCGCTTCCCAAGCATCAACTACAGCATCTTTAAGGTCCGCAATTGTTTCAAATTGCTTATATCCACCAACGATTTTGTTGACCTTGAGTCCCCAGATATTTTCCAATGGCTGGCCATTCCAATTGTGTTATGTGGTTTGACTCCAGCCACAGACGGGTTTGGTTACTTTTGTGAACCGCTGCATTATCTTGTTGGAAAATTAGTTTTTCTTCATTTTCTTTGAAAGTATGGTTTTCAATTTGTTTGAAGGATAGAAATATATTCTGTGGAATCCATTCTTGTACTTGGGAAGTACAAGGGGCGCAAAACCATGAGAGAACCACCACCACAATTTCGCTTAGAAAAATAGCGTGGCTCCTTGAGTAAGTCCCTCCAGCAAACAGTTCTACACATCTGGGCCGTCTAATTTAAGTTGTTTCTCATCAGAAAAAATTATCTACAAACAATTTCAGTAAAGTAGTGGTTAAAAATTTCGGAGAGAACAATCTGTGTTCATAGTGTGTTTATGCCACACTCAGTTGCTATTTCTCTAGCAATTTTTGTGGAATTCCTTGCATAATTGACTATCTATTATTTCTTTCCGTAAATTTAGATTTCCTTCCAGCATTTTTTTTTTCATTTGTCTATATTTTGAAGGGTTTTTCAAAAAATTGCGGACAACCTCATCCGATCTGTTCAGTCTCCTGGAAATTTCCCGAAAATTAACACCTTCTTCACGAAAAGCAATAATTTTACCTTTTTCAATATCGCACAAACAAACTCGGCGTGGCATGGCGAAAACTTAACTGATATATAAGAAAATAATGAAATCTTATTCAAGTAAAAGAAATAATGCAAAAAAACCGTTAGTTAAGTAAAACAAAGAACTCAGAGTTGAGCAGCTATAATTGTGCAAAAATATAAAAATAAGTATTTTGTTGTAACTAAAAAAATGCAAACAAATTAAGTTGTTGTTATTTTTTTACCTAATTTGCTAGTAGTCTCTTAGATAATATAAAACAAGTTTCTCTTAATTTTTTCTAAATGCCAGCAGAAGTCCTCAAAAATGATATGCGTCTATAATATTGCACCTCAGTGAATACCCGAGACATAGCCTAAACCGGGTTTTTTTTATGAAAATGTCGCGTAAGCTTAAAAGCAGTTCTGTAATAAAACAAGGGTATATAAATATGGAAAATGAAAACTTCCGATATCTGTCCATATATACCCGAGATATAGCCTGAACCGATTTTTCCATTAACATTTTTTTTTCTGAAAAGCAATTCTCGTTATAAAAGAAGGTTACTAAAATACAGAAAATAAAAAATTCTGATATCGGTTTATATATAATCGAGATATAGCTTAAACAAAATTTTCTATGAAAATGTCCCTGGAATGGTGATTACAAGGCAAAAATATTTTTCCCCCGATATCGCTCCATATATATCTAGGCATATTCAGTTCAAATTTGTAATATATACTATACATATACGTAACTATCGTGGAGGATATTTTAGATTCGACCCAGCCGAATATGCCACACTCTTACTTGTTTTCCCTCTTTTTTCACTATTGTCCGTATTTTCTATGTATGTTCATTATTAATTTTGTATGAAACCAAATTGCACCGGAATAGGTAGCAACTGTTTCTTTTCTTCACTGTAGGCCTTGTTTTCTTGATATGTTCATTATTAATTTCTTTTGAATGCATTCGATTACCTTGTAGTTGGACTAAATTTTGCTAATCTGAGCGGTTTCGAAGGTATATACACTTCCAACATTTTAAATGCTGTAATAGAGTTTGTTTTAATCTTTCGTGTTGTTATTGTTAAACCTCCAAAAAAAACTACTCCCTCTTTCCTCCTCATCATAACCTATTTTACTGTTCCAGTACAATGCACTGGATATGTAGTAGAGCTGCAAAACTATCGATAGTTTTAGTTTTGGTCCATTATGGATATTTTTTATCCGATAGTCATACTATCGGTGAGAAAAAACCAAAAGCCAAGTGGATTAAAAATACTCAAGGGCTTGCATATTTTTATAAATTAAATTTAAAAAAAAAGTTACAAATTTTAAATTTTATGAACATTAAGCATAATTTTTTCATTATTAAAAGTATGCATAACAAAGTAATCACCATAAAACTTGAAAATAATCGTATACTATTTTCTTTGATTTCGTTTAACAAATTGCTGGTGACTTACATTTGGTTTTTATAAATTTTTATTAAAAATTGCAAATCTTTCGCAATAATTTTTTTAAGTTGCTGATTACTATTAAAAGCTGACGGTTCTGATTACCTTTTTTTATTGTTATGGAGAACTATTAAAGTTACATTCTTCTGAAAAAATCGTTCTTACATACTTATGTATGCTTGTAGATGCTGGCGGTAAAAATACTGAAATCGACAGTGAAGGTGAAATTGAAGCAAAAAACGCGTAAGGGGATTTTTTTTTTTAAAGAACAAAGTAAAAAGAACTATGGTAAATGCGATTCATGTGGTAAAATTTGTAGCACAAGCGGCAACATGTCAAATATATTCGACCATCTACAATGGGTTCATCCTAGTTATTTAAAACACCTTTGTCATAAATAGACTCATTGCGTAAAACTCCCGAAACTTACGGCTCAGAAACAGATCGCAAAAAATATTTTAACAACGCTCTAATTTTTTTACGCGTTTTTTATTTATTGAACACTCAAAATAAACTAACAATAAGTATTCAAATCTTAATACTAATTATAAAAATAAAAATGTGCTTTTTACGTAAGTCCTGCCAATGCTAGACAAAAATTATGCGTGAGCAATACCGGTAAAATCACCTATTGAACATTCTGATGGTGGCAACGGTATTCCTTCTTTTCAACCGAGTGTGGCCGCCAATATTAAATGTATATATTTTATTAATAATTATATTACATCAAATTTGTCAAAATTAATTTAAAAAAAAAGGATGCAAAGTTGTAATCACAGCAAGTATTGTTTAAGCAAAGTGAAATAAGTATAAATATGAGAATATATAAATGAAGGATAATATTAGACATTAAACAATGCTGATGACGAATTGTCATCACATTGATGACGCATTGTCATCATATTGATGGACATCAATATTTGAGAATATTTTCTCATATACTGCATAAGTGCAAATGTTGGTTCGGAACCCACTTTTGTTGTGGTAAACAGAAGGGAGGTTCTGGATATCACGCTCATTAGCACTAAACATTCGAAGTTGATTAGAGGATGGGGAGTATAGCCAGATTGCTCATTCTCTGATCACAGGTACATTGAATTCGAAATAGGAATTCAGGAGAGGATTAACACCCAGAAGAAACAGGAGGAAGACGGATTGGGAGATGCAGGGTAGAATTCTCTCAGATCTTCTTCCGGATCCTCCGACTATACAGGAGTGTGAGGACATTGAGAGAGCTGTGGAGATATTGACTGGGTCCTTCGAAACGGCCATCTCAGGTTCATGCAGGCCTAGTCTGTGTCGGGGTAAGAGTAAGCCACCATGGTGGGATCTTGAGATAGCGAAGGCTCGAAAAGAGTCTCGTAGGCTTTTTAATGAGGCCAAAAGACTGGGTAACTGGTCAGAGTACAAAGCCTCAGTAAATAAATTCAAGAACCTGATAAGGAATGCGAAGCGGAGTTCATGGAGGTCCTTTTGCAGTAGTGTGGAAGGAGCTTCTGAGACTAGTAGGCTTCGCAAAATCCTATCTAGCACCCAGCCCATACCAAGTTTCGTTAAGAAAAGTGTGGGAGCTGGACAACCAGCGGACATGAGACTCTAGAAGTTCTCATGGACACGCATTTCCATGGATGCACACCCTTTATGGGAGACTGCATGCCCGGTATATACAATGGCCAAGGGGATATCTGCTTATATTTTGATCGAAGCAGAATCCTTTGGGCGCTGAATAGCTTTGACCCATATAAATTACCGGGTCCAGATGGTATTATACCAGCTGATTTGCAGAAAAATGCGTAACTTATAGTGCCATGGTTGATAAGGATCTTCTCGGCCTGCCTTGGTTGGTCCTACATTCCGCAATCATGGCGAAGGTGTGTTGTAGTCTTTATTCCGAAAGGGGGGAAGGCTTCACACAACACTCCGAAAGATTTCAGGCCTATAAGCTTATCATCCTTCTTGCTTAAAACCCTGGAACGGATAATTGAATTACATCTTAGAATGTCAATTATTCCGAGCCATTTATCAGCATCTCAACATGGCTATACCAAGGGCAAATTTGTTGAGACTGCATTGCATTCGCTCGTGGGGTATGTAGAGAGAGCTCTGGAGCAGGGCGAGTATGCATTGGTTGCCTTCCTTGATTCAGAGGGGGCATTTAATAATGTATTGCCTAGGGCTATAATAATCGCTCTGGAAAGACTGAATGTTCATCAGTCAATTGTTAGCTTCATAAAGAATTTACTGACCAATAGGTTCATTACTTCCAATATGGGGCGAGCCACAATTTGCAGAGTGGCTAGAAGGGGCACCCGGATATACTATCACAGCAACTAGGCTCTGCGCTAAGCCTTATAGTAGGATGGTGTACAAATAGCGGTCTAAGTGTGAATTCGCAAAAAACGGAGCTTGTGCTCTTCACTCGAAGATACCAGACTCTATCGTTTACTCTGCCAACCGTAAGGGGGGTTGAGCTAGTGTTGTCAGACAGTGCGAAATATCTGGGCATCTACCTGGATTCCAAACTATCCTGGCAGCATAATGTCCAGTCAAGGGCAGAAAAAGCGGCTATCGCCTTATTCTTGTGCAAAAGGGCCATTGGAAAGACCTGGGGAATAAATCCTAGGAACTCCTACTGGCTTTTTAGCACGGTTGTAAAGCCCATTCTAACATATGGAGCGCTTGTGTGGTGGAAGTCGTTGGAGAAAACCACCTACTGCAAAATCGCAGAAAATATAATGCGTACTGCTGCTTTGACTGCTGCTGTGACTGGTGCTTCCGGCACTACGCCATCGGAAGCACTTTCCACTATGCTGAACTGGCTGCCGGCTGATCTCATGGTGAAGGAAATAGCCATGAATTCGGCTATCAGGCTGTGGTCAAGCGGGACGTGGAAGGAGGCGACATATGGTCATGCCTCAATAATAGAAAGAATAGTGAACCTTCCAGAAAATATTGATTACTGCTCGCCGGCTCTACTGCCCGACAAGGGATTTGATGTAATCTTATCAGGCTCGTTCTCGGAGACGACTGGTACAGATCGTCAAGAGGACGTGCTTGAAATTTTTACAGATGGATCCAAGTCGGACTCGGGAGTCGGTGGGGGTATCTTTATTCCCTTGTATGAGAGGAGGATGAGTTTTAGGCTGCAAAATGAGTGTAGCGTAGCGCAGGTCGAAATTGCGGCCATTATGAGAGCAGCTAACTGGTTAAGGTACTACAGGATATATGAGAATGATATCTGAATTTGTACTGATAGTAAGGCTGCGTTGTATGCACTATGTGGAGTCTATACGACATCCAGGTTGGTTCGTGAATGCCGGATATCTCTAAACGAGATAGCGAGACATTCGAACCTGGAGCTTATCTGGGTACGAGGGCGCAGTGAAGTGTCCGGAAATCTAGTAGCGGATGAACTGGCAAAGGCCGGTGTCCAGCTACAACAAAGAGATATTGATGGGATCGTTGGAATCCCGCTTGCGAGCTGTAAGAAACTAGTACAGCGCCAACTTTTTCAGACCACTCAAGACAGATGGTCTAATGAGGGTACCTGTCGCATATCAAGGCTGACATGGCCCAGATATGATAACAGGAGGACTATTATCCTAAGGGGCTTGCCCCGACGGAGGTTGCGTTCTGCTGTGGCGGTTCTGACCGGACATTGCCACATAGGGACGCAGGCAAGGAGGTTAAATCTTCCATTTAATGACTTCTGTAGAAGTTGCAGACCCGAGGAGGTAGAAGAGAGCGTTGAGCACTTCCTCTGTCAGTGTGCAGCTCTTTCTTATATAAGGGCATTGTACCTAGGCAGACCGATGCTGCATGATTTGACGGAGGTATCGGAATGCGATGTAAGTGGATTGGACTCCTTTATCCGATCCTCGGGATGGTTCTAAGCCAGTGTTATGTAGATCTACTGAGGTACATATCAGATCCAGGCCACACAACGGGACCTGACTGGACCCAAGTGGGCTGGCTTTATAATAGCTGGCAGCCTGTTAAACCTAACCTAACCTAACCTATAAGTGCAAATGAAAAATGATAATATGACACACAGACATTATATTGATGATAGTAAGTCATCAAATGTGGTTTTGACATAAAAGAATAGCACCGGAGAGGGTAATATACATAAATAATAAATAACGGTACTCTGCAAATATACATAACTTCTTTTAAAGCAAGCGTGTTTTTTTCCAAACGCTTGCTTTTGATCAATTAGTTTTTCAAAGTTGCTTGCGCAATATCGCACGTATTATGTTAACTGAGAATTTTTTACATATCGCTCCTTTATTGCAACATAGTCATATCTCAAAAAATGAACTTTTCGAGTTAACAATGCAGAATTGTTAACAGTACTACCTTTTATATTGTGCCAAAATTTTATTTAAATTACCTTTAAGCTGTTTCCTTTAGGAGATATATTCTAAGAAAATTTTTTAAGACTTGTATGGAAACTAAAAATTTGAAATGTGTTTTTCTCGAAATAAGCTTGTTTGCGTTATGACTATGTTGCAATAAAAGAGCGATATGTATGTACACGTGTATGTTTAAATGAAGTGTTTTTTTTTTTTTTGTGAAAAAATCTTTACTAATATTATAAACGTGAAAGTAATTCTGTCTGAACCGATTTTGATGAAATTCGGTATGCAGATACCTTAAAGTCCGAGAGTCGTTGTAGGATAGTTTTTATTTCGAAATTTGAGCCAAAAAGGGGTCAAAAAGGAGCAAAATGACCGTCCAAAAAAAAATTTTTTTAAAATTTTTCCGCAATTTATGAACCGATATTTTCTTTCGAGAGGGTTTAAAAAGAATCTGCCAACAAAAAGTTTTTTGGACATCCGAGAGAGAAGCTGTCCGCTCGAAAAATATTTTTTTTGAAACTATGCCATTTATTAACCGAATTTCAATACTCTTTCTTTTTTCAAAAGGAAATATAAAAATTTTTGGACTTCGGACTGACGAAATGTCCGTCCAAAAAATGAATTTTGAGTACGGAGTATGAACATATTTTTAGCTTCTCACGCCTAAGCCGCTAAGCTAATTTAAATGAAATTCGGTTGGCAGATATATTGAAGACCGAAAATCAATAAAGGATAGTTTTTATTCTGAAATTTCAGCCACAGAAAATAGGAAAGGAGTGCAAAATGGCCATTTAAAAAATAATTTTAAAAAAACCCCACCATTTACGAACTGATGTTTTCTTTTGAAAGAGTTTGACAATGGGCAGAAAATTTATAAAAATTTGGACACCGGACAGATGGATGAAATGTTCGTCCGAAAAATAAATTTTTTATTTACTTCGGCATTTATGAACCGGTTTTCAATATTCTTTCTTCCTTTAAAAGAGTTTGTGAGCGGACGGGAAAAAAAGTTTTTGGACATAAGACAGAAAAAATATCCATCTAAAGAAAAATTTCAAGTAACTCCGCAATATAAGAATCGACTTTCAATATAAATATAAAAAGAAAAATTTCGATCTCCTGAATATTTTTTTTTTTTTTTAAATTCATTATTTTATTTATTGAATCTACATAAAAAAATGTAATGACAATAAGTATTCAAATCTTAATACTAAAAAAAAAAATTATGATTAAAGTCCTGCCAGTGCTGGACAAAAATTTATTTTTATGCGAATATTATTTCAGAATTCAGTTATCTGTTTAGAGCTCTAATGGTAGCCAAAATATCCTTCCTTCTCAGACGGGTATGACCACCAAAGTTGAGAATGTTAACTGCAAGAGGATTTGGATGGAATTCAAGTTTGTTAATATATCTTGTCGCGTACTTCACAAATTCAGATTTCACAAAAGGTACGTTCAGACCTGCGTGGATTCGTGAGTTTTTAACGTACCATGGAGCATCTGTAATTCTACGGAGAATTTTATTTTGACTTCTTTGAATTTTTTCAACGTTGGATGCCGAGGCTGTGCCCCATAATTGAATCCCATAGCACCATATTGGCTTTAGAATCGAGTTGTACAGCAAAAGTTTACAATCAAGCTTCAAGGTCGAATTTCTGCCTAGTAGCCAGTTAATTTGCACTGCTTTCAATTTCATCTGCGTTACTTTTGCCTCGATGTGCGACTTCCATGTTAGTCTACGGTCAAGATGAATACCGAGGTATTTGACTTCACTGTGTTGGGGTATTACTTTATTATTAATAGTAATGGGTGAGCATGTTCCTAGGCGCAGTGCGAATGTAACATGGGCACACTTTTGCTCATTAACCTTGATTTTCCAAAGCTTGAGCCATTCTCTAGTTTGTCGATATGTTCCTGTAAATTTATTGATGCTTGCTGGTAGTTACTATGTATGCTAAGGAATGCTGTATCATCTGCAAATGTTGAAGTGTGAACGTTGGTGCTTGTTGGCATGTCAGATGCGTAGATCAAATATAAGATAGGCCCTAATATGCTGCCTGGGGGAACTCCAGCTTCAATAGGCTGGGCGGGGCTTATGAAATCGCCTTCTTTTATTATAAATTGGCGACAATATAAATAGCTTTCCAAAAGGTTCTGTACGTTTGCAGGTAAGTTAAACTTTATTTTATGCATTAAGCCATCGTGCCACACTTTATCAAAAGCTTGTGAGACGTCGATGAATAAGGCAGAGCAATATTTTTTATCTTCAAATGCCTTTCTTATGACGTTAACTAACCTGTGTGTTTGCTCAATGGTACCATGTTTCGCTCTAAAACCAAATTGGTGATCAGGAATACATTCAACCTTATGAAGCATTGGATCCAACTTCGCCTTTAGCAATTTTTCGAAAAGTTTTGATATTGTTGACAGTAGACTTATTGGACGGTATGATTCTACTTTCGTGTGATCCTTCCCTGGCTTAGGAACCATTGTTATCATGGGCACCTTCCACTCTGCAGGGTAATACTCAAGTCGTAAAATAGCATTAAAAATAAAAAGAACAATTCTTTTAGCTACACGAGGCAGCTCTACCAGCATTTTGTTGCTGATTTTATCCATACCTGGAGCTTTTTTAAGGTTTAGATTACCAAGAGCATTTTCAACTTCTTGGAAATTGAATCTTAAAGGCACAGGAGGTCTACTAACAATAGGTGGCAACTCATTTGCATTATCAGACCTATTTGTGGTAAAAACGTTTTTCAAATGGTTAACAAACAAATTACCCTTTTCCGAGTCATCCTTAGCCCAGTCACCAGACGGTTCTCGCAAGGGCGGCTTACCTCTAACTGGCCTTTTTAAACCCTTAGTCGCCCGCCATAAAGAATAGTCGGACTGAGGAGTACCATCCAGACTTTCTAAATACGTTTGTAGAGAAGCCGTTTTTTGGTTTGCAAGCAAACTTCTTAGTTGATTTGTGCACTCACGTAGCCTTGTTTTTAGTTGCGGAGACCTGCGAAGTTGCCACTCTCGTCGAACTCTTCTTTTTTCTAACACAAGTTGCTCGATTTCTGAAGAATATGTTCTATTTTGAAGGTTTCTGTGTGTTAAATAAACGCTAGAACCAAGTTCAGCGGCTTGTTTAAGGTTTTCGCTAAAGTTGCTTAGTGACGCATTAATATCTTCAGGTGTTCTTAAAACAATATTCTCAGTGCAATGGGTACTCAAAAATTTTTTATATTTTAGCCAATTCACTCGGGTGACAGTCCTATGCAAATTGTTAATCGAAGACCAAGTCTCCTGGGGAAAACGCACTGAAATAATAGTAGGTGAATGATCCGATGACAAGTATAACGAAGGCTCAGCTTGCATCCATTCCACAGGGAACCCCTTTACCACTCCAAAATCAATCACATCAGGAATCTTTCGCCGGTCAGTCGGCCAGTAAGTGGGATGTCCGCTTGATATTACGTCTAAGCCCATTTTAGAAATTGTATCAAAAAGCACCCGACCCTTCGGGGTGATTAAACGTGAGCCCCAAAAAGTGTGCTATAAAACGAGGTCCTAATGATGTGAAAAAACTTGAATATTGTGACTCCGCTACTGAAAATCGAGGCGGCGAATAAATCGATGAGATAACCAATTTGTAATGAAAATTTTCCACACAGATATTAGTTGCTTGAAGATAGTCCTCACATGTGTCGTTCAACAAAAAATGTTTTATAATAGATTTTATCAAGATTGCAGAACCTCCACAAGCTCTTCCACGGGGGTCTTTAGTATCGTATAATACGTAGACGTTAATTTTAAAGAAGCTTGTTGACGTCAAGTGAGTTTCTGCAATCATCATTATATCAATCTGCTTATCCATCAGGAAGTATTCGAGTTCATTTTTGTGTTGGCGGATGCCGTTCGCGTTCCAGAAACATATTTTTAACCAAATCATTTTTTCGAAACAACCTGCAAAATGGTGGATTGCATTTTCACCATTTCCTGCATCATAGTCATCATAGACGACGTAAAGGTGTTTATAGTTTGAATTAGGGTCTGTATTGTTGCCTCAAGGTTACTGAAATTTTGATCGGGCGGTTGAGATATAGATTGTTGACTCGGGTTTGCGAATGTAGACTTAACTACATTAGCATAAGAAATTTGTTTTTGATTTTGAACGGTTATGTCTGTGATTGACTGTCCTGTCGGAGGAAAAGAATTATTAGAAAAAGTTTGAGTCTGTTGTGGTGGCTTAGAAGCAATTATTGGTTTGTTGTTCTTGAGCGCTTGAGGTGGGTGTAGACGGAGCAACCTCTATAATTAGCTGTGTGGTTTTCACCACAATTACTGCATTTTTTAATTTTTGGGTCGAATTTCGGCTTATTGCATTGTGCTGTACCATGGAATTCTCCACACACAACACAAACTGTAGGCAACTTGCAATAGGTCCTAGTATGGCCAAATTCTTGGCAGTTATGGCACTGTACGGGTCCTAAGCGCTTATGCGGTTCCTCTACGGTTATTTTACGATGTAAAAGGTATTTTATATTATATATAGGATGAACTTCATTCTTCCTTAAAGTCACAGCTCCTGGCTCTAATTCAACCCTAAACATGGGTTGAGGGATCTTTTCACGATTTCTGATGTTTAACACATTTTTTACTTTGAATCTCTTGTCTGTCAAACCGGTCTTAACTTCATCAGTGTCTACGCAAGCGTCAATGCCTTTTATTACGACTTGAAGACCTTTAGCGCTTTTAAGCTGATAAGTATAAAAAGCTTTTTTTTCTTTTTCAAACTCGTTAGACAGTTGTCTGTAGTCATTTTCATGGTTAACCTGAATTTTAGTTTCGTTAATGTTACCGTGCTTGATGGAGGTAACGTGAAATGTATTTTCTCCGATTACTGAAACAATTTTTCTTACCAGTTCATTGGAGGCAGATTCCCTTAAATAAATTGGTGGTGGTTTAAATGATTTTTTTGACGATCCTGTTGGCTCATCCGTTTGTAGAATAGAAAATCTGTTTTGATTGGTTGGTCTAGCGGATTCGGCATCTTTAGAAATTTTTGATTTGGATGCAATTTGAGTAGATTTAGGGCTTCGCTGACGTTTAGTGATGGTGATATACCTATCCATGCCTACTTGCGTTTTTGGTTTATTGGCATTAGTTAGAGTAGAAGATATTTTATCTTCTGTTGTAACATCTATGTTAGGCGAGCTGGAACAGGAGCGGATTTTATCTCTTGTAGAAAGAAAATTGTGCAATGATTGCTTTATAGATTCTTCTTCAGAAGTCCATATACTTTTGCTGGTGGAGCTAGGCTCTTTTTCAAAAATATTTCTGATGGGATCACTCATACAGAAAACCAAACTTTAATGTATAGATTTTTTCTACTGGGTGGGTAATCTTCACGCACAATTACAACAATAACAATGCACTGCCACCGCACTTGTTTTATTGTTTAGTTACTGAAATGTGAGGAATTTATTTTCCCGTTGTTTTTTAAAATAATTTGTTATTGTTTTTACAATTTAATATAATATATTATTGTTTTTATATGTAAGTTTAAAAATTAGTGAGCACAATGATTTTTTTGTTTGTTTGTTTTTTTTTTTTTTGTTCACTGTTTAATTATACGACTGTGCGGTTCGAGAGTCACAGAGTGAAGTCTCCTGAATATGAAAAAGTTTTTGCAAACATGAAATGTCTGTGCAAAAACAAACAAAAAATTAATGAATAAAATAAAATAAAACACTCCACTATAAATACAGATTTTCAATAATTTTTATTCTTTTGACAGAGTTTAGAAAAGAAATAAAAAAAATTAGACATCGCACTGACAAAATGTCCGTCCAAAAATTAATTTTTGATTTTTCAAAATTATTTTTTTGTTTGAAAAGTACTGCTTGCATTTCGATCCCATTACTTATAGGCTAAGATCCCAATATAAAACGACATTCACCGAGATGTTTATTTGACGAGACGTATTTTATATATAATTGAATATGTCAATAAATATATTGCATATGGGTTGCCTAAACAATTTCAGTCTATCTTTAGTATATGGTTAATTAATTATTAAAAAAAAATTTTTTTTTATACATTTCACCGGTTTGATTATTAGAAAAATTCCATACCAATTAAAAGTATGAAGCCTATAGAATATACAAACGTTAGGTTGCATATTATTTTCCAGTCATAACTCTCGGGTTGCCAGGTGTAAACTGGTGCATCGATACTAGCATTTTGCATCGGTCTGATTATTGAATTAAATTTAGATTAAAATAAAGATTATTTCATTATGAACACGGTGGTAGAGGCTTGCCTGCGAAAAATCAGTCCAGAATTCCGGTTGTCGAATTTTGAAAAGTGAAGTAGTGCTGCGAGTGAATATGAGCGACTGAGAGCAATTGAAGAGGACACAGTATAGCAGCTGTGAAAGTACGTTAATTTAAAGAAAGGAAGTGCGATAGACTCTTTTATATATTGAATACCATTTTGGAGACTTTATTATTAAAATAGATAAATAGTTTTTTTAATTATTTATAATCAATTAATTATTATTGAAGTATATATCTTTAGTAAATAAGAAGGTTATAATAATGCATATATAATAATAATTTTGCAAGTTTTATTTTTATTAATAGACGACAAAATAAAAAAAAATTCTTTAAATACTTCAGTTTACTGTAATTTTTTTTTTATCAAGGCAAATTCATACCAGCTATATGCAAGTGCAATAAATACAGCACTACAAACAATAAGAAATCTTTCAAATGTCAAGGGAAAAATATAAACACAAAAAGGAATTAAAAATATATATAATAAAAATTTTACAAGAAGAGACAAACTGTTAATTATTTCGTGAAACTTTTAATTATTTTATGAAAATTAAAGCTTCGCATCATAGAGCTTGGAAAAGTGAAAATAGCCAGCCAGATTGGTGAGGATTCTGGATGATAGCTGGCGCTGGCGAGTGAATATGAGCGACTGAGGGGTTCCAACCAATTATTTCATGCGATTGAAGAGGACATAGTATAGCAGCTGTGAAAGTCCGTTCATTTAAAAGATTGCGCATGCTATTTGTTCTTGAAAATGAAAAGGATAGCGTTAGACTTTTATATGTTGTGTATTATTTTGATTAACTTGTGGGCGTTCCACACAGAGATGACATTTTTTAAAGCCATTAATTGTTTACCGATAAACCAAACTTGAATCAGGAGCCCAAGCCTCAAAACCCCGACCAAAATTTTAGCAATCTTGAAGTAACTCTGCAGACTCTTGTTCAATCTATAAATACATTTACGGTTTCCATGACGAACATGATGCAGGAAATGCTGAAAATGCAATCCACTATTTTGCAGGCAATTTTAAAAAAATGAATTGGTTAAAAATATGTTTCTGGAACGCAAACGGCATCCGCCAACATAAAAATGAACTTGAGCACTTCCTTATGGAAAAGCAAATCGACATAATGTTGATTGCTGAAACCCATTTAACAACCAACAGTTATTTCAGAATTAATGGCTACACATTATATGACACTAAAGATCCCCGTGGAAGATCTTGCTATTTAATGAACGAGACACGTGAGGAATATCTCCAAGCAACTAATATATGCATTGAATATTTTCATGAAAAAATCGTTATATCCTCGATTTACTCACCACCACGATTTTCAGTAACAGAAAACCAATATTCACATTTTTTTCAAATCACTTGGGCCTCGATTTTTAGCGGCTGGCGACTATTACGCTAAGCACACTTTTTGGGGATCACGTTTAATTACCTCCAAAGGCCGTGTGCTTTTTGACACAGCTTCTAAAATGGGCTTAGATGTGGTTTCAAGCGGACATCCCACTTATTGGCCGACAGACCGACGAAAAATCCCAGACGTTATAGATTTTGGAGTTGCGAAAAACTTTCCTTTAGAGTGGATGCAAGTGGAGCCTTCATTAGATCTGTCATCAGACCACTCACCCACTATAATCTCCTTTTCGTTTCCCCAAGAGATTGGCTCCCCGTTGACCATCAATAGAGTGAATTGGCTAAAATACAAAAAATATTTGAGTACACATTGTACTGAAAATATCGCCTTGAGAACGCCTGAGGATATTGATGTGTCAATTAACGATTTTTCTGGAAACCTCAAACTGGCCGTACGACATGCTACCACTACTCATTTAAGATCTAGAAATGAGAACAATAGAACTTATTCGTCTGAAATTGAGCAACTTCGGTCAGAAAAAAGAAGAGTTAGAAGAGAGTGGCAACTTCGCAGGTCGCCCCAGCTTAAAACTAGGCTACGGGAATGCGTAACTCGACTAAGAAATCTGTTTGAAGTCCATAGAATGGCTTCCCTTAAAACATATTTGGAAAGCCTTGATGGTACCCCTCAATCTGATTATTCCTTGTGGAAAGCGGCAAAAGACTTTAAGACCCGTAATAGGTAAGCCACCTTTGCGAACTTCAACTGGCGACTGGGCAAGAAGCAATTCTGAAAAGGGAATGTTGTATGTCGATCATTTGAGAAACGTTTTTATTACAAATGATTCAGAGAATAATACAGCGGAATTACCACCATATGTTGTTAGACCTCCTGTGTCTTTGAGATTTAATTTTCAAGATGTCGAAAACGTTATCGGTAATATAAACCGCAGGAAAGCTCCAGGCATTGATCAAATTACTGGTAAAATGCTTGAGCAGTTACCTCGTGTAGCAAAGAAGAGTTCTACTTTTTATTTTTAACGCTATTTTATGCCTTGAGTATTATCCTGCAGAGTGGAAGGTCTCAATAATTACTATGATTCCCAAGCCAGGGAAGGATCTGACAAAGGTAGAATCATATAGACCAATAAGTCTTTTACCAACAATTTCAAAACTATTCGAAAAATTGTTAATGGCGAAGTTCATCAATTTGGTTTTCGGGCTAAACATAGCACCATAGAACAAACGCGCGGACTAGTCAATGTCATAAGACAGACCTTCGAGAAGAAGAAATATATCTCAGCTCTATTTATTGATATTTCTCAAGCTTTTGATAAAGTGTGGCACGACGGCTTGATGCACAAAATAAAGCTAAACTTGCCTGCAAACACACACAAGCTTCTGGAAAGCTACTTATATGGGCGGAAGTTTGTTATCAGAGAAGGCGACTTTATAAGCCCAACTCAGCCAATCGAGGCAGGAGTTCCCCAAGGCAGCATACTGGGGCCTACTTTATATTTGATTTACGCCTCTGACATGTCAACGACATCCGGAATCCACACTTCTACCTTTGCAGATGACACAGCGTTTTTGAGTGTTCATGAAAACCACCAATTTGCATCACGAAATTTACAGGAATATACTTCAATATTAGAGAAATGGCTAAAACTTTGGAAAATCAAAGTTAATGAACAGAAATGTACTCACGTCACATTCACACTGTGTAAGCAAACATGTCCGCCTATCCAAATTAACAACTCACCTATTCCGCAGCACAACGAAGTAAAGTACCTTGGTATTCACCTGAACCGTAGGCTAACGTGGAAGTCTCACATTGAAGCAAAGGTCACTCAGTTAAAACTAAAAGCAGCGCAGCTAAATTGGCGTATGGGCAGAAATTCGACATTGAAATTAGATTGCAAACTTTTGTTATACAACGCAATACTAAAGCCTATATGGTGCTACGGAATTCAGTTATGGGGCACCGCCTCGGCGTCAAACATTGAAAAAATCCAAAGGCGACAAAGCAAAATTCTTCGAACAATTACTGCGGCTCCATGGTACGTAAAAAATTCGCGAATTCATAAGGAGATGAGTATTCCGCTGGTAAAAGAGGAATTTTCTAAGTACGCGACAAGGTATGTTAGTAAACTGGAACTTCATCCAAACCCTCTTGCGCGCAATATACTTAATTTTGGCGGCCAAACTCGGCTTAAAAGAAGGGATACCGCTGCCACCATGAGATTGCTCAATAGGTGATTTTACCGAAATAGCTCTCGCATAATAAAACTTTTTGTCTAGCATTGGCCGGACTTGAGTAACATTCAAATTTTTTTAATTTTAAATCACATTTTTTAACTTTAAATTTAGTATTAAGATTTGAATACTTATTATTAGTTCATTTTGAAGATTCAATAAATAAAAAAAAATGCTTAAAAAAAAAATTTGAGCAATTTAATAAATTTGTACGCCAAAAATTCGTTTTTGATAGCTGAAGTTTGTCGAGGTGCAAAATATCGGTTTAACAGACTCATTGCAACAAATTAAAATTAAGAAGGACAAAAAAAAATCTAAAGAGTATCATTGAAGCAATAAAAGGTACGTTGAATCCATCTGATGACAGTATTGACAAATATATATTATTCAACATTTCAATTTATAATAAAAGAAGGCGATTTCATAAGCCCCGCCCAGCCTATTGAAGCTGGAGTTCCCCAAGGCAGCATATTAGGGCCTATCTTATATTTGATCTACGCATCTGACATGCCGATAAGCACCAACATTCACACTTCAACATTTGCAGATGATACAGCATTCCTTAGCATACATAGTAACCACCAGCAAGCATCAATAAACTTACAGGAACATATCGACAAACTAGAGAAATGGCTCAAGCTTTGGAAAATCAAGGTTAATGAACAAAAGTATGCCCATGTTACATTAAAAATAAATTTTTGTCCAGCACTGGCAGGACTTTAATCACAATTTTTTTTTTTAGTATTAAGAATTGAATACTTATTGTCATTACATTTCTTATGTAGATTCAATACATAAAATAATGAAGTTAAAAAAAAAAAAAAAAAAAAAAAAAAAAAAAAAAAACATTTCAATACTCCATACAAAATTCCAGGACCTCAACAAACTAGACTAAAAAATTCTCTACAATGTCTTAAAAATTATCGTTTTAAAGAGGCTTTGGTGCTGTTTCTAGCTGATTATTGAAAAAACTATCATTTGGCAACAATAATCCAGAACAAAAATATCTTGTTAACCATGGAGCATCAGTGCTACTCTTATCAAGTTCAGGAAAAGTCCGAAAAAAAAACTGAAGAAGCTAATTATGAATGTCATCATGAAGAGGCAAATCCAATGATTATTTTTCATGCTTTTAAAGCAGAACTAGGCTCAAGAATTTTAATTAAAGCCTCTGATACTGACGTTTTGATTATTTTGTTTGGAAATATGCACAAACTTATTGAATTTGGCTTGCTAGTTCAGCAAAAGAAAAATACTAATAATCAACATATGGATTGTATCAATTGCACCGATTTCGCGTTGAAGCTAGGAACCAAATTATGTCAAAGTCTTCCACCCATCCATGCGTTTACAGGTTGCGATTACATGGCAGCCTTTTCTACTAAAGGAGAGGTAAAACCTTTTCAGCTATTTTCAAAAAATTAAAAATACAATCAGTCGAATTTTAATGAAAAACTACTCTGCTAAAGAAGACAGCGAGCAGTTAAAAAAAAAATAAAAAGCTTTGACTCCAACTCCATACCACCATGCTGGATATCCTTAATTCAGAAAATTTTACGAACTATTTTCGTAAATTCCATGTGGCTTAATGCAACGGATCCATTATGTATAAAACTTCAGCCTGAGAACTACGGTTGGTTCTTAGATGAGTATTTAAAACCAGTAGGATTCATTGGGGATCATACACCTTTAAGAACAGATGATATTGTCGAAATAACTGAAACGAAGAGTGATGACGAAGAACATTCAGAAATCAGAGATAACAGTTTTATATCCGATGACTAGGAACCTGAATAATCAAAAACTAGGCGAATTCATAATAAGTGAAATTGCCAGCGCAGCTGATAACTTTTTTTATTTTAATCTGTTACAGATGTCAATGGCATAATTAAAAGAAATTTGAAAAAAAAATTTTAACAATTTTTTAAATTATGTATTCTTGTAGCTTGAGAGCCAGCTATCATTCAGAATCCTCCCCAATCTGGCTGGCTATTTTCACTTTTCCAAGCTCTATGATCCGAGACTTTAGTTTTCACGAAATAATTAAAAGTTTTACGAAATAATTAAGTTTTTCTTTTAATATAATTTTTTTAAAGAAATTGAAATTTGGAAAAATAATTTTAAAACAATTTTTTAAATTATGTATTCTTGTAGCTTGAGCGCCAGCTATCATCCAGAATCCTCCCCAATCTGGCTGGATATTTTCACTTTTCCAAGCTCTATGATCCGAAGCTTTAATTTTCACAAAATAATTAAAAGTTTCACGAAATTATTATCAGATATCCCCTTGGCCATTATATATACCGGGCATGCAGTCTCCCATAAAGGGTGTGCATCCATGGGAATGCGTGTCCATGAGAACTTCTAGAGTCTCATGTCCGCTGGTTGTACAGCTCCCACACTTTTCTTAACGAAACTTGGTATGGGCTGGGTGCTAGATAGGAATGCGAAGCCTACTAGTCTCAGAAGCTCCTTCCACACTACTGCAAAAGGACCTCCATGAACTCCGCTTCGCATTCCTTATCAGGTTCTTGAATTTATTTACTGAGGCTTTGTACTCTGACCAGTTACCCAGTCTTTTGGCCTCATTAAAGAGCCTACGAGACTCTTTTCGAGCCTTCGCTATCTCAAGATCCCACCATGGTGGCTTACTCTTACCCCGACACAGAATAGGCCTGCATGAACCTGAGATGGCCGTTTCGAAGGACCCAGTCAATATCTCCACAGCTCTCTCAATGTCCTCACACTCCTGTATAGTCGGAGGATCCGGAAGAAGATCTGAGAGAATTCTACCCTGCATCTCCCAATCCGTCTTCCTCCTGTTTCTTCTGGGTGTTAATCCTCTCTCCTGAATTCCTATTTCGAATTCAATGTACCTGTGATCAGAAAATGAGCAATCTTGCGATACTCCCCATCCTCTAATCAACTCCAAATGTATAGTGCTAATGAGCGTGATATCCAGAACCTCCCTTCTGTTTACCACAACAAAAGTGGGTTCCGAACCAACATTCATAACATCTAGATTATTACAAAGAATGAGTTCAAAAATTTTTGCATCAGCTCCTATGATTATTGGCAGGTTCTTTTCTACCGCCATTTCTACAGCCTCGCGAGCCCTGATTGGTGGAGATTCGCTGTCATGCGCCATATAGCTGGAGACAACCAGGAAAGTACCTGCATCCGTCTCCCAGGCAGCCGTCACTGTGTCTTCATCACTGAAGTCAGAGAGAATGAAAATTTTTAAATCGCTCCCCGCCATTTTACAGGATTTGACTCTACCTTGATCCGTGTATAGTAGCTTGTAACCCTTCTTCCTCAGTCCGCAAACCCTGCCCTTACAAAGCCAGGGTTCTTGGACCAGAACCAGCTCCTCTTGGCTTTCCGACAGACGGAGGAGCAATGCAGCCGAGGCTGCTTTTGCATGGTGATGGTTAACTTGGTTTAAAAAAAAAATACATAAACTGAATTATATATAAAATACGTCTCATCAAACAAACATCTCAGCGAAGGTCGTTTTATATTGGGGTCTTATACTATTATATTTAAAAAAATAAATAGATAAAGCACTCCGCCACAGAGTGGCACATTTGAAGAGATGGCGGCCAAAACTCGTCAAAAAAAATTTTTTTGTGTCACGATTTATTTTTTTTTTTATATAAAAGTAAACACATAGAAACCTCGAAATCCAGAAATGTAAGTTTTTATTTCGATTATTTCTCTTCGAATAGGGAGATCAAAAACTCGCTTTTTTAAGAGAAGCTGAAATTCAAAATATTTTATAAAATTTTTGAACTTCAAGTGGGCATAACTTTTTCGGTTTTATATATTTTTGTAAAATTTTTTTTCTTCACACAATATTATTTCTTAACTTATAAAATAGTTTAAAAAAATCGTGACTTACTTTGCTCGAGTCCCAGATTTGGGCATTGCAATAAAGGTCTAAAATATACCCAAATCTCGATGTTCAGTGGAACGCAACTTTTTTTTCTGCGAAAAACTTCGTAAAATGACTTATAACGTGTTATAATACGTACCTCGAACTGTTATTATATGCTCATTTCTTAAATTTATATTTGCGGCTCTAGGAACTATAATGATTTTACTGCTTGCATGTCGGATATTTTAGGTATGGGAGTGCGGTATATCTACATGTGTTTGTGTGTGTATGTTTTTCTTTTTTTCGAAGAAGTTTTATAATTGAAAAGGGTATAATAAAATACTGTTATTATAATGTATTAAATGCATTTTTGTAATTTAGGCCATTAAAAAATGTGTAGTTACATATAAGCGGGGGAAAGTACATGAGTTATTGTATTTGGACTGATATACTCGACCTTTTGTTATAACTTTATTGTGTACTCAGGTAGCTGCTGCTCATATAAAGGTTAAAATACGATACACATATCAGGTTTTCTTGAAGCAGGTCTCTTTAATTTTCTTTTATACCTGCCCGGTTGTTTGACACAGACAGTTTGTGTTCAAGCTTTTAATGAGTTTTGCATATGAGAATGAAATAACCAAACAGAATTTAAGTAATTTGTCGGTACTAGCATGTCTGGACTCCTCTTCTTTCTTCTTTCCTCTCTCTCGTTTAAACACATACCTGCTTCAAGAAAACTTGATGTGTATAAAAACAGACAAAATTAATAAGATGATCAGTATTGTCAAAACGATGGCTAAGTTCAGTTATAACGATCTTGCTAAAATTTATTTTGAACAAAAAAACAAAAACGATGTTATATTACACATTTTAAAGACCCTTATTTTAAGTTGGGCCACCATTTAAAAAAATTAATAATTTTTTAACGCGATTAAATAAACGGTATAATGAATGTTATAGAAATGAGGAAAAAATGTTTAACTGCAACAAAGAATGGCTTACAAGCGCACTTGTATTTGAAAGCCAACCAAAACCGGCAAAGGACCCCCCAGACCAGTTAAGGAGTGTAGTGAAAGGTCCCGAAGACGAAAGCTGCAAAGCATTAATGAAGAATTTTCTCAAGAAATAATTAAAGATACGTTTTTCCATCAACTAGAACCAACAAAAAATAAAACTAAAAAAATTTATGTAATAAAAAAAGTAATGAAAGCGAGCCCCAAGCGTGTAAAAAGGATTTTAAAGAGCATTCCAACACAAATTGATGATAAAAAATTTACATCTGAAGAAGCATTTTTAATATTTCTGGACTTAAAGCTAACAAAATATCAGTATATGGAATTGCGAAAGCGGACAGTTGGACCAATACTCAGGGGATGAGCCCTACATATGCAGCGCATTGTACTGGAACTAGGAAAATAGGTTATAATGAGGAGGAAAGAGGGAAAGACTAAAACAAACTCTATTGCAGCATTTAAAAAGTTGGAATTAAATTAGTTCAAACTGATCAGTGACCAGTGTATATAACTTCGACACGGCTCAGATTAGCAAAATTTAGTCCAACACCTTTCACACTACAAGGTAATGAAATGCATTAAAAATAAAATTAATATTGAACATATAAAGCAAACACGGACAACGGTAAAAAAAATACCAAAAAAAAAAAAAAAAACACGTGTACACAAGCTGCTACCTATTCCGGGGCACTTTGATTTCATACGAAATTAGTAATGAACATACACATATAGAAAATACGGACAGCAGTAACCAAAGACGTGTGCACTTGATGAGAGACAAAACACTACTCACCATTTATCCAGAATATAGAGATTTGGTTTTACTTAAAAAATATTGTTTACCACCACAAAATTCTATTACAGAAAGTTCAGCAGAGGTTGTATTGCAAGACATATTAAATCATACTGCGGAAAGATTGTTGAATACATTGGACGCAGATAATATTAAAAAGCTTGGTGACTGTAGCCTAACATTAATTTCTAAATGGGGATGCGATGGATCTTCTGGACAAAAGCGATGTAAGCAGTATAATGCAGAAAAATATCAGATTCTGATTTATTTATGATATCTTTTGTTCCGTTAAGACTAAAAAAAATAACATTAATTTTGAGCCATCTGTGCAAAGAAACCAATATTGACAATGGAAAAACGAAATACCTTCCTCAACAAAATATTGCAGACCAATTAAATTTGCTTTTAAGAAGGAAACGAAGGATGTAATATTAGAAGTATCTAGACTTAAACAACAAATAGATAAACTTCAACCGATAACATTGTTACTTAACGATCAAGAGATTCAAATAAATTATCAAATGTTACTTACAATGATTGATAGAAAAGTTGCATAGGCCATAACTGAAACAAAATTATCTCCGAGCTGTGTTATTTGCAAAAAAAAAATTGCAAGCCAATTAAGTCAACTTCCAACAGAAGACACTACTTTCCAAGAAGCCTATGAGTTTGGCTTGTCCCCACTCCATGCTAAAATTCGATTTATGGAACACATATTAAAGCTAAACTATGATTTAGATTTTAAAGGAACAGTACGAAATAGTGACGAAAATAAAGTCAAAAGAGAGGCAAAAATGAAACACGTACAAGAAAAATATTTAGATTTGGGTTTACTGATCGATAAGCCAAAGTAAGGAGAAGGAAACGCAAATGATGCCAACACAGCAAAAAAAATTTTTTTTTTCTGATCCCGAAACTGCTGCATCTATTACAGGAGTAGATTTTGAATTAATAAAACGCTACAATATCATACTGCAAGTAATATCATGCAACAAAAAGGTAAATGCAAAAAAATTTGGTCAGTATGCTAATGAAACAGCGAAACTATACAACGAAAAATATGATTAGAGGAATATGCCATCGACAGTCCATAAAATACTGTATCATGAGGAAAACATTATTCAACACAATATGCAGCCGATTGGAGATCTTTCTGAAGAAGCGCAAGAAAAAAGGAACAAAGATTATATATAGATATTTTCGCGAGCACAACACAAGAAAAATATCTAGATATAGTACCAATGAAGACCTCTTTAATATTTTACTGTGCACTTCTGATCCATATATCTCCAGCATTCGACAAAAATGGAATTCCACCCCCATGGAACTGGACAAAGACGCCAAGCAGCTCCTTGAAGATGAATGAAGATGAACAGGAGGCATACTTAGATGAAATTTTCAGTAAGACAGTTAAATGAAAAATGTATTCTATGCGAATTAACATAAAAATTAGAGCAAAAAAGAACAATAAATATTGAAAATTTATAAAAGAAATTTTATTTATTTTCTTTGAATTTGTGGTAAAACCTTTTTTCGAATATGGATCTCCGATATATCTGTCATGGATTCAAGTGTAAAATATATTTAAATTGTTCATATAATAATAACATTTAAAGCTGTCGAACTTACATTTGTTAGTGAATTATGAGCAAGGCTATTTTTCGAAATTTTACTTACAAGGGCCCAATAAGTAAATGTGGACCGATTGCCCTAAAATTTCACAGGGATATCAACGACTAAAATAAAATTAGTTTTGCTAAATATTATATCAATATTAATATATTTAAAAAAATTATGAGCTCCAAACCCGTATTCTAAGTGGTCCATTGGAGAAGAGGGCTAAAGGTCAAAATAAAGTGGATCCGGGTGGACGGGTTAACTAAGTATGTAATTTTTTAGTTCAGTTAACGTTACTATTTATAAAATGCAATGTTAAATCACTACATTCACAAATTTATTCTTTTTTAATGCCGATAATACCTATATTTTTAAAAATGGTTTTTCAATCATATATAAGTATACTTTAATAAGGCCCGATTTTAAAGTTAATACATTAAATTGAAGCTTAAGATGTCTTCTATCCAATTCTGTCAAAAAAAAAAAAAAAAAAAATTCATTTAAATTTTTCAACCCAGTCAAAAGTTATAGAATTTTGACCGCCAACTCACAAAATGTGCCACTGTGCGCCGTAAATAACAGATGTTTAATCATTTTTATTCTTTAGGAAGAGTTTTTCAAAGATATAACAAAAAATGCAAATCGGACAGTTTCCAAAAAATTAATTTTTGAAAATATCTTATTTTTAAAACTCTTTTATATGTTTTAAAAAAATTTCAATACGAAAAACAAATACATTCTGCTTGTCTTTTGAAATAGTTTATAAATTGGCTGAAAATACAAAAAGAATTGGTCGTAGGACGAGATAACTTGAAAATTCATTTTTCTATTGGAAATCGTCTATGCGATGATTTAGTTCCTTTGTCCATGTATAACCAAACACTGCTCTAGTTTTGGCTTGGGATGAATGCACGATGGCCTACAAAAGAGTCGTCGAAGCTTTAGATCAGACTTTATAAGATAACGGACGGTCGTACCTTTAGCTGACTATTTCAGACAGACTCTACCGGTTATCACTAGAGGTATTCAAGCAGCGGAAATAGATGCATGCCTGAAAGCGTCTTCGGTGTAAATGCATGCAAAAAAATACTTCTCTGATACATATTCGGGCTTGCTGTTATAGAAATCGTGGAAGATGGTAAGAAATCTGTATTATTGTCAAAGACTCAGATAGTTTAAAATGTCATATTTATCCCGACCTCAAAATTAAAATAAATAATTAAAGGATGGGTATAAGAAAGAATTATTTCAGCATTGATTGACGAAATTTTGCGGCAAATGTTATTACATATCGTTGACGGTATTGTCGAATATCTGTCTGTAGGCAATTTCATAGATACTAAAGTGGGATCACATACTGTAGAGTTTCGCAATTCTTTAGAGTTAACAGGGTTACCTTCCTATAAATTGAGACCGCAACTTTGCGTACCAGTTCTATCAGCGTGGAATCTTATCGCTCTAAAACTCTATAGCGCCACACGGCTTCAAATTATACTTTTGGGATAAAGTATTATGGGAAAAACTATAGGGGAATAGAGAAATAGTTCAATTCGATTTGCAATTCCAGTCAAAAAAGCCCATATTCTACAAATCGTTTACTTTTTTGAAAATAATTGCAATATAAAACAAAAAACATTGCATATCCAGATTTATTAAGTTTAAATATTTAGTACTACTCCAAACGTGAAAAATAATATAAAGCTTTATAACACAAAAAGCGTACATACGAAGTCATCAGAAATACTCTTATTTAATTTTGGGGTCGCAGCCTGTTTTCCGCAGACAAAGTCGCAGGTGAATGCTAGTTTTTGTATAAAACACGATTTTTATTTTCAACATTTAAAGCCGTACCATTTTCTTAAAACCTTCGACGATTATAAATGTTGTGAAACTGTTTATAAAATTTCATGAAAATTTTAAGCTAATGTACTAGAAAAACACGCAATTGTAAAATTGGCAAATATTGAGTAAGTAAAAAAGAGAAGATAAAACACGTAAGATTGTGGTATATTCGGCTGCGCCGAATCTAAAATACCCTTGACGATAGTCACGGATATGTATCGTATATTTAACAAGTAAGAGTGTGGTATATTCGGCTGGGTCGAATCTAAAATACATTTTACGATAGTCATTTATATGTATAGTATATATTCAAATTTGAACTGAGTATGCTCGGATATATATGGAGCGATAGGAGAGAAAAATATTTTTGCCTTGTAATCACCATTCCATAAGAAATCTTTCATGGACATTTTCAAGGAAAAGTTTGTTTAAGCTGTATTTCGGTTATATATAAACCGATATCGGAATTTTCTATTTTCTGTATTTTAGTAACGTTCTTTTATAACGAGAATTGCTTTTCAGCAAAAAAAAAAATTTTTTAATGGAAAAATCGGTTCAGGCTATATCTCGGGTATATATGGACCGATATCGAAAAGTTTAATTTTCCATATTTATATAACCTTATTTCATTACCAGAACTGCTTTTGAGCACAGCAAATTGTTTAAGTTCGCTTACGCGACATTTTCATGAAAAACCCGGTTTAGGCTATATCTCGGGAATATATGGACCGATATCGGAAATTTTTATCTTCCATATTTATATAACTTTATTTCATTACCAAAACTGCTTTTGAGCACAAAAAAGTTGTTTAAATTCGCTTACGCGACATTTTCATGAAAACCCCGATTTGGGCTATATCTCGGGCATATATGGACCGATATCGGAAATTTTCATTTTCCATATTTATGTAACCTAATTTCATTACCAGAACTGCTTTTAAGCCAAAAAAGTTGTTTAAGTTCGCTTACGCGACATTTTTATGAAAAACCCGGTTTGGGCTATATCTCGGGTATATATGGACCGATATCGGAAATTTTCATTTTCCATACTTATATAACCTTATTTTATTATAAGAACTGCTTTTAAGCAAAAAAAGTTGTTTAAGTTCGCTTACGCGGCATTTTCATGAAAAACCCGGTTTAGGGTATATCTGGGGTATATATGGACCGATATCGGAAATTTTCATTTTCCATATTTATATAACCTTACTTGATTATCGGAACTGCTTTTGAGGGAAAAAAAGTTTTTTAAGTTTTCATGAAAACACCGTTCTAGGCTATATCTCGGGTATATATGAACCGATATCGGAAATTTCCGTTTTCCATATTTATATAACCTTATCTTATTACCAGAACTGTTTTTAATCAAAAAAAGTTGTTAAAGTTCGCTTACGCAACATTTTCATGAAAAACCCGGTTTGGGCTATATCTCGGGTATATATAGACCGATATCGAAAATTTTCATTTTCCATTTTTATATATTCTTATTCTATTACCAGAACTGCTTTTAAGCAAAAAAAGTTGTTTAATTTCACTTACGCAGCATTTTCATGAAAACCCCGTTCCAGGCTATATCTGCGGTATATATGGACCGATATCGGAAATTTTCATTTTTCATATTTATATAATCTTATTTTATTACCAGAACCGCTTTTAAGCAAAAAAAAGTTGTTTAATTTCGCTGACACGGCATTTTCATGAAAACCCCGTTCTAGGCTATATCTCGGGTATATATGAACCGATATAGGAAATTTTCATTTTCCATATTTATATAACTTTATTTCATTACCAGAACTGCTTTTAAGCACAAAAATGTTGTTTAAGTTTGCTTACGCGACACTTTTATGTAAAACCCGGTCTAGGCTATATCTCGGGTATATATGGACCGACATCGAAAATTTTCATTTTTCATATTTATATAACCCTATTTCATTACCAGAATTGTTTTTAAGCAAAAAAAATGTTTAAGTTCACTTACGCGACATTTTCATTAAAACCGCGGTTTAGGCTACATCTCGGGTATATATGGACCGATATCGGAAATTTTCATTTTTCATATTTATGTAACCTTATTTCATTATCAGAACTGATTTTGAGCACAAAAAAGTTGTTTAAGTTCGCTTACGCGACATTTTCATGAAAAACCCGATTTGGGCTATATCTCGGGCATATATGGACCGATATCGGAAATTTTCATTTTCCATATTTATGTAACCTAATTTCATTACCAGAACTGCTTTTGAGCGCAAAAAAGTTGTTTAAGTTCGCTTACGCGGCATTTTCATGAAAACCCCGGTCTAAGCTATATCTCGGGTATATATGGACCGATATCGGAAATTTTCATTTTCAATATTTATGTAACCTAATTTTATTACCAGAACTGCTTTTGAGCACAAAACAGTTGTTTAAGTTCGCTTACGCGGCATTTTCATGAAAACCCCGGTCTAGGCTATATCTCGGGTATATATGGACCGATATCGGAAATTTTTATTTTCAATATTTATGTAACCTTATTTCATTACCAGAACTGCTTTTGAGCACAAAAAAGTTGTTTAAGTTCGCTTACGCCGCGAGTTCATGAAAACCCCGGTTTAAGCTATATCTCGGGTATATATGGACCGATATCGGAAATTTTCATTTTCCATATTTATATAACCTTATTTCATTACCAAAACTGTTTTGAGCAAAAAAAGTTGTTTCAGTTCGCTTACGCGACATTTTTATGATAAACCCGATTTGGGCTATATCTCGGGTATATATGGACCGATATCTGAAAAAAAATTCTTTGCTTTTTATTCACCTTGCTTAATGAGTGTGTGAAGTTTGAAGCAAAACAAACAACTTTTTTTGTCAAAAATTTCCATACAAAATTTCAAAAATTCATGGCTTTTTTCGGAATTTTGAATATATCTCAGCTATACGTGGACCGATATTACTGAAATTCAATAGCAAACACATGGCAATATGGAGTAATAGAATGGTGAATGGTGATTCAGAATTAATGGAAGTCGATGAAGCGATGTCCGTCTGTCCGCTGTTGAAATACCGTTTCTGAGAAAACCATTAGACTTAGAAACCTTTTTCTTTCACCATTCTTTTACCCCATCGATTCATGGGTTTGCTATTGAAATTCAGTAATATCGGTTCACGTATAGCTGAGATATATTCAAAATTCCGAAAAAAGCCATATTTTTTTTTTTGCAGTTTTGTATGAAAATTTGTGAAAACAAAAGTTGTTCGTTTTGCTTCAAACTTCACACACTTATTAAGCATGGTGACTTAAAGGCAAAAAATTTTTTTTCAGATATCGGTCCATATATACCCGAGATATAGCCCAAATCGGATTTTTAATGAAAATGTCGCATAGGCGAAGTTAAACAACTCATGATTGGGTATCACAAACAGCAAGTTTAGGCTTAGGAGGATTACCTGGTAATGGATCAGAAGAACATATTTATGCAGCTATAGACCAAAATACAAAATCTTCGAAAAAGAGTTTAGACAGTGGAATAGGTGGTCAAAACTCAAAAGATGATTTAGGTGCGTCTTCAAATATTTTACCATCGTATAAAAGCAAAGATGACTCTGAAGAGTCTTTGTCACTAAATTCTGATATAGGTAGCACAACAAATAAAAAAACAAACAGATTCTTGCCAAGAGCAAAGTATGCCATGCAGCAGAAGGGTTTTTTGGTGCAATTGCTATTATACTCGGCGCATCTGCAGCTTTATTATATTTACAATATAAAGCAAAATTTATTGCATTTTTTACAAACAGCCTAAAATATATCACTATACCAGTTATCGTACTTGCTGCATTGCTTGCAATAGGTTAAATATTTTTTTCAACAAGGCAATTTATAGACACTGAGGAACATTCCATTCAAAAAAAAGATGCGGATAATATTTTACTTAAACAACTTTTTTCACCTTAAAGCAGTTCTGGTAATTAAATAAGGTTATATAAATACGGAAAATGAAAATTTCCGATATCGGTCCATATATACCCGAGATATAGCCAAAATCGGATTTTTAATGAAAATGTCGCATAGGCGAAGCTAAATAACTTTTTTTTGCTCAAAAGCAGTTCTGGTAATAAAATTAGGTTACATAAATATGGAAAATGAAAATTTCCGATATCGGTCCATATATACCCGAGATATAGCCCAAACCGGGTTTTTCATGAAAATGTCGCGTAAGCGAATTTAAACCACTTTTTTGTGCTCAAAAGCAGTTCTGGTAATAAAATAGGGTCATATAAATATGAAAAATGAAAATTTTCGATATCGGTCCATATATACCCGAGATATTGCCTAGACCGGGGTTTTCATGAAAATGCCGCGTAAGCGAACTTACACAATTTTTTTGTGCTCAAAAGCAGTTCTGGTAATGAAATTAGGTTACATAAATATGGAAAATGAAAATTTCCGATATCGGTCCATATATACCCGAGATATAGCCTAGACCGGGGTTTTCATGAAAATGCCGCGTAAGCGAACTTAAACAACTTTTTTATGCTCAAAAGCAGTTCTGGTAATGAAATTAGGTTACATAAATATGGAAAATGAAAATTTCCGATATCGGTCCATATATGCCCGAGATATAGCCCAACTCGGGTTTTTCATGAAAATGTCGCGTAAGCGAACTTAAACAACTTTTTTGTGTTCAAAAGCAGTTCTCGTAATGAAATAGGGTCATATAAATATAAAAAATGAAAATTTTCGATGTCGGTCCATATATACCCGAGATATAGCCCAAATCGGGGTTTTCATGAAAATGTCGCGTAAGCGAACTTAAACAACTTTTTTGTTCTCAAAAGCAGTTCTGGTAATGAAATGGGGTCATATAAATATGAAAAATAAAAATTTTCGATATCGGGCCATATATACCCGAGATATAGCCTAGACCGGGGTTTTCATGAAAATGCCGCGTAAGCGAACTCAAGCAACTTTTTTGTGCTCAAAAGCAGTTCTGGTAGTGAAATTAGGTTACATAAATATGGAAAATGAAAATTTCTGATATCGGTGCATATATACCCGAGATATAGCCTAGACCGGGGTTTTCATGAAAATGCCGCGTAAGCGAACTTAAACAACTTTTTTGTGCTCAAAAGCAGTTCTGGTAATGAAATTAGGTTACATAAATATGGAAAATGAAAATTTCCGATATCGGTCCATATATACCCGAGATATAGCCTAGACCGGGGTTTTCATGAAAATGCCGCGTAAGCGAACTTAAACAACTTTTTTTTGCTCAAAAGCAGTTCTGGTAATGAAATAAGATTACATAAATATGGAAAATGAAAATTTCCGATATCGGTCCATATATACCCGAGATATAGCCTAAACCGCGGTTTTAATGAAAATGTCGCGTAAGTGAACTTAAACATCTTTTTTTGCTTAAAAATAGTTCTGGTAATAAGATGAGGTTATATAACTATGGAAAATGAAAATTTCCGATATCGGTCCATATATACCCGAGATATAGCCCAAACCGGGTTTTTCATGAAAATGTCGCGTAAGCGAACTTAAACAACTTTTTTCACCTTAAAGCAGTTCTGGTAATAAAATAAGGTTATATAAATATGGAAAATTAAAATTTCCGATATCGGTTCATATATACCCGATATATAGCCTGTTATGTTATGTATAGTTAACATGCACAATCCCTACGTTAACATTATTATACTATATACTCTTATATTAGCTCTCTCTCTCTATGTAAGACAATTAGATTTAAGTTTTAATGCATTATAATATATGCATACTTGTTAATAAAGCAGAGTGTTATTACAAAGTTCATGCCAGGCGTTTCAATAAAGCACATAGCCTAACAGTTTTTTTGATGAAAATGCCGAGTAAACAACTTTTTTGTGCTCAAAAGCGATATCGGTTCATATATAACCGAGCATATTTAGGTCACATTTTTAATATACTATACATATTCGTGACTATCGTGAAGGGTATTTTAGATTCCGCCGAGCCGAATATACTACACTCTTACTTGTTTAAAATAATTTTTTATAACACTTTAATTTCCTTGATGATGATAACAAATTGTTATCGAAATATTGAAAATGAAATACCGTTAAACCTTTTTTATAAAAAACAAAAATCAATCAAGATCTTTAGCTGGAAAATTTAGAAGAAACCAATACAAACAAGATCAAAAATACGAATATTTAATATTTTCCTACAGAGTGAAAGTGTCTGTCATTACTATGTACCCAAACCATGAAAGGATCCTACAAAAGATGATTCATATAGGCCAATAAGTCTATTGCCCACAATTACAAACTGTTCGAGAAACTGATAATGGCAAAGTTGACCCCAATATTTAGTGAAGTAGGATGTATTCCTAACCATCAGTTCGGTTTTAAGGCTAAGCATACCACCATAGAACAAACACACAGGCTGGTGAATGTTATCAGAAACGCGTTCGAAGATAAAAAATATTCATTGATGTTTCCAAAACTTTTGACAAAGTGTGGCACGAACTCATACAATAAAATTAAACTTGCCTGCAAACACTAACAAGCTGTTAGAGAGTTACTTATATGACCGGAAATTCGTCGTTAAGGAAGTTGATTTCAAAAGCTCGGCTCAGCCAATCGAAGCTGCAGTTCCCCAGGGTAGTATATTGGGTCCAACTTTATATTTGATTCTTCAGACATGCCAAAGAGATGCAAAATTCACACTTCAACTTTTGCAGATGATACAGCATTCATCAGTGTCCACGAAGACTATAAATCGGCATCACGAAATTTGCAATAACATATTCTTATATTGGAGAAATGGGTGAAACTTTGGAAAATCAAAGTAAATGAACAAAAATGTACCCATGTTACATTCACACTACGTAGAAAACCCTGTTCGGCTATTAAAATCAACAACTATATTGTTCCGCAACATAGTGAAGTCAAATACCTTGGTATTCATCTCGACCGTAGGCTCACGTGGAAGTCTCACATTGACATTCAGTCATTCAGATGAAATTAAAAGCGGTGCAACTTACAAGGGCAGTTCGGAAACTTCTTAGCCTATCAATGAAAGAGAATAGTTAGTTTTTAAAAATTTTTTTATTTTTCAATATAATCTCCTGGAACTTCAATACGCTTAGTCTAACGCTTTTCTATGAACTCTATCACTTGATTAAAATAGTTTTCCTCAAGCTCTTCAAAATTGTGGTTTACAACTGTAATTGCATCTTCATTTGAGGTAAAACGCTTGCCAGCAAAGAATTTTTTTAAATTTGGAACAGGAAAAAGTTACTGGGAGCTAAATCAGGAGAATAAGGTGGGTGGTCAAGCAACTCGTACTTTAATTCGTTGATTTAAGCCATTGTTAAATCACTCTTGTTCGCTGCTGTGTTGTCTCGATGAAAAATTATTTTGTGTTGTAAGCCAGGACGTTTTTCTCGAATTTGAACATTTAATTGATCCAAAAGGATTTATTGTTTTACCCTTTTGCAGATAGTCAATCAATAAAATACCTTTGAAGTCCGAAAAATCCGTTGCCAGCCGATTGAATTGTTTTTGCCTTCTTTGGGACACTTTCTTCAGCTTCAGTCCATTGTTGCCATCTATGTCTCATCAACAGTTATGAAACGATGCTTAAAATCCATTTTATTTCGTTTAAAACGAGCCAAACAATCTTGAGAAAGCTTTTCATCTGTAGTTCTTCATGCAAAATTATATGGACTCGATCATTCATATTAGCTATTTCACGTACTTTTATGTTCATGTTCTCGCAACTCTTCAACCATACGGTCGTGTTAATTGAAAGCGGACAAAAATAATTTTTTATACATGTTGGTAAACTTACATACAAAAACAATAATACATAGTGTTAAATTACGAGCATAAAAAAACAAAATACGTTGTAATAAATTGTGCAAACAACAACAAACTATTTAAAAAAAAACAACGGGAAAATAAATTCCTTAAACTTTTAATAATAAAGCAATAATATCAATTACAAAACAAGTGCAGAGACAGTGCATAAATTTTATTGTTGTTATTGTGCGGAAGATTACAAAGGTAGTCTGAGAAAAAAACTATAAATTAAATTTTTGTTTTCTATAATAAAAAACTTTTTTCTTTAATAAAACACTGCATGAGCTTACCTAGCAGATGTAGTTCTGAGAAAGAGCTTAGCTCTACTAGCAAAAATTTATGGATTTCCGAAGAGGAATCTATTAAAAAATCATTGAATAATCTACTTTCAATAAGCGATAAGAAACGCCAGCCTTCGAGCTCGCCAACTATTGTTCTTAAAACAGAAGACAAACAATCATCTACTATAATTGTTGCAGATAAGCCGAAAACACAAGTAGGCATGGACAGGTACGTAACTGTAGCTAAACGTCAGCGAAGACCCAAATCCGCTCAAGTGTCGTCTCAATCGAAACTACCTAAAAATTATAGCACCAAAACAACAACTGAAAATAATAGATTTGCTATCCTTCAGACTGTGGAGGCAGCAACATCTAAGAAAACCTTTAAACCACCGCCAATATATTTGAGAGAGCCTACTACTAGTGAACTGGTAAAACAACTTATCACGGCGGTCGGCAAAGACACTTTTAACGTTATATCAGTTAAGCATGGCAGTATCAGTGAAACAAAAATCCAGGTAAATAATGAAAGTGAATACCGAAAACTGTCTGACGTTCTGGAGAAGGAGAAAAGATCTATTTACACTTATCAGCTTAAAAGTGCTAAAGGTCTTTAGGTCGTTATAAAAGGAATTGACCCTTGTGCAGACACGGATGATATTAAGACTGGATTGCAAGAGGAAGGCTTTAAAATAAAAAATGTAACCAACATAAGGAACCGAGAAAAGATTCCTCAACCCATGTTTAGGGTTGAAATGAACCAGGGGATGTCGTTCTGAAGAAAAATGAGGTTCATCCAATTTACAACCTTAAATTTCTTTTGCATCGTAGGGTCACCATAGAGGAGCCGCATAAACGTTTAGGTCCCGTTCAATGCCTAAACTGCCAAGAATTTGGCCACACTACGGCATATTGTAAATTGCCCGCAGTTTGTGTTGTGTGTGGAGAGCTTCACGGCACATCACAGTGCAAAAAATCAAAAACTGATTCGAGCGTTAAAAAATGCAGTAATTGTGGAGGTAACCACACTGCAAATTACAGAGGGTGTCCAGTGTATGCTCACTTTAAACAGTCAATGACAAATAAGACTTCTATACCTCCTAAGCAGCCACCACTGTCAAATATCATTGTTGCAAATAGTATTCCCCAGGCAGGCCAGGCAACTAGCCATATTAACTTGCAAAACGCCCAATAAATTTCATATGCTAATGTGGTTAAAGCTGATACTCCAAATTTAAATCAGCAACCCAAGTCCCAAAACTGCGATCCAAGTGGTAGCAATCTTGAGGCAACGCTGCAGACCCTTGTTCAATCAATAAACACTTTTACGGCTTCTATGACGAGCATGATGCAAGAAATGCTGAAAATGCAAACCATAATTTTGCAGGCTATTTTAAACAAATAACAAAATGATTTGTTTGAAAATTTGTTTCTGCAACCCAAAGGGCATCCGCCAGCATAAAAATGAACTTGAGCACTTTCTTATGGAAAAGCAAATCGATATAATGTTAATCGCTGAAACTCACCTGACGTCAACAAGTTATTTCAGGATTAATGGCTACATACTATATGACACCAAAGATCCCCGTGGAAGATCTTGTAGGGGATCGGCAATTTTGATAAAAGCCAGAATTAAGCACTATTGGTTCAACGAAACGCGTGAGGAATATCTGCAAGCAACTAATGTATGCATCGAATTTTGCAATGAGAAAATTGTTATTTCCTCGATTCACTCACCGCCTCGGTTTTCAGTAACAGAAAACCAATATTCGGATTTTTTCAAATCACTTGGGCCTCGATTTATAGTGGCTGGTGACTATAACGCTAAACACACTTTTTGGGGTTCACGTTTAATTTCTCCGAAAGGCCGTGTACTTTTTGATACCATTTCTAAAATGGGCTTAGATGTGATTTCAAGTGGTCACCCCACGTATTGGCCGTCAGACAGACGAAAGATTCCAGATGTTATAGATTTTGGAGTTTCGAAAAGTTTTCCTTTAGAGTGGTTTCAAGTGGAGCCTTCGTTAGTTTTGTCATCAGATCACTCACCCACAATAATATCTGTTTTTTCCCCCAAGAGTTTTTTTTACTCCCCGTCTACTGACTTAGAGTTGACGACCACTAGAGTTAATTGGCTAAAATATAAAAAATATTTGAGTATTCATTGTACGGAGAATATTGCTTTGAGAACGCCTAAAGATATTGACGTGTCCACGTCACGTGTAGTTTTTCCAAAAGCCTTAAACTGGCCGTACAACATGCTAGCACTAACTATATAAGATACAGAAACGAGAACAATAGATCTTATTCGTCGGAAATTGAGCAACTTTTGTCAGAAAAAAGAAGAGTTAGAAGGGAGTGGCAACTCCGCAGGTCTCCACAGCTTAAAATTAGGCTACGAGAATGTGTAACCAAATTGAGAAATCTGCTTGAAATAGAAAGAATGGCTTCCCATAAATCATATTTGGAAAGCCTTGATGGCACTCTTCAATCAGACTATTCTTTGTGGAAAGCGGCAAAAAGTTTAAAAAGACCCGTTAGAGGTAAGCCACCTTTGCGGCCTCCAACTGGCGACTGGGCAAGAACCGATTCCGAAAAGGTGATGTTGTATGTAAATCACTTAAGAAATGTTTTTACAGATGATGCAGCAAATAGCAGTATTTCCGCCATTTGCCGTAAGACCGCCTGTGTGCTTGAGATTTAGTTTTCCAGATGTGGAAAACGTTATCAATAAAATAAATTCTAAGAAAGCTCCAGGTATGGATAAAATTACTGGTACAATGCTTGTACAACTACCTCGCGTGGCTAGAAGAATTCTTCTTTTTATTTTCAACGCTATCTTACGCCTTGAGTATTATCCGGTGGAGTGGAAAGTCTCTATGATAACGATGATACCTAAGCCGGGGAAGGATCATACTAAAGTAGAATCGTACAGACCAATAAGTCTACAGCCAACAATTTCAAAACTATGTGAGAAATTGCTAATGATGAAGTTGAGTCCAGTACTGGAAAAAAATAGAATGTATTCCTGATCATTTATTCGGTTTTAGGGCCAAACATAGTACCATCGAACAGACACACAGACTAGTTAATGTCATAAGAAAATCATTTGAAGACAAGAAGTATTGCTCTGCACTTTTCATTGACGGTTTCCAAGCTTTTGACAAAGTGTGGCTTTTTTTTTTTTTGTCATTTATTTATTTATTGAATCTTCAAAATATGAACTAACAATAAGTACTCAAATCTTAATACTAAATATAAAAGTTATTTAAGTCCAGCCACTGCTAGACAAAAGAGTTTCATTTCACGCGAATAATATCGGTAGAATCACCTATTTAACGTTCTGCTGGTGGCCAGGGTATCTCTTCTTCTCAACCGAGAGTGGCCGCCAAAATTAAGTATGTTGCGTGCAAGAGTATTTGGGTGAAGTTCCAGTTTACTGATATACATTTTGGCATACTTAGAGAACTCGTCAATTAGCAGCGGAACACACAGATCCATGTGAATTCGTGAGTTTCTTACGTACCACGGAGCTGCAGTAATCGTACGAAGAATTTGGTTTTGTCGCCTTTGAATTTTTTCAATGTTAGATGTTGAGGCGGTTCCCCATAATTGAACTCCGTAGCACCATATAGGCTTTAAAATTGCGTTATATAACAAAAGTTTGCAGTCCAACTTCAATGTCGAATTTCTGCCCATAAGGCAATTTAGTTGCGCTGATTTTAATTTCAACTGAGTGACTTTCGCATCAATGTGAGGCTTCCACGTTAGCCTACAGTCGAGGTAAATACGAAGGTATTTAACTTCATTATGCTGCGGAATAGGTGTATTGTTAATTTGGAGAGCCGAAGATGTTTGCTTACGCAGTTTGAATGTAACGTGAGTACATTTTTGTTCATTAACTTTTATTTTCCAAAGTTTCAACCATTTCTCTAATATTGAAATATACTGCTGCAAATTTCGTGAAGCTTCTTGATGGTTTACATGAACGCTAAAAAAAGCTGTGTCATCTGCAAAAGTTGAAGTATGGATTCCGCATCTTGTTGGCATGTCAGATGCGTAAATGAAATATAGAGTGGGTTCTAGAATGCTACCTTGGGGAACTCCTGCTCCGATTGACTGTGAGAGACTTGTAAAGTCACCTTCTTTGATAACAAATTTCCGGTCGTATAAGTAGCTTTCCAGAAGCTTGTGAGTATTTGCAGGCAAGTTCACCTTTATTTTGTGCATCAGTCCGTCATGCCACACTTTATCAAAAGCTTGGAAATGTCGATGAATAGAGCTGAACAGTACTTTTTGTCTTCAAAAGTCTGTCTTATGACACTGATTAGCCTATGTGTTTGTTCTATGGTGCTATGTTTAGCCCGAAAGCCAAATTGATGATCAGGGATACATCCCACATCATTAAGTATTGGAGACAACTTCGCCACTAACAATTTTTCGAACAGTTTTGAAATTGTTCGTAGTAGACTTATTGGTCTATATGACTCTACTTTAGTCGGATCCTTCCCTGGCTTGGGTATCATGGTAATCATAGAGACCTTCCACTCTGCAGGATAATGCTCAAGGCGTAAAATAGCGTTAAAAATAAAAAGTAGAACTCTTCTAGCTACACGAGGTAACTGTTCAAGCATTTTACCAGTAATTTGATCTATACCTGGAGCTTTCCTGGGGTTTATGTTATTGATAACGTTTTCGACATCTTGAAAGCTAAGTCTCAAAGACAAAGGCTGTCTAACAGCATATGGCGGAAATTCTGCTATAGCATCCACTGAATCATTTGTCGTAAAAACATTTCTCAAATGATTAACATACACCATCCCCTTTTCAGAATCGCTTCTTGCCCAGTCCCCAGTTGAAGTTCGCAAAGGTGGCTTACCTATTACGGATCTTTTCAGACCTTTTGTCGCTTTCCACAGAGAATAGTCAGATTGCGGAGTACCATCCAGGCTTTCCAAATATGTTTTAAGGGAGGATATTCTCTGGATTTCAAGCAGATTTCTTAGTGGAGTTACGCATTCCCGTAGTTCTTTTTTTTGACAGAAGTTGCTCAATTTCAGCCGAATAAGTTCTATTGTTCTCATTTCTGGATCTTATATGACTAGTGATAGCATGCTGTACGGCCAGTTTGAGGTTTTCAGAAAAATATCAAGGCGATATTTTCAGTACAATGTGTACTCAAAATTTTTTTGTATTTTTGCCAATTAACTCTATTGACGGTCAACGGGGAGCCAATCACTTGGGGAAACGAAACAGAGATTAAAGTGGGTGAGTGATCTGATGACAAATGTAATGAAGACTCTACTTGCATCCATTCTAAAAGAAAATTTTTCGCAACTCCAAAATCTATAACATCTGGGATCTTTCGTCGGTCTGACGGCCAGTAAGTGGGATGTCCGCTTGAAACCACATCTAAGCCCATTTTGGAAACGGTGTCAAAGAGCACACGACCTTTCGAGGTAATTAAACGTGATCCCCAAAAAGTGTGTTTAGCGTTATAGTCGCCAGCCGCTAAAAATCGAGGACCAAGGGCTTTGAAAAAATTTGAATATTGGCTTTCTTTTATTGAAAATCGTGGTGGTGAGTAAATCGAGGATATAACAATTTTTCCATGAAAATAATCAAGGCATATATTTGTAGCTTGCAGATATTCCTGACGTGTCCCGTTCGTTAGATAATGCTTAATTCTAGTTTTTATCAAAATTGCCGAGCCTCCGCAAGATCTGCCACGGGGATTTTTGGTATCATACAGCGTGTAGCCATTAATTTTGAAAAAACTGTTAGTTGTCAAATGGGTTTTAGCAATCAGCATTATGTCGATTTGCTTTTCCATAAGGAAGTGCTCAAGTTCATTTTTATGTTGGCGAATGCCGTTTGCGTTCCAGAAACATATTTTAAACCAATTCATTTTGTTAAAATTGCCTGCAAAATTGTGGATTGCATTTTCAGCATTTCCTGCATCATGTTTGTCATGGAAACCGTAAATGTATTTATAGATTGAACAAGAGTCTGCAGAGTTGCCTCAAGATTGCTAAAATGTTGGGCGGAGTTTTGAGGCTTGGGCTCCCGATTCAAATTTGGTTTATCGGATTTTACCACATTCGCATAAGAAATTTGTTGGGGGTTTTGCAAGTACATATGGCTGGCGTACCTGGGGAAAATTGGTTGTAGAAATGGTGTTTGACTGCTGGGGTGGCATATTTAAAATCAATGGCTTATTTGTCATTGACCGCTTAAAATGAGTATAGACAGCAACCTCTATAATTTGCAGTGTGGTTACCTCCACAGTTACTGCATTTTTTAACACTTGCGTCGGTCTTTGGCTTATTGCACTGAGTTGTGCCGTGAAGTTCGCCACATACAACACAAACAGCGGGCAACTTATAGTAAGCCTTTGTGTGGCCAAATTTTGGCAGTTTAGGCACTGAACGGGTCCTGAACGCTTATGTGGCTCCTCAACGGTAACCTTACGATGCAAAACAAAAAAAAGAATTTCACCTTTTTTCAGGACAACATCCCTGGGTTCTAGTTCAACTCTAAACATGGGTTGAGGGATGTTTTCACGGTTCCTGATGTTTACTACGGTTTTTATTTTAAAACCTTTATCTTCCAATCCGGTTTTGACGTCATCAATATCTACGCAAGGGTCAATACCTTTAATAACGACCTGAAGACCTTTAGCACTTTTGAGCTGGTAAGTGTAAAATGATCTTTTCTGTTTTTCTAACACATCAGACAATTTTCGGTAATTGTTTTCATGGTTTACCTGAATTTTAGTTTCACTGATGCTGCCGTGCTTCACTGATGTGACGTTGAAAGTATCTTTACCGATTGCCGTAATAAGTTGTTTCACCAGTTCACTAGAAGTCGGCTCTCTCAAATATATTGGTGGAGGCTTATATGTTTTTTTGGATGTTGTTGGCTCATCTGTCTGAAGGATAGCAAACCTATTACTAGTGGGTTTATTGTCTTTAGACATTTTTGATTTTGAAGATATTTGTGCGGATTTGGGGCTTCGCTGACGTTTAACCACGGTTATATACCTGTCCATTCCTACTTGCGATTTTGGTTTATCAGCAATAGCTAAACTGGAAGATGGTATGTCTTCTGTTGTAACAACAATGTTTGGCGAACACGAACGCGTGCGTTTTTTATCTCTTAGAGACAGAAGATTATCCAATGATTTTTTCAGTGATTCTTCCTCAGAGATCCAGAGGTTTTTTCTAGTGGAGCTAAGCACCCTCACAGAATTGCATCTAGTAGGTACACTCATGCAATTTTTGTTTTTTTTTTTTATTTATATTTTATTACTTTAAAATTATATGAAAATAATTGTCACAAAGTTTTTCTTTTGTGTAAATTCACTCTCCACTTATTGCGGTTTTCTACTTATACCGTTTCTTTTTTTTATTTTAATTTTTATTTATTTTTTTTATAGCACTCCGATTAAAAACAAATACGTCCGTTCACTATCAAAGCTAGACTCTGACTGAAAGTGTGGCATGACGGTTTAATGCACAAAATAAAACTAAACTTTCCTGCGAACACCAACAAACTTTTTGAAAGTTATTTGTATGGACGTAAATTTATCGTTAAGGAAGGTGACTTTTATAGCCCCATTCAACCAATCGACGCAGGCGTCCCACAAGGCAGCATACCTTATACTTGATTTATGCTTCTGACATGCCAACAAGCGATAAAATTCATACATCCACGTTTGCAGACGATACGGCTTTACGGAAAACCACCAAACAGCATCACAAAATTTGCAGGAACATATTTACAATTTAGAGAAATGGTTAAAACTCTGGAAAATCAAAGTCAATGAACAAAAATGTGTCCATATCACGTTCACACTGTGTAAAAATACATGCCCGTCAATAAAAATTAATAATCAAATAATTTCACAACACAGTGACGTCAAATATCTCGGTATTCACCTCGACCGTCGATTAACTTGGAAGAAACACATTGACGCAAAAACAACCCAGATGAAATTAAAAGCCGCGCAATTGAATTGGCTCATCGGCAGAAATTCCACCCTGAGCTTAGACTGCAAACTTTTGCTGTATAACGCGATCCTAAAGCCAATATGGTGCTATGGAATTCAACTATGGGGCACCGCCTCCGCATCGAATAGTGGAAAATTCAAAGGCGTCAAAAACAGCGTTCTACGTACGATTACAGCAGCCCCATGGTATGTAAAAAATTCTCGAATTCACAAGGACCTAAACGTACCTTTAGTAAAAGATGAATTTGCCAAATATGCTGGAAAGTATATAACCAAACTTGAAATCCACCCAAATCCACTTGCTCGAGACATCCTTACCTTTGGTGGTCACACACGATTAAAAAGAAGGGACACCCTGGCTTCCATTCGGGAGCATAACAGATGATGTCCTGTGGCACGGTATTCTGATACATTCGCTGAATCATAATTTTTTGTCTAGCATTGGCTGGACTTAAAGAAAATTTTTTAGTTATTAAGATTTGAATAATTGTTGTTAGTTCTTCTTGAAGATCCAACAAATAAATAAAAATTGATAATAAAAAAAAACGTACTTTTATTCGTCGATCATTTAATACCATGTCATGCACTTTGGCTACAATTTCTGTTGTTGTTGCTGTTTTTGCACGTCGTGGTTCGTCTTCAATGCTTGTACTACCACGTTTAAATTCAGCAACCCAATTTTTTACTGTTGCATATGAAGGAGGACTTTCACCTAACACATGCACCATATCATTATGAGTTTCTTGTCCCGATAAACATTTTTTATGTAAATATTTAATGACACCACGCATTTCTAATCTTTCCGTTGTAAAAAAATCGCGGATGCATCTTTCGTGAACACCTGTTTCTATATGAAGGAGTTACCAGATTGAAACAAAATTTAACATGTGTTCATAGCAGTCCCAAGCTAATGGACTGTCGTCAAAAACCGGTCAAACACTCAATGGGAACCGGAAACAGCAGTAGTCAGATGTACGAAGCTGAAAGGCCTAATACATCGACTGCTGCAATACCAAAAATAAAAGCTGAAAACACAGCAATACAGCGCGGGGTGTGCCTAAAAAGCCAAAAACACTCTGCAAATTACTCGGGCGTGCCAGAGAGCTCAAAACTGGTAAAGCCAACAACATTCGGAAAAACCCCGGATGTGCTGACCAGCAGAGAGCGAACTGGACAATCCACGTCCAATACAACACAAATGGTGGAGCGGGAGCAAACCACCAGCTCCCGCAAAACCTTGTTAAAAATCAGAGTGGCTCGACGATATGTCGAAAAGCTCGGAAATGCAGCCGAAGAGTCTACGTCAAGCAATGACAAGGCCAAGGCATATATAGCCGAAAACCCGGATCCGGATGTCGCTACTGTCGTCGAGGCAGCTTGCAAAAGGCAACGGTCCGAGGTGGATTCCAATTCAACACAGAGCTCACAATCAAACTCTTGTTTGGTTGGAGGGTTCTTTGGAGAATTGGAAAACGCCACAGTTGATGATGAGGACAGTCTTCTGGATTCCGATCCGGCGAATGCCACCATCATCAACTTCGACCTCGACACCATCTAAGCGATGAAGGTTACACAAATTAACCTTCATCACAGTAAAGCAGCGTCAGCTAGCCTTGTGTATCGTCTCGCCAAGCGAGACGTTGATATTGTGCTGGTGTAAGACCCATGGAAAAACAATGGCAAGATCCTTTGACTAGGCGCGAGGGCTATAAATTAATATATGCAGCAAATTCAGGTAATGGGGATATAACCCCAAGATCCTGTATCATAGTCAAAAAGCACATAAATATCTTAATTTTATCTGATTACAGTGATGAAGATACCGTATCTGCCACTACGGATGTAGGGGGATCCAACATATGGATGTCATCATGGTACATGGCTCATGGCTAGGATGAATCACCACCAGGCAAGCTGGTGGAAAAAGCGGTAAGAGACGCGAAAACCAAAGGCATACCGTGCATTATAGGCGCGGATGCGAATGCACACCACCTGATCTGGGGAAGCTCAGACACAAACAAAAGAGGTGAGAATTTAATAGAATTTATTCTAGATAATGATTTAGTAATTCTAAATCAAGGGAACAAACCCACTTTCGTGACTTCGAACAGGCAAGAGGTGTTAGATATTACACTTACCAGTTCGGATATCGCAGATCAAATACAGGAATAGACACTGTCAGAGGACTGCTCCTTTTCCGATCACTGCTATTTAGATTTCAAAATAAGCAAACAACATAGAAGAACATTCTATCGTAACAGGCGAAGAACGGACTGGGGAGAACAGGGAGAATTCCTGAGTAGAGACCTAGCCCAATACCCGACCATAACCAATGTCAGGGAAAATAGCAGACCTAAATGGTAGTCAGCAGAACTGTCTTAGACAAAAAAGAAATGTCGTAGGCTTTTTAATGAAGCTAAAAGAACAGGTAACTGGGATGACTATAAAGCTTCGGTGAACAAATACAAAAATCTCATCAGGAACTCGAAGCGAAGATCCTGGAAGCGGTTTTGTAGTAACGCGAATAGTACCTCTGATACATGCAGACTTCGGAGAATACTTTCTAAACAACCGACAATCCCAAGTCTTATACAAAAGGCAGATGGATGTTGGACCACAAATTGCGAGGGATCGCTAAAAGAATTAATGAACACCCATTTTTGGTTCAGACATTGAAGGTGAACGAGAGTTCTCCCCTGCCACACGCCCGGAATGCAGTATATCTGGTTATAACAAAAGAGATGCTGCATTGGGCAATCAAGAGTTTCCAACCGCTCAAATCACCAGGACCGGATGGAATCATTCCTGCAGATCTCCAGAATAATCTGGATCTGATCACACCGTGGCTCCTCGAAATATATAGAGCAGCCCTAAACTGGTCGTACATTCCAACAGAATGGACCAAAAGTAACGTGATCTTCATCCCAAAGGGAGGGAAAACGTCACATACTAAAGCAAAGGAGTATAGGCCAATTAGCCTGACATCCTTTCTTTTAAAAACGCTAGAGAGGATCATAGACCCAATATTAGCATAGGTCCAATATTAGCAAAAACCAGTTGTTGCCATCTCAGCATGCCTACACAAAGGGCAGATCAGTTGAAACGGCGCTACATACTTTGGTCAGTCATATTGAACCGTCCAATCAATACAAAAACTATACCTTAGTGACCTTCACGGATATTGAAGGTGCTTTCAATAATGTCGAGACACAGGCGGTCATAGATGCACTCGACGGTCTGAAAGTTGATCGACCTACAATCATGCTCATTACGAGCATACTAAAGTGCAGAACTATAACTGCAACAATGGGGAACACCAGAATTACGAGAAAAGTATGCAAGAGTACACCCCAGGGAGGGGTACTATCCCCCCTCTTGTGGAATGTTGTAGTGAATACTCTGCTTAAAGATCTAGATACATAATAATAAGAAAAAGACTGTAGCCTACGCCGATGACGTAGCGATTGCACTCTCTGGAGCTCTTTTAGATACCATAACAGAGCAGTTGGAATATGCTCTGAAGATGGTAAATCAATGGAGTGTACAATGCGGACTAAAGACAAATCCAGCGAAAACGGAAATCGTACTTTTTAGTAAGAAGTATAAAATTCCACATTTCACACCTCCAAAAATGGATGGTACCGCACTTTTCCTATCGAATAAGGCAAAATACCTAGGCGTCATTCTTGACAGCAAACTATCATGGAAAGAGAACATACAGGCTAGAGTAACCAAGGCTACAATAGCCATCTATCTATGTAAAAAAGCAATAGGCTCAACATGGGGCATACAACCAAAAGGAGTTGTGTGGCTTTATGACATGGTTATAAAACCGATAACATTTTATGGAGTATCAGTATGGTGGAAATCATTGGACTCCGCAATCAATAGACTGCAAATTGAAAAGGTCAGTCGAATCATGACAATACTGACCACAGGGTCCATGAGGACAGCTCCAACCAAAGCACTTCTTGCAATTATGAGCTGGATGCCATGTGACTTAGAAGCCAGGCAGATAGCACTAAAAGCCGCGATCAGGTTGAACGCGACAGGAGCATGGACCCACAGACCGTGGGGACATGCCAATATACTGGAAATTGGAAGGGACCTAGTCCCCGATCTAATTGACTACTGCATCCCAAAACCATTCTTCTTTGGCTACCAAATTGAAGAATCTCCCCTAGAATCTGGATACTGCTATGTTCACACGGATGGGTCCAGAAGGGGGGAAAGGGTTGGGGGTGGGGTTTACATAGAAGAATTTAGCACTAAAATATCCTTCAGATTATCAGACGGATGCAGTGTTCTTCAGGCTGAAATATCGACTATAAATAAAGCGGCCAGATGGCTGACGTTTTACAAGATATTCGGTAGGGATAACATGAACGGACAGCAAAGCCGCCATAAACTACCTGATTGGAATATACACTAATTCTAGTCTAGTCCAGGAATGCCGGACATCTTTAAACAAGATGGCGAGACATTCTAACATAACCCTAAAATGGGTACGTGGACATGGGTCCAACAATGGCAACAACATCGCCGACGCCTTAGCCAAAAAAGGGACAGCTCTAGAGAATAGGGATATAGACCCCTTTTGCAGACAACCATTAACAGCGTGCTGGAAGAGAATAAAACTCCACACACTGGAACGTGCACAAGAAAAGTGGCTCACAGAGCCCACATGCCTTATATCAAGGAACCTGTGGCCGCATATTAACTCTAAGAGAACGTGGGAGCTATTAAAACTGCCCATATCTCAACTAAGAGTGACTGTAGCAGTCACCACTGGCCATTGCCCGTTTGGAAACCTTGCCAGGAGACTAGGATTACCCCATAACGACTACTGTAGAAGCTGCCAAGACGAGGAAGAGGAGGAGACGATCCTTCACCTCCTCGGCACATGCTCGGCATTGGAGCATCATCGTCTAAGACACTTAGGCGAGCGGAGCTTCAATAGCCTATCTTGTCTGGCTTCGATCAAACCGACCGCGCTAGCCTCTTTCATAAGAAGCAGCGGATGGCTAGTATAGCAGCATGTAACGCTAAACTAAAAGGTTCCCGCATCTCCTTTTCATCCCCGCTCATCCTTTCCACTCACTATCATTTTGTTATAACTTCTTCTCTTCACTCCACTATTTTATTTTTTTAGGCAATCACAAAGGGAACGACTACAGGACCCAAGTGAGCTGGACAACCAAGATTATTCCGGGGTATCCAGCGGCCTGCCTACCTAACCTAACCTCATAGCAGAGATGGAAGTTTCCAAAACACTTAACTTTTTCTGTTTATACCACGCTTTTTGTGCTAGGCTAAGAAGTTTCCGAATCGGCCTCATAATTGGCTCATCGGCAGAAATTCTACCTTGATTGCAAACTTTTGTTGTATAACGCAATTCTAAAGCCAAAATGGAGCTGTGGAATTCAATTGTGGGATACCGCCTCTGCATCCAACATTGAGAAAATTCAAAATCGCCAGAATAAAATTCTCCGTACAATTATTACAGCTCCATGCTATGTTAAAAGCTCACGAATTCACAAAGATCTAGGTCTACCATTAGTGAAAGAAGAATTTTCAAAATAAACGATAAGATACATTAACAGACTTGAGTCTCACCCGAATCCTCTCGCACGTACAATCCTTAACTTTGGCGGCCACACTCGACTGAGAAAGATGGACACCCTTGCAACCATCAGGGCGTTGGAAAGGTGATTTACCAACAAAATACACGCAAGAAGCAACTTTTCGTCTAGCATTGGCTGGACATAAGTAAATAAAATTTTTGAATATTAATTAATTTTTTTCTACATTAATTAATTCATTTTTAGTTCTAAGATTTGCATACTTATTATTAGTTCTTTTAGAAGATACAATAAATAATTAAATTGTAAAAAAAAAGTTTACAACTAGTTCTATTCATAAAAAAGTACGACTTTTTCGTAAAAAAATATTTTAAATGTTTATTTAACCCCTATTTGATAAATTTTGTGTAGAAATTTGTCAAATAAAAGTTTAGTAAACATAAAATATTTTTTTATAAATAGGGTAGTTATTTTCTAAATTAATAATTTCTTAAAAAGACTAAAGCAAATTTCATAAAACGATTATTTTATAATATTATAGTGTTAAAAAAAATTTTTTATAACAAAGTTATTAAATGGACTCATTTAATAAAGTAAATCTGCTTTATAATTATTAAAAATTAATAAAAAACTTTTTAAAATAATTTTAGTGTTTCCCATTTTGAATATGAATAGTTAGGTAATTCCTCTGATACCAGCGTTTTATTGCATGGATGTCACTTTATTATTAAATCAGTTCTAATATGTCATTTTTCTAATGTTAATATGCCCTCAGATTGATAACGTTTTGACATCAGATTGAAACCGAATTTAAGTTTATCTGATGATACTCCACTTAGTATCCAAATTATAGTTGGTCTGATGTCATTCTATTAATGGCTTTTTGTCTAACGTTGACTTCATTTAGTTATTTCTGCGATACTAGAGTGTCATTGCGTGGATCACTTGCTCAAACGTATTCCGATAAAGCATATACTTGATGTCACTATGACATATTTGTCATAATTGCTGCTAACGATAATTAAAGCAATTGATGTAATAGTTGGCATCATAGCGATGAAAAGTGTCATGGGGTCAAAAAAAAGACGACATTTGGCACTGCATTGATGTTAAAATACATTACGGTTATGACAGCTTTTCTATGAGTACACGATGTCGTGAATTTGTTACGTACCATGGAGCTGCACTAATCGTTCGAAGAATTTGGTTTTGTGGCCTTTGGATTTTTTCAATGTTTGACGCTGAGGCGGTGCCCCATAATTGAATTCCGTAGAACCAAATAGGCTTAAGAATTGCACTCTATAACAAAAGTTTGCAACCCAATTTCAATGCGAGTTTCTGCCCATAAGCCAATTTAGTTGCGCTGCTTTTAGTTTCAACTGAGTGACTTTTGCTTTAACGTGAGACTTGCACGTTAGCCTACGGTCCAGGTGAATACCAAGATATTTGACTTCATTTTGCTGTGGAATAGGTGAGTTGTTAATTTGGATAGGCGGACATGTTTGTTTAAACAGTGTGAATGAGACATTAGTACATTTCTGCTCATTAACCTTCATGAGGACAATACCAACCAAAGCACTTTTTGCACTTTTGAGCTGGATGCCATGCGACTTAGAAGTCAGAGAGATAGCACTAGAAGCCGTGATCAGGCTGCACGCAACAGGAGCATGGGCCCACAGACCGTGGGGACATGCTAATATATTGGAGATTGGAGGATACCTAGTCCCCGATCTAATTGACTACTACATCCCAAAATCATTCCTCACAAGGAGCTTCGGCTACCAAATTGAGGAATCTCCCCTAGAATCTGGATACTTCTATGTTTACACGGATGGGTCCAGAAGGAGAGAAAGGGTTGGGGGTGGCATCTACATAGAGCAATTTAAGTCTAAAATATCCTTCAGACTATCAGGCGGATGCAATGTACTTCAGGCTGAAATATCGGCTATAAATAAAGCGGCCAGATGGTTGACGTATCACACGATATTCGGAAAGAATATCAAGATAGTAACGAACAACAAGGACGCCATCAATTCGTGATTGGAATATACACCAATTCTAGTCTAGTCCAGGAATGCCGGAAATCTTTAAATAAAATGGCGAGACATTCTAACCTAACCCTAAAATGGGTACGTGGTCATGGGTCCAACAATGGCAACAATATCGCGGACGAGTCAGCCAAAAAAGGGATAGCCCTAGAGGATAGGGATATAGACCCCTTTTGCGAGCAACCCATATCAGCGTGTTGGAAAAGAATAAAACTCCACACGTTAGAATAACCTCAAGAAAAGTGGCTTACAGAACCTACATGTCTTATATCAAGGCACCTGTGGCCGCACATTAACTCTAAGAGAACGGGGGAACTATTAAAACTTCCCAGATCTCTCCTAAGAATGACGGCAGCAGTCATCACTGGACATTGCCCTTTTGGGAACCATGCCAGGAGACTAGGCCTACCCTGTAACGACTTCTGTAGAAGTTGCCAAGACGAGGAACAGACGATCATTCATCTCCTCGGTACATGCCCGGCATTGGAGCATCGTCGTCTAAGATGCTTAGGCGAGAGGAGCTGCAATAGCCTGTCATGTCTGGCCTTGGTCAAACCCACCGACTAGCGGATGGCTAGTAAATCAGCAAGTAAGGCCACATTAAGCAGTCTCCCACCTTTCCTTTCCCTCGTCCTCACTCCTTTTATATCTTTATAACTTTTAACTTTTCTTCTATCATACCCTAACTTTTCAGGGCCCAAGTGAACTGGAGTATCCAGGCACTCTTTGGAGAATCCAGTGGCCTGCCTACCTAATCTAACCCTCACTTTCCATAGCCTCAGCCATTTTTCCAATATTGATATATATTCCTGTAAATTTCGTGAAGTTGATTGGTGGTTTTCATGAACACTCAAAAATGCTGCGTCGTCTGCAAAAGTTGAAGTGTGGATTCCAGACATCGTTGGCATGTAAGAGGCGTAAACCAAATGTAAAGTGGGCCTCAGTATGGTACCTTGCGAACTCCTGCCTCGAGTTGGGCTTATAAAATCGCCTTCTCTGACAACAAATTTCCGCCCATATAAGTATCTTTCCAGAGGCAAGTTCAACTTTATTTTGTGAATCAAGCCGTCGTGCCACACTTTATCAAAAGCTTGAGAAATGTCAACGAATAGAGGTGAGCAATATTTCTTGTCCTCAAAGGTTTGCTTTTGACCAAATTGATGATCAGGGATGCATCCCACATTGTTCAATATTGGACTCAACTTCGCCATTAACAATTTTTCGAATGGTTTTGAAATTGTTGGTAGTAATATTGGTCTATATGATTCTATTTTAGTCGGATCCTTCCCTGGCTTGGGTATCATAGTAATCATAGAGACCTTCCACTCTGCAGGATAATATTCAAGGCGTAAAATAGCGTTAAAAATAAAAAGTAGAATTCTTTTAGCTACACGAGGTAACCGTTCAAACATTTGGCCAGTAATTTGATCAATACCTGGGGTTTATGTTACTGATACCTTGTTCTACGTCTTGATATATGAATAAACGGACGGTCTAACTGTATATAATGATAATTCAGCTGCATCATTTGCTTTATCATTTGTAGTAAAAGTATTTCTCAAATAGTTAACATACACCATCCCCTTTTCAGAATCGCTTCTGCCCCAGTCGCCAGTTGAAGTTCGCAATGGTGGCTTACCTATTACGGGTCTTATCACACCTTTTGTCGCTTTCCACAGAGTATAGTCAGATAGCCTCTCTCTGGATTTCAAGCAGATTTCTTAATCGAGTTACGCATTCCCGTAGCCTAATTTTACGCTGGGGAGATCTGCGAAGTTACCACTCTCTTCTAACCCTTCTTTTTTCTAACAGAAGTTGCTCAATTTCAGACGAATAAGTTCTATTGTTCCTATTTCTGGATCTTATATGACTGGTGGTAGCATGCTGTACGGCCAGTTTGAGGTTTTTAGAAAAATCGTTAATTGACATCAATATCCTCAGGCATTCCAAGGCGATATTTTCAGTACAATGTGTACTCAAAATTTTTTTTGTATTTTACCCAATTAGCTCTATTGACAGTCAACGGGGAACGAAACGGAGATTATAGTGGGTTAGTGATCTGATGAAGGCTCCACTTGCATCCATTCTAAAGGAACATTTTTTGAAACTCCAAAATCTCCAAAAACAATGCTCTAATGTATAAATATTCAGCATAGTGCAGAACAGACATTTTCGTGAGTTTGTGAAATGTATTGATGCTCGCTAGGTTTTCACGGACCACACTCCAAAACAATATTGAAAATAATGCTATGTTAGTTGCTGCAATATACATTTTATATTTTAGAGTTCAATGCTATAGGAACTATCGATAGTTTTACATTACACTACTGAAACTATCGAATGAACCGACTATCGGTAGTTTCGCAGCTCTAATATGTAGGTTTCGTCCCCTATATACTGGTCCAAGATAAAAACAAGGGAAAGAAGACAAAGAGCTAGAAAAAAAGGATGTAGGTGAAGAGGTGGATACCAATCCAATAGAGAGCTCACAATCGAACTCTAGTTTATTTGGAGGGTTCTTTGGAGGATTGAAAAACGTCGACCTCGATGCCGCATAAACGATGAAGGTTACAGAAATTAACTGCCATCACAGTAAAGCAGCATCACCTAAGCTTTTTTATCGCCTTGCACAGCGAGACGTTGATATTGCACTAATACAAGAGGACAAATAGTGGCAAGATCCTTGGACTAGGCTCGAAGGGCTATAAATTAATATATGCAGCAAATTCAGGTAATAGGAACAAAACCATAAGATCTTCTGTTATAGCCAAAACTCACAAATATTTTCATTTCATCTCATTACAGACATAAAGACGCCGTAACTGCCAAGGCAGATGCAGAAGGATCCAGCATATAGATTCTATCCTGTTACATGGCTCATGGTAAGGATGAATCACCACCAGGCAAGCTGGTGGAAAGAGCGGTAAGAAACGCGGAAACCAAAGTAATACCGTGCATTATAGGCGCGGATGCAAATGGATACCATCAGATCTGGGAAACTCAGACACAAGCAAAAGAGATGAAGATATTTTAGAATTTATATTAGGAAATGATCTAGTAATTCTAAATCAGGGGAACAAAACCAGCTACGAGACTTCGACTAGGCTAGTATTGGATATTATGCTTGCCAGCTCAAATATCGCAAATCAAATACAGCAATGGAGATTGTCAGATGACTACTCCTTTTCAGATCACTGCTATTTAAAATTGAAAATAAACAAGCAACATAGAATCACATTCTATCGCAATAAGTGGAGAAGAGACTGGGAAAACAGTAGAAATCCTGAGTAGAGACCTAGCCCAGTATTCGACTATAACAAATGTCATAGATATGAAAAGATTAGTGGGGAAACACAGTGATATTTTCAAGAACGCTACAAGACGATATTGTAGACTATCTGTAAAAAGGGGCAATAGCAGACCTAAATGGTGTCGGAGACAAGACAGCTAACTGGGATGATTATAAATACAATAATCTCTTCAGGAACTCGAAACGGCGATCCTGAAGGGAATTTTGTAGTAACGTGAATAGTACCTCCGATTCATGCAGACTTCGAAGAATACTTTCAAAACAACCGACAATCCCAAGCCTTATACAAAAGTCAGATGGTTGGACTATAAATTGCGAAGAACTGCTAGAAGACCTAATGAACACTTTCTCGGGAACCAATCACTGAGGGAGAGCAATATCTCTCTCCTGTTACACGCCCGGAAAACGATATATGTGGATATAACAAGTTTCCAACCGTTTAAATCACCTAGACAGGATGGACGCATTCCCGCAGATCTGATTACTCCATGGCTCCTCGAAATCTATAAAGCCGACTTAAGCTGGTTGTACATCCCAACGGAAAGCACCAAAAGTAACGTTATCTTCATCCCAAAAGGAAGGAAGACGTTGCACAGTAAAACAAAGGCGTATAAGCCAATTAGACTGACATCCTTTCTTTTCGTCCTTATTTAGCTTCGATAGTGAACGGACGTGTGTTTTTTGATTGCAAAGTAAAAAAATAAAACGGGATTAAGTAAAATATGAACAGAGTGATTTTGTTTAAAAGAAAAACTTTGTGACATTTTTTAATACCGTTTTTGTAAATAAAAATAGAAGCAATTAATTGCATGAGTGTACCTATCAGATGTAATTCTGAAAAAGAGCTTAGCTCCGAAGCCGATAACACAAGTAGGCATGGTGAACAGTGAAAATGAATACCGAAAATTGCTGACGTTCTGGAGAAGGAGAAACGATCATTTCAAATTATCGGCTTAAAAGTGCCAAAAGTATTCAGGTCGTCATAAAAGAGTTTGAATACCGAAAATTGTCTGACGTTCTGGAGAAGGAGATTGATTGCAAAGTAAAAAAATAAAACGGGATTAAGTAAAATATGAACAGAGTGATTTTGTTTAAAAGAAAAACTTTGTGACATTTTTTAATACCGTTTTTGTAAATAAAAATAGAAGCAATTAATTGCATGAGTGTACCTATCAGATGTAATTCTGAAAAAGAGCTTAGCTCCGAAGCCGATAACACAAGTAGGCATGGTGAACAGTGAAAATGAATACCGAAAATTGCTGACGTTCTGGAGAAGGAGAAACGATCATTTCAAATTATCGGCTTAAAAGTGCCAAAAGTATTCAGGTCGTCATAAAAGAGTTTGAATACCGAAAATTGTCTGACGTTCTGGAGAAGGAGAAACGATAATTTTACACATATCAGCTTAAAAAAGCCAAAGGTATTCAGGTTGTCATAAAAGGGATTGACCCATGATGTCAAAACTGGACTAGAAGACAATGGCTTTAAAATTAAATGTGATTAATATTAGAAACCATTAAGAAATTCCTCAACCCATGTTTAGGGTTGAATGGGAACCTACAGATGTTCTGTTGAAAAAGAATGAAGTGCATCCAATTTATAACCTCAAATATCTTTTGCCTCGTAAGGTTACCGTTGAGGAGCCTCATAAGCGTTTAGGGCCCGTTCAATGCATAAACTGCCGAGAATTCTTTTATACTAAGGCCTATTGTAAGCTGCCCGCAGTTTGCGTTGTGTGTGGAGAACTTCATGGTACATCACAGAGCAAAAAACCTAAGACTAACTCGAGCGTTAAAAAATGCAGTAATTGTGCAGGTAACCATACTGCAAACTACAGGGGTTGCCCTGTCTATACTCAGTTCAAGAAGTCAATGACAAATAGGCCATCAATTTTAAATATGCCACCCCAGCAGTCAAAAACCACTTCCTCAAACAATTTTCCCCAGGTACGCCAGTCAACCAGCCATGTAAACTTGCAAAACCCCCAACAAATTTCTTATGCGAATGTGGTAAAATTCGATACACCAAATTTGAATCAGGAGCCCAAGCCTCAAAACTCCGACCAAAATTTTAGCAATCTTGAGGCAACTCTGCAGACTCTTGTTCAATCTATAAATACATTTACGGTTTCCACGACAAACATGATGCAGGAAATGCTGAAAATGCAATCCACTAATTTGCAGGCAATTAAAAAAAAAATGAGTTGGTTAAAAATATGTTTCTGGAACGCAAACGGCATCCGCCAACACAAAAATGAGCTTGAGCACTTCCTTATGGAAAAGCAAATCGACATAATGCTGATTGCTGAAACTCACTTGACAAGCAACATTTATTTGAAAATTAATAGTTACACACTATATGATACCAAAGATCCCCGTGGCAGATCTTGTGGAGGATCGGCAATTTTGGCAAAAGATAGAATTAAGTACTATTACTAAACGAGACACATTTTCATGGTAAATTTTCTATTTCCTCGATTTATTCCTCACCTCGGTTTCCAATAACAGAAAATCAATATTCACATTTTCAAAATCTCTTGGGCTTTGATTTTTAGCGGCTGGCGACTATAACGCTAAACACACTTTTTGGGGATCACTTTTAATTACCTCGAAAGTTCGTGTGCTTTTTGACACTGGTTCCAAAATGGGCTTAGATGTGGTTTCACGCAGATACCCCACTTGTTGGCCATCAGACCAACGAAGGATCACAGGTGTTATAGATTTTGGATTAGATTTGTCATCAGATCACTCACCCACTATAATCTCTGAGATTGGCTCCCCGTTTACCGTCAATAGAGTTAATTGGCTAAAATACAAAAAAAAAATTTTGAGTACACATTGTACTGAAAATATCGCATATACATACGTATATTCAATATCGTATATTTCAGTATTTGAAAAATGGCTGAAGTTTCAGGAAAATCAGGGTTAATGAGCAGAAATGTACTCATGTCACATTCACACTGTGTAAACAAATAGGTGCGCCTATCCAAATTAACAACTCACCTATTCCACAGCAAAATGAAGTCAAGTACTTTGGTATTCACCTGGACCGTAAGCTAACGTGCAAGTCTCACGTTAAAGCAAGTCACTCAATTAAAACTAAAAGCAGCGCAACTAAATTGGCTTATAAGCAGAAACTCGGCATTAAAGTTGGATTGCAAAGTTTTGTTATACAATGCAATTCTAAAGCCTATATCTTGCTACGGAATTCAATTAAGGGGCACCGCCTCAGCCTCAAACACTGAAAAAATCCAAAGGCCACAAAACCAAATTCTTCGAACGATTACTGCAGCTCCATGGTAAGTAAAAAATTCACGAATTCATAAAAATCCGAGTGTTCCACTGGTAAAAGAGGAATTTTCTAAGTACGCGACAAGGTATGTCATTAAACTGGAAATTACTCCAAACCCTCTTGCGCGCAATATACTTAATTTTGGCGGCCACACTCCGTTGAGAAGAAGGGATACCCTTACCACCATCAGAACGTTTAATAGGTGATTTTACCGATATTGCTTGTAAAAATAATTGTAAACGTGTTCAGACGTGTTTTTGTCAAAGTGCTGCTAAAATCGGTGAAAAAAACCAAAAACGATGTTATATCACACATTTTAAAGACCCTTATTTTGAGTTGGGCCACCATTTAAAAAAAATTTATAATTTTTTAACGCGATTAAATAAACGGTATAATGAATGTTATAGAAATGAGGAAAAAATGTTTAACTGCAACAAAGAATGGCTTACAAGCGAACTTGTATTTGAAAGCCAACCAAAACCAGCAAATGTGTGCCGACCCCCCAGACGAGTTGAGGAGTGTTGTGAAAGGTCCCGAAGACGAAAGCTGCAAAGCATTAATGAAGAATTTCCTCAAGAAATAATTAAAGATACGTTTTTCCATCAACTAGAACCAACAAAAAATAAAACTAAAAAAATTGATGTAATAGAAAAAGTAATGAAGGCGAGCCCCAAGCGTGTAAAAGGGATTTTAAAGAAAGTTCCAACACCAACCGATGATAAAAAATTTACATCTGAAGAAGCATTTTCAATAATTCTGGACTTAAAGCTAACAAAATATCAGTATATGGAATTGCGAAAGCGGGCAGTGTGAAGACATTGCTCCATTTATCCAGAATATAGAGATTTGGTTTTACTTAAAAAATATTGTTTACCACCACAAAATTCTATTACAGAAAGTTCAGCAGAGGTTGTATTGCAAGACATATTAAATCATACTGCGGAAAGATTGTTGAATACATTGGACGCAGATAATATTAAAAAGCTTGGTGACTGTAGCCTAACATTAATTTCTAAATGGGGATGCGATGGATCTTCTGGACAAAAGCGATGTAAGCAGTATAATGCAGAAAAATATCAGATTCTGATTTATTTATGATATCTTTTGTTCCGTTAAGACTAAAAAAAATAACATTAATTTTGAGCCATCTGTGCAAAGAAACCAATATTGACAATGGAAAAACGAAATACCTTCCTCAACAAAATATTGCAGACCAATTAAATTTGCTTTTAAGAAGGAAACGAAGGATGTAATATTAGAAGTATCTAGACTTAAACAACAAATAGATAAACTTCAACCGATAACATTGTTACTTAACGATCAAGAGATTCAAATAAATTATCAAATGTTACTTACAATGATTGATAGAAAAGTTGCATAGGCCATAACTTTTTTTTTTTTTTTTTTTTTTTTTTTTAACTTCATTATTTTATTTATTGAATCTACATAAAAAAATGTAATGACAATAAGTATTCAAATCTTAATACTAAAAAAAAAAAAAATTATGATTAAAGTCCTGCCAGTGCTGGACGAAAATTTATTTTTATGCGAATATTATTTCAGAATTCAGTCATCTGTTTAGAGCTCTAATGGTAGCCAAAGTATCCCTCCTTCTCAGACGGGTATGACCACCAAAATTAAGAATATTAGCTGCAAGAGGATTTGGATGGAATTCAAGTTTGTTAATATACCTTGTCGCGTACTTCACAAATTCAGATTTCACAAAAGGTACGTTCAGATCTGCGTGGATTCGTGAGTTTTTAACGTACCATGGAGCATCTGTAATTCTACGGAGAATTCTATTTTGACTTCTTTGAATTTTCTCAATGTTGGATGCCGAGGCTGTGCCCCATAATTGAATCCCATAGCACCATATTGGCTTTAGAATCGAGTTGTACAGCAAAAGTTTACAATCAAGCTTTAAGGTCGAATTTCTGCCTAGTAGCCAGCTAATTTGCACTGCTTTCAATTTCATCTGCGTTACTTTTGCCTCGATGTGCGACTTCCATGTTAGTCTACGGTCAAGATGAATTCCGAGGTATTTGACTTCACTGTGTTGAGGTATTACTTTATTGTTAATAGTAATGGGTGAGCATGTTCCTAGACGCAGTGCGAATGTAACATGGGCACACTTTTGTTCATTAACCTTGATTTTCCAAAGCTTCAGCCATTTCTCTAGTTTGTCGATATGTTCCTGTAAATTTATTGATGCTTGCTGGTGGTTACTATGTATGCTAAGGAATGCTGTATCATCTGCAAATGTTGAAGTGTGAACGTTGGTGCTTGTTGGCATGTCAGATGCGTAGATCAAATATAAGATAGGCCCTAATATGCTGCCTTGGGGAACTCCTGCTTCAATAGACTGAGCGGGGCTTATGAAATCGCCTTCTTTTACTATAAATTGGCGACAATATAAATAGCTTTCTAAAAGGTTATGTATGTTTGCAGGTAAGTTAAACTTTATTTTATGCATTAAGCCATCGTGCCACACTTTATCAAAAGCCTGTGAGACGTCGATGAATAAGGCAGAGCAATATTTTTTATCTTCAAATGCCTTTCTTATGACGTTAACTAACCTGTGTGTTTGCTCAATGGTGCCATGTTTCGCTCTAAAACCAAATTGGTGATCAGGAATACATTCAACCTTATGAAGCATTGGATCCAACTTCGCCTTTAGCAATTTTTCGAAAAGTTTTGATATTGTTGACAGTAGACTTATTGGACGGTATGATTCTACTTTCGTGTGATCCTTCCCTGGCTTAGGAACCATTGTTATCATGGACACCTTCCACTCTGCAGGGTAATACTCAAGTCGTAAAATAGCATTAAAAATAAAAAGAACAATTCTTTTAGCTACACGAGGCAGCTCTACGAGCATTTTGTTGCTGATTTTATCCATACCTGGAGCTTTTTTAAGGTTTAGATTGCCAATAGCATTTTCAATTTCTTGGAAATTGAATCTTAAAGGCACAGGAGGTCTACTAACAATAGGTGGCAACACATTTGCATTGTCAGACCTATTTGTGGTAAAAACGTTTTTCAAATGGTTAACAAATAAATTACCCTTTTCCGAGTCATCTCTAGCCCAGTCACCAGACGGTTCTCGCAAGGGCGGCTTACCTCTAACTGGCCTTTTTAAACCCTTAGTCGCCCGCCATAAAGAATAGTCGGACTGAGGAGTACCATCCAGACTTTCTAAATACGTTTGTAGAGAAGCCGTTTTTTGGTTTCCAAGCAAACTTCTTAGTTGATTTGTGCACTCACGTAGCCTTGTTTTTAGCTGCGGAGACCTGCGAAGTTGCCACTCTCGTCGAACTCTTCTTTTTTCTAACACAAGTTGCTCGATTTCTGAAGAATATGTTCTATTTTGAAGGTTTCTGCGTGTTAAATAAACTCTAGAAGCAAGTTCAGCGGCTTGTTTAAGGTTTTCGCTAAAGTTGCTTAGTGACGCATTAATATCTTCAGGTGTTCTTAAAACAATATTCTCAGTGCAATGGGTGCTCAAAAATTTTTTATATTTTAGCCAATTCACTCGGGTGACAGTCCTATGCAAATTATTAATCGGAGACCAAGTCTCCTGGGGAAAACGCACTGAAATAATAGTTGGTGAATGATCCGATGACAAGTCTAACGAAGGCTCAGCTTGCATCCATTCCACAGGGAACCCCTTTACCACTCCAAAATCAATCACATCAGGAATCTTTCGCCGGTCAGTCGGCCAGTAAGTGGGATGCCCGCTTGATATTACGTCTAAGCCCATTTTAGAAATTGTATCAAAAAGCACTCGACCCTTCGGGGTGATTAAACGTGAGCCCCAAAAAGTGTGTTTTGCGTTGTAATCTCCAGCTGCTATAAAACGAGGTCCTAATGAGGTGAAAAAACTTGAATATTGTGACTCCGTCACTGAAAATCGAGGCGGCGAATAAATCGATGAGATAACCAATTTGTAATGAAAATTTTCCACACAGATATTAGTTGCTTGAAGATAGTCCTCACATGTGTCGTTCGACAAAAAATGCTTTATCCTAGATTTTATCAAGATTGCAGAACCTCCACAAGCTCTTCCACGGGGGTCTTTAGTATCGTATAATACGTAGCCGTTAATTTTAAAGAAGCTTGTTGACGTCAAGTGAGTTTCTGCAATCATCATTATGTCAATCTGCTTATCTATCAGGAAGTATTCGAGTTCATTTTTGTGTTGGCGGATGCCGTTCGCGTTCCAGAAACATATTTTTAACCAAATCATTTTTTCGAAATAACCTGCAAAATGGTGGATTGCATTTTCACCATTTCCTGCATCATCGTCATCATAGACGACGTAAAAGTGTTTATAGTTTGAATTAGGGTCTGTATTGTTGCCTCAAGGTTACTGAAATTTTGATCGGGCGGTTGAGATATAGATTGTTGATTCGGGTTTGCGAATGTAGACTTAACTACATTAGCATAAGAAATTTGTTTTTGATTTTGAACGGTTTTGTCGGTGGTTGACTGTCCTGTCGGAGGAAAAGAATTATTAGAAAAAATTTGAGTCTGCTGTGGTGGCTTAAAAGCAATTATTGGTTTGTTGTTCATTGAGCGCTTGAGGTGGGTGTAGACGGAGCAACCTCTATAATTAGCTGTGTGGTTTTCACCGCAATTACTGCATTTTTTTATTTTTGGGTCGAATTTCGGCTTATTGCATTGTGCTGTACCATGGAGTTCTCCACACACAACACAAACTGTAGGCAACTTGCAGTACGCTTTAGTGTGGCCAAATTCTTGGCAGTTGTGGCACTGTACGGGTCCTAAGCGCTTATGCGGTTCCTCTACGGTTACTTTTCGATGTAAAAGGAATTTTACACTGTATATTGGATGAACTTCATTTTTCTTTAAAGTCACATCTCCTGGCTCTAATTCAACCCTAAACATTGGTTGAGGGATCTTTTCACGATTTCTGATGTTTAACACATTTTTTACTTTGAATCCCTTGTCTGTCAAACCGGTCTTAACCTCATCAGTGTCTACGCAAGGGTCAATCCCTTTTATTACGACTTGAAGACCTTTAGCGCTTTTAAGCTGATAAGTATAAAAAGCTTTTTTTTCTTTTTCAAAATCGTTAGACAGTTTTCGATAGTCATTTTCATCGTTAACCTGAATTTTAGTTTCGTTAATGTTACCGTGCTTGATGGAGGTAACGTTAAATGTATTTTCTCCGATTACTGAAACAATTTTTCTTACCAGTTCATTGGAGGCAGATTCCCTTAAATAAATTGGTGGTGGTTTAAACGATTTTTTTGACGATCCTGTTGGCTCATCCGTTTGTAGAATAGAAAATCTGTTTTGATTGGTTGGTCTAGCGGATTCGGCATCTTTAGAAATTTTTGATTTGGATGCAATTTGAGCAGATTTAGGGCTTCGCTGACGTTTGGTGATGGTGATATACCTATCCATGCCTACTTGCGTTTTTTGTTTATTGGCATTAGTTAGAGTAGAAGATCTTTTATCTTCTGTTGCAACATCTATGTTAGGCGAGCCGGAACAGGAGCGGATTTTATCTCTTGTAGAAAGAAAATTGTCCAATGATTGCCTTATAGATTCTTCTTCAGAAGTCCATATATTTTTGCTGGTGGCGCTAGGCTCTTTTTCAGAATTATTTCTGATAGGATTACTCATACAGAAAACAAAAACTTTAATGTGTATTTTTTTCCTACTGGGTAGGTAATCTTCACGCACAATTACAACAATAACAATGCACTGCCACCGCACTTGTTTTATTGAAATTGATTTTATTGTTTAGTTACTGAAATGTGAGGAATTTATTTTCCCGTTGTTTTTTAAAATAATTTGTTATTGTTTTTACAATTTATTACAATATATTATTGTTTATATGTAAGTTTAAAAAAAGGGTATAATTAGTGAGCACAATGATTTTTTTGTTTGTTTGTTTGTTTGTTTTTTTTTTTTTTGTTCACTGTTTAATTATACGACTGTGCGGTTGGAGAGTCACAGAGTGAATGAGTGCATAGGCCATAACTGAAACAAAATTATCTCCGAGCTGTGTTATTTGCAAAAAAAAAATTGCAAGCCAATTAAGTCAACTTCCAACAGAAGGCACTACTTTCCAAGAAGCCTATGAGTTTGGCTTGTCCCCACTCCATGCTAAAATTCGATTTATGGAACACATATTAAAGCTAAACTATGATTTAGATTTTAAAGGAACAGTACGAAATAGTGACGAAAATAAAGTCAAAAGAGAGGCAAAAATGAAACACGTACAAGAAAAATATTTAGATTTGGGTTTACTGATCGATAAGCCAAAGTAAGGAGAAGGAAACGCAAATGATGGCAACACAGCAAAAAAAAAATTTTTTCCTGATCCTGAAACTACTGCATCTATTACAGGAGTAGATTTTGAATTAATAAAACGCTACAATATCATACTGCAAGTAATATCATGCAACAAAAAGGTAAATGCAAAAACATTTGGTCAATATGCTAATGAAACAGCGAAACTATACAACGAAAAATATGATTGGAGGAATATGCCATCGACAGTCCATAAAATACTGTATCATTAGGAAAACATTATTCAACGCAATATGCAGCCGATTGGAGATCTTTCTGAAGAAGCGCAAGAAAAAAGGAACAAAGATTATAGATATTTTCGCGAGCACAACACAAGAAAAATATCTAGATATAGTACCAATGAAGACCTCTTTAATATTTTACTGTGCACTTCTGATCCATATATCTCCAGCATTCGACAAAAATAGAATTCCACACCCATGGAATTGAACAAAGACGCCAAGCAGCTCCTTGAAGATGAATGAAGATGAACAGGAGGCATACTTAGATGAAATTTTCAGTAAGACAGTTAAATGAAAAATGTATTCTATGCGAATTAACATAAAAATTACAGCAAAAAAGAACAATAAATATTGAAAATTTATAAAAGAAATTTTATTTATTTTCTTTGAATTTGTGGTAAAACCTTTTTTCGAATATGGATCTCCGACATATCTGTCATGGATTCAAGTGTAAAATATATTTAAATTGTTCATATAATAATAACATTTAAAGCTGTCGAACTCACATTTGTTAGTGAATTATGATCACCAAGGCTATTTTTCGAAATTTGACTTACAAGAGCCCAATGAGTAAATGTGGACCGATTGCCCTAAAATTTCACAGTGATATCAACAACTAAAATAAAATTAGTTTTGCTAAATATTATATCAATATTAATATATTTAAAACAATTATGAGCTCCAAGCCCGTATTCTAAGTGGTCCACTGGAGAAGAGGGCTAAAGGTCAAAATAAAATGGACCCGGGTGGACGGCTTAACTAAGTATGTAATTTTTTAGTTCAGTTAACGTTACTATTTATAAAATGCAATGTTAAGTCACTACATTCACAAATTTATTTTTTTTAAGGCCGATAATATCTATATTTTTAAAAGTAATTTTTCAATCATATATAAGTATACTTTAATAAGGCCCGATTTTAAAGTTAATACATTAAATTGAAGCTTAAAATGTGTTCTATCCAGCAAAAAAAAATCGTTTAAAAATTTCAACCCAGTCAAAAGTTATAGAATTTTGACCGCCAACTCACAAAATGTGCCACTGTGCGCCGGTGATTACAAAACTGGTGAATTCAAGTCTGCAACAGGCAATTGTGCCAGATATGCTCAAAACTGCTGTTGTTAGACCAATATACAAAAGTGGCGATAAATCTGATTTACAAAACTATAGGCCCATTTCAATACTATCAGTTTTAGACAAAATTCTCGAAGAGATTGTTGTGAGGAGAATGACGAATTTTTTGCAAAAGTATAAAATAATAAAAAAAAACCAGTTCGGATTTCAGAAAGGCAAGAACATGAACAGATTCCTTGGGAACTTTTCAACGTATATAAATGAGTATTTAAGCAAGGACATGCACGTTCTGGTACTTTTTATTGATTTTAGTAAGGCATTTGATACCCTTTCACATAAAAAAATCCTCCAAACACTTGAGAGAATCGGTATTAGAGGGAACGTATTGGATTGGGTTAGGAGTAACTGAAAAAATAGATCATATTAGGTACAAATAATCAAAAAATACAGTCGAAAACTCTCAGCTGACTGGGGAGTACCTCAGGGATCAAAACTATGACTCATTTTGTACATAATATATGCCAATGAGATGCCTTGAAGAAGGTACAACTTTTGCATATGCGGACGACACTGCCATAGTCATAGCCCACACAAATATAACGGCAGCGCATGAAAATATGCAAAAGCAATTAGATATTGCATCGCGATGGTATCACGACAATGGTCTTATTATAAACGCTAAAAAGACCAAAGTTATGCATATAAAGTCACCACATATAAGAGACGCTGTTATTGAACTTAAGATGCATATCCAAGATTGCCTTCATAATAAGAAAAATGTGCAAAACTATGTTGGTAACTGCTCTATATTTATAGATGAAGTCTTAACATATAAATACCTTGGAATATATATTGATTACAACTGCAAATGGAAAACGCATATTAAAGAGCTGCAGAAAAAACTTAGAAAGTCGTTGTTTATGCTACACCATTTAAGCAACTGTTCGACATACGAAGTATTTCGTCAGGCATATTTTGCTTTAGGCGAGTCCTATATACGTCATGGTGTTACTGCTTGGGGTAGCGCAAAATACAGCAGTACCCTTCAAAAATCTCAAAACCGGCTATTAAAAATTTTGGACAAAAGGAAAAGCAATAAATTGCGAAGAAACGCAAATATGCAAAATGTAACAGAACGTGGAACGCATAACGTCAACGATTTCAATATTCAAAGCAATGCTATAGAAAATGACACACACCAAAGTATAAATTTTACAAGACATGTAAATACTATCAATAAAAACGAATACGTACAAAACTCTTCAAACAACAACCAGAAAACAGAATGATAAATCCTAACAACACAATACACAACAATTATTTAGAAAATGATACAAATGTCATCCCAATTTCTACGTCACCTGTCTACAACTCAACAACTTCAAATTTATAGCCATCAACAAGCATTTCAAAAAATCTACACGTTCTTAACGTCAAAAATATATATTACGCAAGACTAGCCAAAGAATTTTACAATGACAGCAGATATTAGCGACTTAACCATACTCACAATACGCGGAGACGACCGCAAGGGAGATACAAGGTGGAACCATTTTCAAATGAGTATGGAAGGAGCTCTCTTCCGGTAACTTTGCCAACAATTTTTAATAAGATGCTAACTGAAATAGTGCATACAGCAGCCGACTACAAAAGAAACAATTTATATTTTATTATTAATATGTTTTTATATTATTAATATGTTTATTATATATTTATTATATAAACAATTAAGTTTTTTGTTCGCTATTTTTAGCTTCTACCATTTATACCAATAAAAATTATAAATAGCTTGTTTTCTATGTTTCCCAGCTATCTATATGTCGACATTTCATAGGAACTACCCTAATCATCAGTAGACTTTGGAAATTTTTGAAAGATATTCTCAAACATTCAACTTTATATCCCAGCAATATAAATAAATTGTTGAGAATTTAAAAGAAAAATGCTCTAATAATACCTGTCAAAACACAAAAAACAAGCCTTTTCATTTATTCACCTCTCTAACATTTCTTTACACCTTTCAAACAAATGAACAACCGTTGGTTGCTACGATTTGCTTTTTGAAAGTATCGAAAAGCAGAGAACAAAAATTCAAACAATTAAGTTTTTTGTTCGCTATTTTTAGCTTCTACCATTTATACCAATAAAAATTATAAATAGCTTGTTTTCTATGTTTCCCAGCTATCTATATGTCGACATTTCATAGGAACTACCCTAATCATCAGTAGACTTTGGAAATTTTTGAAAGATATTCTCAAACATTCAACTTTATATCCCAGCAATATAAATAAATTGTTGAGAATTTAAAAGAAAAATGCTCTAATAATACCTGTCAAAACACAAAAAACAAGCCTTTTCATTTATTCACCTCTCTAAAGGTGTAAAGAAATGTTAGAGAGGTGAATAAATGAAAAGGCTTGTTTTTTGTGTTTTGACAGGTATTATTAGAGCATTTTTCTTTTAAATTCTCAACAATTTATTTATATTGCTGGGATATAAAGTTGAATGTTTGAGAATATCTTTCAAAAATTTCCAAAGTCTACTGATGATTAGGGTAGTTCCTATGAAATGTCGACATATAGATAGCTGGGAAACATAGAAAACAAGCTATTTATAATTTTTATTGGTATAAATGGTAGAAGCTAAAAATAGCGAACAAAAAACTTAATTGTTTGAATTTTTGTTCTCTGCTTTTCGATACTTTCAAAAAGCAAATCGTAGCAACCAACGGTTGTTCATTTGTTTGAAAGGTGTAAAGAAATGTTAGAGAGGTGAATAAATGAAAAGGCTTGTTTTTTGTGTTTTGACAGGTATTATTAGAGCATTTTTCTTTTAAATTCTCAACAATTTATTTATATTGCTGGGATATAAAGTTGAATGTTTGAGAATATCTTTCAAAAATTTCCAAAGTCTACTGATGATTAGGGTAGTTCCTATGAAATGTCGACATATAGATAGCTGGGAAACATAGAAAACAAGCTATTTATAATTTTTATTGGTATAAATGGTAGAAGCTAAAAATAGCGAACAAAAAACTTAATTGTTTGAATTTTTGTTCTCTGCTTTTCGATACTTTCAAAAAGCAAATCGTAGCAACCAACGGTTGTTCATTTGTTTGAAAGGTGTAAAGAAATGTTAGAGAGGTGAATAAATGAAAAGGCTTGTTTTTTGTGTTTTGACAGGTATTATTAGAGCATTTTTCTTTTAAATTCTCAACAATTTATTTATATTGCTGGGATATAAAGTTGAATGTTTGAGAATATCTTTCAAAAATTTCCAAAGTCTACTGATGATTAGGGTAGTTCCTATGAAATGTCGACATATAGATAGCTGGGAAACATAGAAAACAAGCTATTTATAATTTTTATTGGTATATTTATTTTATGAATTGAAAAGAAAACTGAAAACTCTCTTCCATTAAAAGACGTTTAATGCTTAATTATCTTAGTAAACGAGGACAGACATATATTTTTTTACAATGTCTACATGTATTTATTTTAATGATTATGTCATCCTGCAGACAAGCTTAGAAGCTTTGCGGGTTTCTAATTATGTATATACTTAAGTACATTTATATTATATTAAAAGTCGTTAAAAGAAATAAATAAATAAATAAAAATAATAAAACTTTTTGTCTAGCATTGGCTGAACTTAAGTAAAAACCACATTTTAATTTTTTTTAATTTTATTTTTTTTTAGTATTAAGATTTGAATACTTATTGTTGAGAAGGCTATAGGCCGAGCCAGCAATTTCCGTGGGGATTTTGAACAAAGTACAAAGCGTAATAAAAGACTTGATTTAATGCAATGTATTTTTATTAAAATTCCTTATCTTCCCAGTGGCAAACTTTTGTGCTCCTTCATTTATGTGGCCTTCTGTAAGGCCTTCTTACGCATTTTTTTTTTTTTTTTTTTTTTTTGATCCAATACTCACTCTCGCTTGCCTTCTCAGGAAGGCCTTATAGAAGGCCTACTAACTCCCTTCTAAAGGAAGGCTTGTTTCTAATTATGTGTATATACATACGTATAAAGATACTACATTCTTGTACGCGTACTACATAGTACAAACGTACGTTTGTAACAACAAAAATTGATGAACCGTTTAAATAAAAATTCCAAAGAATATCGGTATACACAAAAACAGGAAAATGTAGAAAGAGAAAAATAAAAAAGATGTAAACTTAAAATAGTTTTGTTTAAAATGCGTTAGGTGTCGGTCGCATTGTGGATTTTTGAGACATTTTTGTGTTAAAAATTAGAAAAAGTGATTAAAAGGTCGCTAAGGCAAAAAGGAACATATTCTAACGAAAGTATGCAAATAGACGCACAAATTAAATAGAAATGAGGCCTGTTGAAGAAGGCCTTACACCAGGCCTTCTGAGGAAGGGAACGGGGAAGACCTTGGCTGGCTAGGACAACGTGTGTAAAAAATATATGAGTATGGAATGCAGTAGCAAGGTCTTGTGTCTGCTAAATAAGGCCTTCTAGCAGGCCTGTTTACTCCTTCTTTCCGCCACTGGGTTCTATCTATCTACATATATAAAAATTAATGTTTGTATGTATGTTTGTCCTTTATAGAATCGTAAACTATGCATTTGAGTATAGGATGATTTTCGGCAAAGTTGTTGTGCATGAGCACGGGAAGTTTTCTAAGTGAGTGCGACCACGCTGATTTAACGCCCACTTTTTTTAAACTGAGTAATACATGGGTTTTAACAGATTTACTTCAAATTGTATGTACATCTTACTGTAGGCGAGGTAAAAATAAAAGTTTTATGTGCCACGGTTATTTTTGCGCCCCATGTCATGCTGGGTAGGCCAGTCCGCTGGACCGATCTGCCTGAAATTTTCACAGCACACCACTAAAGCTCTGGTATCTTTTATTAGGCTTTTCTTTCTTTTGACCACGCCCACTTTTAATTTCAAATGGGTTTTAACATATTTACTTCAAATTGAATACACACACATCTTACTATAGGCAAGGCAAAAATAAAAGTTGCATGTGCCGAAGACATTTTCACGTCCGATCTCATGCGAGACGACGCCTGCCGAGAAGACCAAACAACAGGCATGATTAAGAACACTTTTTTCACCCGACCGATTTCAACCAAAATTAAAAGTACGTTGATTTATCAATCAATCATTGATTTATAGTGACAAAAACACAATGCAAACAAAGTAGTGGCAAATTGATGTTGTTAGGGCGGTGGTTTAAACGTATTTAATTTCGGTCTATTCTGAAATTCATGCAAGTTTAAATATTTTTCTGATGAAAAAGAGAAGCGGTTTCACGTGCATTGAAGCCATATGTATATGTTATTATTGTTGTTAAAAATATTTGCATTTTGGTTTTTTTTTCATTTTGAAAGTAATACCATGTTTTGCTCGATCAAATGTAGATCGGCACGTTCTACCAATAACATATTACTTTCAAGTCAGCTTTTTAAAGGTAGTGGCAGAATTACAATAAATACAACACCAACAAACATCAACATGTATTTTGTTGGTGTTGTATTTATTGTAATTCTGCCACTACCTTTATAAAGCTTCCTTGATCGCAAACTGATAGATTATCTCAAAACCAATTGTAATGCTATGTACGATCTCAAAATACATCTGCGGATCCAATTCCAAATCCACGAAATCCAGTATCGCGATAATTAACACGACTTGCACATCGTGTTGTACGGGACATGGAATATGCGGTTCTTTATTATGACCGCGAATCTACATGGATTGACTTCTTTTGATGCGACAAGATCGAGATATATTATAAGCCTTAATTTTTTCTAAAAAGTTACCTGATACCACGAAAGATAACGCGGATGTTTTAACTTATATATGTCTACTACTAATCTTATCTGTGATATTTGCAATTAATTGAACTAACAGAAAGAAACAAAATATTAAGTCTAAATCGGACGTCTCGACCGATGATTGGAATAATCTTTTTTATCAAGTGTTCGTTATAATTCTTCTAAAAGTGTTTCGGAACGAAAAATTTATGGTATGTATTTTTAAATTTATTTTATACACACGCAGAGTTTTTACGTAGAGAAAAAGTTTTGGACAAAGTTTTCAACGTCTACTTCTACGCCTACTTTTTTTTAAATCTTTGGGAAAGATAAATTAATGTATATCGTAAAATTTATTTTCTGTGAATTCAGGAGCATAACAATACGAACAATGGATAAACATTGCAATGGATATGCGTTCATTTCATTTACACGGAGTTCTATTGACTGAAGCTAATAAAAAAGTAAGTTTTTTTTTTCATTAATTTATTTATTGAATCTTCAAAATATGAACTAACAATAAGTATTCAAATCTTAATACTAAATATAAAAGTTATTTAAGTCCATCCACTGCTAGAGAAAAAAGTTTTATTTTGCGGGCATAATATCGGTGGAATCACCTATTTAACGTTCTGATGGTGGCAAGGGTATCCCTTCTTCTCAACCTAAAGTGGCCGCCAAAATTAAGTATGTTACGTGCAAGTGGATTTGGGTGAAGTTCCACTTTACTGATATACCTTGTCGCATACTTAGAAAATTCATCTTTTACCAGCGGAACGCACAGATCCTTGGGAATTCGTGAGTTTCTTACGTACCATGGAGCTGCAGTAATCGTACGAAGAATTTGGTTTTGTCGTCTTTGGATCTTTTCAATGTTAGATGTAGAGGCGGTTCCCCATAATTGAATTCCGTAGCACCATATACGCTTTAAAATTGCGTTATATAAAAAAAGTTTGCAATCCAACTTCAATGTCGAATTTCTGCCCATAAGCCAGTTCAGTTGCGCTGCTTTTAATTTCAACTGAGTGACTTTCGCATCAATGTGAGGCTTCCACGTTAGCCTACGGTCGAGATGAATACCAAGGTACTTGCCTTCATTATGCTGCGGAATAGGTGTATTGTTAATTTGGATAGCCGAACATGTTTGCTTACGTAGTGTGAATGTAACATGAGTACATTTTTGTTCATTAACTTTTATTTTCCAAAGTTTCAACCATTTCTCTAATATTGAAATATACTGCTGCAAATTTCGTTAAGCTTCTTGATGGTTTTCATGAACGCTGCAAAAAGCTGTGCCATCTGCAAAAGTTGAAGTGTGGATTCCGGATCTCGTTGGCATGTCAGAGGCATAAACTAAATATAGAGTGGGTCCTAGAATGCTACCTTGGGGAATTCTGCTCCGATTGACTGTGGGAGACTTATAAACTCACCTTCTTTGACAACAAATTTCCGCCCATATAAGTAGCTTTCCAGAAGCTTGTGAGTGTTTGCAGGCAAGTTAAACTTTATTTTGTGCATCAATCCGTCGTGCCACACTTTATCAAAAGCTTAAGAAATGTCGATGAATAGAGCTGAGCAATACTTTTTGTCTTCAAAAGTCTGTCTTATGACATTGACTAATCTATGTGTTTGTTCTATGGTGTGGTGTTTAGCCCACATTATTCAGTATTGGAGACAACTTCGCCATTAACAATTTTTCGAACAGTTTTGAAATTGTTGGTAGTAGACAAATTGGTCTATATGATTCTACTTTAGTGGGATCCTTCCCTGGCTTGGGTATCATGGTAATCATAGAGACCTTCCACTCTGCAGGATAATACTCAAGACGTTAAGCATTAAAAATATAAAGTAGAACTCTTCTAGCTACACGAGGTAACTGTTTAAGCATTTTACCACTAATTTGATCAATACCTGGAGCTTTCCTGGGGTTTATGTTATTGATAACGTTTTCGACATCTTAAAAGTTAAGTCTCAAAGACAAAGGCTGTCTAACAGCATACGGCGGAAATTCTGCTATAGCATCCACTGAATCATTTTTCGTAAAAACATTTCTCAAATGATTAACATACACCATCCCCTTTTCAGAATCGCTTCTTGCCCAGTCGCTAGTTGAAGTTCGCAAAGGTGGCTTACCTATTACGGGTCTTTTTAAGCCTTTTGCCGCTTTCCACAAGGAATAATCAGATTGAGGGGTACCATCAAGGCTTTCCAAATATGTTTTAAGGGAAGCCATTCTATGGACTTCAAGCAGATTTCTTAGTCGAGTTACGCATTCCCGTAGCCTAGTTTTAAGCTGGGGAGATCTGGAAAGTTGCCACTCTCTTCTGACTCTTCGTTTTTCTGACAGAAGTTGCTCAACTTCAGACAAATAAGTTCTATTGCTTTCATGTTTGGATCTCATATGACTAGCGGTAGCATGCTGTACGGCCAGTTTGAGGTTTTTAGAAAAATCGTTAATTGACACATCAATATCCTCAGGCGTTCTCAAGGCGATATTTTCAGTACAATGTGTACTCAAAAATTTTTTGTATTTTAACCAATTAACTCTATTGACAGTCAACGGGGAGCCAATCTCTTGGAGGAACGAAACCGAGATTATAGTGGGTGAGTGATCTGATGACAAATCTAATGAAGGCTTCACTTGCATCCACTCTAAAGGAAAATTTTTCGCAACTCCAAAATCTATAACATCTGGGATCTTTCGTCGGTCTGACGGCCAGTAAGTGACGTGTCCGCTTGAAACCACATCTAAGCCCATTTTGGAAACGGTGTCAAAGAGCACGCGACCTTTCGAGGTAATTAAACGTGATCCCCAAAAAGTGTGTTTAGCGTTATAGTCGCCAGCCGCTAAAAATCAAAGACCAAGTGATTTGAAAAAATGTGAATATTGGTTTTCTGTTACTGAAAATCGTGGTGGTGAGTAAATCGAGGATATAACAATTTTTTCATGAAAATAATCAATGCATATATTTGTAGGAGTTCTCTTGTGATTCTCCAACCGAACGGTTGTGTTAATAAATAAGCGAACAAAAAAAAAAAAAAATAAAATAAAATAAAACAAAAAAAAACCAACAAAAAAAAACAAAAAACAAAAAAATATTGTGCTCAAATACTTTTAAACTTATATCAATAATATATTGTGTTAAAAAAAAAAAATAATATATTGTGTTAAATTGCAAAAACAATAACAAATTATTTTAATAAACAACGGGAAAATAAATTCCTCACATTTAACAATAAAATCAATTTCAATATAACAAGTGCGGTGGCAGTGCATTGTTATTGTTGTTATTGTGCGTGAAGATTAACTACCCAGTTGGAAAAAAGTTAAAGTTTTGTTTTCTGCATGAGTGATCCCATCAGAAAGCAGTAAAAGCATATGGACTTCTGAAGAAGAATCTATAAAGCAATCATTGGATAATTTTCTTTCTACAAGAGATAAAATCCGCTCCCGTTCCGGCTCGCCTAACATTGATTTTACAACAGAAGATAAAAGATCTTCTACTCTAATTAATGCCAATACACCAAAAACGCAAGTAGGCATGGATAGGTATATCACCATCACTACACGTCAGCGAAGCCCTAAATCTGCTCAAATTGCATCCAAATCTAAAATCTCTAAAGATGCCGACACCGCTAGACCAACCGATCAAAACAGATTTTCTATTCTACAAACGGATGAGCCAACAGCATCATCAAAAAAAAATCGTTTAAACCACCACCAATTTATTTAAGAAAATCTGCCTCCAATGAACGTTACCTCCATCAAGCACGGCAACATTAATGAAACTAAAATTCAAGTTAACCACGAAAATGACTACCGAAAATTGTCTGACGAATTTGAAAAGGAAAAAAAAGCTTTTTATACTTATCAGCTTAAAAGCGCTAAAGGTCTTCAAGTTGTAATAAAAGGGATTGACCCTTGCGTAGACATTAATGAAGTTAAGACCGGTTTGGCAGATAAGGGATTCAAAGTAAAAAATGTGTTAAACATCAGAAATCGTGAAAAGATCCCTCAACCCATGTTTAGGGTTGAATTAGAGCCAGGAGATGTGACTTCAAAGAAGAATGAAGTTCATCCAATATATAGAATAAAATACCTTTTACATCGAAAAATAACCATAGAGGAACCGCATAAGCGCTTAGGACCCGCACAGCGCCACAACTGCGAAGAATTTGGCCACACTAAAGCGTACTGCAAGTTGCCTACAGTGTGTTGTGTGTGGAGAATTCCATGGTACAGCACAATGCAATAAGCCGAAATTCGACCCAAAAATTAAAAAATGCAGTAATTGCGGTGAAAACCACACAGCTAATTATAGAGGTTGTTTCGTTTACACCCACCTCAAGCGCTCAATGAATAACAAAACAATAATTGCTTCTAAGCCACCACAGCAGACTCAAATTTTTTCTAATAATTCTTTTCCTCCGACAGGACAGTCAACCACCGACATAACTGTTCAAAATCAAAAACAATTTTCTTATGCTAATGTAGTTAAGTCTACATTCGCAAACCCGAATCAGCAATCCATATCTCAACCGCCCGATCAAAATTTCAGTAACCTTGAGGCAACAATACAGACCTTTATTCAAACTATAAACACTTTTACGTCGTCAATGATGACGATGATGCAGGAAATGGTGAAAATGCAATCCAACATTTTGCAGGTAATTTCGAAAAAATGATTTGGTTAAAAATATGTTTCTGGAACGCGAACGGCATCCGCCAACACAAATGTGAACTCGAATACTTCCTGATGGATAAGCAGATCGATATAATGATGATTGCAGAAACTCACTTGACGTCAACAAGCTTCTTCAAAATTAATGGCTACGTACTATACGATACTAAAGACCCCCGTGGAAGAGCTTGTGGGGGTTCCGCAATCTTGATAAAATCTAGGATAAAGCATTATTTGCTGAACGACACATGTGAGGACTATCTTCAAGCAACTAATATCTGTGTGGAAAATTTTCATTACAAATTGATTATCTCATCGATTTATTCGCCGCCTCGATTCTCAGTGACAGAATCACAATATTCAAGTTTTTTCACCTCATTAGGACCTCGTTTTATAGCAGCTGGAGATTACAACGCAAAACACACTTTTTGGGGCTCACGTTTAATCACCCCGAAGGGTCGGGTGCTTTTTGATACAATTTCTAAAATGGGCTTAGATGTAATATCAAGCGGACATCCCACTTACTGACCAACAGCCCGACGAAAGATTCCTGATGTGATTGATTTTGGAGTGGTAAAGGGGTTCCCTGTGGAATGGATGCAAGCTGAGCCTTCGTTAGACTTGTCATCGGATCATTCACCTACTATTATTTCAGTACGCTTTCCCCAGGAGTCTTGGTCCCCGATTAACAATTTGCATAGGACTGTTGTTACCCGAGTGAATTGGCTAAAATATAAAAAATTTTTGAGTACCCATTGCACTGAGAATATTGTTTTAAGAACTCCTGAAGATATTAATGCGTCACTAAGCAACTTTAGCGAAAACCTTAAACAAGCCGCTGAACTGATATTAATGCGTCACTAAGCAACTTTAGCGAAAACCTTAAACAAGCCGCTGAACTTGCTTCTAACGTTTATTTAACACGCAGAAACATTCAAAATAGAACATATTCTTCAGAAATCGAGCAACTTGTGTTAGAAAAAAGAAGAGTTAGACGAGAGTGGCAACTTCGCAGGTCTCCGCAGCTAAAAACAAGGCTCCGTGAGTGCACAAATCAACTAAGAAATTTGCTTGGAACCCAAAAAACAGCTTCTATACAAACGTATTTGAAAAGTCTGGATGGTACTCCTCCGTCCGACTATTCTTTATGGCGGGCGACTAAGGGTTTAAAAAGGCCAGTTAGAGGTAACCCGCCCTTGCGAGAACAGTCTGGTACTGGGCTAGAGATGACTCGGAAAAGGGTAATTTATTTGTTAACCATTTGAAAAACGTTTTTACCACAAATAGGTCTGATAATGCAAATGAGTTGCCGCCTATTGTCAGTACACCTCCTGTGCCTTTAAGATTCAATTTTCAAGAAGTTGAAAATGCTCTTGGTAATCTAAACCTTAAAAAAGCTCCAGGTATGGATAAAATCAGCAACAAAATGCTCGTAGAGCTGCCTCGTGTAGCTAAAAGAATTGTTCTTTTTATTTTTAATGCTATTTTACGACTTGAGTATTACCCTGTAGAGTGGAAGGTGTCCATGATAACAATGGTTCCTAAGCCAGGGAAGGATCACACGAAAGTAGAATCATACCGTCCAATAAGTCTACTGTCAACAATATCAAAACTTTTCGAAAAATTGCTAAAGGCGAAGTTGGATCCAATGCTTAATAAGGTTGAATGTATTCCTGATCACCAATTTGGTTTTAGAGCGAAACATGGCACCATTGAGCAAACACACAGGTTAGTTAACGTCATAAAAAAGGCATTTGAAGATAAAAAATATTGCTCTGCCTTCTTCATCGACGTCTCACAAGCTTTTGATAAAGTATGGCACGATTGCTTAATGCATAAAATAAAGTTTAACTTACCTGCAGACGTACATAACCTTTTGGAAAGCTATTTATATTGTCGCCAATTTTTAATAAAAGAAGGCGATTTCATAAGCCCCGCCCAGCTTATTGAAGCTGGAGTTCCCCAAGGCAGCATATTAGGGCCTATCTTATATTTGATCTACGCATCTGACATGCCAACAAGCACCAACGTTCACACTTCAACATTTGCAGATGATACAGCATTCCTTAGCATACATAGTAACCACCAGCAAGCATCAATAAACTTACAGGAACATATCGACAAACTAGAGAAATGGCTCAAGCTTTGGAAAATCAAGGTTAATGAACAAAAGTGTGCCCATGTTACATTCGCACTGCGTCTAGGAACATGCTCACCCATTACATTAACAATAAAGTAATACCTCAACACAGTGAAGTCAAATACCTCGGAATTCATCTTAATTCAATAAAGTAATGCCTTAACACAGTGAAGTCAAATACCTCGGAATTCATCTTGACCGTAGACTAACATGGAAGTCGCACATCGAGGCAAAAGTAACGCAGATGAAATTGAAAGCGGTGCAAATTAACTGGCTACTAGGCAGAAATTCGACCTTAGAGCTTGATTGTAAACTTTTGCTGTACAACTCGATTCTAAAGCCAATATGGTGCTATGGGATTCAATTATGGGGCACAGCCTCGGCATCCAACATTGAAAAAATTCAAAGAAGTCAAAATAGAATACTCCGTAGAATTACAGATGCTCCATGGTACGTTAAAAACTCACGAATCCACGCAGATCTGAACGTACCTTTTGTGAAATCTGAATTTGTGAAGTACGCGACAAAATATATTAACAAACTTGAATTCCATCCAAATCCTCTTGCAGCTACTATTCTTAATTTTGGTGGTCATACCCGTCTGAGAAGGAGGGGTACTTTGGCTACCATTAGAGCTCTAAACAGATGACTGAATTCTGAAATAATATTCGCATAAAAATAAATTTTTGTCCAGCACTGGCTGGACTTTAATCACAATTTTTTTTTTTTTTTTTTTTTAGTATTAAGAATTGAATACTTATTATAAATAATATAATAAAGTTAAAAAAAAAATATATATATATATTTGTAGCTTGGAGATATTTCTCACGAGTCTCGTTCATTAGATAGTGCTTAATTCTAGTTTTTATCAAAATTGCCGAACCGCCGCAAGACCTTCCACGGGGATCTTTTGTGTCATATAATGTGTAGCCATTAATTTTGAAATAACTGTTGGTTGTCAAATAGGTTTCAGCAATCATCATTATATCGATCTGCTTTTCCATAAGGAAGTGGCTCCAGTTCATTTTTGTGTTGGCGAATGCCGTTTACGTTCCAGAAACATATTTTTAACCAATTCATTTGTTTAAAATTGCCTGTAAAATAGTGGATTGCATTTTTAGCATTTCCTACATTATGTTTGTCATAGAAACGGTAAAAGTGTTTATGGACTGAACAAGAGTCTTCAGAGTTGCCTCTATTGTTTTTACCAAATGAAGTTTGGCTGCTGGGTTGCTGGAGAAACCGATGGCTTATTTGTCATTGACCGCTTAAAGTGAGTATAGACAGGGCAACCTCTATAATTTGCAGTGTGGTTACCTCCACAGTTACTGCATTTCTTAACACTTGCGTCGGCCTTTGGCTTGTTGCACTGAGTTGTGCCGTGAAGTTCGCCACATACAACATAAACAGCGGGCAACTTACAGTAAGCCTTAGTTTGGCCAAATTCTTAGCAGTTTAGGCACTGAACGGGTCCTGAACGCTTATGTGGCTCCTTAACGGTAACCTTACGATGCAAAAGAAATTTAAGGTTATGAATTGGATGACTTTCACCTTATTTTAGGACAACATCCCTGGGTTCTAGTTTAACCCTAAACATGGGTTGAGGGATCTTTTCACGGTTCCTGATGTTTACTATGGTTTTTATTTTAAAACTTTTATCTTCCAATCCGTTTTTGACATCATCAATATCTACGCAAGGGTCAATACCTTCAATAACGACCTGAAGACCTTTAGCACTTTTTAGCTGGTAAGTGTAAAATGATCTTTTCTCTTTTTCTAAAACATCAGACAATTTTCGATAATCGTTTTCATGATTTACCTGTATTTTAGTTTCACTAATGCTGCCGTGCTTCATTGATGTGACGTTGAAAGTATCTTTACCGATTGCCGTAATAAGTTGTTTCACCAGTTCACTAGAAATCGGCTCTCTCAAATATATTAGTGGAGGTTTATATATTTTTTTTGGACGTTGTTGGCTCATCTGTCTGAAGGATAGCAAACCTATTACTATCCGTTATCGCAGTGGGTTTATCGTCTTTAGACATTTTTGATTTTGATGATATTTGCGCGGATTTAGGGCTTCGCTGACGTTTAACCACGGTTATATACCTATACTGGAAGATGGTTTGTCTTCTGTTGTAACAACAATGTTTGGCGAGCACGAACGCGTGCGTTTTTTATCTCCTAGAGACAGAAGATTATCCAATGATTTTTTCAATGATTCTTCCTCAGAAATCCAGAGGTTTTTTCTAGTGGAGCTAAGCTCTCTTTCAAATTTGCATCTACTAGGTACACTCATGCAATTATTTTTTCTATTTAATTTTTTTTTTTACTTTAAAAGTATATCAAAAAAATTGTCACAAAGTTTTTTTCTTTTTTGTTTAAATTCACTTTTCCACTTCTTGTGGTTTTCTGCCATTTTTCAGAACCAAAATCAGAGCTGATCCACAATGTGCTCTCAAACATTTCGTTAAGTTACAAAAATCATGATTGGTTGAGCGGACAAAAATCATGATTGGTCGGCGATCTGAATTTTCGGATTGGAAGTGAAATTGTTTGCGAATTTTTGATGTCAAATTCGGTGACTCTTCACTTCCCAATATGATGTCGCCAACTATACTACGGATATTGCCTAGATTACCACTTCACAATCTGCAACTTAACGTTCGATCGGTAATCATAGCGTTACGAAATATAAACTAAAATGGCATTCAGCAATTGCCATGAAAAACTTTCAGTACTACTACTGACTACGAACGTGTGTGTCGAGCTGCAGAATGACCAACATGTTCAAGTATTTTGAAAGAAATTACTGAATAATGGCAATAGTAAACTCCACTTTGGCATTTCGATCGACCGATTCAGTTTCCTGACGCTTTCTACTTCTCTTTCTACTTGACCGAATCGAATTCTAAGCTTATCCCCAATGTGCTCTCAAATATTTCACAAAATTAAAAAAAATCATGATTGGTTGAGCGAATGTGATGTCGTCGATCTGAATTTTCGAATTCAATGCTAAATTGCTCGCGAATTGATGATGTAGATCCAGTTTTTAAGCTCGCTGGAATTAGCCTAATTGCTACCTCGCAATCTGCAACTTAAAGTCGGATCGTTGACCATAATGTTACGAGGTATAAACCAACCACATATCTGTAATGACACTCGACTTCCGGTGAAAAAAGTGATAAACAACGCTAAAAAAGTAAGAATACTTAAATAAAATTATAAAGAGGAAAACGTTTTGATACCACGAATCCTAATGGTTTCGAGAAATACACTATTCCATCATTACGGCTTGCTTTCGCATCAAAAACCCATGTTTCTACGCCTTCACCAATAAAAGTAAACAAATAAAAAATAATTATACGTTTTAATAATCTTCTTTTTTGAATAATTTGCAATATTCGAGATTGTTTTTTATAAAAACATTTAACAAATTTATTCAATATTTCGTTTTCCGTTGGAAAACTTCTTCAGGAAAATATTTGTTATAATTTCTTTTGAAAAAAAAACAAGTTATAGCAAGAATAATATATAGAAAATTCAAGAAAAGAAAAAAAATACTATACTTTTTGGTAGGGAAATTTCTGGAAATTTTGTTCTTTTGGTTATTTATATTCAAGAAGTTCTGAACCGTCTCGTGATTAAGTCTTTAGAAAATGGCGAGGGCGGTAGAACGTTTTTTGACAATCAAACTTTTATTACGCAATTCGAATTATTTTTTATGGTGTTTAAATGGTGCTGCCAGATTACATGCATTTAATTATGACGATTTTGAGAGTTGCGTTACCATTCCCCCCGCAGTATGACAAGAAACTTCATCGCTATTTCCAAAACTGCCAGCTTACTTATGGGCCGCTCCATTATTCCTCGCTGGGTTAAGATATTTGCACTTCGAACCTGCTCGTCTTTAGCCAATCTCACCTCTAGTACTTTACCACGGGGCCATAAGTTTCTAGTTAAGGAAGGTTCAACGATAATAACTAAATCGCCCACCGTTAAAGGTTTTGACTTATCATGCCATTTTACCCTACAGGTCAATGTCGGCAGATATTCAGTTAATCACTTCTTCCAAAATATAATTGCGTATTGTTGAGATTTTAACCAACTTTGCCTCAATAAAGTTCCACTATCGTTTCATGAAGTTAAAGGTTTCAACCCATTGTAACTTCCCATCAGGATATGATTTGGAGTTATGGCTTCTGTCGTATCTGTTTCTATGGGAACATATGCAAGTGGCCTCGAATTAATTATATTTTCCAACTCCGCAACCATGCTTAAAAGAAGTTCATCAATTAGGTGCCTTGATGGCATGATTTTGTACAAAATTGTTTTAACCGAGCGAACTAAAAGTTCCCATGCGCCCTCCATGTGGGGTGAAGCTGGAAGATTAAAATTCCATTTAATGGTAGATGTAGTGAATGTTTTTACTAACTCGTTTCGAATGAGCTATTTCATACCGCTTCTCTTCATGACGGTTCACAACTAGTAATATTGGTACAAAAAAATCATCTCCTGTATACGTAAATGGTACAGTGTAAGATGCTACACGTGCACGTGGCAGTTTGGCTATTTGTGGAATTTGAGGAGTAGTTTTACTAATTTTACACATTTGGCAACATCGAACAATCGATTTGTATGTAACCCGAAGTCTTGAGATGCAATATTTTTGTCTTATCTCATTGACAACTGTTTCATGACTACCATGGTAAAACTTTTCGTGATAGTGTAGACAAATAAGCTTAGTTAAATAATTTTTTCTTGGCAGTATAACTGGACGTTTCTGTTGTATGGAAATATTTGCCATACCAATTCTGCCATCAACACGTAAAATTTCGTATCCAGATAAGGCGATTTAGAATAAATGTCCCTTGACTTTTTAATTGGTTTGTTAGATTTCAGCGCGGAAATTTCTAAAAAATATTCTTCCTGTTGTACTTGTTTATACAGCATGAACTCAGCTCTATTTAACTCGTATAGAGTTAATTCTCCATTTTGCTTATTGCTCTTTTTAAGGGTGAATCGCAAAACATATGCTACCGTTCTAACCAGGCAAGTTTATTTTAAAAATCTGAGTATATAGATAACTGCCTCATACAGTGTATTTTTGTACTCGTTGATTCATCCGCAACATTATCCTTACCCAATTCCATTCATTAACAGAAGTTAATTCCAAAATTTTTGTAATTCTGAAAGCTACAAATTGATTATATTTTCAGTGATCGGAATTTATCCAACTCAGTACGGTCTTTGTGTCACACCAAAAATGTTATTGAGATATTTTAAGCTCATGGTTTTGTGATATATACTTAGTCATACGAGCTCCAATTAATGCAACCATGAGCTCAACTTGGGAACAGATGTTATTTTCATTGGTGCCACCCGAGTTTTGGCACTGACTAATTAAGCTTTTAAAGCTTTAGTTGTCTTAGTAGTCTACAAAATTTATGATATTTACCATTGTTCAAAGCTTTTCTGTTTCGAAGTGAGAGCATAAGAAAATTTTTTTTTAAATTTTTTTTTAACAATTAAGTTTTTTATTCACTATTTTTAGCTTCTACCATTTATACCAATAAAAATTATAAATAGCTTGTTTTCTATGTTTCCCAGCTATCTATATGTCGACATTTCATAGGAACTACCCTAATCATCAGTAGACTTTGGAAATTTTTGAAAGATATTCTCAAACATTCAACTTTATATCCCAGCAATATAAATAAATTGCTGAGAATTTAAAAGAAAAATGCTCTAATAATATCTGTCAAAACACAAAAAAAACAAGCCTTTTCATTTATTCACCTCTCTAACATTTCTTTACACCTTTCAAACAAATGAACAACCGTTGGTTGCTACGATTTGCTTTTTGAAAGTATCGAAAAGCAGAGAACAAAAATTCAAACAATTAAGTTTTTTATTCACTATTCTTAGCTTCTACCATTTATACCAATAAAAATTATAAATAGCTTGTTTCCTATGTTTCCCAGCTATCTATATGTCGACATTTCATAGGAACTACCCCAATCATCAGTAGACTTTGGAAATTTTTGAAAGATATTCTCAAACATTCAACTTTATATCCCAGCAATATAAATAAATTGCTGAGAATTTAAAAGAAAAATGCTCTAATAATATCTGTCAAAACACAAAAAACAGGCCTTTTCATTTATTCACCTCTCTAACATTTCTTTACACCTTTCAAACAAATGAACAACCGTTGGTTGCTACGATTTGCTTTTTGAAAGTATCGAAAAGCAGAGAACAAAAATTCAAACAATTAAGTTTTTTATTCACTATTTTTAGCTTCTACCATTTATACCAATAAAAATTATAAATAGCTTGTTTTCTATGTTTCCCAGCTATCTATATGTCGACATTTCATAGGAACTACCCTAATCATCAGTAGACTTTGGAAATTTTTGAAAGATATTCTCAAACATTCAACTTTATATCCCAGCAATATAAATAAATTGCTGAGAATTTAAAAGAAAAATGCTCTAATAATATCTGTCAAAACACAAAAAACAAGCCTTTTCATATTATTAGAGCATTTTTCTTTTAAATTCTCAGCAATTTATTTATATTGCTGGGATATAAAGTTGAATGTTTGAGAATATCTTTCAAAAATTTCCAAAGTCTACTGATGATTAGGGTAGTTCCTATGAAATGTCGACATATAGATAGCTGGGAAACATAGAAAACAAGCTATTTATAATTTTTATTGGTATAAATGGTAGAAGCTAAAAATAGTGAATAAAAAACTTAATTGTTTGAATTTTTGTTCTCTGCTTTTCGATACTTTCAAAATGCAAATCGTAGCAACCAACGGTTGTTCATTTGTTTGAAAGGTGTAAAGAAATGTTAGAGAGGTGAATAAATGAAAAGGCTTGTTTTTTGTGTTTTGACAGATATTATTAGAGCATTTTTCTTTTAAATTCTCAGCAATTTATTTATATTGCTGGGATATAAATTTGAATGTTTGAGAATATCTTTCAAAAATTTCCAAAGTCTACTGATGATTAGGGTAGTTCCTATGAAATGTCGACATATAGATAGCTGGGAAACATAGAAAACAAGCTATTTATAATTTTTATTGGTATAAATGGTAGAAGCTAAAAATAGTGAATAAAAAACTTAATTGTTTGAATTTTTGTTCTCTGCTTTTCGATACTTTCAAAAAGCAAATCGTAGCAACCAACGCTTGTTCATTTGTTTGAAAGGTGTAAAGAAATGTTAGAGAGGTGAATAAATGAAAAGGCTTGTTTTTTGTGTTTTGACAGATATTATTAGAGCATTTTTCTTTTATATTCTCAGCAATTTATTTATATTGCTGGGATATAAAGTTGAATGTTTGAGAATATCTTTCAAAAATTTCCAAAGTCTACTGATGATTAGGGTAGTTCCTATGAAATGTCGACATATAGATAGCTGGGAAACATAGAAAACAAGCTATTTATAAATTTTATGGGTATTTTTTTTAACTTTATTATTTTATTTATTGAATCTACATAAGAAATGTAATGACAATAAGTATTCAAGTCTTAATACTAAAAAAAATTGTGATTAAAGTCCTGTCAGTGCTGGACAAAAATTTACTTTTATGCGAATATTATTTCAGAATTCAGTCAACTGTTTAGAGCTTTTTTTTTATATTGGACCAGTACTCAGAGGATGACCCCTACATATGCAGTGTACCAGTGTACCAGAACTAGGAAAATAGGTTGTGAGGAGGGGGAAAGAAAGCTCTAATGGTAGCCAAAGTATCCCTCCTTTTCAGACGGGTATGACCACCAAAGTTAAGAATATTGAGTGCAAGAGGATTTGGATGGAATTCAAGTTTGTTAATATATCTTGTCGCGTACTTCACAAACTCAGATTTCACAAAAGGTACGTGCAGACCTGCGTGGATTCGTGAGTTTTTAACGTACCATGGATCATCTGTAATTCTACGGAGAATTCTATTTTGACTTTTTTTTTCAATGTTAGATGCCGAGGCTGTGCCCCATAATTGAATCCCATAGCACCATATTGGCTTTAGAATCGAGTTGTACAGCAAAAGTTTACATTCAAGCATCAAGCTCGAATTTCTGTCTATTAGCAAGTTAATTTGCACTACTTTCAATTTCATCTGCGTTACTTTTGTCTCGATGTGCGACTTCCATTTTAGTCTACGGTCAAGATGAATACCGAAAGGTTCCAAAAGGTTATGTATGTTTGCAGGTAAGTTAATGTTGTGGAAAAAACGTTTTTCAAATGGTTAACAAATAAATTACCATTTTTCGCGTCATTTCTAGCCCAGTCACCAGACGGTTCTCGCAAGGGCGGCTTACCTCTAACTGGCCTTTGTAAACCCTTAGTCGCCCGCCATAATGAATAGTCGGACTGAGGAGTACCATCCAGACTTTGTAAATACGTTTGTAGAGAAGCCGTTTTTTGGTTTCCAAGCAAATTTCTTAGTTGATTTGTGCACTCACGTAGCCTTGTTTTTAGTTGCGGAGACCTGCGAAGTTGCCACTCTCGTCTAACTCTTCTTTTTTCTAATACAAGTTGCTCGATTTCTGAAGAATATGTTCTATTTTGAATGTTTCTGCGTGTTAAATAAACGCTAGAAGCAAGTTCAGCAGCTTGTTTAAGGTTTTCGCTAAAGTTGCTTAGTGACGCATTAATATCTTCAGGAGTTCTTAAAACAATATTCTCAGTGCAATGGGTACTCAAAAATTTTTATTTTTTAGCCAATTCACTCGACAGTCGACGACGTGACAGTCCTATGCAAATTGTTAATCGGAGACCAAGTCTCCTGGGGAAAACGCACTGAAATAATAGTAGGTGAATGATCCGATGACAAGTCTAACGAAGGCTCAGCTTGCATCCATTCCACAGGGAACCCCTTTACCACTCCAAAATCAATCACGTCAGGAATCTTTCGCCGGTCAGTCGGCCAGTAAGTGGGATGTCCGCTTGATATTACGTCTAAGCCCGTTTTAGAAATTGTGTCAAAAAGCACCCGACCCTTCGGGGTGATTAACCCTTCATAGCCTGATTTGTTTTCTTGGCTGAAAAAAAATGTATGTTGTAAAACTTGCAATTTTAAGCATTTTTTATTCCACAACTTTTATTATAAGTGGTATTTAACTGGAATATTTTGAAAAAACCCGGTTGGTTCCGGGAGGAACCAGAGGGCTCCCAGATTTCAAAATTTGAACACATACATATTCTAGGTTACAATGTTTTTTCAGCAAAAATAAACAAGTTTTATTCAAGAAAATAACAAAAAATAACGGAAAATTCTGCTCGAACATCTATAGTAAACAAAACTTTCCTCAGTTCTCTCTGAGAGCAGTTGTAAAAGGATTTACATCAGCACCTGCCATTACGGCCTTACCTGATGCTGGACCATTTTCACGGAGTCACAATTTACCAGCGACCTCGTGTGGCTGACTGGGCTCAAATAGCAATTTTTGCCATATGTTTGCAGTCATATGATCAACTTCTTGTTGAGGAGTTCAGGCCTTCTAATCCCTCCTATATGCAATTTCCCAGCAATCAATGGAAGACAAGGCTTAATGAAGTGGTTGGCCGAAGCCCTCTAGCAGCATCAACCCTTAAACCAACTCACCCGTCAACCATCACCACTGGTTCGTCACAGTACAGGTATCTGTTGTAAAGACAACAGATTCTCGGGAGGTTGTTAGTCCCCGAAAAAGCCACGCCAAACAATTATCAAGGATACTAACATCCCTTTCAGAACATTTCAGCCAAGGTATGCACCTCAACCATGATCAGCCCGCGTTGAACTGCAAGAAGAGCCACCCGGGGCCATGCTGATCCCCGTTCTGCCAATTTATACCCTTGGTAAGGGTTTCGGAAGCCAACACAACATAAGCCATGCGGCTTCCTAGAGTTTTATTTGCTGCAACAAACGAGAAACCCCTTCCCCTCTCTACCCGGAAAACAGAGTGTCCTGGTTAGGAATACGCCAAGGTAAAACCTGCTACGCTGGGATCGCACTGGGAGCATTTGTGAGAAAGATTTACATCAGCACCTGCCTTTACGGCCATATTTAATGATGGAACACGATTCACGATTCACCAGCGCCCCCGTGTGGCTGACTGGGCTCACATAGGTATCAATTTTTGCCATTTGTTTGCAGCTATATGAGCAACTTCTTGTTGAGGAGTTCGGGCCTTCTAATCCCTCCTGTGTGCAATTTCCCACCAACTTCGAAGTAGAAATCTGGGTCGAGTCGAATCATCACAGGAAAAATCCCCATCATCTTCGCTATCTGACCACGGAATTGAGCTAACCTACTCGGAAAGTTCCTCATGTGTTAGAAAACCACGAACTCTACGCGCCATATCAAAAAAAAAAATAACTAAAAAAACAAAAAAAAAAAAAAACAAAAACAACAAAAAACGTCACCCTACAAACACACATATACATTAATAATTTTGAACTCCTGGAGCCTGGTGGTTCTTAAAAGAACCAACCAATGAATACAATAACAAACACTAAATACATAATTACATTTACTGCAAAAACTTACAGCGTCTTTTAAACAATACAAAGATTATAGAAATATTTTTTTCCGTTACGATTTCGGAGAACTTAGCACAAAAACTTGTTTTACAATACACACAATTACGCGCAAATGCTTTCTTGTCGCTGTTGTCACGCACTAACTAGCATTCACCTGCTAATCATGCGTAGATTCAAGCGGCGATGAGCACAAATGATAACGATTAAAGCGAAAACAATATGAAAGACACAGCGTGAAGAAAAACAAAGAATTGTTGAACAAGGTTTTAATTTTTTTTTTTTTTTTTTGTTGGTTCCCAACGGAACCAGTAGGCTATTAAGGGTTAAGCGTGAGCCCCAAAAAGTGTGTTTTGCGTTGTAATCTCCAGCTGCTATAAAACGAGGTCCCAATGAGATGAAAAAACTTGAATATTGTGATTCCGTCACTAAAAATCGAGGCGACGAATAAATTCATGAGATAACCAATTTGTAATTAAAGTTTTCTACACATATATTAGTTGCTTGAAGATAGTCCTCACGTGTGTCGTTCAACAAAAAATCCTTTATCCTAGATTTTATCAATATTGCGGAACCCCCACAAGCTCTTCCACGGGGGTCTTTAGTATCGTATAGTACGTAGCCGTTAATTTTGAAGAAGCTTGTTGACGTCAAGTGACTTTCTGCAATCATCATTATATCGATCTGCTTATCCATCAGGAAGTATTCGAGTTCATTTTTATGTTGGCGGATGCCGTTCGCGTTCCAGAAACCTATTTTTAACCAAATCATTTTCTCGAAATTACCTGCAAAATGATGGATTACATTTTCACCACTTCCTGCATCATCGTCATCATAGACGACGTAAAAATGTTTATAGTTTGAATAAGGGTCTGTATTGTTGCCTCAAGGTAACTGAAATTTTTATCAGGCGGTTGAGATCTAGATTCCTGATTCGGGTTCGCGAAAGTAGACTTAGCTACATTAGCATAAGAAATTTGATTTTGATTTTGAACGGTTATGTCAGTGGTTGACCGTCCTGTCGGAGGAAAAGAATTATTAGAAAAATTTGAGTCTGCTGTGTTGGCTTAGAAGCAATTATTGTTTTGTTGTTCATTGAGCGCTTGAGGTGGGTGTAGACGGAGCAACCTCTATAATTAGCTGTGTGGTTTTCACCGCAATAAAATAAAATTAAATGTATTCAACGTCGAAAAACTCTGTTCAAGTTAATAGTAGAGAAAATATTTTGAAATATTTTTTTATTTACACAATTGTCATAAAATATTTCCAAAACTAGAAAAAAGCTTAATGCATTATATTCTGTAAGTCGAACAAGTACTCTAAGTGAAACGTAATTTTCAATGTCAAGTTTTATAAAAACAAAAGAGAAAAATAGATTTACTGCGAAACATCTGAACTGGATTTTTAACAACATTATTTTAGAAGTGTAATGTATGATATTGAAAAACTACTTGTTATGTAAAATTAAATGTTGATCATAGAATGTTGGTAAAATATTGTAATGTATGAAATAAATAAAAATAAAGACAGTTTTGAAAAGAGAGTATTACAATTCAGGTGTGGGGTCCGCAAAATAAAGGGATGCTTCTTCTGAGAAAAATTATACTTCTGATCCCAGTACGTCTGCAGCCTCCGTCACAATATTAACTGACGTCCTTCCGGTTACTTCCGCTACAACTTCTGCTACAACTTCCGCTTTAACTTCCACTGATACAATTTTTCCTGCTGCCAGTTCCCGTCCTGTTGAAACTTCCGCTGCTGTTTCTGTAGCTATTTCTGCTACAATGCCTCGTGCGATTGCTGCTCCGGCTTTTATATCCACCGCTGATCCAATTGGGTATAACCCAATTTTTCCAACAACTAACCCTCTGTGTACACCTATTACAGCTTCTGTTGAAGAACTAGAAATCGCAAAGCAAATACAAATTTTGAAAATGCGCTGTGAGATGATAAATCTTCAAAAGCAACTCAATGACTTGGAAACAAACGCAGTAAGTAGTACGGCTAAAATTAATTATGATGAATTGGATAGAATGGTGTCAAAATTTGATGGAGCTGTTGACAAAGATATTAGAAAGTTCGAAGAATATACTTGTAATTACAATGATAAAGAGAAGTTGTTAAGTTTGAAATGGCTATTGCAAGGATCAGCTAAAGAATTTATGGAGAATGCTGGTAATTGGACATATTCGGCTTTAAAAGAAGCTTTATTTAAAATATTCAAAAGAGTTGTTACTCGCGAGGAAATATATCGCAAATTACGTTCACGAACTTTAAAACCATCGGAATCCTGTGTTAGTTACATAATTTCGATGCAAACAATTGCGTCTCAAGCCGATATTGAAGATAGGGAACTGGTGGATATTATAATTGATGGTATGCAGGACAGTACAAACAAGGTTTCGTTTCTATATAGTTCAACTTCAGTAAAGGAGTTAATTGCTTGTGTTGACAGATACGAAAGACGTCGTGGGAAGACTGATATGAAGGCTACGGATGGCAGCAAAAAGAACTCTGTACGGTGTTATAATTGTTCACAATTTGATCACATGAAAAGCGCCTGTACAAAGCCAATTCGTCTTCCAGGATCTTGTTTCACTTGCCAGCAAATGGGTCACATCCACAGGAATTGTCCAAAACGTCAATTTGTTTCTGCACCAGTTTTTGAGGAAGCTATTAATATAGATGATATTGTTGATCCAGTTATAACGGTGAGTGTGGCGTTTAATTTTCCCCTAGGAAACAAATATGCTAATTTTTTAAATGTTTCATGTTTAATGGATTCTGGTAGTCCAATTAGCCTCATTTCAAAATCATTCGTGCCAAAATTCATGAAATTTTCCGAAAACCTTTTTTCTACAAAATATGTTGGAATTGGGAATTCTATACTAGAAGTGTATGGTACTATTTTATGTCAAATTAAGTTTAAAAATGTAATAAAATTTATTAAATTGGTAGTAATTCCGGATAATGATATTAAAATTCCTATGATATTAGGTAGGAATTTTATGAACAAATTCAATGTAAAATTGACACATTTTAAGTTTTTAAATAAAGAAAAGGCACGCATATTTGAGTCAAAAGGAGAAATATGGAAGAAATTACGTTGGTGCCCGAGATTATTGATGATTGAGCTTAATGCTTTGAATGAAACGAAATGTTGTGATAATACTGCTAATTACAATCCGAAGCTAGATTCAGAGGAAATGTCTAAGTTGCGAAATATTGTCGAAAAATTTTACGTTAATCCTTTAAATATTGATAGAAAACCACATGATTACACCATGAAAATAAGATTATCTGATGATATTCCGGTTTATAGTTCTCCACGTCGATTATCTGTGAGGGATCGTGATGAAGTTCAGAAAATTATATCCGATTTATTATCTCGTAATATTATACGTCCTAGTAATTCGTCTTATGCATCTGCTATCGTTTTGACAAAGAAGAAAAATGGAGAGACTAGGATGTGCATAGATTACAGGTCATTAAACAAGAAAACCATTAAGGATAATTTTACCTTACCACTGATAGAAGATTGCATAGAATATATTTCTGGGAAAAAATGGTTTACTCTTTTAGATTTGAAGGACGGATTTTTCCATATAAAAATTGATGAGGATTCAATACCGTATACTTCATTTGTTACACCACACGGGCAATATGAGTATTTAAGGATGCCATTTGGCCTCAAGAATGCTCCCACTAATTTTCAACGTTTTGTTACGGATATATTTCGGGATTTGATTGATGATAGAAAAATTGTTATATACATAGATGATATTTTGATAGCTTCAACAGACTTTGAATCTCATCTTCAAACTCTTATGGAAGTGTTAAAACGGGCCTATGAAAAGGGATTGGAGTTTAAGTTAAAAAAGTGTAAATTCGGCTATCAGTCAATAGATTATTTAGGCTATTTTATAGATCATCAAGGAGTTCGTCCGACAGAGAATCATTTAAATGCGATTAAAAATTTTCCTATTCCAAGGAATCAGAAAGAACTTCAAACTTGTATCGGTCTTTTTTCATACTTTAGAAAATTTGTACCATCTTTTTCAACTATAGCTAGACTTATTGCGTAAAGAGAAGAAATATGAATTTTCTGAGGATTGTATTAGAGCTTTTAATGATCTGAAAATGTACTTAATGAAACAACCAGTTCTAACAATTTATTCGCCTAAAAGAGAAACCGAGTTGCATTGTGACGCAAGCACTAAAGGATTTGGTGCAATATTGATGCAAAAACAGGATGACAAAAAATTTCACTCTGTTACGTTTTTTTCAAAGACAACTTCCCCAGCAGAGTCCCGTTACCACAGTTTTGAACTGGAAACCCTTTCTATCATTTACGCGCTGCGAAGGTTTAGAGTATATTTGGAAGGTATAAAGTTTACTATAATAACGGACTGTAATTCTCTTACAATAACGCTTAGCAAAAAACAAGTAAATCCAAGGATTGCAAGGTGGGCTTTGGAGCTGGAGAATTATGATTATTCCATCCAACATCGAAGGGGTACAGCTATGGGACATGTGGATGCATTAAGTAGGTGTTTAGATGACACTTCCAATTCTTTCACCAATTGTAATATGATAAGTGCACTGGATTACAACGAAATGGATACAAGATTACAACTCACTCAAGCAAGAGATAAGGATGTACGGAAATTGATTACAGAATTGGAATCTAAAGAAGTTAGAGGATACGAACTGTGTGATGGTCTATTATTCCGTAAGAACGATAGTAATAAATTGATGTTTTATGTGCCAAAGGAAGATAATGTCATTAGAATGGTTCATGAGAAAATTGGCCATTTGGGTGTGGAAAAAAGATACGACCAAATAAGACTGAGTTACTGGTTCCCAAATATGAGAGCTAAAATTATTTCACATATACAAAATTGTATAAAGTGTATAATATATTCTACACCTGCTCGTGCAAATGACCAAAATTTGCATATGATTCCTAAAAAACCAAAACCATTTGATACAATACATATTGATGATTTTGGTCCTCTTCCATCGCTGAAATCTAAACGTAAACATATACTTGTGGTCGTAGATTCATTTACGAAATATGTAAGGTTATATGTAGTAAATTCTACCAGTACAAAAGAAGTTTGTTTTGCTTTGGAAAAGTATTTTAATTATTATAGCAGACCAAATAGATTAATATCAGATAGAGGTTAATGTTTTACATCGCATGAATTTGCTAACTTTATATTGAAAAACAATATAGAGCATGTAAAAAAAGTAGCCCTTCCATCTCCTCAAGCTAACGGTCAAGTTGAGCTGGTAAGCTGGTAAATCGCATGATAAAGGGTATGCTAAGTAAGATAAGTGATCCAATACATCATTCAAATTGGTCCATGAAGTTATCTGAAGTAGAATTTGCTTTGAATAATACTGTGCACAGCACTACAAGGGAAACACCAAGTGAATTATTATTTGGAATAAAACAGCGTGGTGTAATTATTGACGAATTGACGGAATATTTGGAAAATAAAGTAGGAAATGAAATCGGTGGAAGTATAGAGTCTAAACGGCGGGATGCATTGAACGGAATTGAACGTTCGCAAAAACGTAACGAAAACTATTTTTATAAACACCACGTACCTGCAAAACAATACTCGGAAGGGGATTATGTTGTAATCATGAATAATGATAGTTCTATTGGTAAAAATAGGAAATTTGTTGAAAAATATCGAGGACCTTTAATTGTAGAAAAGGTCTTATATAATGACCGTTATGTTGTAAAAGATATTGACAATTGTCAACTTAGCCAAATTCCTTATAGAGGTATTATGGAAGCTAAAAGGTTAAGGAAATGGGTGACACCAAATTAATTTATATCCATTGGCCACACCATTTAAAATTTTTAGTGTTGATTGAGGTCAATCAAATTGTCAGATTGGCCGAACTGTAATGTATGATATTGAAAAAACTACTTGTTATATAAAATTAAATGTTGATCATAGAATGTTGGTAAAATATTGTAATGTATGAAATAAATAAAAATAAAGATGCAATCAGCAATACTTGATTTTTTTAAATAGTTCGCTTGTATATGTATTACATTTATACCTGAGTAATATGGTCTCATTTTTGTTTTACGTTTTATGATGAATACATATCTACATATTATTATATGTATAATACCTATTCATGTACATTACATTGGAATCAAATACTGAGTATATACTATTTATCATTTCATAAGTTTAACTAAAAAAAAATACTATTTATTAAGCTTTTTTTTCTGTTATGTTACTTTTAAGATTTAATTTGTTTTCAGTGAAACAAACTAGGAATTTTGTTAACTATTACGTTTTTTTTCTGTATTTAAAAATCCGGTTAACCGGGTTTTTTCTAACTGCCACTATTCCGAAGTGTTCGAAACCCCGTTTTTAAAAACAGTCGAATAATCTGTTACCGTACACTGCATAGTCTTCAACCTTTGATTAATTTGTGGATACCAATATATTAAGGCATAGGTGGCAATGATCTAGTAGACAAAAAAGTAAAAGAATCTTGAAAAATGAGCGGAATAATTGCCATAGTTTCCTAAAAACACATAGTTCGGGCATCTTCAGATCCAGATACGATAATGACTGTGCAAGATAACAATGTGTTTTTCTTGCACGTAGTAGACTAGAAAAATGTTTAATTACCTCACGGAATTGTTTTGATAATTAAAGTCCATCAATGTGCACTTTCTCTAGATTGATTAACATTGAATCTTATAATTTTGCGGGTTATCCATATCCTATTTTCTGTTCTTCTCGAACATTCAATGTAATAATCCAAACATCATCAGACTACTGCAATTGCAGAATCTTTTACCAAACATAACATAAATGAAATTTAACTTCCCTTCTATATTTTATATAATTACATATTTTTGTTTTTACCGAAAACACGATTTTGAGTGGTATTCTAATTAATATTTTTTATTAATAGTTTTTGTCGAAAATAGTTTTATTTTTTTCGTTTGAAGCGCAATATGGTCTTCGTACACTGCGATTTATTTTGTTGTCTTTTAGATATTTATAAACTTAGTATTTATTAATAAATTAATGTATAATATCTATTTTGAATCCTTATTGTCCCCACATAATTCTATTGATCTTTTTAACATATTTTTTTCTTTTCTTGAATTATTAAATTAACAACGTGTGTATTTCATCTGGAATATAAGCTTTTAACCCTTCAACAATAAGGAATTCACGAAAATTTATGAGCTAGCATAGAAAATTGGCTACCAACATTTGAGTAATCGCGTACAAAATGTTTGCTGGCAGTGGTTTAATTTCTTTTACCAGCACATTTTATCATAATTCTCATATAATTTAATTACTTATACTGAAGGCTATAATACTTACATTTCGGTACGTTTAGTACAAAATAAATTTTTAAAATTACTATAAATGCAAAATAGAGTAAATGTTGGTAAACCTTGTCCAAGATAACGTGCAAATTTTATTTGATCAGGTTTATTTAGGCCACTTTGATTGAGTGATAGAAACGGTCGATGATCTGTAATCTCATATTCCTAAAAAGAAATAAACAAAAATAATAATAAGTAAAAAAATAGTTTATTTTTTAAATAAAATTAGAAATTACATATGTATGTACGAACTTATATCTTCCTTTTATCCTGCAGGAAATTGAATTAGTAATAACCAGTGTTTTATTAGAACACTAATCATCAGTACTAGTTCCTAACTGTAAGCTTTCTGTAGTTAACTTTTCCTTAATTTACTTTGTTAAATATTTGATTAATTAGAGATACGAGTAATATCGATAAAACAGACATATAAAGTTTTTTTAAATTATTATACTTAATTCTGTACGCTATATAATATTCACGTACATACTTAAAACAAGTAAGAGTGTGGTATATAAGGCTGGGGCGAATCTAAAATACCCTTCACGATGGTCACGTATATGTATAGTATATTTAAAAATATGACCTAAATATGCTCGTTTATATATGAACCGACATCGGAATTTTCTATTTTCTGTATTTTAGTAACCTTCTTTTATAACAAAAATTGCTTTTCAGCAAAAAAAAAAAAAAAAATGTTAATGGAAAAATCGGTTTAGGCCAATGTATCGGGTATATATGGACCGATATCGGAAATTTTCATTTTCCATATTTATATAACCTTATTTCATTAGCAGAACTGCTTTTGAGCACAAAAAAGTTGTTTAAGTTCGCTTACGCTACATTTTCATTAAAACCCCGTTCTAAGCTATGTCTGGGGTATATATGGACCGATACCGGAAATTTTCATTTTCCATATTTATATAACCTTATTTCAATACCAAAAAACTTTTGAGCAAAAAAAGTTGATTACGTTCGCTTACGCGGCTATATCTCGCTTATAGGCTATATCTCGGTTATATATGAACCGATATCGAAATTTTCTATTTTCTGTATTTTAGTAACCTTCTTTTATAACGAGAATTGCTTTTTAGCAAAAAAAAAAAAAATGTTAACGGCAAAATCGGTTCAGGCTATATCTCCGGTATATATGGACCGATATCGGAAATTTCCATTTTCCATATTTATATAGGGTGTTTTTTTAAGCCCGATAGAACTTGAAATTGTAAAAAATAACACAAAAAATTAAATTGTAATCAAAATTTTTTTTTATTCGAAAGATCAATACGTGACGTTAACATTTGAAAATGATTTCGGGCATATGGGCACCGCGGCTGTTCTTGACGAAGCGCATTCTGGACGTCCAATTTTGGGCCACTTTTTCGAGCACTGCTGGCCGTATGTCACGAACAACACGAACAATGCTGGCCTCCAAGGCGTCAATCGTTGCTGGTTTATCAGCATAAACCAGTGACTTCACGTAGCCCCACAGGAAATAATCGAGAGGTGTCAAATCGCACGACCTTGGAGGCCAATTGACAGGTCCATTTCTCGAAATCAACTTATCGCCAAATTTTGATTTCAGTAAGTCGATGGTTGCGTTCGCCGTATGGCACGTAGCGCCATCCTGTTGAAACCACATCTCCTCCGGATCAATGTCATCCATATTTTCAAACAAAAAATCATTGATCATGGTGCGGTAACGATCTCCATTGACCGTAACGCGAGCTCCGGCCTCATTTTTGAAGAAATAAGGTCCGATGATGCCACCAGCATGAAAACCGCACCAAACAGTGCATTTTTCTGGATGTAATGGAGTCTGTAGGGTCTCTTGTGGATTGGTCTCACTCCATATGCGGCAATTTTGCTTATTAACAAACCCGTTAAGCCAAAAATGCGCCTCATCGCTGAACACAATTTTGCGATGAAACAACGGGTCATAATTTATAATAATTCATGGATAATTTCGTAGCGTTGTTCAAGTGTGAGTCTATTCATGATGATTTGTCAGAGTATACTGAAACAAATAAAAAAAATGTTTCATCAAAATTTAATTTTTTGTGTTACTTTTTACAATTTAAAGTTCTATCTAGCTTAAAAAAACACCCTTTACAACCTGATTTTATTACCAGATATTTAAGCAAAAAAAAAAAGTTGTTTAAGTTCGCTTAAGCGACATTTTCATGAAAACCCCGGTTTAGGCTATATCTCGGTTATATATGGACCGATATCGGAAATTTTAATTTTCCATATTAATATAACCTTATTTGATTACCAGAACTGCTTTTGAGCAAAAAAAGGTTGTTTACGTTGCATTTTCCTGAAAACCCCGGTTTAGGCTATATCTCAGGACCGATATCGGAAATTTTCATTTTCCATATTTATATAACCTTATTTCATTACCAAAACGCCTGAGGATATTGATGTGTCGACTAAGAAATTTTCTGAACACCTTAATCTAGCCGTACAACATGCAACCATTAGTCATATAAGATCCAGAATTGTCAGCAATAGAACATATTCGTTTGAAATTGAACAACTTTTAACAGAAAAAATAAGAGTTAGAAGAGAGTGGCAACTTCGCAGGTCTCCCCAGCTTAAAAGCAGGCTACGGGAGTGCATAACTCAGTTAAGAAATCTGCTTGAAATCCAAAGAATGGCTTCCCTTAAAAATTATCTGGAAGGTCTTGATGGTACCCCTCAATCCGCCTATTCTCTATGGAAAGCGGCAAAAGGTCTGAAAAGACCCGTAATAGGTAAGCCACCTTTGCGAACTTTAGCTGGAGATTGGGCAAGAAGAGCGATTCTGAAAAAGGGATGTTGTATGTTAATCATTTGAGAAATGTTTTTACCACATTCAGCTGAACTACCGTCATACGCTGTTAGACCGCCTATGTCTTTGAAACTTAATTTTCAAGATGTTGAAAATGTTATTTGTAACACAAACCCCAGGAAAGCTCCACGTATTGATAAAATTACTGGTAAAATGCTTGCGCAGCTACCTCGTGTAGCTCGAAGAATTCTTCTTTTTATTTTTAACGCTATTTTACGTCTCGATTATTATCCTGCAGAGTAGAAGGTGTCCATGATTACTATGATACCCAAACCAGGGAAGGATCCCACTAAAGTGGAATCATACAGACTAATAAGTCTATTGCCAACAATTTCAAAACTGTTCGAAAAATTGTTAATGGCGAAATATGCACCAATATTAAACAATATGGGATGCATCTCTGATCATCAATTTGGCTTTCGGGATAAACATAGCACTATAGAACAAACGCACAGACTAGTCAACGTCAAAAGACAGACTTTTGAAGACAAAAAGTATTGTTCAGCTCTATTCATTGACATTTCCCAAGCTTTTGATAAAGTGTGGCACGAGGGATTAATTTACAAAATAAAGTTGAACTTCCCTGCAAACACTCACAAGCTTCTGGAAAGCTAATTATGCGGCCGGAAGTTTGTTAACAGAGAAAGCGATTTTATAAGCCCCTTACAGTCAATCGAGGCAGGAGTTCCCCAAGGTAGTATTCTAAGACCTACTTTATATTTGATTTACGCCTCAAACATGCCAACGAGAGCCGGAATCCACACTTCAACTTTTGCAGATGACACAGCATTCTGCAGCGTACATGAAAACCATCAAGTAGCTTCGCGAAATTTGCCTTATTTTATTACCAGAACGGTTTTTACGAAAAAAAAAAAGTTTTTTAAGTTCGCTTACGCGACATTTTCATGAAAACCCCGGTTTAAGCTATATCTCGGGTACACACGGAACGATATCGGAAATTTGAATTTTGCATATTTATATAACCTGATTTTATTACAAGAACTGCTTTGAAGCAAAAAAGTTGCTTAAGTTGGCTTACGCGACATGAATTTTGTTATTTTGTTGTTTATATATAAATACTAGCTGACCCGGCAAACGTTGTTTTGCCTTCAAATTTTATTTACATTGATATAGGTAAAAGGAGAGACAGACGTAGAAACATGGGTTTTCATTGCAAAAGCAAGCCGTAATGATGGAATAGTGTATTTATCGAAACCATTAGGATTCGTGGTGTCAAAACGTCTTCCTCTTTATAATAATATATAAGTATTGTTGCTTTTTTAACGTTCTTCATCACTTTTTTTTCACCGGAAGTAGAGTGTCATTACAGACTTGTGATTGGTTTATACTTCGTAACATTAAGATTACCGATCCGACTTTAAGTTGCAAATTATAAGGTAGCAATCCAGGTAATCCCAGCGAGATTAAAAACTGGATTGTATCATCTTGTAAAGTAAACAGGTCCACCGATTTCTACATCAATTAGCAAGCAATTTAGCATTGAATTCAAAAATTCAGATCGACGACATCACATTCGCTCAACCAATCATAATTTTAGTAATTTTGTGAATTGTTAGAGAGCACATTCGATTTTGTAGAAAGCGCCAGGAAACTGAATACAGTCGGTCGAAGTACTTAAATGGAATTTACGAATGCCAATATCCAGGAATTTTTCAAAATACTTGATCACGTTTGTAGTCAGTTCAAGTTTCTTTATGTGTTTTCACAAAACGGATGGCTTCGAAGATGCGTTAAATTCACCGAATGTTAGCTAAAGTATTAAAAATTAATAAATCTACTGTGTCGTAGTATCGAACATCCGTCATGGCGATTGCTGAATGCCATTTTAGTTTATATTTCGTAACACTATGATTACCAATCTGACATCAAGTTGCAGATTTTGAAGTGGCAATCTAGATAATTCTCGGTTATATAGTTGACGAAATCATATTAGGAATTTGAGTGAGTAACCGAATTTGACATCACCAATTCGCAGGTAATTTCACTTTGAATCCAAAAATTTAGAACGCCAACATCACGTCCGCTCAACCAATCATATCACGCTGTTTGAAACTTTTTTTGTCCGTAAAAACTTCCGGAGTCTAGCTTCGATAGTGAACGGACGTGTTGTTTTTGATCGGAGTGTTTAAAATTAAACCGGAATAAGTAATAACGGGAATAATTGAAAAAGAGTGATTTTATACTAAAAAAAATCTTTGTGACATTTACCATTATATATTTTAAAGTGAAAATAAAAAAATTAAATAAAAACTGCATGAGTGTTCCTATCAGATGTAATTCTGAGAAAGAGCTCAGCTCCACTAGAAAAAGTCCTTGGATTTCTGAGGAGGAGTCTTTGAAAAAATCATTGGAAAATCTGTTGTCGCTAAGAGAAAGAAACCGCACGCGCTCGTGTTCGCCACATATAGTTGTTACAACAGACGACAAACCATCTAACAGTTCAGTTATTGCAGATAGGCCGAAAACACAAGTAGGCATGGACAGGTATGTAACCGTGGTTAAACGGCAGCGAAGCCCCAAACCCGCTCAAATGTCATCTCAGTCCAAAATACCCAAAGATGATAAGACCACCATGACAATGGATAGTAATATGTTTGCTATTCTTCAGACTGATGAACCAGCAATACCTAAAAAAACCTTTAAGCCGCCACCAATATATTTGCGAGAGCCTACCTCTAGTGAGTTGGTAAAACAACTTATTACGGCAATCGGCAAAGACACTTTTAATATAACATCGGCTAAGCACGGCAGCATCAATGAAACCAAAATCCAGGTCAATCACGAGAATGAATACCGAAAATTGTCTGACGTTATAAAAAAGGAGAAACGATCGTTTTACACATATCAGCTTAAAAGTGCCAAAGGTATTCAGGGCGTTATAAAAAGGATTGACCCTTTTGTAGATACGAATGATGTCAAAACCGGATTAGAAGACAATGGCTTTAAAATTAAAAATGTAGTAAACATCAGAAACCGTGATTTCTCAACCATGTTTAGGGTTGAATTGGAACCAAAAGTTGTTGTGTTAAAAAAGAATGAAGTGCATCCAATTTACACCCTAAAATATCTTTTGCACCGTAAGGTTACCGTTGAGGAGCCGCACAAGCGTTTAGGGCCCCTTCAATGCCTAACCTGCCAAGAATTTGGCCATACTAAGGCCTATTGTAAGTTGCCCGCAGTTTGCGTTGTGTGTGGTGAACTTCACGGGACATCACAGTGCAAAAAATCTACGACTGACGCGAGCGTTAAAAAATGCAGTAGCTGTGAAGGTAACCATACTGCAAACTACAGGGGTTGCCCTGTCTACACTCACTTCAAGAGGTCAATGACAAATAAGCCATTGATTTTAAATATGCCACCCCAGCTGTCAAACACCATTTCAACAACCAATTTTCCCCAGGTACGCCAGCCAACCAGCCATATACACCTGCAAAACCTCCAACAAATTTCTTATGCGAATGTGGTAAAATCCGATAAACCAAATTTGAACCAGGAGCCCAAGCCTCAAAACTCCGACAAACATTTTAGCAATCTTGAGGCAACTCTGCAGACCCTTGTTCAATCTATAAATACACTTACGGTTTCCATGACGAACATGATGCAGGAAATGCTGAAAATGCAATCCATTATTTTGCAGACAATTTTAAAAAATTGAGTTGGTTAAAAATATGTTTCTGGAACGCAAACGGCATCCGCCAACACAAAAATGAACTTGAGCACTTCCTTATGGAAAAGCAAATCGACATAACGTTGACTGCTGAAACCGATTTGACAACTAACAGCTATTTCAAAATGAATGGCTACACACTGTAAGACACTAAAGATCCCCGTGGAAGGTCTTGTGGAGGCAATTCTAATAAAAAATATAGTTTTTTTTTTTTTTTTTTTTTTTTTTTTTCTCATTCATTTGTTTATTGAATCTTCACAAAGTGAACTAACAATAAGTATTCAAATCTTAAAACTAAATACATAAAATTAATTAAGTCCAGCCAATGCTAGACAAAAATGTTTTATTTTGCACGATCAATATCGGTGAAATCACCTATTTAACGTTCTGATGGTGGCAAGGGTGTCCCTCCTTCTCAACCGAGAGTGTCCTTCGAAATTAAGTATATTGCGTGCAAGATGATTTGGATGAAGTTCTAATTTATTGATATGCCTCTTTGCGTACTTTGAAAATTCGTCTTTTACAAGAGGAACACAGAGATCCTTATGAATTCGTGAGTTTTTTACGTACCATGGAGCTGCGGTAATTGTTCGAAGAATTTTGTTTTGTCGCCTTTGAATTTTTTCAACGTTTGAAGCGGAGGCGGTGCCCCATAATTGAATTCCATAGCACCATATAGGCTTTAGAATTGCGTTGTATAATAAAAGTTTGCAATCCAGCTTCAAAGTAGAATTTCTGCCCATAAGCCAATTCAGTTGAGCTGCTTTTAACTTTAGCTGAGTAACTTTCGCATCTATGTGAGACTTCCACGTTAACCTACGGTCCAGTTGAATACCTAGGTACTTGACTTCATTTTGCTGCGGAATAGGTGAATTGTTGATTTGGATGGCTGAACATGTTTGTTTACGCAGCGTGAATGTAACGTGAGTACACTTTTGTTCATTAACTTTAATTTTCCAAAGTTTTAACCACATCTCTAATATTGAAATATACTCCTGCAAATTTCGCGAAGCTACTTGATGGCTTTCATGTACGCTGCAGAATGCTGTATCGTCTGCAAAAGTTGAAGTGTGGATTCCGGGTGTCGTTGGCATGTCAGAGGCATAAATCAAATATAAAGTAGGCCCCAGTATGCTGCCTTGGGGAACTCCTGCCTCGATTGGCTGAGTTGGGCTTATAAAGTCGCCTTCTCTGATAACAAACTTCCGCCCACATAAGTAGCTTTCCAGAAGCTTGTGTGTATTTGCAGACAAGTTCAACTTTATTTTGTGTATCAAGCCCTCGTGCCACACTTTATCAAAAGCTTGAGAAATGTCAATGAATAGAGCTGAGCAATACTTCTTCTCCTCAAAGGTCTGTCTTATGACATTGACTAGTCTGTGCGTTTGTTCTATTGTGCTGTGTTTAGCCCGAAAGCCAAATTGATGATCAGGGATGCATCCCACAGTGTTCAACATTGGACTCAACTTTGCCATTAACAATTTTTCGAACAGTTTTGAAATTGTTGGCAGTAGACTTATTGGTCTGTATGATTCTACTTTAGTGGAATCCTTCCCTGGTTTGGGTATCATAGTAATCATGGACACCTTCCACTCTGCAGGATAATACTCGAGACGTAAAATAGCGTTAAAAATAAAAAGAAGAATTCTACGAGCTACACGAGGTAGCTGCTCAAGCATTTTACCAGTAATTTGATCAATACCTGGAGCTTTCCTGGGGTTTGTGTTACGAATAACATTTTCAACATCTTGAAAACTAAGTCTCAAAGGCACAGGCGGTCTAACAGCATATGGCGGAAATTCAGCAACATCATCCACTGTATCATTTGCAGTAAAAACGTTTTTCAAATGATTAACATACACCATCCCTTTTTCAGAATCGCTTCTTGCCCAATCTCCAGTTGAAGTTCGCAGAGGTGGCTTACCTACTACGGGTCTTTTCAGACCTTTTGTCGCTTTCCATAGAGAATAGTCGGTTTGAGGGGTACCATCAAGACCTTCCAGATAATTTTTAAGGGAAGCCATTCTTTGGATTTCGAGCAGATTTCTTAACTGAGCTATGCACTCTCGTAGCCTGCTTTTAAGCTGGGGAGACCTGCGAAGTTGCCACTCTCTTCTAACTCTTCTTTTTTCTGTTAGAAGTTGTTCAAATTCAAACGAATATGTTCTGTTGCTCACATTTCTAGATCTTATATGGCTTGTGGTGGCATGTTGTACGGCTAGATTAAGGTGTTCAGAAAATTCGTTAATCGACACATCAATATCCTCAGGCGTTCTTAAGGCAATGTTTTCCGTACAATGTGTACTCAAATATTTCTTATATTTTATCCAATTAACTCGAGTGACGGTCAACGCCAAGTCACAAAACGGGGAACCAACCCCTTGGGGGAACGAAACAGAAACTATAGTTGGTGAGTGATCTGAGGACAAGTCCAATGAAGGCTCCACTTGCATCCATTCTGAGGGAAAATTTTTTGTAACTCCAAAGTCTATAACGTCTGGGATCTTGCGTTGGTCTGACGGCCAATAAGTGGGGTGTCCACTTGAAATCACACCTAAGCCCATTTTGGTAACGGTGTCAAAAAGCACACGGCCTTTCGGGGTAATTAAACGTGATCCCCAAAAAGTGTGTTTAGCGTTATAGTCGCCAGCCGCTAAAAATCGAGGACCAAGTGATTTGAAAAAAATTGAATATTGTCTTTCTGTTATTGAAAATCGTGGTGGTGAGTAAATCGAGGATATAACAATTTTTTCATGAAAATAATTAAGGCATATATTTGTAGCTTGGAGATATTCTTCACATGTCTCGTTGATTAAAAAGTGTTTAATTCTGGATTTTATTAGAATTGCCGATCCTCCGCAAGATCTTCCACGGGGATCTTTTGTGTCGTACAGTATGTAGCCATTAATTTTGAAAAAACTGTTAGTTGTCAAATGGGTTTCAGCAATCATCATTATATCGATCTGCTTTTCTATAAGGAAGTGCTCAAGTTCATTTTTGTGTTGACGAATGCCGTTTGCGTTCCAGAAACATATTTTTAACCAATTCATTTTTTTAAAATTGCCTGTAAAATAGTGGATTGCATTTTTAGCATTTCCTGCATCATGTTGGTCATAGAGACGGTAAAAGTGTTAATGGATTGAACAAGAGTCTGCAGAGTTGCCTCTAGGTTACTAAAATTTGGATCGGAAATTTGGGGCTTGGGTTGCTGGTTTAAGTTTTGATCGGATTTAACCACATTAGCATATGAAAATTGTTTGGTATTCTGCGTGTTTGTGAAGTTGGTTGGATGGCCTACCTGGGGAAAATTGTTTTTGCCAATGACATTTGGCTGCTGGGCTGCTGGAGAAACCGATGACTTATTTGTCATTGACCGCTTAAAATGAGTATAGACAGGGCAACCTCTATAATTTGCAGTGTGGTTACCTCCACAGTTACTGCATTTTTTAACACTTGCGTCGGCCTTTGGCTTATTGCACTGAGTTGTGCCGTGAAGTTCGCCACATACAACACAAACAGCGGGCAACTTGCAGTAAGCCTTAGTGTGGCCAAATTCTTGGCAGTTTAGGCACTGAACGGGTCCTGAACGCTTATGTGGCTCCTCAACGGTAACCTTACGATGCAAAAGATATTTGAGGTTATATATTGGGTGAATTTCACTCTTTTTTAGCAGAACATCCCCTGGTTCTAGTTCAACCCTAAACATGGGTTGAGGGGTCTTTTCACGGTTCCTGATGTTTACTACTGTTTTTATTTTAAAACCCTTATCTTCCAATCCGGTTTTTACATCATCAGTATCCACGCATGGGTCAATCCCTTTAATAACGACCTGAAGACCTTTGGCACTTTTGAGCTGGTAAGTGTAAAATGATCTTTTCTGTTTTTCTAAGACATCAGACAATTTTCGGTAGTCGTTTTCATGGTTTACCTGAATTTTTGTTTCATTGATGTTTCCGCGCTTAACTGATGTCACGTTGAAATTGTCCTTACCGATTACCGTAATAAGTTGTTTTACCAGCTCATTAGAAGTAGATTCTCTCAAATATATTGGTGGCGGTTTAAATGTTTTTTTTGCTGTATTTGGCTCATCAGTCTGGAGGATTGCAAATCTATTACTTTGCGTTGCTGTAGCGGTATTATCCTCTTTGGATATCTTTGGTTGTGGTGATATCTGAGCGGATTTCGGGCTTCGCTGACGTTTAACCACGGTTACATACCTGTCCATGCCTACTTGTGTTTTCGGCTTATCTGCAATAACTGAACTGGTAGATGGTTGGTCTTCTGTTGTAACAACAATGTTTGGCGAACACGAACGCGTGCGTTTTTTATCTCTTAGAGACAGGAGATTGTCCAACGATTTTTTCAATGATTCCTCTTCAGAAATCCAGAGGTTTTTTCTAGTGGAGCTAAGCTCCCTCTCAGAATTGCATCTACTAGGTACACTCATGCAATTTTTTTTTTTTTATTTATATTTTTTAAATTTAAAAGTATATAAAAATAATTGTCATAAAGATTTTCGGTTTTGCAAGTTTTTTTCCCACTGGGTAGGTAATCTTCACGCACAATAACAACAACAACAATGCACTGCCACCGCACTTGTTTTATTAAAATATATTTTATTGTTTAGTTAATGAAATGTAAGGAATTTATTTTCCCGTTGTTTTTTTTAAACAATTTGTTATTGTTTTTGCAATTTAATACAATATATTATTGTTTTTGTATGTAAGTTTAAAATATGTTAGCACAATGATTTTTGGTTTGTTTTTTTTTTCACTTTTTAAAAACACGACTGTGAGGTTGAAGAATCACAGAGTGAATGAATAGAGTTAAGCACTATTTTCTACACGAGACACGTGAGGAGTATCTCCAAGCAACAAATATATGCATTGAACATCTTAATGGAAAAATAGTTATATCATCAATTTACTCACCGCCCCGATTTTCAATAACAGAAAATCAGTATTCACATTTTTTGAACACACTTGGCCACGCCAAGCACACTTTTTGGGGATCACGTTTAATTTCTCCGAAAGGCCGTGTGCTTTTCGAAACAGTTTCCAAACTGGGCTTAGATGTGATTTCAAGCGGACATCCTACTTATTGGCCCTCAGACCGACGAAAGATCCCAGATGTTATAGATTTTGGAGTTGCAAAAAATTTTCCTTTAGAAGGGATGCAAGTAGAGTCTTCATTAGATTTGTCATCGGACCACTCACCCACTATAATATCCGTTTTGTTCCCCCAAGAGGTTGGTTCCCCGTTTAGTGACTTGACGTTCGCCATCACTAGAGTTAATTGGCTAAAATATAAGAAATATTTGAGTACTCATTGTACAGAAAATATTGCCTTGAGAACCCCTGAGGATATTATGTGTCAATTAACGATTTTTCTGAAAACTTCAAACTGGCCGTACGACATGCTACCACTAGTCATATAAGACCCAGAAATGAGAACAATAGAACTTATCCGTCTGAAATTGAGCAACTACTGTCAGAAAAAAGAAGAGTCAGAAGAGAATGGCAACTTCGCAGGTTTCCCAGCTTAAGACTAGGCTACGAGAATGCATAACTCAGCTAAGAAATCTGCTGGAAATCCACAGAATGGCTTCCCTTAAAACATATCCGGAAAGCCATGGTGCTACTCCTCAATCTAATTATTCCTTGTGGAAAGCGACAAAAGGTTTAAAAAGACCCGTAATAGGTAAGCCACCTTTGCGAACTTCAACTGGCGACTGGGCAAGAAGCGTTTCTGAAAAGGGGATGTTGTATGTCGATCATTTGAGAAACGTTTTTATTACAAATGATTCAACGAATAATACAGCGGAATTACCGTCATATGCTACTAGACCGCCTGTGCCTTTGAGACTTAGTTTTCAAGATGTCGAAAATGTTATCGGTAATATAAACCCCAGGAAAGCTCCAGGCATTGATCAAATTACTGGTAAAATGCTTGAGCAGTTACCTCGTGTAGCAAGAAGAGTTTTACTTTTTATTTTTAACGCTATTTTACGCCTTGAGTATTATCTTGCAGAGTGGAAGGTCTCAATGATTACCATGATTCCCAAGCCAGGGAAGGATCTGACAAAGGTAGAATCATGTAGACCAATAAGTCTTTTATCAACAATTTCAAAACTATTCGAAAAATTGTTAATGGCGAAGTTGAGTCCAATATTGAACAAAGTGGGATGTATCCCTGATCATCAAAGTCATAAGACAGACCTTTGAGCAGAAGAAGTATTGCTCAGCTGTATTCATTGATATTTCTCAAGCTTTTGATAAAGTGTGGCACGAGGGCTTGATGCACAAAATAAAGTTAAACTTGCCTGCAAATACACATACATTTTAAACAATTGAATTGGTTTGAAATATGATTCTGGAACGCAAACGGCATCCGCCAACACAAAAATTAACTTGAGTATTTCCTTATGGAAAAGCAAATCGACATAATGCTGATTGCTGAAACCCACTTGACAAGCAACAGTTATTTCAAAATTAATGGCTACATACTGTACGACACAAAAGATCCCCGTGGAAGATCTTGCGGAGGATCGGCAATTCTAATAAAATCCAGAATTAAACACTTTTTAATGAACGAGACATGTGAGGAGTATCTCCAAGCAACTAATATATGCATTGAATATTTGCATGAAAAAATCGTTATTTCCTCAATCTACTCACCGCCACGCTTTTCAATAACAGAAAGCCAATACTCAAATTTTTTCAAATCACTTGGTCCTAGATTTTTAGCGGCTGGCGACTATAACGCAAAACACACTTTTTGGGGATCACGTTTAATTACCTCGAAAGGCCGTGTGCTTTTTGACACCGTTTCCAAAATGGGTTTAGATGTGGTTTCAAGCGGACATCCCACTTATTGGCCGGCAGACCGACGAAAGATCCCAGATGTTATAGATTTTGGAGTTGCGAAAAATTTTCCCTTAGAGTGGATGCAAGTGGAGCCTTCACATTATATGACACTAAAGATCCCCGTGGAAGATCTTGCGGAGACTCGGCAATTTTGATAAAAACTAGAATTAGGCACTATTTGCTAAACGAGACATGTGAGGAGTATCTTCAAGCAACAAACATATGTATTGAACATTTTCATGATAAAATCGTTATATCCTCGATTTACTCACCACCACGATTTTCGGTAACAGAAAATCAGTATTCACATTTTTTCCAATCACTTGGTCCTCGATTTTTAGCGGCTGGCGACTATAACGCTAAACACACTTTTTGGGGATCACGTTTAATTACTTCGAAAGGCCGTGTGCTTTTTGACACCGTTTCCAAAATGGGCTTAGATGTGGTTTCAAGCGGACACCCCACTTATTGGCCGTCAGACCGAAGAAAAATCCCAGACGTTATAGATTTTGGAGTTGCGAAAAATTTTCCTTTAGAGTGGATGCAAGTGGAGCCTTCATTAGATTTGTCATCAGATCACTCACCCACTACAATCTGTGTTTCGTTCCCCCAAGAGATTGGCTCCCCGTTGACCGTCAATAGTTAATTGGCTAAAATACAAAAAATTTTTGAGTACACATTGTACTGAAAATATCGCCTTGAGAACGCCTGAGGATATTGATGTGTCAATTAATGATTTTTCTGCAAACCTCAAACTGGCCGTACAGCATGCTACCACTAGTCATATAAGATCCAGAAATGAGAACAATAGAACTTATCCGTCCGAAATTGAGCAACTACTGTCAGAAAAAAGAAGAGTCAGAAGAGAATGGCAACTTCTCAGGTTTCCCCAGCTTAAAACTAGGCTACGAGAATGCATAACTCAGCTAAGAAATCTGCTGGAAATCCACAGAATGGCTTCCCTTAAAACATATCTGGAAAGCCATGGTGCTACTCTTCAATCTGATTATTCCTTGTGGAAGGCGACAAAAGGTTTAAAAAGACCCGTAATAGGCAAGCCACCTTTGCGAACTTCAACTGGCGACTGGGCAAGAAGCGTTTCTGAAAAGGGGATGTTGTAAGTCGATCATTTGAGAAACGTTTTTAATACAAATGATTCAACGAATAATACAGAGGAATTACCGTCATATGCTACTAGACCGCCTGTGCCTTTGAGACTTAGTTTTCAAGATGCCGAAAATGCTATCGGTAATATAAACCCCAGGAAATCTCCAGGCATTGATCAAATTACTGGTAAAATGCTTCAGCAGTTACCTCGTGTAGCAAGAAGAGTTTTACTTTTTATTTTTAACGCTATTTTACGCCTTGAGTATTATCTTGCAGAGTGGAAGGTCTCAATGATTACCATGATTCCCAAGCCAGGGAAGGATCTGACAAAGGTAGAATCATGTAGACCAATAAGTCTTTTATCAACAATTTCAAAACTATTCGAAAAATTGTTAATGGCGAAGTTGAGTCCAATATTGAACAAAGTGGGATGTATCCCTGATCATCAATGTCATAAGACAGACCTTTGAGGAGAAGAAGTATTGCTCAGCTCTATTCATTGATATTTCTCAAGCTTTTGATAAAGTGTGGCACGAGGGCTTGATGCACAAAATAAAGTTAAACTTGCCTGCAAATACACATAAGCTTCTGGAAAGATACTTATATGGGTGAAAGTTTGTCATCTGAGAAGGCGACTTTATAAGCCCAATTCAGGCAATCAAGGCAGGAGTTCCCCAAGGCAGCATACTAGGGCCTACTTTATACTTGATTTACGCCTCTGACATGCCAACGGCATCCGGAATCCACACTTCTACCTTTGCAGATGACACAGCGTTTTTGAGTGTTCATGGAAACCACCAATTAGCAATAGAAATTTACAGGAATATATTTCAATATTAGAGAAATGGCTAAAACTTTGGAAAATCAAAGTTAATGAACAGAAATGTACTCATGTCACATTCACTCTGTGTAAGCAAACATGTGTGCCTATCCAAATAAATAACTCACCTATTCCGTAGCACAGTGAAGTCAAGTACCTTGGTATACACCTCGACCGTAGGCTAACGTGGAAGTCTCACATTGAAGCAAAGGTCACTCAGTTAAAACTAAAAGCAGAGCAGCTAAATTGGCTTATGGGCAGAAATTCTACATTGAAACTAGATTGAAACCTTTGGTTATACAACGCAATACTAAAGCCTATATGGTGCTACGGAATTCAGTTATGGGGCACCGCCTCAGCGTCAAACATTGAAAAAATTCAAAGGCGACAAAACAAAATTCTTCGAACGATTACTGCAGCTCCATGGTACGTAAAAAATTCACGAATTCATAAAGATCTGAGTGTTCCGCTGGTAAAAGAGGAATTTTCTAAGTACGCGACAAGGTATGTCAGTAAACTGAAACTTCATCCAAACCCTCTTGCGCGCAATATACTTAATTTTGGCGGCCACACTCGGCTTAAAAGAAGGGATACCGCTGCCACCATCAGATTGCTCAATATGTGTTAGTATTAAGATTTGAATACTTATTGTTAGTTCAATTTGAAGATTCAATAAATAAAAAAATGCTTAAAAAAAAAGATAAATTCAAAAAGTGGGTGTAATACAATAAATTTTTCGTTCCGAAAAACTTTTAAGTGGGTTATCATGAACACTTGATAAAAAAGATAGTCCTAATCATCGGTCTAGACGTCCCATTTAGACTTAAAATTTTATTTTTCTGTTAATTGTAAATATCACAGATAAGTACATATATACGTTAAAATATTCGCGTTATCTTCCGTGATATAAGGTAACTTTTTAGGAAAAACTAAGGCTAATTATATCTTCTATCTCGATCTTGTCACACCAAAAGAAGTCTATCCATGTAGACTGCCATAAATTTCGCGGTCATAATTAAAAGCAGCATATTACATGTCTCATACAACATAAAATGCAAATTCGTGTTAATTATCGCGATACTGGATTTCGTGGACTTGGAATTCGATCCGCAGATGTATTTTAATATCGTACTTGGCATTGCAATGGGTTTTGAGATAATCGATCATGTGATGTCTTTTCAAGTAATATATTATTGGCGGGCACGCCTACCTACATTTGATCGAGCAGGTCATGGCACTCCTTTCAAAATGGAAAATGTAAAGATTTGTAACAACAACAATAACACATACATATGACTTCAGTGCACGTGAAACCACTTCATTTTTTCATTAGAAAAATATTCAAACTTGCATGAATTTCAGAATAGACCGAAATTAAATACGTTAAAATCACTGCCCTAATAACATCAATTTGCCACTATTTTGTTTGCATTGTCTTTTTTTCACTATAAATCAATGATTGAAAATACATGCATGAGAAATTTGAAAATTTTTCGTGTATGAATTCGATCGAATATTCTTTTGAAAAGATAAAATAGTGTGGGCAAAAAGTATTGGAATGAATGATATAAAATAGAGCCAGAGGTAAAAACGCATGTCGCCAGCCTAACGCTCAAATAAGAGAGACCGAACGTTCTTAATGTTATGATTTGCATGAAAGTATCGTTTTAACAGCAAGAACAACAATAACGCATATACAATGCAGGTGTACGTGTATAGCAAGTGGAAAATTGTATGGTAGGCACTAATAGGCTGCAAGAATACATTCATTTGTTTGTGTGCACACTGAAAATGCAATATTCATTCAAATATCGAATACTTTAAGAGAGATTAACAAAGTAAAGCGAGAAAGAACAGAAAAGAAAATGAAATGTGTTTTATAGTTGGTCGTAATAAATAGATTCTGTCGTATACTCTTTCTAATTCAAATATATATTTTCTCTTATTTGTAAAAGCAAAAGCACGGAAATACAATATAACTGTTTGATAGAGGGCAAGAAATATCGAATGAATGAATGAATAAAACGATTACAATTCGAATGCACATTACATTCGTTATACTACAAAGAAAAACATTTTGTTAAGACGTAATTTGCTTTTAAGAAATGTGTGCAATAAGGTCTGAAAATTTTAAATTGGAGTGGGTAAAAGAACTTTGATGGTATGTTATTGTGCACAGTTACATTCATACATAATAGATACATATGTATAAATAAAATCGAATGCTACTTCGATTCACATATTTATTTTTACCGGCAAAACTGTTGATTATAAAGAAAAACGTTATATGAACGGATTAAAGAAATTGTAATTCTTAATTTTTCTAAATTTGTTTCATCAAAATCGGACAAGTGGTTCTCGAGTTATGTTAAACTACGTTTTTGCCAAAATGTTACAACTAAGCGAAAAAACATCAAGATAAGGAAAAAAATTGAAAATGTCATAAAAAAAAACTGACACATACGAACGCCAAACCCTTTGATGGCTTTACTATACTGACCTAGTACCATCACCCTGACTTGGAATTTCTCACCCCCCAGATTGGCTGTTGTACTGTGTAATCAACGGAATCAAGCTTTGTTTGTTTTAGATGCTGCCTAGAAAACTACCTATTTTAGAATATGATATTAGAAAAGCCCTGAACTTAGCTAGTTTACTTATTTTTTTAAGTGATTTATTTTATTTTTAAACACAATTTATCTTAAGCTTTTCTTTTTTTTTATTTTAACTATTTGTCGCGTGTTCAAACCAAAAAAAAAAGACTTAATTTGCAATGCCGGATCGCATTATACTTCATCTTACAATATCCTTTAATTTGACACACATTTTAACGAAATGTCATGGTGACGTTTAACATTCGCCGACGCATGTTGTCGCACATCCGTTCTGCTTAATACAAAAGCTTGCAACGAAGTTTCTCATAGCTACATGTATTTATTTACATTTCGAAATTATTTATTTTACATTTTGAATGTAAAATAAATAATTTCGCTTACCTTAAAATAAATAATTTTGTTTACTTTTTGAATGAATTATTTTATATTTCACTATGGAAATTTATATTACTTTTATATTCTTCTGATTACTATTTTATACTTTATATATTAAGCAGCATGCTCTTATTATTTTATATACTTTTTTGTAAGAGAAAATAGTTGAGAGAAACGAAGCAAGAGAAGTTGAATATGATTAAATGCGCTCTCCCACTTACACTACTGCATATTATTAATCATTATTGATCATGGTGCAATTATTAGCATTAGAGTTGTTGTAGCATTAGAGTTGTTGTAGTACATACTACACATCTGCGCGGATACACTCAAAGCATACAAACTTTTGAAATTTCATATACTTGTAATTGTTTGTGAGTTTTTCAATGCTTCTTGTACGGATGGTTATTGTTCTTTTTTACATAAAATGAATGCCTATACATGCCAGCGCGTATGACTCGAACATAATTGTTTTATTTCGTATGAGAAAATAAATATGCAATAAAGAACCGAAGTATACTTTTTGTCACCAATTAAACGAAAAAAAAAAGTTCGATGAATATGCCGCGTCCATTGACAAACTATGTGTGCGTGTGTATATGTATGTGTCCACGCTTGCGTGCAAACAAAGCATAAGACAAGTTGTACGATGAAGTTTTACAAAGGGTTGTTTGTCTTAAACAAAAAAAATAACAAGAAACCATAAATATTTTGTTGCCTGGATAAGTTGTAGTGTTGTAGCAGTAATAAAGCAAACCAATATCATACAATATAATATGCTTATTTTAATAAGAAGTAATGCGTAGTAACATGTTGGAACTGTTTTCGGCATACTTTCTGTTACACTCTAGCAGATGTTTAGTACATACATAATATTTTGTTTGTGTAAAAATTCCGGACGCCGTCAAAAACATGTTTACAAAGCAGAAGAAAATGAAGAAAGAAAAGTTTATATAAAAAAATTAACAAAGAAAATTAATATATGTAATTGTTTTCAACGCTTTTTAAGCAATTAAAATATTTTTGAGAACTTTTTTATTGTGTCTTTTTTTTCAAACTGTTTAAAATTTTCACTTCAATTTGTGTAAACATAAACAAATTTTGACACCCACAAGTTTAGGAAACAAAAAATTATCACCTGCGCTAGTGATGCCGCCTGGTTAACTGCACCATGAACTAGTATGTGTAGTGCTATATGTTGCCGTGACTAGCACTACACCGACACATGGCCAATTCAGTGTAGTGGTAGAGGGTTCTACTGATTTTTACAGCCATAGTTCCCAGACCAATTAATAATTAGTAGTGGCTACTGGTTATTACAGCCATAGCGCCCAGACCAAGTTGTAGTAGTGCAGGGTAAATCTACAGGTTTTTACAGCCTTAGGTCCCAGGCTTAGCATTTACTAAAACAATAATATTATTTTCTTTAGCCAACCAGCAAGCCATACACTCATCTCACGCGTAATCTGCCAGATTCGTGTTCTGGTCATTTTCAGTAAAGCTACGCGAGGACTGGTTCGTTTTTCTTAACCATTTTTTCACTTCGAATTTACTAAAATAAATTAATTATAGTCAAATAAATTGGAATAAAAAATTATTTCAACGTGTTTTCTACGCGTGGCTAAGCCCGGCCAGCTACTCCAGCATTGATCCCTTATAAGCTATTGTCGTTAAATGTTCTACAGTTAAATTCAAAATGAAGGTATTAATATTTTACTGATAAAAAGATAATATAACAACGAAATATAACCATTATTACATAACATAATTATTAGTATAAAATAAAAAAAAATGTAGCGAGATCTAACAGTGGGTTTCTGTAAAGAAAATAAGAAAAATAATAATAATCGGAAAGTTGAAAAAAAAAACATATTTATTACTTTTTCTTTCACTACAGGACCGTAATCGGAAATTTTCATTTTCCATATTTATGTAACCTTATTTCATTACAGAACTGCTTTTAAGCAAAAAAGTTGTTTAATGAAAAACCCGGTTTAGGCTATATGTCGGGTATATACGGACCGATATGTAATTTTTTTTTGCTTTTGAGTCACCATGCTTAATAAGTGTGTGAAGTTTGAAGCAAAACAAACAAAAATTTGTTTTTCAAAATTTTTCATACAAAATTGCAAAAAAATTGATTTTTTCGGAATTTTGAATATATCTATGAATTGATGAGGTAAAAGTAAACAGGTTCTAAGTCTAATGGTTTTCTCAGAAACGGTATTTCAAAGGCGGGCAGACTAAGATCGTTTAATCGACTTTTCTATTAATTCTGATTTAGAATATATATACTTTATATGGTCGGAAATGAAAATTATAGGAATTACAAACGGAATCACAAACTTATATATACCCTTTACATTTTTATGAAGAGTATAATAAGAAATATATTAATGATGCACTTTCACTTTCAATCAAACGAATACAACGAAAAATGGTATACGAATAATAAAAATGTTTCTAAAATAATTTATTCTATTAATTTTTCTCATTTAAATTAATATACTACATATTATACAAGATGTGTGTGAAGATAAATTTAAAAATTTTTAACCTCAGCCACAAACATGCTATTTTAACACACCTCTGTTAATGTACTAACATGGCTATGTTAGGCAATTTAAGCAATAAAAAGGTGTTTTGAACCAATAATTTTAACAATTTATAAGAAACAATTTGAGTTCATTTTCTTGAATCAAAATCCGTAAAGAAGGACCACAAAAATTTTAAAAGAACCGTCTAATCAAAGAACATTGCACGAATTCAAACTTACAAACATTATAAAATTGTTCAGAAATAAAAAAAGATGGGCGAAAAAAAATTATTGGAGATCACTCCTTAGGCCGTCCGTAACGATGTCCAATGATCAAAAGTTGTAACAGTGCGTTTTTCTAGAAATAACAGCAATTTTTTAAAAAAAATGGGTCTTTGAAATTTGAAAATGGACTTTGGTCCCTTTTACAAAAATGGTAGGAGATGGGCGAAAAAATATTATTGGAGATCACTCCTTAGGTCGTCCGTAACGATGTCCAATGGTCAAAAGTCGTAACAGTGCGTTTTTCTAGATATAACAGCCTTTTTCTTTTTTAAATGGGCCTTTGAAATTTGGAAATGGACTTTAGTCCCTTTTACGAAAATTCAGGAAGATTGGTTCACCCATTTAAAGCCAGTTCAACTTAAAGTATATTTTTTTCAATTATGAATACAGAAGACATATCGACAGTTTTTTTCTTAAAGATTTACTTTAGTAAGAGTTGAATTTTGTGATTGATTATGAATACAGCCCATTAACACCACCATACATTTGTTAAAAAAGTTTATGCAAAAACAGTATGTTAACTTTTATACGTAGCAACGAAATTAATTGTTTTATTCTGGCAATGCCTTTATGTTCAGTTGTAAATTTTTTTAATAGTGAAACAAGAAAATTAAAATTATATTAACCCAAAAACAAAATTAAAAAAAATATATATCAAGCAAATATCGTTTTCAGTAATCGAATTTTGTGTTATCTCTAGTAACAATATAAACAACATTCAATCACAGCTGACTAGCAGAAAACTAAATTTAAAATAAAAATAGTGAAATAGTCGTAAAGCAGCTTTGGGCTGAAGAACAGCTCTCGCGTCATCGTAATTATTTCTTAAGTGCGGTCAGGCTTGTTAATTTTGTTGTTCGGTTTTCGAGAGTTTTTCGTATCACTCGCACTGGTTAACGGTTTGCCTCAACTAACTGTATTGGCTTACAGTTTTTTTTTGAGGTATTTCAGTGTTATCCACGCTGCAACTTTCTATGTGAAGGCATAGGTCGTTAAAGTTAGTCACAGCGACGCTACAAACGTACTATTAATACCATCTTGGGCATATGGTATATTTCACCCCGCCCATGCTGTGCATCCTATACTTTGTAAATTTACTTCCACAGTAATTGACTGGAACACTTGAGTGAATTATAGACTACTTTTTTTCAACCACGCCTTCTTTTACGTCCCCTATTATAAATTATGTTATTTCCTTCACAAAATTTTTAACAGACTTTTTAATACAAATGAGCACACCTTCTCCATTTTTGAACCAAATTTTAAAATTTTTTGTGCATATGCCAAACGACCAAAATGACTAAGATTATTTTGGAGGGATGAAGTTATCGCCATTTGCCCACCCCAATAATTGATTGTCAAATAACTTCAGTATTTATGGAGCAATTTTCAAAACTCCTTTTGTGTATAGAAGAGGTCAATAATTTTTTTATTTACTTTTTTTGAAAAATTGGGGGCGTGTGCCAAATTGTCCTCCCCGTAATTAATTATTAAATAACTTCGTGATTTGTAGACCAATTTTCAAAATTCCTTTTTCATATAAAAATTCATTTTCAAATAACTTCGCAATTTGTGGGCCAATTTTTAAAACTCTTTTTGGATACAGAAATCATCTACTAATTTTTTTTTTTTTTTTTTCAAAAAAAGGGAGCGGAAGAAAATTGCTAGCTCCAGTAATAGATTATCAAGTAACTTCATTTTTTAACCAATTTTCACAAATTTTCTTGCATATACATTACGACTAATAGCATGTTCACATGAAGGCTTATTTTCGAGGTTCGCTCTCTCATTCGTGGTTCGCGGCCAAACTCGATTGATTGAACTAACATGATTCGCCATACAAAATTTTATGAGCGAACAAACTTGGTTCATTTTGAATCTTGTTGCGAACCATACAAACACATGTGTGTGAAGATAAATATGCCGAGTTAAATATGTTTGACGTAATGGAATGACGTAACGACATATTTAAGTGTGAAGATAAATATGTTTGACGTAACGTCCCGACGAACTAACATGTTTGTTTATGTGTTTGAAATAACTTTTATTAAAAAAAAATACACAATACCTTAAAACGAGATTCACTCTGTGACTCTCCAACCGCACAGTCGTATAATTAAACAGTGAACAAAAAAAAAAAAAAAAACCAAACAAACAAACAAAAAAACAAAAAAATCATTGTGCTCACTAATTTTTAAACTTACATATAAACAATAATATATTGTAATAAATTGTAAAAACAATAACAAATTATTTTAAAAAAACAACGGGAAAATAAATTCCTCACATTTCAGTAACTAAACAATAAAATCAATTTCAATAAAACAAGTGCGGTGGCAGTGCATTGTTATTGTTGTAATTGTGCGTGAAGAAGTAGGAAAAAAATATACATTAAAGTTTTTGTTTTCTGTATGAGTAATCCCATCAGAAATAATTCTGAAAAAGAGCCTAGCTCCACCAGCAAAAGTATATGGACTTCTGAAGAAGAATCTATAAAGCATTCATTGGACAATTTTCTTTCTACAAGAGATAAAATCCGCTCCTGTTCCGGCTCGCCTAACATAGATGTTACAACAGAATATAAAAGATCTTCTACTCTAACTAATGCCAATAAACCAAAAACGCAAGTAGGCATGGATAGGTATATCACCATCACCAAACGTCAGCGAAGCCCTAAATCTGCTCAAATTGCATCCAAATCAAAAATTTCTAAAGATGCCGAATCCGCTAGACCAGCCAATCAAAACAGATTTTCTATTCTACAAACGGATGAGCCAACAGGATCGTCAAAAAAATCGTTTAAACCACCACCAATTTATTTAAGGGGATCTGCCTCCAATGAACTGGTAAGAAAAATTGTTTCAGTAATCGGAGAAAATACATTTAACGTTACCTCCATCAAGCACGGTAACATTAACGAAACTAAAATTCAGGTTAACCATGAAAATGACTATAGACAACTGTCTAACGAGTTTGAAAAAGAAAAAAAAGCTTTTTATACTTAGCTTAAAAGCGCTAAAGGTATTCAAGTCGTAATAAAAGGGATTGACGCTTGCGTAGACACTGATGAAGTTAAGACCGGTTTGACAGACAAGAGATTCAAAGTAAAAAATTTGTTAAACATCAGAAATCGTGAAAAGATCCCTCAACCCATGTTTAGGGTTGAATTAGAGCCAGGAGCTGTGACTTTAAGGAAGGATGAAGTTCGTCCTATATATAATATAAAATACCTTTTACATCGTAAAATAACCGTAGAGGAACCGCATAAGCGCTTAGGACCCGTACAGTGCCATAACTGCCAAGAATTTGGCCATACTAGGACCTATTGCAAGTTGCCTACAGTTTGTGTTGTGTGTGGAGAATTCCATGGTACAGCACAATGCAATAAGCCGAAATTCGACCCAAAAATTAAAAAATGCAGTAATTGTGGTGAAAACCACACAGCTAATTATAGAGGTTGCTCCGTCTACACCCACCTCAAGCCCTCAATGAACAACAAACCAATAATTGCTTCTAAGCCACCACAACAGACTCAAATTTTTTCTAATAATTCTTTTTCTCCGACAGGACAGTCAACCACAGACATAAGCGTTCAAAATCAAAAACAAATTTCTTATGCTAATGTAGTTAAGTCTACATTCGCAAACCCGAATCAACAATCTATATCTCAACCGCCCGATCAAAATTTCAGTAACCTTGAGGCAACAATACAGACCCTAATTCAAACTATAAACACCTGTACGTCGTCTATGATGACTATGATGCAGGAAATGGTGAAAATGCAATCCACCATTTTGCAGGTTATTTCGAAAAAATGATTTGGTTAAAAATATGTTTCTGGAACGCGAACGGCATCCGCCAACACAAAAATGAACTCGAATACTTCCTGATGGATAAGCAGATTGATATAATGATGATTGCAGAAACTCACTTGACGTCAACAAGCTTCTTTAAAATTAACGGCTACGTATTATACGCTACTAAAGACCCTCGTGGAAGAGCTTGTGGAGGTTCTGCAATCTTGATAAAATCTAGGATAAAGCATTTTTTGTTGAACGACACATGTGAGGACTATCTTCAAGCAACTAATATCTGTGTGGACAATTTTCATTACAAATTGGTTATCTCATCGATTTGTTAGCCGCCTCGATTTTCAGTAACGGAGTCACAATATTCAAGTTTTTTCACCTCATTAGGACCTCGTTTTATAGCAGCTGGAGATTATAACGCAAAACACACTTTTTGGGGCTCACGTTTAATCACCCCGAAGGGTCGGGTGCTTTTTGATACAATTTCTAAAATGGGCTTAGACGTAATATCAAGCGGGCATCCCACTTACTGGCCGACTGACCGGCGAAAGATTCCTGATGTGATTGATTTTGGAGTGGTAAAGGGGTTCCCTGTGGAATGGATGCAAGCTGAGCCTTCGTTAGACTTGTCATCGGATCATTCACCTACTATTATTTCAGTGCGTTTTCCCCAGGAGACTTGGTCTCCGATTAACAATTTGCATAGGACTGTCACCCGAGTGAATTGGCTAAAATATAAAAAATTTTTGAGTACCCATTGCACTGAGAATATTGTTTTAAGAACACCTGAAGATATTAATGCGTCACTAAGCAACTTTAGCGAAAACCTTAAACAAGCCGCTGAACTTGGTTCTAGCGTTTATTTAACACGCAGAAACCTTCAAAATAGAACATATTCTTCAGAAATCGAGCAACTTGTGTTAGAAAAAAGAAGAGTTCGACGAGAGTGGCAACTTCGCAGGTCTCCGCAACTAAAAACAAGGCTACGTGAGTGCACAAATCAACTAAGAAGTTTGCTTGCAAACCAAAAAACGGCTTCTCTACAAACGTATTTAGAAAGTCTGGATGGTACTCCTCAGTCCGACTATTCTTTATGGCGGGCGACTAAGGGTTTAAAAAGGCCAGTTAGAGGTAAGCCGCCCTTGCGAGAACCGTCTGGTGACTAGGCTAGGGATGACTCGGAAAAGGGTAATTTATTTGTTAACCATTTGAAAAACGTTTTTACCACAAATAGGTCTGATAACTCAAATGAGTTGCCACCTATTGTTAGTAGACCGCCTGTGCCTTTAAGATTCAATTTTCAAGAAGTTGAAAATGCTATTGGTAATCTAAACCTTAAAAAAGCTCCAGGTATGGATAAAATCAGCAACAAAATGCTGGTAGAGCTGCCTCGTGTAGCTAAAAGAATTGTTCTTTTTATTTTTAATGCTATTTTACGACTTGAGTATTACCCTGCAGAGTGGAAGGTGTCCATGATAAAAATGGTTCCTAAGCCAGAGAAGGATCACACGAAAGTAGAATCATACCGTCCAATAAGTCTACTGTCAACAATATCAAAACTTTTCGAAAAATTGCTAAAGGCGAAGTTGGATCCAATGCTTCATAAGGTTGAATGTATTCCTGATCACCAATTTGGTTTTAGAGCGAAACATGGTACCATTGAGCAAACACACAGGTTAGTTAACGTCATAAGAAAGGCATTTGAAGATAAAAAATATTGATCGACGTCTCACAAGCTTTTGATAAAGTGTGGCAACATGGCTTAATGCATAAAATAAAGTTTAACTTACCTGCAAACGTACATAACCTTTTGGAAAGCTATTTATATTGTCGCCAATTTATAATAAAAGGCGATTTCATAAGCCCCGCCCAGCCTATTGAAGCTGGAGTTCCCCAAGGCAGCATATTAGGGCCTATCTTATATTTGATCTACGCATCTGACATGCCAACAAGCACCAACGTTCACACTTCAACATTTGCAGATGATACAGCATACATAGTAACTACCAGCAAGCATCAATAAATTTACAGGAACATATCGACAAACTAGAGAAATGGCTCAAGCTTTGGAAAATCAAGGTTAATGAACAAAAGTGTGCCCATGTTACATTCGCACTGCGCCTAGGAACATGCTCACCCATTACTATTAATAATAAAGTAATACCCCAACACAGTGAAGTCAAATACCTCGGTATTCATCTTGACCGTAGACTAACATGGAAGTCGCATATCGAGGCAAAAGTAACGCAGATGAAATTGAAAGCAGTGCAAATTAACTGGCTACTAGGCAGAAATTCGACCTTGAAGCTTGATTGTAAACTTTTGCTGTACAACTCGATTCTAAAGCCAATATGGTGCTATGGGATTCAATTATGGGGCACAGCCTCGGCATCCAACGTTGAAAAAATTCAAAGAAGTCAAAATAAAATTCTCCGTAGAATTACAGATGCACCATGGTACGTTAAAAACTCACGAATCCACGCAGATCTGAACGTACCTTTTGTGAAATCTGAATTTGTGAAGCAAAAAACAACCTAATTTCGCAATAGTGGTTCAGAGAGCGAACCAAGTGTTTCATATTACCGTCTGAACATGGTATAAGATTAATTTTGCGGGATGAAGGTATCGCAAATTGATCACCACTAATTGATTGTGAAGTAACTTCGTCATTTATAGAGCAATTTTCAAAACTCCTTTTGTATATAATTTTTTTTTTCTTGTTTTGGAAAATTGTGGCGTGATCGCCCTTCCCATAATTAATTATCAAATAACTTCATCACATGTGGACCAATTTTCAAAATTCTTTTTTAATATAAAAAATATCGACAAAACTGTGTTCTTTAAAACTGAAGGTGACGGAGGTTGTCGCAATATGCCCGCCTCAAAAATTTATTATTAAAGAACTTCGGCATTTGCGGACCAATTTTTATTAAAATTCTTTTCGGATGCAAAAAAGCTGTATTAGTTTTTCTTTTTTGTTTTTGATAAAAGGTGGGGAAGCGAAGCACATTGCCAGCTCCAATAATGGATGATTAAGCTAAACTTCGTCAAATGTGAACCAATTTCGAAAATTCTTTTTGTATATGGGAAAGGTCCAAAAAAAATTTTTTATTGAGAGGGCGGGTCAGAATGAGGATAGAATCTCCAGCGGATTTTATTATTAAGTTACGTGTTTTCGGAGAACGTGATGCTGGATATATTTTATTGAATGGCAGAAACGTGGAATGATTCATTTCCACATTCAGATATGGTTGGCTGACAAAATTACGCCAGATAAAATAGATGAAATTGCTTCAGTATAAATACCAATACTAACATTGATCCACACTTACATGAAGTTGTGGTTAAAAACATGCTTCATGGCATTATTTCACATCTGTCATGCGTAGTCGATTGCAAATGTACGAAAAGGTATCCTAGAGAATTGCTTCAAAAAATAATATCTGGTATTTATGGCTTTATCGCCATAGATCAACGGTGGTGGACAATCAATTACATTAAATGTGCAAAACAATGAAATTGATGTTGACAACCGTTTGATAGTACTATATTGTCCAATACAAAACATATATTAATGTCGAGTATTATAATTCACGTTTATTTTACGGAAGTTAAAGCACAACAACATTTTTCGATACATGCAAACTTTACTATATGCTTAAATTCTAACATACAAATTCACATACAACTTATCGGGATGCATGCCAAAAGCTAAATTTATTAGAAAACGATTCACAACGCCGCTGTATCAATATCTGATCATCTAGAACCAGAATATTATTATTTGCTATCATATTGGTAACTTGCTTTCCATCCGAATCAAACCAACTTTGAAATACATATGAAGCACATATCGAAAGAGAATTACCTGCAACAACATAAGAATTGAATTTTCACATGAAACTTATAATGAGGCATTGATTCTAATAGAAGATAAATGTTTGCAAATAAACAATAAACAACAAGACTCTGTCGGCAGTTGCTATGATTAGTTCTAATCAAGCAGGCAATGATGGTCTGAGCAAGATCTACAGCGAGAAAGCAATTGCAATTCACAGAACTATTTATGTCTGAAAATCTACCACAATTACAGCATGTGCAACTCTCGGCATACAATATTTCAGTGTGGATGGATCAGATGGGGCAGAATTTTTTTTTTTATAATTTCGTTAATATTAGCTAAAGTTTAATCACAAAATAATATTGTACTAGCCCTTGCATCGTCCGGCAGACCAGCTATACTTTTGTATGGTGACAAAACAGCGTATTTGCCACTAAAATTACCTCTAAAGCCACAATTCTAAGATATGCACACATACAATATTAAAAAAAAAACACTCCTCAAAAGGTAAAGTGCTGCGAATTTGTAAGATCATAGTATGGGATTTTTTTATTTTTATTTTTTTAAATTTTTTTTTAAGCATTTTTTTTATTTATTGAATTTTCAAAATGAACTAACAATAAGTACTCAAATCTTAATACTAAATTTAAAATTAAAAAATGTGAATCTTAAGTCCGGCCAATGCTAGACAAAAAGTTTTATTATGCGGGAGCTATTTCGGTAAAATCACCTCTTGAGCAATCTGATGGTGGAAGCGGTATCCCTTCTTTTAAGCCGAGTGTGGCCGCCAAAATTAAGTATATTGCGCGCAAGAGGGTTTGGATAAATTTCCAGTTTACTGACATACCTTGTCGCGTACCTAGAAAATTCTTCTTTTACCAGCGGAACACTCAGATCTTTATGAATTCGTGAATTTTTTACGTACCATGGAGCTGCAGTAATCATTCGAAGAATTTTGTTTTGTCGCCTTTGGATTTTTTCAATGTTTGACGCTGAGGCGGTGCCCCATAATTGAATTCCATAGCACCATATCGGCTTCAGAATTGCATTGTATAACAGAAGTTTGCAATCCAACTTCAATGTCGAGTTTCTGCCCATAAGCCAATTTAGTTGCGCAGCTTTTAGTTTCAGCTGAGTGACTTTTGCTTCAATGTGAGACTTCCACGTTAGCCTACGGTTAAGGTGTATACCAAGGTACTTGACTTCACTGTGCTGCGGAATAGGTGAGTTGTTTATTTGGATAGGCGCACATGTTTGCTTACACAGAGTGAATGTGACATGAGTACATTTCTGTTCATTAACTTTGATTTTCCAAAGTTTAAGCTATTTCGCTAATATTGAAATATATTCCTGTAAATTTCGTGAAGCTAATTGGTGGTTTTCATGAACACTCAAAAACGCTGTGTCATCAGCAATGGTAGAAGTGTGGACTCCGGATGTCGTTGGCATGTCAGAGGCGTAAATCAAATATAAAGTAGGCCCCAGTATGCTGCCTTGGGGAACTCCTGCCTTGATTGGCTGAGTTGGGCTTATAAAGTCGCCTTCTCAGATGACAAACTTCCGCCCATATAAGTAGCTTTCTAGAAGCTTGTGTGTATTTGCAGGCAAGTTTAACTTTATTTTGTGCATTAAGCCATCGTGCCACACTTTATCAAAAGCTTGAGAAATATCAATGAATAGAGCTGGGCAATGCTTCTTCTCCTCAAAGGTATGTCTTATGACATTGACTAGTCTGTGCATTTAGTATGGGATAAATGCACAATTTTTTTTTCATTTATTTACTGAATCTTCACACGCAGTGAACTAACAATAAGTATTCAAATCTTAATACTAAATACATAAAATTAATTAAGTCCAGCCAATGCTAGACAAAAAAGTTTTATTTTGCACGGTCAATATCGGTAAAATCACCTATTGGACGTTCTGATGGTGGCAAGGGTATCCCTCCTTCTCAACAGAGAGTGCCCTTCAAAATTCAGTATATTGCGTGCAAGAGGATTTGGGTGAAGCTCCAATTTACTGATATACCTTGTTGCGTACTTTGAAAATTCGTCTTTTACAAGAGGAACACAGAGATCCTTATGAATTCGTGAGTTTTTTACGTACCATGGAGCTGCAGTAATTGTTCGAAGAATTTGATTTTGTCGCCTTTGAATTTTTTCAATGTTTGAAGTGGAGGCGGTGCCCAATAGTTGAATTCCATAGCGTCATATAGGCTTTAGAATTGCGTTGTATAATAAAAGTGTGCAATCCAGCTTCAATGTCGAATTTCTGCCCATAAGCCAATTTAGTTGCGCTGCTTTTAGTTTCAACTGAGTGACTTTCGCATCAATGTGAGGCTTCCACGTTTGCCTACGGTCGAGATGAATACCAAGGTACTTGACTTGCTGAGGAATAGGTGACTTGTTAATTTGGATAGCTGAACATGTTTGTTTACGCAGTGTGAATGCAACGTGAGTACACGAGGTAATTGCTCAAGCATTTTACCAGTAATTTTATCAATACCTGGAGCTTTTCTGGGGTTTGTGTTACAAATAACATTTTCAACATCTTGAAAACTAAGTCTCAAAGGCATAGGCGGTCTAACAGCGTATGACGGTAGTTCAGCTGAATTATTCGCGTTATCATTTGTGGTAACAACATTTCTCAAATGATCGACACACAACATTCCCTTTTCAGAATCGCTTCTTGCCCAATCTCCAGTTGAAGTTCGCAAAGCTGGCTTACCTATTACGGGTCTCGGCAGAACTTTTATCGCTTTCCATAGAAAATAGTCGGATTGAGGGGTACCATCAAGACCTTCCAGATAATTTTTAAGGGAAGCCATTCTTTGGATTTCAAGCAAATTTCTTAATTGAGTTATGCATTCCCGTAGCCTGCTTTTAAGCTGGGGAGACCTGCGAAGTTGCCACTCTCTTCTAACTCTTCTTTTTCTGTTAGAAGTTGTTAAATTTCAGATGAATATGTTCTATTGCTCACATTTCTGGATCTTATATGGCTAGTGGTAGCATGTTGTACGGCTAGATTAAGGTGTTCAGAAAATTTGTTAATCGACACAACAATATCCTCAGGCGTTCTCAAGGCAATATTTTCCGTACAATGTGTACTCAAATATTTCTTATATTTTAACTAGTTAACTCGAGTGACGGTCAACGCCAAGTCACAAAACGGGGAACCAACCCCCTGGGGGAACGAAACAAAAACTATAGTTGGTGAGTGATCTGATGACAAATCTAATGAAGGCTCCACATGCATCCATTCTAAAGGAAAAATTTTTGTTACTCCAAAATCTATAACGTCTGGGATCTTGCGTTGGTCTGACGGCCAATTAGTGGGGTGTCCAGTTGAAATCCCACCTAAGCCCATTTTAGAAATGGTGTCAAAAAGCACGCGGCCTTTTGGGGTAATTAAATGTGATCCCCAAAAAGTGTGTTTAGCGTTAAAGTCGCCAGCCGCTAAAAATCGAGGACCAATTGATTTGAAAAAATTTTAATATTGGCTTTCTGTTATTGAAAATCGTGGAAATAACGATTTTTCAATGCATATATTAGTTGCTTGGAGATACTCATCACATGTCTCGTTCATTAAAAAGTGCTTAATTCTGGATTTTATTAGAATTGCCTATCCTCCGCAAGATCTTCCGCGGGGATCTTTTGTACCGTACAGTATGTAGCCATTAATTTTAAAAAGCTGTTGGTTGTCAAATGCGTTTCAGCAATCAACATTATATCGATTTGCTTTTCCATAAGGAAGTGCTCAAGTTCATATTTGTGTTGGCGGATGCCCTTTGCGTTCCAGAAACATATTTTAAACCAATTCATTTTTTTTAAATTGCCTGCCAAATAGTGGATTGCATTTTCAGCATTTCCTGCATCATGTTTGTCATAGAGACGGTAAAAGTGTTGATGGATTGAACTAGAGTCTGCAGAGTTGCCTCAAGATTGCTAAAATTTTGGCCGGAGTTTTGAGACTTGGGTTCCTGATTTAAGTTTGGTTTTTCGGAATTTACCACATTCGCATAAAAAATTTGTTTGGGGTTTTGCAAGTTTATATGGCTGCTTGACTGGCGTACATGGGAAAAATTGTTTGTAGAAATGGTGTTTGACTGCTGGGGTGGCATGTTCAAAATTGATAGCCTATTTGTCATTGACCTCTTGAAGTGAGTATAGACAGGGCAACCCCTGTAGTTTGCAGTATGGTTACCTGCACAACTACTACATTTTTTAACGCTCGAGTCAGTCTTAGGTTTTTTGCACTGTGATGTACCGTGAAGTTCACCGCAAACAACGCAAACTGCGGGCAACTTAAAATAGGCCTTAGTATGACCAAATTCTTGGCAGTTTAGGCAGACATTAAAAGTGTCTTTGCCGATTGCCGTAATAAGTTGTTCTACCAACTCACTAGAGGTAGGCTCTCGCAAATATATTGTTGGCTGCTTAAAGGTTTTTTTAGGTGTTGCTGGTTCATCAGTCTGAAGGATAGCGAACCTATTACTATCCATTGTCGTGGTTGTCTTATCCTCTATGGGTATTTTGGGCTGAGATGACATTTGAGCGGGTTTGGGGCTTCGCTGCCGTTTAACCACGGTTACATACCTGTCCATGTCTACTTGTGTTCTGGGCTTATCTGCAATAACTGGGGGGTTACTCTCTATTGCGATGCGAAAGCAAGTTCGATGCGAAAGGTAGATGCGATAAGAGTATAATTCTGTGCTGTTTGCGCAAACTTTTTCGCGAAATAGTATAAAAATGAAGCAATACTGGTATCACAAAATAAACGATAACGAAGAATGATAAAATAGAATGTGCGAAAGGAAAAATTAAATGCGACAAGAAAATACGAAAACGCAATACAGGGTACCAATTCTTCGATTTTTATTTCTAGATGGTTTGTCATCCGTTGTAACAACTATATATGGCGAACACGAGCGCGTGCGGTTTCTTTCTCTTAGCGACAACAGATTTTCCAATGATTTTTTCAAAGACTCCTCCTCAGACTTCCAAGGACTTTTTCTACCGGAGCTAAGCTCTTTTCCAGAATTACATCTGATAGGTACACTCATGCAATTAATTGCTTCTATTTTTTATTTACAATTTAAAACGGTATTAAAAAAAATGTCACAATGTTTTTCTTTTAAATAAAATCACTCTGTTCACCTATTACGGTTTTTACTTAATCCCGTTTTATTTTTTTACTTTGCGATCAAAAAACAAACACGTCCGTTCACTGATAAATGCACAATGACAAAAAAAAATCTTTAGAGGCCCTTGATCGGATGTTACAAGATTTTAGAAGCAACGAAAAATTATTTGGAGGAGTACTATTTGTGGTAGCCGGTAATTTCCAACGAAAATTGTCTGCAATTCCACTAATGATGATCTTAGTGCGTGCTTCAAATCATACCTTCTTTGGCGTATTGAAATTAACAACAAATATGCGAGCTGTAATATGATGCACAAACTGCATTATTTTTCCATTAAACTTTAGTAATATGAAACAATGCATTGAAGAGTTACTTAATTGTGTATTTCCAAATGTCGAACGCAATTTCAAAAATGAACAAGGGTTACGTGAGCAAGCGTCACTTCTTGCCAAAAACAAAGATGTCAATTCAATAAACAATGACACAAAAATCTATCGATACCGTGATAAGAGATGAGGATGCTGTCAATTATCCTTTTGAGTTTTTTAACTGACTTATGTTGTGAGTCAGAACTCACTTCTTCTCCCAGCTAATAATATTGAAAACGAGCAACCATCAACTGCTGCCTGAATAACTAATAAAAAGAATATTGGGGTCAGGCCCAATATTGCAAGGCAGCAAATATATATTAAACAAAAGAAAGAACAGCAGTACCAACAAAAAACTGCTACAACCCGGAAATTACATAAACTATAACAATTGCTGACACGATGGAATACTGATGTGGGTTATGAATTCGAGCACACTCAGCTATAGCTCCAGGTTTGCGGCAGCAGCTATGATGGCAGGCAGCACATATAAAAGAAGTATAATTAAGAGAGAAGATGAGTAATGAAAAACAGTGAACAGAAGCAATCGTTAAACAAATAACTAATTTCAATAAAGTGAGTGACAATAGAAAAAAGGGGTTTTATTTAAATTAGAGTAGGACTATAATACAATAGTAAATCCTGCGATTCCCAAGGGACCCTCCAGGATAAAATAATAACTACACCACAATAATAATAAATAACAAGTATTTCCTGCGAATCCTATGGGACCCTCCAGGAAATACTATAACATTTTGGCGCAGCCGGTAACCGCGTAAATAAAAATTTCGAATAAATTAATAAATTTTACCTTTAATATTTAATTATTTGATCTTGTTTTGGTAAATATTTCTTATTTTTGCAGCAAAAGATCGTTTTATGTTATGTAAAAAATTTAACAATATTTATTTTCAATATTTCGATAACAATTTGTTATCATCATATTAATTTTCCTGACGATGATAACAAATTGTTATCGAAATATTGAAAATAAATATTGTTAAATTTTTTACATAACATAAAACGATCTTTTGCTGCAAAAATAAGAAATATTTAATAAATTTTACTATAAAATTAATTAAGAAATTTTGCGCGGGTCTGAACGTTTTGGGTTTTTATTGACCTATAGTGCTCGAAAAAAAGAAAGTTCGAAGGAAAGCCTTTGGATTGCTTGATCTTGCACTAGAGGAATATAATCCCGAGAAAAATAGTTTTGCAAGGAGCTTACCACTCGGTGGGATCTTTGTACGGCTTGGGAAAACCCATAACAAAATAATAATTACAAAAGCTACTAAACGGTCAGTTTTGTTGTGAATATCGTGGTACGAAACAGCAGAAAAGCCTGAATTCCAGCATCCTTGAGCTTGTCTAGTACTACGATAGAAAAGTGACACTACTTATCAGTAGTTGCATGGGAACAGGCACGCTATGAGTTACGGTTTGCCTGTGCGCCTGCAACAACAGCAAAATCTAGCTAATAAGAAAGTAACGATAATAGAGAAAATATATAATAAAATTTCGTTAGCTTAAAGACCTTGTATGTTTTTTTTTAAACATTTTTTTGTGAAATATAGGAAAAAATATATATAATATATACAAATTAGATAAAATATATAAAAACTCTGTATAAAAGAAAGAAGTGAAAGTCATAAACAGTGCAAAATAACTAAAAGAGGACCCAGCCATGGTAAGTTTAAGAAAATAATTTTTTTTTTCTTTTTTTTTAATTATAGATATATCTGCTAATGGAAAGCCCTGGTACAAAGACGGACGAACTAATAAATAGGCTAAATAAATATAGCTATTCAGTCGACAATCTGCAGGTACTAGCGTGGACAGAATTAAGAAAGCTAAACTCTGACAGAGACTTCCTGGACAGTCATAGAGAGACAATCAGGAACCAAAAGTTTACGAAATTAGAAGAAGTAGGATACGTACTGCAACTGGTGGGTGAGCTAAGCGAGGATCAGTCAGTAGAGTTCACTAACAGAATAGAGGAGTTAAAAGAAACGAAAGATTTATTAGAGGCAAGCAACAAAGAACTGAGGAGCCAGATAAATTACACTAATGACTTGCTAGAAGAGGTAGTAAAAGAAAACACAGACCTAATAAGACAATTACAGAAGAAAGGATTAAGCGAAAAGGACTTTAAGAAACAGCTTAAACAGAAATAACTGATTGACACAAAGGACGACACCATACAGAGATTGCAAACAACGCTAGAAAACGCACGTCGGGAATTAGATATAATATATAAATCTAAGTCTCCAAATCCTTCATTAAGCGAGGAGCTATTAGGAGTAGAACGGGTCGGAGTTCCCGTAATAGTAATAGATAAAGCTCCAGAACAACTCACAGTCTCAACCAAACAGAATACAGGGGATTTAGAAGAGGTTAAAATAGCGTTAGACTTAATTGAGAAAACAAAAAATCTCATAAGCAACGCTAAGAAAGCCGGGAGCAGAGACTACACCGAAGAAACCACAAACAGAAAACTTAACGAATTGACCCAGCTAAAGACTACTTTCAACAGACTAGATAAGACAAATATAGCAGACGACAATATAATCACGGAATTTGAGAAATTGGTACCTTTAGCACGAGAGCTTTTAACGAGAAGATCAACTTCCTCAGAGCGAACTAGAACTCCAGAAGCAGCCCCAATTAACACACACAAAATGCCAACCTTATCAGATATTACCAAGATAGTGAACAACACAGTTCCTACTTTCTTTGGCACTGAAGGACCGGACCTACAAGCCGAAGTCTTCAGATACATACAGAGTTGTAAAATGGTGGAAAGAGAGTTAGTATCAGACCAAAATGATGGCTTAACACAGGATATCATCCAACGCTTAAAATTGAGACTATTAGGATCGGCTTACACAAAATCTCCCAGCTTACCTTTAACTCAGTAGATGCGCTATGCAATGCCATCAAAAAACAGTATTTGAAGAGGAAAAGTCTGGATAAAATAAGGCAACTAATATTAAGCTGTAAACAGGGCATCAGAGAGCCAGCGGGTAAATTTGGAGAGCGTCTGGAAAGTTTACTGAACGAAGCCATAGCAACAATAGGGGATGAGTGGCCAGAAGGGGTAGGCCGCGACACTATGGGGGCGGATTTTAAGAGGATAGCGGCTAAAAGTTTCATTAAGGGCGTAAGGGACCAAGCCTTCAAGGCCCGACTACTTGGATCAGAGGGCGAAGGGTTGAGATCCCTAATAGAAACCATTGTCGATGCGGAAGAGCTGTTCGGGGAGCCACACCATGCGATAAACGTGGTCACAAATGCAGAACCATGCAGTTTCTGTAACAAGGAGGGTCACGAACGAATTAATTGCAAAAAAAGGCTCAACACTCCCTATTGCATTAATTGCGGAAAATACGGACACGAAAGGGGCCCCCAATGCAAAACAGACACGGCGAAACAGAAAAGCTGCGATTATTGCCGAAACAGAGGCCATACAATTGAGGAATGTAGAAGAAGACAAGGCTCGTTGTATTGTAAAGTGTGCTGCAGGCAGCAGCCTGTATATGGCTCAGCGAAACAAAATCGTTGGCAAAATAACAGAATGGAAGCCCCCGAAATACGCTATAACAGAGCAAACGATGGCCCAGTGACACGAAACGGGCTTGCAGGAGTAGCCTCGAACATACAACGGCGATGCTACAGTTGTAATTTATTTGGTCATTTTGCTAGAGAATGCCCAAGCATTGATACACAAAATATGTCACAAAACTATGCAGGAATTGCGGGAAACCCGTATGGCAGTCGGGCTACAAATAATGTTGTAGGCAACAGACACAATGTAAGCGGCAATTGGGGAAGAAATAATGTACCACAAAACCCGGGAAACTAAATTGGGCCCAGTTACAGCCAATAACTGGGGAACCAAAAATTTGCGGACTAACTTGGGAGCGACAAACATACACCTCAAATATTGAAAATAATAATTCACATAGTATGAGAGAGAAGAACAAAGTGGAAAATAATTTCTTGGAAAATATCGACAAGAAAGAGTTGACGAGCAACTCTAAACTCGATTTGCCAGAAATTAGTACACATGGAAAGAGCGACTCTAAAATCGATCTACCGGAAATGTTGACGCACAGGGCAATCATTCATAGACACGATTGCAAAAGAAGTAATCCCACACATAAGAAATTGCAACCCGAATTAAGAAGTTCTGCAGAGGAAGATTTTGGAGACGAAGCAAAGGTAAAAATATGTACACCAGCACCAAATATTGTAAATAATAATAATTCACATAGTATGAGAGGGAAGAACAAAGTGGAAAATAATTTCTTGGAAAATATCGACAAGAAAGAGTTGACGAGCAACTCTAAACTCGATTTGCCAGAAATTAGTACACATGGAAGGAGCGACTCTAAAATCGATCTACCGGAAATGTTGACGCACAGGGAAATCATTCATAGACACGATTGCAAAAGAAGTAATCCCACACATAAGAAATTGCAACCCGAACTAAGAAGTTCTGCAGAGGAAGATTTTGGAGACGAAGCGAAGGTAAAAATATGTACACCAGCACCAAAATCAAAAATAGAGAGGGTCAAAATCAACGACACAAACTCAACGGACGATATGGATGCAGCATTCATTACTGTTCCCTGCAATCAAGCAAAGAAGGATTGGTTGGTCCTACTTGTTGACACAGGGGCCAATTCAAGTATAATAAAGGAGGAAGCTATGAGGGTATGCTCAAGAAAAGATTCTGGAGATGTAAAACTATTAACGGGTGCATTTGGAGGAAGTGCAACCACACTCTTCGCAATTAAAGTCAATATAATCGGTAAGGTAAAGCTACAATGGGAACTCCAAGTGGTAGCTCAAGGAAGTAGTATTTCAGGAGATGGAATCCTAGGAAGAGATAATATTTGGGGTTCTAGCATTATGAACACCCTGAACAAAACGCTGCAGATATTTGATAATCATAATTGCATTAAAACATTCGCCTTGCATAATGTTCAGGACGGTGGTGTAAAAAAGCAGTTCAGTATTCAGGGTAGAGCAGTTACAGTCATTCCAATTCAAGTAAATTCGAATGAGAAAACTGTAGTAATACATAAACAGGAATTGAGTCCTGGAGTATATGTTGGGAATACCGTGGTGAATGTTCGAAACGGAAAGGCAATGGTACCAATACTTAACTCTACAGAAAAAGAACTATCACATCTTTGGTGCAGCATAAGATACCAACAAAACATGATCAGCCACCAATAAACCAGAGGCAATATAGACTCCCGCAGATGCACAAGGACGAGATCAATCGGCAAGTATCGGAGCTCTTGAAGGAAGGCGTCATTACCCCAAGCACATCGCCATGGAATTCTCCACTATTATTGGTACCCAAAAAATCACCTGCCGGCCAGAAAAAGTTTCGCATGGTGGTGGATTTTCGAAAGTTAAACGAGGCAACGATTAAACAGGTGTTCCCGATTCCACGAATTGACGAGATTTTGGAACAATTAGGAAACAGCCGATATTTTACTACACTGGATCTGGCTAGCGGATACCATCAGGTGTTGGTGGATGAAAAAGATAAACAAAAAACAGCATTCAGTACATACAAAGGTCATTTCGAGTTCAGCAGAATGCCTTTCGGGTTACCGGGAGCACCAGCAACGTTCCAGAGATTAATGAACACCATTTTAACGGGATTGCAGGGCCTGGACTGTTTTGTGTACCTGGATGACATAGTAGTTTATGGGAGGGACATCTCAGATCATGAAAGGAAATTGCTCAATGTCCTAGACAGACTCAGAGAAAGTGGCCTGAAATTAAATACAGAAAAATGCCAATTCCTTAGAAGAGAAATCGTGTATTTGGGCCACAAGTGTTCAGAAAAGGGAGCATTGCCTGATCCGGGAAAAGTGGAATGCGTACAAAATATTAGACCCCCAAGGAACGTGAAAGAAGTACAAGCTCTCCTAGGCTTGGTCAATTACTACAGGAAGTTTGTAAAAGGTATGGCAGGCAAGGCCTCACCAATAACCCGTCTCCTGAAGAAAGGAGGTAAGTTTATCTGGACCACAGAGTGCCAGGAAGCTTTAGATAATATAAAACGAAGTATTGCGAGTCCCCCCATTCTCATCTATCCAGATTTTGCGGAACCTTTTCGCCTAAGCACAGACGCAAGCAACGAGGCGCTGGGAGCGGTGCTGTCCCAGGAAAAGGAGGGCAAAGACCATCCCATCGCATTTGCAAGCAGATCACTATGTGATGCTGAAAAACGATATTCCACAATAGAAAAGGAAATGTTAGCTATCGTTTGGGCAACTCACACGTTTCGTCATTATCTACTAGGTCGCTATTTTACGATTTTTACTGATCACCAACCACTGCGTGGAATAGCGAATCTAAAAGATCAAACATCAAGACTAGCTAGATTCAGACACAAGCTCTCCGAGTATGAGTTTGATATTGTCTACAAACCAGGAGCAGCCAACTTAAACGCAGATGCACTCAGTCGGCTTCCTCTTGAACAGCATAGAGTGGAAGCAGTAACTCGGGCCCAAGCAAAAAGCAGCAACGAAAACCAAAAACCCCGTAAACCACTATGTCAAGAACAAACCGAGCCTGAGTCTAAGGCGACTACCAAAAACATAGAAAACCATGATGCCGCTATTACTGTAACCAGAAGAGACGATATTCGGGAAGTCCTGAGAAGTTTTCACGAATCACCCCTAGGCGGACATCAGGGGAGATGGAAAACATACTGGAAAATACGCAGACAATACAAATGGAGGGGTATGCTGAAAGATATAAAAAGGTACATAGAAAGTTGCCTTAAATGTCAGAAAAATAAAAGTGGACACCGAAACAAAGAGCCGATGGTATTAACAGATACACCCAGCCGACCTTTTGAAAAAGTTTATATGGACATGGTTGGCCCCCTCCCCACAATTACAACAGGAAACAAATACATTCTCACCTTTCAAGATGATTTGTCAAAATTTTTTATATGTGCACCCATGCCAGATGCAGAAGCAGAAACAGTGGCAAAAATTTTCTATAACGAAATCATAACAAAGTACGGAATTCCAGCAAAGCTAATCACGGATAATGGCACAAACTTCACATCTAAGTTGTTCGGGAGTGTGTGTAAACTTTTAAAAATAAAAAAGCAACATATCACTCCCTACCATCCACAGGCTAACGGGTCTCTAGAGCGAAGTCACCGACCCTTAGCCGAATATCTGAGGAATTTCGCAAAAGAGGACGGGTCAAATTGGGACCAATGGTTGGCCCCGGCAATGCATGTGCATAATCACACGGACCATGCATCTACAAGCCAAACCCCGTTTAAGGTACTTTATGGATTTGACACGCCTTTGCCGTCAAATCTCAAAATAAGTACCCCCCTCTATAACCCATACGAATATCCGTCTTTGTTAAAACATCAAATCCAGAAGGCATATGAAATAGCCAGGAGATGTCAGATAAAAGCCAAAGCTGTGTCCAAGGAAAGGTACGACAAGGGTAGCAAACACACAACATACAAGGTTGGAGACAAAGTGCTTGTGAAAAATCAGCTTCGAAAAAACAAACTCTCTCCACTATGGGAGGGGCCGTACGAGGTAAAAGGGCTACCCTCTGCGGTTAATATTCAGGTATTCATCAAGGGCAAACTAAAAACCTTACACCGTAATCTGGTAAAACCCTACAGATGACAACAATAAGCTCCTCTGAATTGCCTTGAGAGGAGCTATTCACAGAAACGCGGCCATAAGTTTTATATAAGAAGGATGGCAACTTACTCTGGGAATCAATATCCGCATGCCAAAGTCAACTGAAACACCAAACTAAAAATGGAGACAGACCTGGAAGGAAGAATATACATTTAACCTGTACACACACAAGAAGATGAGGAACGCAACATACCTGATGTGGGTCCAATCCACGGTGAGTATTTTCTCAGTATCCAACCGGATACTGGAAATTGCTCTAACTCACTGTGTTAGAACAATTCTTCCGTCCTCATCAAACTTTTAATCAAAATAAATTAACTCTGTTCACAGGCAATGTCCGCCTAATCAGCATTGGTTACAAATAACTAGAATTCAACAAATAACCCAGCCGACAGTCCAATAATAGTATACGGCTAGGTAATGAACTCAGTTTAAATCCCGACACATTTGCAATGATGTCCATCATCGTACATGTGGACTTTAAATAACAATTACAGAAGCGATTGCTTTAAACCTGTTGGCTGGGGTATAACTTAAAATTGATTTTTGTTCATTTAAAAGAAATTCAAGCTTTTAACTTTTGGCACAATCCAATCAACCATATGGCTGGAAGCATAAGTAAATTTAGGATGAAATAAGAATATAAAAAACCATGTGTACATATATAAACTATTTGCAAGGAAATAATTCCTTTCATATGGTTAATATTATAAACATATGTCTCACAAACATATTTACCAGTCGTTTGGCGTACTGGGTTACTTAAACCCAGTACAAATAAATGAGCCCAAACGTACGCTCAAACACACGTACGCTCAAACACATATATGTATGTATATGTATAAAATCGCAACAACTGCATTTTTAGCTTAAAAAATTAAAACATTAAAAAAAACAGGAGTATCCATTGCTAAATTAACAAAGTAAAAAAAAAAACAATGAAAAAAAATGTAAATACAGATAATAATATTGCGTAAGGTCAGTAATTAAAACAACCACTTAGGAAATTTTACAGTGACTGACCTTAATGCCATTATGTTTATAAGTTAAAGAATTATGTCTAAATTATAAGAATTTCTCATGACTACATTTAAGGAAAAATTTTGTAAGATTAGTTAGACAATAAGAAAATAATATGAAAAAATTAAAAAAAAAAAAAGGAAATAATTAAAATAAGAATATCATAAACAAACAGCAATCACTCTCTGCCTCTTCAAAACGGAGCTACCATAAAAAGACATACAGCCACCAGCACGCTTACAGCAGTCTAAAGTCGTGAGCCCAATAGCCTAGAGACGCTCCAGAGGAGAAGAGTGCCGAATTTTATTCCCCATCATGACCGATATCACGGAGTCAGGCAAACTATAGAAAATAAAATGCCGGAACAGCCACCACTACCACAAAGTCCGAAACATCCTTACTCGGACGTTTCACTTCCGAAAGGGGGGAGGGATGTTGTGAGTCAGAACTCACTTCTTCTCCCAGCTAATAATATTGAAAACGAGCAACCATCAACTGCTGCCTGAATAACTAATAAAAAGAATATTGGGGTCAGGCCCAATATTGCAAGGCAGCAAATATATATTAAACAAAAGAAAGAACAGCAGTACCAACAAAAAACTGCTACAACCCGGAAATTACATAAACTATAACAATTGCTGACACGATGGAATACTGATGTGGGTCATGAATTCGAGCACACTCAGCTATAGCTCCAGGTTTGCGGCAGCAGCTATGATGGCAGGCAGCACATATAAAAGAAGTATAATTAAGAGAGAAGATGAGTAATGAAAAACAGTGAACAGAAGCAATCGTTAAACAAATAACTAATTTCAATAAAGTGAGTGACAATAGAAAAAAGGGGTTTTATTTAAATTAGAGTAGGACTATAATACAATAGTAAATCCTGCGATTCCCAAGGGACCCTCCAGGATAAAATAATAACTACACCACAATAATAATAAATAACAAGTATTTCCTGCGAATCCTATGGGACCCTCCAGGAAATACTATAACACTTAATTGTCCAGAAAATGATGGTGGAAATATGTGCTGCAACTCAAAACTGGAGGTACCTATTATTCTACTGTTCATCAGTTATTCACTACAACTTTGCAATGGCACTCGACTTGCAGTAAAAGTATCATTATAAAGAGCAAAAATAAAGATACAAATATGCTATTGCAACGAATTCCAATGATACCAGCCGCCTTGCCATTTGATTTCAAAAGATTGCAGTTTTCTGTTCGTTTAGTGTTTGCAAAGACAATTATTAAAGTTCAAGATCAGTTCGTAGAAGTTTATGGCTTGAATTTGTCAAGTCGATCTTCCTCCCACACACTGCTTTACGGTGCATATTCTCTTGTAGGAAAAACTAAAGACTTATTTGTTTATGTTTCGTCTAGACAAACTATAATTATTGATTAGCAAATTCATCATTAATAAAGCTAATAAAATATTTTTTAAACTATATAAGCACTTTTTATATCATTGTAATTATAGGGTAGCAACGCACACCGGATTAAGCTAGTATTTTATAAGTGTTAATGTTCTTTTTTTTTTTTTTTGTCTTGGAACAGGACTCAGGGGATGACCCCTACGTATGCAGTGCATTGTACCGGAACTAGGAAAATAGGTTATGAGGAGGGGGAAAGAGAGAGCAGTGTTTGTGAATATTTGACTTGAAGTTTTCAGCATTATAACAGACAGGAAACACGTTTGCAGGCAATATATTCCACAGGCAAAGAGTACGGCTGAAAAACGAATTCTCTCTGTAATGCGTAGTACGATTCCCTAGGCAATCGACCACGAATGGATGAGCTCTGGACGATGCACGCGTGCTACGTATAAATGTGCGAGCTTCGGAAACAAGATTCCTAATCTCGTCAGAGAAAAATCCATTGTAGTAACGATAGAACAGAGTAACGCACCCCACACTGCGTCTATGCTCCAGTGAGGCAATAGAGTTGGATACCCTACTGTCACCGATGTGCTTCTTCGCCCTTTCCTGCACACGGTCGAGTAACCCTAAAATAGACTTTAAGGCACCGGCCCAAACATCAGAGTTGTATTCCATTTTCGGTCGGATGTAGGTGGTATAAAGAGTAAGGAGGTCAGATGGAGTGAAGTACATCTTACACCGTTTCAAAAACCCGAGGCACTCAAATGCTTCTTTAGAGACATGAAAAATGTGATCATTCCAGCAAACATCACATTGTATTTTCATTCCCAGAACATCAAAGCATCCGATTCCTTAATATTTATATCATCTATGAGTACAGATAAAGCAGCATCTGCGATCGTTTGTTTGTGTGTTAATAAACAGCATTGGGTCTTACGAGCGTTAAAGGCCACTCTGTTTTTACGACCCCATTCGGAGATTAATAAAAGATCACTGTTCAATGAATCATTCGTATTTAGCCTCTTGGCAACGATCTCTTACACGCTAGGCTTATAACTAAAAGAGTACAGTGGCAAATGCTGCCGTCATCCACGAAGTTTGAAGTTTGATAAAGAAAGTCGTTAAGAAAAATAAGGAATAGGCTAGGAGAAAGAACGGAGCCTTGCGGTACCCCTGAATTAATCTTGAACTCGTTTGATGAGACCCCATCTATAGTGCGGTCTCTAAGAAAGCTAGATATAAATCGAAAAGTCATTACCGACACCAAAAGCAGTAAGTTTTGCCAGTAGTGCAGCATGCCACACTCTGTCAAACGCTTTGGAGATATCCAGAGCTACCACTTTTTTATACATGAGTTGCTTAAGATATATTATATATTTCGTAAAGCCTTAATTATCCTTTTATTTTCATAAAACTCTTTTAGATGATAGTGATGAAGTAAGACGTTTAAAAAGACTGCATATTTTAGATTTCATTCGCTCTGTGACTCTCCAACCGTACGGTCATATTTTTAAAAATCGAACAAAAAAAAAATCTTTGTGCTCACATACTTTTAAACTTACATACATATAAAATCAATAATATATTGTATTAAATTGTAAAAACAATAACAAATTATTTAAAAAAAACAACGGGAAAATAAATTCCTCACATTTCAGAAACTAAACAATAAAATCAATTTCAATAAAACAAGTGCGGTGGCAGTGCATTGTTATTGTTGTTATTGTTGTATCATAGTAACCATAGACACCTTCCACTCTGCAGGATAGTATTCTAGGTGCAAAATAGCGTTAAAAATAAAAAGAAGAATTCTTCTAGCAACACGAGGTAATTGTACAAGCATTTTGCCAGTAATTTTATCAAAACCTGGAGCTTTTTTTGAGTTTACTTTATTTATAACGTTTTCGACATCTTGAAAACTAAGTCTCAAAGGCACAGGCGGTCTAACAGCATATGACGGAAATTCAGCAACATCATCCACTGTATCATTTGCAATAAAAACGTTTTTCAAATGATTAACATACACCATCCCTTTTTCAGAATCGCTTCTTGCCCAATCGCCAGCTGAAGTTCGCAAAGGTTGCTTACCTATTACGGGTCTTTTCAGACCTTTTGTCGCTTTCCATAAAGAATAGTCGGTTTGCGGGCTACCATCAAGACCTTCTAGATAATTTTTGAGGGAAGCCATTCTTTGGATATCCAGCAGATTTCTTAATTGAGTTATGCACTCCCGTAGCCTGCTTTTAAGCTGGGGAGACCTTCGAAGTTGCCACTCTCTTCTAACTCTTCTTTTTTCTGACAGAAGTTGCTCTATTTCAGACGAATACGTTCTATTGCTCACATTTCTGGATCGTGTATGGCTAGTGGTAGCATGTTGTACGGCCAGTTTAAGGTCTTCAGAAAAATCTTTAATTGATATATCAACATCCTCAGGGGTTCTCAAGGCAATATTTACTGTACAATGAGTACTCAAATATTTTTTATATTTTAGCCAATTAACTCTAGTGATGGCGAACGTCAAGTCACTAAACGGGGAACCAACCTCTTGGGGGAACGAAACGGATATTATAGTGGGTGAGTGGTCCGATGACAAATCTAATGAAGACTGTACTTGCATCCCTTCTAAAGGAAAATTTTTTGCAACTCCAAAATCTATAACATCTGGGATCTTTCGTCGGTCTGAGGGCCAATAAGTTTGGCAACTGTTTCGAAAAGCACACGGCCTTTCGGAGAAATTAAACGTGATCCCCAAAAAGTGTGCTTGGCGTTATAGTCACCAGCCGCTAAAAATCGAGGCCCAAGTGTGTTGAAAAAATGTGAGTACTGATTTTCTGTTATTGAAAATCGGGGCGGTGAGTAAATTGATGATATAACTATTTTTCCATTAAGATGTTCAATGCATATATTTGTTGCTTGGAGATACTCCTCACGTGTCTCATGTAGAAAATAGTGCTTAATTCTATTTTTTATTAGAAGTGCTGAGCCTCCACAAGACCTTCCACGGGGATCTTTAGTGTCGTACAGTGTGTAGCCATTAATTTTGAAATAACTGTTGCTTGTCAAGTGAGTTTCAGCAATCAGCATTATGTCGATTTGTTTTTCCATAAGGAAGTGCTCAAGTTCATTTTTGTGTTGGCGGATGCCGTTTGCGTTCCAGAAACATATTTTTAACCAATTCATTTTTTTAAAATTGCCTGTAAAATAGTGGATTGCATTTTTAGCATTTCCTGCATCATGTTGGTCATAGAGACGGTAAAAGTGTTAATGGATTGAACAAGAGTCTGCAGAGTTGCCTCTAGGTTACTAAAATTTAGATCGGAAATTTGGGGCTTGGGTTGCTGGTTCAAGTTTTGGTCGGATTTAACCACATTAGCATATGAAAATTGTTTGGTATTCTGCGTGTTTGTGAAGTTGGTTGGTTGGCCTACCTGGGGAAAATTGTTTTTGCCAACGACATTTGGCTGCTGGGCTGCTGGAGAAACCGATGACTTATTTGTCATTGACCGCTTAAAATGAGTATAGACAGGGCAACCTCTATAATTTGCAGTGTGGTTACCTCCACAGTTACTGCATTTTTTAACACTTGCGTCGGCCTTTGGCTTATTGCACTGAGTTGTGCCGTGAAGTTCGCCACATACAACACAAACAGCGGGCAACTTGCAGTAAGCCTTAGTGTGGCCAAATTCTTGGCAGTTTAGGCACTGAACGGGTCCTGAACGCTTATGAGGCTCCTCAACGGCAACCTTGCGTCCGGCCAATGCTAGACAAAAAGTTTTATTATGCGGGAGCTATTTTGGTAAAATCACCTATTGAGCAATCTGATAGTGGCAGCGGTATCCCTTCTTTTAAGCCGAGTGTGGCCGCCAAAATTAAGTATATTGCGAGCAAGAGGGTATGGATGAAGTTCCAGTTTACTGATATACCTTGTCGCGTACTTAGAAAATTCCTCTTTTACCAGCGGAACACTCAGATCGTTATGAATTCGTGAATTTTTGACGTACCATGGAGCTGCAGTAAACGTTCGTAGAATTTTGTTTTGTCGCCTTTGGATTTTTTCAATGTTTGACGCTGAGGCGGTGCCCCATAACTGAATTCCGTAGCACCATATAGGCTTTAGTATTGCGTTGTATAACAAAAGTTTGCAATCTAATTTCAGTGTCGAATTTCTGCCCATAAGCCAATTTAGCTGCGCTGCTTTTAGTTTTAACTGAGTGACCTTTGCTTCAATGTGAGACTTCCATGTTAGCCTACGGTCCAGGTGAATTCCAAGGTACTTGACTTCGTTGTGCTGCGGAATAGGTGAGTTGTTAATTTGGATAGGCGGACATGTTTGCCTACACAGTGTGAATGTAACATGAGTACATTTCTGTTCATTAACTTTGATTTTCCAAAGTTTTAGCCATTTCTCTAATATTGAAGTATATTCCTGTAAATTTCGTGATGCTAAATGGTGGTTTTCATGAACACTCAAAAACGCTGTGTCATCTGCAAAGGTAGAAGTGTGGATTCCAGATGTCGTGTGCATGTCAGAGGCGTAAATCAAATATAAAGTAGGCCCCAGTATGCTGCCTTGGGGAACTCCTGCCTTGATTGGCTGAGTTGGGCTAATAAAGTCGCCTTCTCTGATAACAAACTTCCGCCCGTATAAGTAGCTTTCCAGAAGCTTGTGTGTATTTGCCGGCAAATTTAGTTTTATTTTGTGCATCAAGCCGTCGTGCCACACTTTATCAAACGCTTGAGAAATATCAATGAAAAGAGCTGAGCAGTACTTCTTCGCCTCAAAGGTTTGTCTTATGACATTGACTAGTCTGTGCGTTTGTTCTATGGTGCTATGCTTAGCCCGAAAGCCAAATTGATGATCAGGGATGCATGCCACATTGTTCAATATTGGACTCAACTTCGCCATTAATAATTTTTCGAATAGTTTTGAAATTGTTGGTAAAAGACTTATTGGTCTATATGATTCTACCTTAGTCAGATCCTTCCCTGGCTTGGGTATCATAGTAATCATTGAGACCTTCCACTCTGCAGGATAATACTCAAGGCGTAAAATGGCGTTAAAAATAAAAAGTAGAACCCTTCTAGCTACACGAGGTAACTGTTCAAGCATTTTACCAGTAATTTGATCAATGCCTGGAGCTTTCCTGGGGTTTGTATTACCGATAACCTTTTCGACATCTTGAAAATTAAATCTCAAAGACACAGGAGGTCTAACAACATATGGTGGTAATTCCGCTGTATTATTCTCTGAATCATTTGTGATAAAAACGTTTCGCAAATGATCGACATACAACATACCCTTTTCAGAATCGCTTCTTGCCCAGTCGCCAGTTGAATTTCGCAAAGGTGGCTTACCTATTACGGGTCTTTTTAAACCTTTTGTCGCTTTCCACAAGGTATAATCAGATTGAGGGGTACCACCAAGGCTTTCCAAATATGTGTTAAGGGAAGCCATTCTATGGACTTCAAGCAGATTTCTTAGCTGAGTTATGCATTCCCGTAGCCTAGTTTTAAGCTGGGGCGACCTGCGAAGTTGCCACTCTCTTCTGACTCTTCTTTTTTCTGACAGAAGTTGCTCAATTTCAGATGAATAAGTTCTATTGCTCTCATTTCTAGGTCTTAAATGACTAGTGGTAGCATGCTGTACGGCCAGTTTGAGGTTTTCAGAATAATTGTTAATTGACACATCAATATCCTCAGGCGTTCTCAAGGCGATATTTTCAGTACAATGTGTGCTCAAAAATTTTTTGTACTTTAACCAATTAACTCTATTGACAGTCAACGGTGAGCCAATCTCTTGGGGGAACGAAACAGAGATTATAGTGGGAGAGTGATCTGATGACAAATCTAATGAAGGCTCCACTTGCATCCACTCTAAAGGAAAATTTTTCGCAACTCCAAAATCTATAACGTCTGGGATCTTTCGTCGGTCTGTCGGCCAATAAGTGGGGTGTCCGCTTGAAACCACATCTAAGCCCATTTTGGAAACGGTGTCAAAAAGCACACGGCCTTTCGAGGTAATTAAGCGTGATCCCCAAAAAGTGTGTTTAGCGTTATAGTCGCCAGCCGCTAAAAATCGAGGCCCAAGTGATTTGAAAAAATTTGAATATTGTTTTTCTGTTATTGAAAATCGGGGCGGTGAGTAAATCGAGGAAATAACGATTTTTTCATGAAAATATTCAATGCATATATTAGTTGCTTGGATATACTCCTCACGTGTCTCGTTCATTAAATAGTGCTTAATTCTGGATTTTATTAGAATTGCCGATCCTCCGCAAGATCTTCCACGGGGATCTTTTGTGTCGTACAGTATGTAGCCATTAATTTTGAAAAAACTGTTGGTTGTCAAATGAGTTTCAGCAATCAACATTATATCGATTTGCTTTTCCATAAGGAAGTGCTCAAGTTCATATTTGTGTTGGCGGATGCCCTTTGCGTTCCAGAAACATATTTTAAACCAATTCATTTTTTTTAAATTGCCTGCCAAATAGTGGATTGCATTTTCAGCATTTCCTGCATCATGTTTGTCATAGAGACGGTAAAAGTGTTGATGGATTGAACTAGAGTCTGCAGAGTTGCCTCAAGATTGCTAAAATTTTGGCCGGAGTTTTGAGACTTGGGTTCCTGATTTAAGTTTGGTTTTTCGGAATTTACCACATTCGCATAAAAAATTTGTTTGGAGTTTTGCAAGTTTATATGGCTGCTTGACTGGCGTACATGGGAAAAATTGTTTGTAGAAATGGTGTTTGACTGCTGGGGTGGCATGTTCAAAATTGATAGCCTATTTGTCATTGACCTCTTGAAGTGAGTATAGACAGGGCAACCCCTGTAGTTTGCAGTATGGTTACCTCCACAGTTACTGCATTTCTTAACGCTCGCGTCAGTCTTAGGTTTTTTGCACTGTGATGTACCGTGAAGTTCACCACACACAACGCAAACTGCGGGCAGCTTACAATAGGCCAAATGGCCAAATTCTTGGCAGTTTAGGCATTGAACGGGCCCTAAACGCTTATGAGGCTCCTCAACGGTAACCTTACGATGCAAAAGATACTTGAGGTTATAAATGGGATGCACTTCATTCTTTTTTAAGGCAACATCTCTAGGTTCCCATTCAACCCTAAACATGGGTTGAGGAATTTTTCCACGGTTTCTAATATTAACCACATTTTTAATTTTGAAGCCATTGTCTTCTAGTCCAGTTTTGACCTCATTCGTGTCAACAAAAGGGTCAATCCCTTTTATAACGACCTGAATACCTTTGGCACTTTTAAGCTGATATGTGTAAAATGATCGCTTCTCCTTCTCTAGAACGTCAGACAGCTTTCGGTATTCATTTTCACTGTTTACCTGGATTTTCGTTTCATTGATGCCGCCGTGCTTAACCGATGTTACGTTAAAAGTATCTTTGCCGATTGCCGCAATAAGTTGTTTTACCAGCTCACTAGAGGTAGGTTCTCGCAAATATATTGGTGGCGGCTTAAAGGTTTTTTTAGAAATTGTTAGCTCATCTGTTTGCAGTATAGCAAACCTATTGCTATCGGTTGCCGAAGTCCTATTATCGTCTTTAGAAAATTTCGGTTGAGATGATATTTGAGCTGATTTGGGGCTTCGCTGCCTTTTAACCACGGTTATGTACCTGTCCATGCCTACTTGGATTTTTACCTTATCATCAACAATTAAACTGGAAGATGTTTTGTCTTCAGTTGTAACAACAATATTTGGCGAACACGGTCGCGGGCGTTTCCTATCTCTTAGAGACAGGAAATTTTCCAATGATTTTTTCACCGATTCTTCTTCAGAAATCCAAAGGTTTTTTCTACCGGAGCTAAGCTCTTTTTCAGAATTACATCTGATAGGTACACTCATGCAAATAATTGTTTCTATTTTTTATTTACAATTTAAAATGGTATTTAAAAAAAAATGTCACAAAGTTTTTCTTTTAAACAAAAACACTCTGTTCACCTATTACGGTTTTTACTTAATCCCGTTTTATTTTTATTTTTTTTTTTTTACTTTGCGATCAAAAAACAAACACGTCCGTTCACTATCGAAGCTAAACAACGACTGAAAAATCCAAGTAATTCATGAAAATCATTACCGTAAATTGACAGACGACTTGGAGAAAGAAAATAGAGCTTTTTACACCTATCAGCTTAAAAGTGCGAAAGGCCTCCAAGTTGTTGTTAAAGGCATTGATTCTGGCGTAGATCCTAATGACGTTAAATCTGGTTTGGAGGAGAAATTAAGAATGTTTTCAACATCAGAAACCGAGAAAAGATACCTCAGCCCATGTTTAGGGTGGAATTAGAACCTGGAGATGTCACCTTAAAGAAGAATGAGGTTCACCCCATATATAATGTTAAATACCTTCTACACCGGAAAGTTACTGTAGAGGAGCCTCATAAGCGTTCAGGACCCGTTCAGTGCATGAACTGCCAGGAGTATGGCCACACTAAGACATATTGTAAATTGCCCACTGTCTGTGTTGTGTGTGGTGATATCCATGGCACATCAAAGTGCACCAAATCAAAAACTGATACAAACGTAAAAAAATGTAGTAATTGTGGAGGCAATCATACTGCTAATTACAGGGGTTGCCCCGTTTATACCCACTTCAAACGCTCAATGCCAAATAAATCATTAACTCCTCCCAAGCCGTCCCAGCAATCGCAATTCATTTCAAGCAACAATTTTCCTCAAGCAGGTCAGTCAACAACCCAAATAAATGTTCCAAGCTCTAACCAAGTTTCTTATGCCAATGTGGTTAAGACTAATATACCAAACGCGAATCAGAAGTCCAAGTCTCAACAGCCCAACCCATATTTTAGCAACCAAGAAGCCACATTGCAGACTTTGGTTCAATCAATAAACACTTTTACAGCTTCTATGACCACCATGATGCAGGAAATGCTAAAAATGCAATCAACTATTTTACAGACTATTTTAAAAAAATGATTTATTTAAAAATATCATTCACTCTGTGATTCTTCAACCGCACAGTCGTGTTTTTAAAAAGTGAAAAAAAAAACCAAACCAAAAATCATTGTGCTAACATATTTTTAAACTTACATACAAAAACAATAATATATTGTATTAAATTGCAAAAACAATAACAAATTATTTAAAAAAAAAACAACGGGAAAATAAATTCCTTACATTTCATTAACTAAACAATAAAATCAATTTCAATAAAACAAGTGCGGTGGCAGTGCATTGTTGTTGTTGTTATTGTGCGTGAAGATTACCTACCCAGTGGGGAAAAAACTATACACTAAAGTTTTGTTTTCTTGCAAAACCGAAAATCTTTATGAGAATTATTTTTATATACTTTTAAATTTAAAAAAATATAAATAAAAAAAATTGCATGAGTGTACCTAGTAGATGCAATTCTGAGAGGGAACTTAGCTCCACTAGAAAAAACCTCTGGATTTCTGAAGAGGAATCATTGAAAAAATCGTTGGACAATCTCCTGTCTCTAAGAGATAAAAAACGCACGCGTTCGTGTTCGCCAAACATTGTTGTTACAACAGAAGACCAACCATCTACCAGTTCAGTTATTGCAGATAAGCCGAAAACACAAGTAGGCATGGACAGGTATGTAACCGTGGTTAAACGTCAGCGAAGCCCGAAATCCGCTCAGATATCATCACAGCCAAAGATATCCAAAGAGGATAATACCGCTACAGCAACGCAAAGTAATAGATTTGCAATCCTCCAGACTGATGAGCCAAATACAGCAAAAAAAACATTTAAACCGCCACCAATATATTTGAGAGAATCTACTTCTAATGAGCTGGTAAAACAACTTATTACGGTAATCGATAAGGACAATTTCAACGTGACATCAGTTAGGCGCGGAAACATCAATGAAACAAAAATTCAGGTAAACCATGAAAACGACTACCGAAAATTGTCTGATGTCTTAGAAAAACAGAAAAGATTATTTTACACTTACCAGCTCAAAAGTGCCAAAGGTCTTCAGGTCGTTATTAAAGGGATTGACCCATGCGTAGATACTGATGATGTAAAAACCGGATTGGAAGATAAGGGTTTTAAAATAAAAACAGTAGTAAACATCAGGAACCGTGAAAAGACCCCTCAACCCATGTTTAGGGTTGAACTAGAACCAGGGGATGTTCTGCTAAAAAAGAGTGAAATTCACCCAATATATAACCTCAAATATCTTTTGCATCGTAAGGTTACCGTTGAGGAGCCACATAAGCGTTCAGGACCCGTTCAGTGCCTAAACTGCCAAGAATTTGGCCACACTAAGGCTTACTGCAAGTTGCCCGCTGTTTGTGTTGTATGTGGCGAACTTCACGGCACAACTCAGTGCAATAAGCCAAAGGCCGACGCAAGTGTTAAAAAATGCAGTAACTGTGGAGGTAACCACACTGCAAATTATAGAGGTTGCCCTGTCTATACTCATTTTAAGCGGTCAATGACAAATAAGTCATCGGTTTCTCCAGCAGCCCAGCAGCCAAATGTCATTGGCAAAAACAATTTTCCCCAGGTAGGCCAACCAACCAACTTCACAAACACGAAGAATACCAAACAATTTTCATATGCTAATGTGGTTAAATCCGACCAAAACTTGAACCAGCAACCCAAGCCCCAAATTTCCGATCCAAATTTTAGTAACCTAGAGGCAACTCTGCAGACTCTTGTTCAATCCATTAACACTTTTACCGTCTCTATGACCAACATGATGCAGGAAATGCTAAAAATGCAATCCACTATTTTACAGGCAATTTTAAAAAAATGAATTAGTTAAAAATATGTTTCTGGAACGCAAACGGCATTCGCCAACACAAAAATGAACTTGAGCACTTCCTTATGGAAAAGCAGATCGATATAATGATGATTGCTGAAACCCATTTGACAACTAACAGTTTTTTCAAAATTAATGGCTACATACTGTACGACACAAAAGATCCCCGTGGAAGATCTTGCGGAGGATCGGCAATTCTAATAAAATCCAGAATTAAACACTTTTTAATGAACGAGACATGTGAGGAATATCTCCAAGCTACGAATATATGCCTTAATTATTTTCATGAAAAAATTGTTATATCCTCGATTTACTCACCACCACGATTTTCAATAACAGAAAGACAATATTCAATTTTTTTCAAATCACTTGGTCCTCGATTTTTAGCGGCTGGCGACTATAACGCTAAACACACTTTTTGGGGATCACGTTTAATTACCCCGAAAGGCCGTGTGCTTTTTGACACCGTTACCAAAATGGGCTTAGGTGTGATTTCAAGTGGACACCCCACTTATTGGCCGTCAGACCAACGCAAGATCCCAGACGTTATAGACTTTGGAGTTACAAAAAATTTTCCCTCAGAATGGATGCAAGTGGAGCCTTCATTGGACTTGTCCTCAGATCACTCACCAACTATAGTTTCTGTTTCGTTCCCCCAGGGGGTTGGTTCCCCGTTTTGTGACTTGGCGTTGACCGTCACTCGAGTTAATTGGATAAAATATAAGAAATATTTGAGTACACATTGTACGGAAAACATTGCCTTGAGAACGCCTGAGGATATTGATGTGTCGATTAACGAATTTTCTGAACACCTTAATCTAGCCGTACAACATGCCACCACTAGCCATATAAGATCCAGAAATGTGAGCAACAGAACATATTCGTTTGAAATTGAACAACTTCTAACAGAAAAAAGAAGAGTTAGAAGAGAGTGGCAACTTCGCAGGTCTCCCCAGCTTAAAAGCAGGCTACGAGGCTCAGTTAAGAAATCTGCTCGAAATACAAAGAATGGCTTCCCTTAAAAATTATCTGGAAGGTCTTGATGGTACCACTCAAACCGACTATTCTCTATGGAAAGCGACAAAAGGTCTGAAAAGACCCGTAGTAGGTAAGCCACCTCTGCGAACTTCAACTGGAGATTGGGCAAGAAGCGATTCTGAAAAAGGGATGGTGTATGTTAATCATTTGAAAAACGTTTTTACTGCAAATGATACAGTGGATGATGTTGCTGAATTTCCGCCATATGCTGTTAGACCACCCGTGCCTTTGAGACTTAGTTTTCAAGATGTTGAAAATGTTATTCGTAACACAAACCCCAGGAAAGCTCCAGGGGTATTGATCAAATTACTGGTAAAATGCTTGAGCAGCTACCTCGTGTAGCTCGTAGACTTCTTCTTTTTATTTTTAACGCTATTTTACGTCTCGAGTATTATCCTGCAGAGTGGAAGGTGTCCATGATTACTATGATACCCAAACCAGGGAAGGATCCCACTAAAGTAGAATCATACAGACCAATAAGTCTACTGCCAACAATTTCAAAACTGTTCGAAAAATTGTTAATGGCAAAGTTGAGTCCAATGTTGAACACTGTGGGATGCATCCCTGATCATCAATTTGGCTTTCGGGCTAAACACAGCACAATAGAACAAACGCACAGACTACTCAATGTCATAAGACAGACCTTTGAGGAGAAGAAGTATTGCTCAGCTCTATTCATTGACATTTCTCAAGCTTTTGATAAAGTGTGGCACGAGGGCTTGATACACAAAATAAAGTTGAACTTGCCTGCAAATACACACAAGCTTCTGGAAAGCTACTTATGTGGGCGGAAGTTTGTTATCAGAGAAGGCGACTTTATAAGCCCAACTCAGCCAATCGAGGCAGGAGTTCCCCAAGGCAGCATACTGGGGCCTACTCTATATTTGATTTACGCCTCTGACATGCCAACGACTCCCGGAATCCACACTTCAACTTTTGCAGACGATACAGCATTCTGCAGCGTACATGAAAGCCATCAAGTAGCTTCGCGAAATTTGCAGGAGTATATTTCAATATTAGAGATGTGGTTAAAACTTTGGAAAATTAAAGTTAATGAACAAAAGTGTACTCACGTTACATTCACGCTGCGTAAACAAACATGTTCAGCCATCCAAATCAACAATTTACCTATTCCGCAGCAAAATGAAGTCAAGTACCTTGGTATTCACCTGGACCGTAGGTTAACGTGGAAGTCTCACATAGATGCGAAAGTTACTCAGTTAAAGTTAAAAGCAGCTCAACTGAATTGGCTTATGGGCAGAAATTCTACATTGAAGCTGGATTGCAAACTTTTATTATACAACGCAATTCTAAAGCCTATATGGTGCTATGGAATTCAACTATGGGGCACCGCCTCCGCTTCAAACGTTGAAAAAATTCAAAGGCGACAAAACAAAATTCTTCGAACAATTACCGCAGCTCCATGGTACGTAAAAAACTCACGAATTCATAAGGATCTCTGTGTTCCTCTTGTAAAACGAAACGACGAATTTTCAAAGTACGCAACAAGGCATATCAATAAATTGGAACTTTATCCAAATCGTCTTGCACGCAATATACTTAATTTCGAAGGACACTCTCGGTTGAGAAGGAGGGACACCCTTGCCACCATCAGAAAGTTAAATAGGTGATTTCACCGATATTGATCGTGCAAGATAAAACATTTTTGTCTAGCATTGGCTGGACTTAATTAATTTTATGTATTTAGTTTTAAGATTTGAATACTTATTGTTAGTTCACTTTGTGAAGATTCAATAAACAAATGAATGAGAAAAAAAAAAAAAAAAATATGATTCTGGAACGCAAACGGCATACGCCAACATAAAAATGAACTTGAACACTTCCTGAGGGAAAGGCAAATCGATGTTATGTTAATTGCTGAAACTCACCTGACGCCAAGAAGTTATTTCAGGATAAATGGCTCTATACTATATACACTAAAGATCCACGTGGAAGATCTTGTGGAGGTTCAGATATTCTAGTTAAAAATACAATTAAACATTACTTGTTAAATGAGACACGTGAAGAATATTTTCAAGCAACAAATATTTGTATTGAACATATTCACAGTAAATTTGTAATTTCAATTTATTCCCCGCCTCGGCTTTCAGTTACAGAAAACCATTACTCAAATTTTTTTACTTCTCTTGGATCCCGATTTATAGCTGGTGACTATAATGCTAAACACACATTTTGGGGCTCAAGATTAATCTCCCCGAAAGGTCGGGTGCTTTTTGATACTATATCAAAATTGGGTTTAGATGTAATCTCCAGCGGGAGTCCCACCTATTGGACATCTGACCAGCGAAAGATCCCAGATGTTATTGACTTTGGAATCGTAAAAAACATCCCCTTAGAATGGATGCATGTGGAGCCTTTATTGGATTTGTCCTCCGATCACTCACCTACTATGGTGTCTACATGTTTCCCCCAGAACATTGGATCCCCATTTAACGACATAGGTGTATTCCAGTCTAGAGTGAATTGGCTAAAATATAAAAAATATTTAAGTACTCATTGCATGGAAAATATATCTTTGAGAACTCCAGAGGATATTGATGAGTCAATTAATGATTTTTCCCAAAATATTATAAAAGCCGTGCAACATGCTACCACTATAAATTTTAGAAATATGAATAGCAGAACTTGTTCTTCTGAAATCGAACACCTTGTCTCAGAAAAAAGAAGAATCAGAAGAGAATGGCAACTTCGCAGGTCTCCCCAGCTTAAAGCTAGGCTTCGAGAATGCGTAAGTCAACTAAGAAATTTGCTTGAAGTCCAAAGAGTGGCTTCCCTCACAACCTATTTGGAAAGCCTTGATGGTAGTCCTCAATCCGATTATTCTTTGTGGAAAGCAGCAAGAGGGTTAAAGAGACCCGTTAGATCTAAGCCACCCTTGCGTACTCCGACTGGGGTCTGGGCTAGAAGTGACTCCGAAAAGGGAATGCTGTACGCTAACCACTTGAGAAGCGTGTTTGCCATTGACGGACTGAATGATGAAGCTGATATGCCGCCATATGCAGTTAGACCTCCCGTACCTTTTAGACTTCGTTTTCAAGATGTCGATAATGCTATTAGTAACTTAAACCCGAGAAAAGCTCCAGGTATTGATAAAATTACCAACAATATGCTTGTACAGTTACTCCGAGTAGCTAGAAGACTCGTCCTTTTTATTTTTAATGCTATTTTACGTCTCGAGTATTTTCCTACTGAGTGGAAGGTGTCTGCCATTACTATGATACCCAAACCAGGAAAGGATCCTACAAAAGTTGAGTCATATAGGCCGATAAGTCTATTGCCAACAATTTCAAAACTGTTCGAGAAATTGCTAATGACGAGGTTGACCCCAATCTTGAATGAAGTAGGATGTATTCCTATCATCAATTCGGTTTTAGGGCTAAGCATAGCACCATAGAACAGACACACAGGCTGGTGAATGTTATCAGAAATGCGTTTGAAGACAAAAAATATTGCTCAGCTCTATTTATTGACGTTTCCAAAGCTTTTGACAAAGTGTGGCACAAAGGCTTAACCCATAAAATAAAATTAAACTTGCCTGCAAACACGCACAAGCTGTTAGAGAGCTACTTATATGACCGGAAATTCGTCGTTAAGGAAGATGATTTCAAAAGCTCGGCTCAGCCAATCGAAGGTGGAGTTCCCCAGGGTAGCATATTGGGCCCAACTTTATATTTGATTTATGCTTCAGACATGCCAACGAGCTGCAAAATTCACACTTCAACTTTTGCAGATGATACAGCATTCATCAGTGTCCATGAAGACTATAAATTAGCATCACAAAATTTGCAACAACATATTCTTATATTGGAGAAATGGCTGAAATTTTGGAAAATAAAAGTAAATGAACAAAAATGTACCCATGTTACATTCACACTACGTAGAAAAACTTGTTCGGCTATTAAAATCAACAACTACATTGTTCCGCAGCACAGTGAAGTCAAATACCTTGGTATTCACCTCGACCGTAGGCTCACGTGGAAGTTTCACATTGACGCTAAAGTCATCCAGATGAAATTAAAAGCGGTGCAACTAAATTGGCTCATCGGCAGAAATTCTATCTTGAAGTTAGATTGCAAACTTTTGTTGTATAACGCAATCCTAAAGCCAATATGGAGTTATGGAATTCAATTGTGGGGTACCGCCTCTGCATCTAACATTGAGAAAATTCAAAAGCGCCAGAATAAAATTCTCCGCATAATTACTGCAGCTCCATGGTATGTTAAAAACGCTCGAATTCACAAAGATCTAGGTGTACCCTTAGTGAAAGATGAATTTTCAAAACATGCGATAAGGTACATTAACAGACTGGAGTCTCACCCGAATCCTCTCGCACGTAGCATACTTAACTTTGGTGGCCACACTCGACTGAGAAGGATGGACACCCTTGCAACCATCAGAGCGTTGGAAAGGTGATTTACCAACAAAATACACGCAAGAAACAACTTTTCGTCTAGCATTGGTTGGACCTAAGTAAATAAAATTTTTCAATATTAATAAATTTTTTTTCTATATTAATTAATGAATTTTTAGTTTTAAGATTTGCATACTTATTGTTAGTTCTTTTAGAAGATACAATAAATAATTGAATTATAAAAAAAAAAAAAAATAAAAATAAAAAAAAAAAAAAAAATTTTCATAAAGTAAAACAAATGCAATAATTATTTTATATCAACAAAAGAACTTTAATTGTGTTCTTTTAATACTCGTTATTATTGTCTGGTTTTAGAAAATGTAATTTGATGGCTTAATTAATTTCGGCAACTCGTACGAAGTTGAAGTGAGGTTGTTCTTTTTGAATCTTATATATGATTTTAGAAGTATTAAAAATGAAACCAGTTAAAATTTTTTCTTAAAATTTACCGTTCAAATAATAAAATTACCGTGCTACCGTTTGAAGGTAAAAATTACCGTACAGTTAACATCACTGGTTGAACGACTAAACTAAAGAGCATAAGGAAGAAAAGGCGTTGCTAATAAACAATTGTTTGACTAACATGCAGTATACACCTAACTTGAAACGCAGTTAAAACAAGAAGTTAACACTTGCTGTTTAAATATCTATCTGTTTAAGTCGGCGTACACGTAGTAATGTTAGAGTTATAACTTTTCATAGTGAAAAAATAAAAATGGCGAAAAACAACTACAAATACAGTTGTCAATTTAAGTTATAACAGAGTTTCCAAATGAAATGTGTTAACAACCAAGTTATAAACTTCAACCAAACTTCAACATGAGCGGTCCACATTTAACTTTAACTTGAAGTTAGCGTTAAAGTTAGTGTTTTTATGTCAGGTGGAGACCATACTTTAATGTCCATCGCTGATATAAGACCGTGGTGGACAAATTTGTTTTGCACTTGTGTTAGTGAGATAATTTGAGAGTAATTTAAAGTATAGTGACAAGCAAAACTAACATAAACATTTTCGTTTGAACAATTAAATCGCGTACGTTAATGCTATTATGACAGTTTCGTAAGAGCAATAAATGTTTCAAAGACGTAGAACCAACTTATTTTGTTCTTTACTACATATGAATTTTAAGTCTGAAAATCTTTTTTTACCTAAGTATGTTATTATATTTACTCATATTAGAATGGAAGAAATCATAATACCTTCCAATAACATTTTCTGTACATATTTTAAATGTTTGATGGCATAAAAGACATATACAAACTCATTTTTTATCATTAAAAATTTTGCATTGCCATTTATGTTATCTACTGTAAGTGGAAAAAAGCTACTGTAAGTGGAAAAAAAGCTCTAATCTTCTAGCTGACATGACCGTTCGCCAACATCTGTTGAATCACAGAGAAGAGCAGAGGCGTCACGCGGCGAAAAAGAGACAACTAATAAGACTAAATTCTGTGCATCGCAATCATTCGCGTCTCTCCGCACTTTGTGCTATATTCGTAAGAATGATATCACAAAGCAAAATACCACAAAATAAACTAAATTTTGCAGCAAAAAAGTTTGTGAAGTTTTAGTAAATTGTGTTTTTATTAAAGAAAAATTAATTCAATTTTGCCAAAAAGTGTTTATTACAAGTATTCTTTTCTTTTGGAGGATAGTAAAAAAGTGAATCAACAAGCCGAAATGAGTACATACATATTTTGTAAAATGAATATATGCGCAGTGTTTTTATATTATTATAATTTTAGTTTTAAAATATGCTTATTTCTTTTAAAACCAAATTCTAATGTATTATTATTTATCTTCCCTGCAGAAATTATTGGACTACATGATCCGTTTTAAGTAAAAAGGAGTAGTTACAACATAGTCTGATGTAATGCAAACAAGGACCATGATGACTAAAAAAAGTATATTTTGTAACACTCGCAACACATTATTAAAAAAATGATACAACTATGGTAACACTGTTACGCCATTTTTTTGTTTTCTGACAAGCCGAATGCTTAAAAGTGAAAAAGTTTCTTCTGTTGTAAGTAAAAATTAAATAATTAATAAAAAGTTTGATAACAATAAAATAAAATGAAGTGCAGTGTTCGTCATCGAAGAAGACTTGTTAAAAAAGAAAAAGATTATTATTTAGATAAATTGAATAATTCAAATTCGTTCAATGGGTGCAAAAATGAAGAATTAGATTCTATTAAAATAGAATCTACAGGGGGAGACGATTCTTTTGATTTAGAGGATTCACCTGTAGAATTAAATGACGTAAACTACCAAAGTGATTTAATTAGTAATTTAGGGCAATGGCAGATGAACAGCAGAACTTCCCGTAAACACATGAGAGATCTGTTGTATATATTGAAAAACAATGGAATTATTGTGCCGATTTCTCCAGCTGCTCTATTCAAACGAGTGGACTCACAAATAGATATAGTGACAGTGCAACCTGGGCAATATGTGCATTTTGGTATTAAAATTAATCTAATGAAAGTAGCACATTTATTTGAAATATATGACGAAATAATATGTGATATTAACGTAGACGGTTTACCAGTTTTTAAAAGTTCAAATGCACAACTTTGGCCAATACTAATTAAAGTAATTAATATCAAAAATATAGAAGTGTTTGCAGCTGGCATTTATTTTGGAAAACAAAAGCCATATGATGTTAACGAATTTTTGGAAAAATTTATAGAAGAAATTACTGTTTTTCAGAAAAATAATTTAAAAATTGACGCAAAAGAAATAGTTTTTAAAGTACGGACTGCAATTTGTGATGCACCCGGAAAGTCATTTGTTTGTGGCATTGCTCATCACTCGTCATCTAGTGGATGCTCAAAGTGTACACAAACTGCGAAAAAAATATGCAACACCAATTAAAGTTTCTTAATACTAAAACGCCCTTGGAGAAGATAGGTTTAAATATGGTCAGCCAAATTCCCCTTGATCCTATGCACGTTATTGATTTGGGCATTACTAGAAAAATGCTGAAAAAACTTATGCAAAATAAATTAATTGTAGTTCAAATTTGGAAAAGGTAAACATATCAACTTTATTGGTTTCTCTAAAGAAAAATATGACGAATGATTTTACCAGATTGCCACGACGTTTAGACGAAGTTGCCAATTGGAAAGCGACCGAATTTCGTCAATTCCTTTTATACACCGGAATTGTAGCTTTAAAAAATAATGTCAGCGCTGATTTTTATTACATATTTCTCCAGTTACATTGTGCTATAAGGTTATTGTCGTGCCCAAAAAATTTTACAAATAATATCGAATCTGCAGAAAATTTATTACAAGTGTTCGTTGAAAACTTTAGTATCGTTTTTGGTCCCCAAGGTGTAACATACAATGTACACAGTATGCTTCATATATGCGAGTGCGTCAGGCAACACAGTTTGCTATACAATTTCTCGGCATACGACTTTGAAAATCATTTGCAGATGATTAAAAAAACGTTCGCAAACCCACTTGCATCTTAGAGCAATTGTTCAAAAGAAATTATCATACATCTATACTAAAAATACAAAAGAATTGTGAATTAAAAGAGAAAAATGGTGTTATTTATAGTTATTCATCCGAATATTATGACTTAAGTATAAAAGCTCCAAATAATGTATGCCTTGTACTTCCTTATGAGCCTTTTAAAATCTCTTGCTTCAAAATTGGACAAAACAATGAAACTTTAGTAGTGGGAAAACGTTTTAAAAATATTCGGCAATTTTTTGAGGAACCAATAAATTCACTGTCGGCATTAGGCATATGCTCTGCTGATAACTTGGTGGAAGAAGAAGAAATTATTTTTAATTTAAATACTATTCATTGCAAACTTCTGTCATTGCCCTTTGAAAATAAAATGTTTTTAATACCAATCTTACATAGCTGCACTTAATAATAACGAAATTAATATTTACAATAAATTAAAAATAGTAAAATAATATACTGTTAAAATGGAGAAAAAACACTCAAACCTGAAAAGACTTAATGCCTGCAGCGAACTCTTAAATTGTAAGTATAAAATATTACCACTGTCGTATCTATTAAATAAAGAATATATTCTATTTCTGTTTAGATCGTGCCAAAAAAACCCCATGTTGTGATTGTATACAATTTAAAGGTACGTTTCTAACATGTCAAATTCACACCTTTTGATGTAATAAAAAAAAAAAAAAAATAAAAAATAATATTTCAGTCTTAGTAAAATCCGGTTTCAAAAATTCTCACTACTATACAGCCCAACAATCAGTGCAATAACATTGTTAATTTATGTTTCAGAAATGATAGACCAACAAAACAAAATCATTATGGAAATGAGAGACGATCACAAAAACTTAAGAGAACAGATGTCAAAATTACAAGGTTTTATTAGTTTATAAACTTACTATTTTTTTTTATCTTAATAAGTTTACTTTAATATTTGTAGTAACGACGGTTGACCAGAACAAAATAATAGTCGAAATGCTGACTGATCAAAAACTACAGCTACAAGGTCTACAAAAAGTGCGTCAAAGTATAAACGCCCTAATCCAAAAAAGAAGATAGAACCTGATATAAACGAAGCTAATGAAGACAAATATGTAATTATTACAAAACATTGAACTTTTAAAAAGTATAACGAATACATATTGGCTTATTTTTACAAATTTACATATAGATAACAGCAATAAAAGACGTACTATGCGGAAGAGCTATCAAAAATCTCGAACGTATATTATCCAGAGAATTGTGCGTTATGTATAATACTGATGGAATATGTGGGAAGAGAAGTTTACGCGGTTATAAAAACTTCTATAAAACTGTTATAGGTATGTATGTATTTATTGTATAAAACAACACGGTATAATCTCAACAAGTAATATTGTTTTCAGGTGCAATTAGCTCATATTCTACCAATGCAGATAAAGAAATGAGGAGTGCACTTCAAGTCGTAAAGAAACGACACTTCCGGTTCATTTGTGCAAAAAAAAAGTCAACTCAGCAAATCAATTCAAGTTCTTTGCCTTGAGTTTTAAGAAAACATTATAATTAATAAATAATATCCATTGCCTTATTAGTATACACTAAGTATGACATATTTAAATGTTTATTATTATTATTATTAGTACTCAAATGTTTTTGTTGGATAGTATAGATATTACTGAATTTCATTTTTTATATATAGACTTTTGGGTAAATGAACGACGTCCCGTAAACTCTGTACAAATTTTAGAATAAACTATATTTAAAACTCCTATAACCAATGTATGAAATTAGTTGGTTTATTGGAATCTAAGTGTACCAAAAATAGATTAAATATTCGAAATCAGGGTTTATAATTTTTAAGCAGGATTGAAGAAGGCAGGTATATTCTATGAATAAATTTATGTTTGCAATTAGTTATTTATTTTTTGTTTATAAAAAACCTTCATTTGTTTATTATTACTTGTTTTTGTTTATCATAGTTTTTTAATAAATGAAGAAAAATTGTATATGAAAAATTTTGTAATTACATTGCTTTTGATTTTTTTTTTTTTGCAAAAAACTTTTTTGGGGTGCTCCAAGAAATATTACAAAGGATAGTTTTCAAACTAGTCTCTTGTGATGTTCCATGGAGTATTCACATCAGAGTAATTTGAAAATTAGTCCTTTGTTTATATTCCGCGGGGTTACACTATACACCCCTTACTCCTTAGACGCGTGTAAGGAGTAGTCTCGATTTCTGCAGGGTTTCAGCAGTTCTGTACGTTTTGGATATCGTCAACAGTAATGTAAGTTTAAGAAAGAAGAGGCTGAAGTGTTATTGTTTTTTAATAATTGTTTTCTGGTCTACTACTTGCATTAAAGGATACCCACATGGAGCCTATATACACAGTTTTCCGCAAAATCCAGAGAAGTGAGTTTCTCTGAATTGTTTTAAACAAAATTATGGGCGAGTTGCAGATGAACTTAGCCATAGAAAGTTAATACTCTCGAAAACTGTTTTGTGAATTTTTACGTCAAGTGATTGAAATTGGCTCACAAAAGGTCCTTCTCAGGGCCACCAATTTTATTGTAAAAATGGTTAAACCACAAAAGCCCTTTTTCAGGGCCACAATTTGTTTAATCAAGAGATATTAAAATTGACTCACAAAAGGTCTTTCTCAAGGCCACCTAATTTACTGTAAAATGGTTATTGTCATTATTACATTTTAGTCAATAAACAAGATATGGATGGCTGTATGACGGTAGCTGAAGTACATCATGCTTTAAGTTTAGAAAATCTCACATATCGTACCTTCTAAATGTTTAAAATGTTATCCAATACCTTACAAAGTCGTTACGTATTTTAGAGTAATAAGTAAGTCCACCTTTTGAGGAACTATAATAAAAAAGCAGTTAAATCTCAGGAACATACATTTCATGTCAACTTAGTAAATTGTATTGAAATTAAAGGGGTTAATTTTATTTTAAACATAGCATATAATTAGAAATGACAAATTATTTATGTTACACATGTTTGGAGTATGTGGTTTTTATCATTCACGCAGACCAAATCTCTCCCATTTGATGTTTAGCGACAACTCCCATTTTCAGTTCAACAACTCCCATTTTAAGTTCATAATGCAGACATAAAGCTTCATTTTCGTAGCCTTTAGGCATAAGCGACTTACAGCCTAAACAGGAAGACTTTTTCGTCATAAACCCAGCTAGGCCACCAACTTTTGATGTTACCACTGTACGTGTGTTTTCTCCTTCTAAAAAACAATATATATATATATATATATATATATATATATATATATATATATATATATATATATATATATATATATATATATATATATATATATATATATATATATATATATATATATATATATATATATATATATATATATATATATATATATATATATATATATATATATATATATATATATATATATATATATATATATATATATATATATATATATATATATATATATATATAAGTGAGTAAACAGTTTCCTCCTCATTTAATTTTTTCGCTAAGACCTGTAGATTTACAGCATTTTTTATGATGATTTTTATTGAAAAAGACAAATAATAATTGTTTTAGTTAATTGACAATCAATATACGTTGTGGAAGTGCCTGTAAAGTTTTATAATGGATGATTTTATACGAACTATCGGAAATTAAAAAAAAAAAACATAAAATTCAGAAAAATGCATGAAATATTTATTTGGATCGATAGTTGGGTCGATATAATTTAATGTTTGAAGATTATTTCATGCAAATGTTGGCCGCGGCTGCGCCTCAAATGGTCCATCCGCTTAGTCCAATTTTGGCATACTCTTTCCAACATTTCGGCCGGTATCTCACGAATAATGTTGGCAATGTTGGCTTCCAGTGCGGCAATCGAAGCGGGCTTGTCGCTATAGACATTAGCCTTAACATAGCCCCACACAAAAAATAGTCTAGAGGCGTTAAATCGCACGATCTGGGCGGCCAATTGACTGGTCCCAAGCGTGAAATAAACTGTTCACAGAACCCGCCTCTCAATTGGTCCGTTGTTTCGCGTGCTGTGTGGCATGTGGCACCGTCTTATTGAAACCACAAGTCAAGCTCTTCCATTTTGAGCAAAAAAAAGTTTGTTATCATCGCACGGTAGCGCTCATCATTCACAGTAACGTTGTGATTCGCATCATCTTTGAAGAAATACGGCCCAATGATGCCGCCAGCCCATAATCCGCACCAAACGGTTGTTTTTTGTGGATGCATTGGTAGCTCTTGCAATGCTTCTGGCTGCTCTTCACTCCAAATACGGCAGTTTGGCTTGTTCACGTATCCATTCAACCAGAAATGAGCCTCGTCGCTGAACACAATTCTTCGATAAAAAAGTGGATTTTCATCTAACTTTTCAAGAGACCATTCACCAAAAAGTTGGCGTTGCGGTAGGTCGTTTGGCTTCAATTCTTGCATCAGCTGTATCTTATAAGGCTTCACACCCAAATCCTTCCGCAAAATTTTCCACGTAGTGGAGTAACAGAGGCCTAATTGCTGCGAACGGCGCCGAATCGATAATTCACGGTCATCACCAACACTGGCTGATACGGCTGCGATATTTTCTTCAGTTCGCACTCTACGTAAGCGTGTTGGTGGTTTAATGTCCAACAATGTAAAGTTGGTGCAACATTTTTTTACAATAGCCCGAATAGAAGCCTCAGTAGGTCGATTAAACTGACCATAAAATGGAAGAAGCGCGCGATGCATTTTCTGAACAGAGCACGCATTTTGGTAATAAAATTCAATAATTTGCAAGCGTTGTTCGTTTGTAAGACGATTCATGATTAAATTATAGACCAAACTGAAGATGTTTGACAGTGACACAAGATACAAAACGTGCGTGAGCTGTCAAAACTAGTGTTGCCAAAAAGATAATAGCAAAAAAATCACTCGTTAAAAGCCGTGAATAAAGATGAAAACGGAAATTTCAATAGAAACAAGAAACACTATAATAGAGCTAAGAGAAAAAGGTAAATAATTTCGAAAAATTAATAAAATTTTATGAAGACGCTACACCTCTTAAAAAGTATTGTGGATAAATTAAAAAGCTTTAAGAAAATAGACGATTTTAAGCGAAGAGAAGGTCCAAAGCTGTTAACTGAAGGAGATGAAAGAAGGACTGCATTCTAATGTTGTACAAATTGCCCAGGATATCACTACAGAGTCTGATAAAGCAGTTAGTGATAGCACAATACGACGCACTTTGCATAAATATGAATTTAATGCCAGGTGTTCGAGAAATAAGATTGCACATACATTTTGTTTATACATTGACGTACACTCACTTTTGATCATATATTATTGACCTTTTGTTGTAAAGTATAAAAAAAGACATTATATTTAATCTCCAAGCAACAAACATATGTATTGAACATTTTCATAATAAAATCGTTATATCCTCGATTTACTCACCACCACGATTTTCAGTAACAGAAAATCAGTATTCACATTTTTTGAAATCACTTGGTCCTCGATTTTTAGCGGCTGGCGACTATAATGCTAAACACACTTTTTGGGGATCACGCTTAATTACCTCGAAAGGCCATGTGTTTTTTGACACCGTTTCCAAAATGGGCTTAGATGTGGTTTCAAGCGGACACCCCACTTATTGGCCGTCAGACCGACGAAAGATCTCAGACGTTATAGATTTTGGAGTTGTGAAAAATTTTCCTTTAGAGTGGATGCAAGTGGAGCCTTCATTAGATTTGTCATCAGATAACTCACCCACTATAATCTCTGTTTCGTTCCCCCAAGAGATTGGTTCCCCGTTGACCATCAATTGGCTAAAATACAAAAAATTTTTGAGTACACATTGTACTGAACTTGAGAACGCCTGAGGATATTGATGTGTCAATTAACGATTTTTCTGAAAACCTCAAACTGGCCGTACAGCATGCTACCACTAGTCAGATAAGATCCAGAAATTAGAACTATAGAACTTATTCGTCTGAAATTGAGCAACTACTGTCAGAAAAAAGAAGAGTCAGAAGAGAATGGCAACTTCGCAGGTCTCCCCAGCTTAAGACTAGGCTACGAGAATGCATAACTCAGCTAAGAAATCTGCTCGAAATCCACAGATTGGCTTCCCTTAAAACATATCTGGAAAACCATGGTGCTACTCCTCAATCTGATTATTCCTTGTGGAAAGCGACAAAAGGTTTAAAAAGACCCGTAATAGGTAAGCCACCTTTGCGAACTTCAACTGGCGACTGGGCAAGAAGCGATTCTGAAAAGGGGATGTTGTATGTCGATCATTTGAGAAACGTTTTTAATACAAATGATTCAACGAATAATACAGAGGAATTACCGTCATATGCTACTAGACCGCCTGTGCCTTTGAGACTTAGTTTTCAAGATGTCGAAAATGTTATCGGTAATATAAACCCCAGGAAAGCTCCAGGCATTGATCAAATTACTGGTAAAATGCTTGAGCAGTTACCTCGTGTAGCAATAAGAGTTCTACTTTTTATTTTTAACGCTATTTTATGCCTTGAGTATTATCCTGCAGAGTGGAAGGTCTCAATGATTACCATGATTCCCAAGCCAGGAAAGGATCTGACAAAGGCCAATAAGTCTTTTACCAACAATTTCAAAACTATTCGAAAAATTGATAATGGCGAAGTTGAGTCCAATATTAAACAATATGGGATGCATCCCTGATCATCAATTTGGTTTTCGAGCTAAACATAGTACCATAGAACAAACGAACAGACTAGTCAATGTCATAAGACAGACCTTTGAGGAGAAGAAGTATTGCTCAGCTCTATTCATTAATATTTCTCAAGCTTTTGATAAAATGTGGCACGACGGCTTAATGCATAAAATAAAGTTAAACTTGCCTGCAAATACACACAAGCTTCTGGAAAGCTACTTATATGGGCGGAAGTTTGTTATTAGAGAAGGCGACTTTATAAGCCCAACTCAGCGAATCGAAGCAGGAGTTCCCCAAGGCAGCATACTGGGGCCTACTTTATATTTGATTTACGCCCCCGACATGCAAACGACATCGGAAATCCACACTTCTACCTTTGCAGATGACACAGCGTTTTTGAGTGTTCATGAAAACCACCAATTAGCTTCACGAAATTTACAGGAATATATTTCAATATTAGAGAAATGGCTAAAACTTTGGAAAATCAAAGTTAATGAACAGAAATGTACTCATATCACATTCACTCTGTGTAAGCAAAAATTTGCGCCTATCCAAATAAACAACTCACCTATTCCGCAGCACAGTGAAGTCAAGTACCTTGGTATACACCTCGACCGTAGGCTAACGTGGAAGTCCCACATTCCTCAGTTAAAACTAAAAGCAGCGCAGCTAAATTGGCTTACGGGCAGAAATTCTCTATTGAAACTAGATTGCAAACTTTTGTTATACAACGCAATACTAAAGGCTATATGGTGCTACGGAATTCTGTTATGGGGCACCGCCTCAGCGTCAAACATTGAAAAAATTCAAAGGCGACAAAACAAAATTCTTCGAATGATTACTGCAGCTCCATGGTACGTCAAAAATTCACGAATTCATAACGATCTGAGTGTTCCGCTGGTAAAAGAGGAATTTTCTAAGTACGCGACAAGGTATATCAGTAAACTGGAACTTCATCCATACCCTCTTGCTCGCAATATACTTAATTTTGGCGGCCAAACTCGGCTTAAAAGAAGGGATATCGCTGCCACCATCAAATTGCTCAATAGGTGATTTTACCGAAATAGCTCCCGCATAATAAAACTTTTTGTCTAGCATTGGCCGGACTTAAGAAAAATCACATTTTTTTTTTTTTAATTTTAAATCACATTTTTTTTTTTTTTTTTTTTTTTTTTAATTTTAAATCACATTTTTTTTAATTTTAATTTTAAATTTAGTATTAAGATTTGAATACTTATTGCTAGTTCATTTTGAAGATTCAATAAATAAAAAATGCTTAAAAAAAAAAAAATATTTAATTTCAGCTATTTTTCCTATTATAACGCTATAAATAATTATTCATTTTTGTTATTGTAAGTAAAATCGATATGTATAATATAATTTCATTGTTCAGATTTTGTCTGGCTTTTTTCTGGCTTCGGTTAAAGACGTTTATCGTTCATTGTGCTTTTGCGTTTATTGAGTTTTTTTTTTTTTTTTGGATCTCAGTTACATACTTCGTACACTGAGACATCAATATCCTCAGCGGTTCTAAAGGCAATATTTTCCGTACAATAAGTACTCAAATATTTTTTTATATTTTAACTAATTAACTCTAGTGGCGGTCAACGCCAAGTCACTAAACGGGGAACCAACCTCCAGAGGTAACGAAACAGAAATTTTACTGAGTGAGTGATCTGATGACAAATCTAATGAAGGCTCCACTTGCATCCATTCTAAGGAAAAATTTTTTGCAACTCCAAAAATTTATAACGTCTGGGATCTTTCGTCGGTCTGAAGGCCAATAAGTGGGGTGTCCACTTGAAATCACGCCTAAGCTAATTTTGGAAATAGTGTCAGAAAATACACGGCCTTTCGAGGAAATTAACGTGATCTCCAAAAAGTGAGATTAGCGTTACAGTCACCTGCCGCTAAAAATCGAGGACCAAGTGTTTTGAAAAAATGTGATTATTGAACTTCTGATACTGAAAATCGGGGCGGTGAGTAAATCGAGAAAATAACAATTTTTTCATGAAAATCTTTAATGCTTATATTAGTTGTTTGGAGATACTCCTCACGTATCTCGCTTAGTAAATAATTCTGGTTTTTATTAGAATTACCGAGCCTCCACAAGATCTTCCACGGGGATCTTTAGTATCATATAGTGTGTAGCCATTAATTTTGAAATAACTTGTGAGTGTCAAGTGAGTTTCAGCAATCATCATAATACCGATCTGCTTTTCCAAAAGGAAGGGCTCAAGTTCATTATTGTGTTGACGGATGCCGTTTACGTTCCGGAAACATATTTTTAAACAAATCATTTGTTTAAAATTGTCTGTAAAATAGTGGAGTGCATTTTCAACAATTCCTGCATCATTTTTGACATAGAAACCGTAAAAGTGTTTATCGATTGAGGGTCTGCAGAGTTGCTTCTAAATTACTAAAAATTGGATCGCACTTTTGAGGTTAGGACTCCTGCTTCAAGATTTGGTCGGATTTAACCACATTAACATATGAAAATTATTCGAGTTTTGGGTGTTTGTGCGGTTGGCTAAATCGCCTACTTGAGGAAAATTGTTTTTACCAATGACATTTGGCTGCTGCTGTGCTGGAGAAACTGATGACTTATTTGTTATTGACCGCTTAAAGTGAGTATAGACACGGCAAACTCTGTAATGTATGGTTACCTCCACACATACTGCATTTTTTAACACTTGAAGTTCGCCACACTCAACACAAACAGTGGGAACTTACAGCAAGCCTTAGTGTGGCCAAATTTTTGACAGTTTAGGCACTGAACGGGTCCTGAACGCTTATGTGGCTCCTCAACGGTAACCTTATGATGTAAAAGAAATTTGAGAGTATAGATTGGATGTACTTCATTCTTCTTTAGGACAATATCTCCTACTTGCAGTTCAACCCTGAACATGGGTTGAGGGATCCTTTCACGGTTTCTGATGTTTACTACGTTTTTATACCCTTCACAAAAATGTAAAGGGTATATATAAGTTTGTGATTCCGTTTGTAATTTCTACAGTTTTAATTTGCGACCCTATAAAGTATATATATTCTGAATCAGAATTAATGGAAAAGCCGATTAAGCGATGTCCGTCTGTCCGCTGTTGAAATACCGTTTATGAGAAAACCATTAGACTTAGAAACTTTTTTCTTTCACCATTCTTTTACCCCATCGATTCATGGGTTTTCTATTGAAATTCAGTAATATCGGTCTACGTATATCTGAGATATATTCAAAATTTGGAAAAAAGCCATTTTTTAAAATTTTGTATGAACATTTTTGGAAACAAAAGTTGTTTGTTTTGCTCAAACTTCACACACTCATTAACCATGGTGATTAAAAGACAAAATTTTCTTTTCAGATATCGGTCCATATATACCCGAGATATAGCCCAAATCGGGGTTTTCATGAAAATGTCGCGTAAGCGAACTGAAACAACTTTTTTTTGCTCAAAAGCAGTTTGGGTAATGAAGTAAGGTTATATAAATATGGAGAATGAAAATTTCCGATATCGGTCCATATATACCCGAGATATAGCCTAGACCGGGTTTTTCATGAAAATGTCGCGTAAGCGAACTTAAACAACTTTTTTGTGCTCAAAAGTAGTCTTAGTAATAATATCAGGTTTTATAAATATGGAAAATGAAAATTTCCGATATCGGTCCATATATACCCAAGGTATAGCCCAAATCGGGTTTTTGATGAAAATGTCGCGTAAGCGAACTGAAACAACGTAATGAAATAAGGTTATATAAATATGGCACATGAAAATTTCCGATCTCGGTCCATATATACCCGAGATATAGCCTAGACCGGGTTTTTCATGCAAATGTCACGTAAGCGAACTCAAACAACTTTTTTGTGCTCAAAATTAGTTTTGGTAATAAAATCAGGTTGTATAAATATTTTTTTTTTTTTTAACTTTATTATTTTATTTATTGAATCTACATAAAAAATGTAATGACAATAAGTATTCAAATCTTAATACTAAAAAAAATTTTAATTAAAGTCCTGCCAGTGCTGGACAAAAATTTATTTTTATGCGAATATTATTTCAGAACTCAGTCATCTGTTTAGAGCTCTAATGGTAGCCAAAGTATCCCTCCTTCTCAGACGGGTATGACCACCAAAGTTAAGGATATGAACTGCAAGTGGATTTGGATGGATTTCAAGTTTGTTAATATATCTTGTCGCGTACTTCACAAATTCAGATTTCACAAAAGGTACGTTCAGTTCTGCGTGGATTCGTGAGTTTTTAACGTACCATGGAACGTCTGTAATTCTACGAAGTATTCTATTTTGACTTCTTTGAATTTTTTCAATGTTGGATGCCGAGGCTGTGCCCCATAGTTGAATCCCATACACCATATTGGCTTTAGAATCGAGTTGTACAGCAAAAGTTTACAATCAAACTTCAAGGTCGAATTTCTGTTTATTAGCCAGATGATTTGCTGCTTTCAATTTCATTTGCGTTACTTTTATCTAGATGTGCGTCTTCTATGTTAGTCTACGGTCAAGATGAACACCGAGGTATTTGACTTCACTGTGTTTGAGGTATTACTTTATTGTTAATAGTAATGGGTGAGCATGTTCCTAGACGCAGTGCGAATGTAACATGGGCACACTTTTGTTCATTAACCTTGATTTTCCAAAGCTTGAGCCATTTCTCTAGTTTGTTGATATGTTCCTGTAAATTTATTGATGCTTGCTGATAGTTACTATGTATGCTAAGGAATGCTGCATCATCTACAAATGTTGAAGTGTGAATGTTGATGCTTGTCGGCATGTCAGATGCGTAGATCAAATATAAGATAAGCCCTAATATGCTGCGTTGGGGAACTCCAGCTTCAATAGGCTAGGCGGGGCTTATGAAATCGCTTTCTTTTACTATAAATTGGCGACAATATAAATAGCTTTCCAAAAGGTTATGTATGTTTGCAGGTAAGTTAAACTTTATTTTATGCATTAAGCCATCGTGCCACACTTTATTAAAAGCTTGTGAGACGTCGATGAATAAGGCAGAGCAATATTTTTTATCTTCAAATGCCTTTCTTATGACGTTAACTAACCTATGTGTTTGCTCAATGGTGCCATGTTTCGCTCTAAAACCAAATTGGTGATTAGGAATACATTCCACCTCATTAAGCATTGGATCCAACTTCGCCTTTAGCAATTTTTCGAAAAGTTTTGAAATAGTTCTCAGTAGACAGGACGGTATGATTCTACTTTCGTGTGATCCTTCCCTGGCTTAGGAGCCATTGTTATCATGGACACCTTCCACTCTGCAGGGTATAACTCAAGTCGTAAAATAGCATTAAAAATAAAAATAACAATTCTTTTAGCTACACGAGGCAGCTCTACGAGCATTTTGTTGCTGATTTTATCCATACCTGGAGCTTTTTTAAGGTTTAGATTACCAATAGCATTTTCAGCTTCTTGAAAATTGAATCTTAAAGGCACAGGCGGTCTACTAACAATAGGCGGCAACTCATTTGCATTGTCAGACCTATTTGTGGAAAAAACGTTTTTCAAATGGTTAACAAATAAATTACCCTTTTCCGCGTCATCTCTACCCCAGTCACCAGACGGTTCTCGCAAGGGCGGCTTACCTCTAATTGGCCTTTTTAAACCCTTAATCGCCCGCCATAAAAAATAGTCGGACTGAGGAGAACCATCTAGACTTTGTAAATACGTTTGTAGAGAAGCCGTTTTTTGGTTTCCAAGCAAATTTCTTAGTTGATTTGTGCATATGTTCTATTTTGAATGTTTCTGCGTGTTAAATAATTGCTAGAAGAAGCAAGTTCAGCGGCTTGTTTAAGGTTTTCGCTAAAGTTGCTTAGTGACGCATTAATATCTTCAGGTGTTCTTAAAACAATATTCTCAGTGCAATGGGTACTCAAAAATTTTTTATATTTTAGCCAATTCACTCGGGTGACAATCCTATGCAAATTGTTAATCGGGGACCAAGTCTCCTGGGGAAAACGCACTGAAATAATAGTAGGTGAATGATCCGATGACAAGTCTAACGAAGGCTCAGCTTGCATCCATTCCACAGGGAACCCCTTTACCACTCCAAAATCAATCACATCAGGAATCTTTCGCCGGTCAGTCGGCCAGTAAGTGGGATGCCCGCTTGATATTACGTCTAAGCCCATTTTAGAAATTGTATCAAAAAGCACCCGACCCTTCGGGGTGATTAAACGTGAGCCCCAAAAAGTGTGTTTTGCGTTGTAATCTCCAGCTGCTATAAAACGAGGTGAAAAAACTTGAACATTGTGATTCCGTCGTTGAGAATCGAGGCGGCGAATAAATCGATGAGATAACCAATTTGTAATGAAAAATTTTCACACAGATATTACTTGCTTGAAGATAGTCCTCGCATGTGTCGTTCAACAAAAAATGCTTTATCCTAGATTTTATCAAGATTGCAGAGCCCCCACAAGCTCTTCCACGGGGGTCTTTAGTATCGTATAGTACGTAGCCGTTGATTTTGAAGAAGCTTGTTGACGTCAAGTGAGTTTCTGCGATCATCATTATATCGATCTGCTTATCCATCAGGAAGTATTCGAGTTCATTTTTGTGTTGGCGGATGCCGTTCGCGTTCCAGAAACATATTTTTAACCAAATCATTTTTTCGAAATAACCTGCAAAATGGTGGATTGCATTTTCACCATTTCCTGCATCATCGTCATCATAGACGACGTAAAAGTGTTTATAGTTTGAATAAGGGTCTGTATTGTTGCCTCAAGGTTACTGAAATTTTGATCGGGAGGTTGAGATCTAGATTCCTGATTCGGGTTTGCGAAATTAGACTTAACTACATTAGCATAAGAAATTTGTTTTTGATTTTGAACGGTTATGTCTGTGATTGACTGTCGTGTCGGAGGAAAAGAATTATTAGAAAAAGTTTGAGTCTGCTGTGGTGGCTTAGAAGCAATTATTAGTTTGTTGTTCATTGAGCGCTTGAGGTGGGTGTAGACGGAGCAACCTCTATAATTATTAGTGTGGTTTTCACCGCAATTACTGCATTTTTTTATTTTTGGGTCGAATTTCGGCTTATTGCATTGTGCTGTACCATGGAGTTCTCCACACACAACACACTGTAGGCAACTTGCAGTACGCTTTAGTGTGGCCAAATTCTTGGCAGTTGTGGCACTGTACGGGTCCTAAGCGCTTATGCGGTTCCTCTACGGTTATTTTTCGATGTAAAAGGTATTTTATGCTATATATTGGATGAACTTCATTTTTCTTTAAAGACACATCTCCTGGCTCTAACTCAACCCTAAACATGGGTTGAGGGATCTTTTCACGATTTCTGATGTTTAACACGTTTTTTACTTTGAATCTCTTGTCTGTCAAACCGGTCTTAACTTCATCAATGTCTACGCAAGGGTCAATCCCTTTTATTACGACTTGAAGACCTTTAGCGCTTTTAAGCTGATAAGTATAAAAAGCTTTTTTTTCCTTTTCAAATTCGTCAGACAGTTTTCGGTAGTCATTTTCATGGTTAACCTGAATTTTAGTTTCGTTAATATTGCCGTGTTTGATGGAGGTAACGTTAAATGTATTTTCTCCGAATGCTGAAACAATTTTTCTTACCAGTTCATTGGAGGCAGATTCTCTTAAATAAATTGGTGGTGGTTTAAACGATTTTTTTGACGATGCTGTTGGCTCATCCGTTTGAAGAATGGAAAATCTGTTTTGATCTGTTGGTCTAGCGGTTTCGGCATCTTTAGAAATTTTTGATTTGGATGTAATTTGAGCAGATTTAGGGCTTCGCTGACGTTTAGTGATGGTGATATACCTATCCATGCCTACTTGCGTTTTTGGTTTATTGGCATTAATTAGAGTAGAATATCTTTTATCTTCTGTAGTAACATCTATGTTAGGCGAGCCGGAACGGAAGCGGATTTTATCTCTTGTAGAAAGAAAATTGTCCAATGATTGCTTTATAGACTCTTCTTCAGAAGTCCATATACTTTTGCTGGTGGAGCTAGGCTCTTTTTCAAAAATATTTCTGATGGGATCACTCATACAGAAAACAAAACTTTAATGTGTAGTTTTTTCCTACTGGGTAGGTAATCTTCACGCACAATAATAACAATAACAATGCACTGCCACCGCACTTGTTTTATTGAAATTGACTTTATTGTTTAGTTACTGAAATGTGAGGAATTTATTTTCCCGTTGTTTTTTAAAATAATTTGTTATTGTTGTTACAATTTAATATAATATATTATTGTTTTTATATGTAAGTTTAAAAATATGTAAGCACAATGATTAGTTGGTTTTTTTTTTTGTTCACTTTTTAAAAACTCGACCGTGCGGTTGAATAATAAGAGAGTTGAATAAATATGGTTGAAGAATAACCATATTTGCGATATCGGTCCATATATACCCGAGATATAGCCTAGACGGGGTTTTACATGAAAATGTCGCGTAAGCGAACTTAAACAACTTTTTTGTGTTCAAACGAAGTTCTGGTAATGAAACAAGGTTATATTAATATGGAAAATGAAAATTTCCGATATCGGTCCATATATACCCGAGATATAGTCTAGACCGGGTTTTTCATGAAAATGTCGCGTACTCGAACTTAAACAACTTTTTTTGTTCAAAAAAAGTTTTGGTTATGAAATAAGGTTATATAAATATGGGAAAAGAAAATTTTTGATATCGGTCCATATAGACCCGAGATATAGCCTAGACCGGGGTTTACATGCAAATGTCGCGTAAGCGAACTTAAACAACTTTTTTGTGCTCAAAAGCAGTGCTAATAATGAAACAAAGTTATATAAGTATGGAAAATGAAAATTTCCGATATCGGTCCGTATATACTATAGCCTAGACCGGGTTTTTTCATGAAAATGTCGCGTAAACGAACTTAAACAGCTTTTTTTGCTCAAAAGCAGTTTTGGTAATAAAATAAAGTTATATATACATATATATATAGAAAATTAAAATTTACGATCCATATGTACCCCAGATATAGCTTAGAAAAGGTTTTTAATGATTTTTGCTCAAAAGCAGTTCTGGGAATGAAATAAGGTTATATAAATATGGAAAATGAAAATTTCTGATATCGGTCCATATATGTATACCCGAGATATAGCCTGAATCGGTTTTTCCATTAATTTTTTTTTTTTTTTTTTTTTTTTTTTTTTGCTGAAAAGCAATTCTCGTTATAAAAGAAGGTTACAAAAGTACAGTAATTAGAAAACTCCGATATCGGTTGATATATAACTGAGCATACTTTGTTCAAATTTTTAAATATACTATACGAGACTATCGTGAAGGGTATTTTAGATTCGGCCCAGCAGAATATACCACACTCTTACTTGTTTATTTTAAAACTTTTGTCTTCCAATCCAGTTTTGACATCATCAGTATCTATTAACGACCTGAAGACCTTTGCGCTTTTGACCTGGCAAGTGTAAAATTATCTTTTCTCTTTTTCTAAAACTTCAGACAATTTTCGGTAATCGTTTTCATTGTTTACCTGGATTTTAGTTTCACTGATGCTGCCGTGCTTAATTGATGTGACGTTGAAAGTATCTTTGCCGATTGCCGCAAGAATTTTTCTTACCAATTCACTAGAAGTCGGCTCTCTCAAACATATTGGTGTTGGTTTATATGTTTTTTTGAATATTGTTGGCTCATCTGTCTGAAGGATAACAAACCTATTACTATTCGTTGTCGTAAAGGAAAACGATTCTAGAACAGTCAATTTAATATTCACTTGTTTCTCAGGCTTCGATCTACAGTGCATGCAAAATTGGGTCTTCATGAAATAAAGATAAAAGGGAGATGTTTGGAGCGTTCTGTGGTCCTTATGGAACAGATTTTGAAAAAATTTAAAACATCTTTTAAAAGATCCTTCGAAGACAATTTCATATGCGAAAAAATGTGACCATCACCCCATTGGTGAAGTCGCAGTGCATCATGAAATATTGTAGAAAAATTTTAAAATTTCTAAAAAATGTTAAGCGTAAAATGGGCAAAACTAAGAGACCTGCGCGACATCGTCCTACACTTAACGAAAGCCCTTAACAAACAGTATTTAAATCCCTTGAGACTTTACTCAGTTATTTCTCTGGAAGCTTGTTATCCGTGAGGGAATTTATGTGGACCTCATATACGAGTATGAGCATTGAAGTATATTTGATGAACTCTAGAAATATCCAACACAAACCTAGTAAGTATTTCTGTATACCAAATTATAGGCCTAAATGGGAGCTACTAGACTCTTTTTTCTCAGGAAAAATTTTACGGTGGGTGGAATTTGGATAATACACAAAAAATATGCGTGGGAGTCAATTCATGGATACATTTAGGCTATTTGGAACAGACCTGCCAAATACTGTTGTACATCAAATTAAAGGCATTAATCAGGACTATTGAAAATTGGAAGTGCTGTAGTAGATTGTTTCTCCTGGAAAATTTTACAGTGGGTGGAAGTTGGGTGGTACGCAAAATATATGCATGGGAGTCACTTCATTGGCACATTTGGGATATTTGGAACAGACCTGCCAGGCATTGCTGTACATCAAATTAAAGGTATAGATGAGGACTATTGAAATCTGGAAGTGCTGTAGTAGATTGTTTCTCAGGGAAAATTATACAGTGGGTGGAGTTTGGGTGGTACGCAAAAAATATGCATGGGAGTCACTTCATTCGCATATTTTTTGCATATCACCCAACTTCCACCCACTGTAAAATTTTCCCTGAGAAACAATCTACTACAGCATTTTCAGATTTCGATAGTACCTTTAATTTGATATACAACAGTACCTGGCAGGTCTGTTCCAAATTGCCCAAATGTGCCAATGAAGTGACTCCCACGCATATTTTTTGAGTATCACCCAACTTCCTCCCACTTTAAAATTTTCCCTGACAAACAATTTACTACAGCACTTCCAGATTTCAATAGTCCTCATTAATGCTTTTAATATGATGTACGATAGTACCTGGCAGGTCTGTTCCAAATAGCCTAAATGTATCCATGAATTGACGCCCATGCAAATTTTTTGTGTATTACCCAAATTCCACCCACCATAAAATTTTTCCGGAGAAGCAAGAGTCTAGTAGCTCCCATTTAGGCCCATAATTTGATATACAGAAATACTTGCCAGGACTGTGTTCGATATTTCTATAGTTCATTAAATATACTTCAATGCTCATACTCGTATATGAGGTCCATATAAATTCCATCACGGATAACAAGCTTCCAGAGAAATAACTCAGTAAAGTCTCAACGGATTTAAATACTGTTTGTTAAGGGCTTTCGTTAAGTGTAGGACGATGTCGGGCAGGTCTCTTAGTTTTGCCCATTTTACGCTTAACATTTTTTAGAAATTTTAAAATTTTTCTACAATATTTCATGATGCACTGCGACTTCACCAATGTGTTGATGGTCACATTTTTTCGCATGTGAAATTGTCTTTGAAGGATCTTTTAAAAGATGTTTTAAACTTTTATCAAAATCTGTTCCATAAGGACCACAGAACGCTCCAAACATCTCCCTTTTATCTCTATTTCATGAAGACCAAATTTTGCATCCACTGTAGATCGGAGCCTGAGAAACAACTGAATATTAAATTGACTGTTCTAAAATCGTTTTCCTTTATTCTTTCTAAAAATATGGGTCAAACGCGTACAGGTCTGTTGGAAGCACCTTTTATCCTGTCCAGGAAGTTGTCATATTAAATATGGTAAAAGTCCAAGAAAAATTTAATATTTTTGCATACTTTTTATATTTTTCTTTATTTTGACGTGTTTTCTTCTAAAATCTAAAAAAAAATTTAATAATTTTATGTATTGTTAAAAACAAAAGAAAATTTAAAAAAGTTTGTTTTTTAACATTGTTTAACATTGGTGTGGAACTTAGCTAAAAGAGGTGTGGGACGTATTTAACTCACGAATTTATCTTAACACCCTTTCGTAAAAACAGGGTCGCCTTTAACGCTCGTAAGACCCAATGTTGCACAAACGACTGCAGATGCTGCTTCATCCGTACACATGGATGGTATAAATATTGAGGAATCGGATGCTCTTGATGTTCTTGGTATGAAGATACAGTGTGATGTTCGCTGGACTTAACACATTTTTCATATCTCTAAAGAAGCATTCAAGTGCCTAGGTTTCTTTGAAACAGTGTAAGATGTACATCCGACCGAAAATGGAATACAACTCTCATGTTTGGGCCGGTGCCTCAAAGTCTATTTTGGGGTTACTCGACCGTGTGCAGGAGAGGACGACGAAGCACATTGGTGACAGTAGGGTATCCAACTCTATTGACTCACTGGAGCATCGACGCAGTGTGGGGTGCGTTACTCTGTTCTATCGTTACTACAATGGATTTTGCTCTGACGAGATCAGGGATATTGTTCCCGAAACTCGCACATTTTTACGTAGCACGCGCTCATCGTCCAGAGCTCATCCATTTGTGGTTGATTGCCCGAGGAATCGTACTACGCATTACAGAGAGAATTCGTTTTTTGGCCGTACGATTCGTCTGTGGAACAAGTTGCCTGCAGACGTGTTTCCTGTCTGTTATAACGTTGAAAGGTTCAAGTCAAATATTGACAAACACTACTCCCTCTTTCCCCCTCCTCACAACTTATTTTCCTACTTCTGGTACAATGCACTGCATATGTAGGGGTCATCCCCTGAATACTGGTCCAAGTTAAAAAAAAAAAAAAAAGAAGAGGAATATTCTCTCAAAAGCGCTCTCATTTGCCCAATTTTAAAGAACGGGAACGCTTTTCGTGCAAATTGGGATCCCGCGGGATCCCAAAGTAAAGTAAAGAAACACACCTAATGTTTGGCAATAAATTTACGCAATTCATTTTTAAATAACCGGTATCCATTGGTATTGGTGATATCTTCGCTTCATTGAGATTAAATTCCTTTCATTTTCTTTCAATATGTTACTCTTGGGATAGATTAAACACACCATAGAGTCATAACTCTCCCAATTCGATAATTTTAAAATGGGATCTCAGTATTTGTACCACATCTTCGATTTGTTGATTTGTGTTCGAAGCTATTATAATATCATCAACGTATATTAAATTTACAAACAAGACCTTCCTTGCCAGGTGCAACAAAACCTTCGGGTTGTTTTATAAAAATATCAAAGTCTAACTCACCATATAAAAACGCCGTCTTTATATCGATATGACGCACCTTCATCTTTCTGTTACTTGCAATGGCCAATAAGCTTCAAAATGATGTCTGATTTACAACTGGTGCGAAAATTTCATCTTAAATTTCACCATACTTTTGCGAAAAACCTTTTGCAACCATTTTTGCACAGCATGGGCGGAGTAACGTAGACCTTATGCCCACGATGGTATTAACAGTATTTCTTTCCAGAGCTGCTTTACGACTGTGTTAGCCATAATAGTCTATTTACACCAAAGCGAAATCGGCTCATTCGAGATTTCAACCCAAATCTAGTCGATTTTGAGAAGATTTCCCATACAAAATGAAATCTACTTTGAGTAGATTTCGACGAAATCTACTTAGTACCAAGTGATACAACCGTGATTTTGTTCAAAAAGTACTTTAAAAAACTACGCTGCAACAAAAATTACACTTTAATGTGGTGTATGCAGTATCTGGGCAACAAAAATATACACTTTAATGTTGGTGTATCCAGTCTCTAATAATATTGTTTTGTCAAACCCCCATGCATAAACTATTTTTGTGAAAATGAAATCTGGCTAGTGGCAAAAAATGGTGGGATAAACGATATAGATTTCGTTGTAGATTTTAATTCAAATCCACTAGATTTTAAGTTGGTGTAAATGTAGTATAATAAAATTACTCAAGTTCAAGGCGAATTCATAACAGGTGAAATTGACAGCGCAGCTGATAACTTTTTTAAATTTTAACCTGTTTCAATGTCAATGGAATAATTAAAATAAATTTGAAAAAAAAATTTTTTCAATTATGTACTGTATCTTAAGCGCCAGGTATCATCCAGAATCCTCTCCAATCTTTCTGGCCATTTTCACCTTTTTAAGTTCTATGATCTGAGACTTAAATTTTCATGAAATAATTAAAAGTTCCTTAAATTATTAAACTTTTTTCTGTTCTTGTAATTTTTTTTTAAACAAACGTGGAAAAAAATTTTAAAATAAATTAGTGGAGCTAAGCTCTTTCTCAGAATTGCATCTACTAGTTACACTCATGCATTTTTTCTTTGAAAATATATAAAAATAATTGTCACAAAGTTTTTCTTTTATATAAATTCACTCTTTCCAGTGGTTTTCTACTTACTCCGGTTTTATTTTATAACACTTCGATAAAAAAAACAAATACGTCTGTTCACTATCGAAACTAGACTCCGAATCAATTAATTTAATTACATAAATTTTTTTTTACCAATCTATCTCCTTCCAAATAAATTTTTTAATTAGTACTATGCCTCTATTTGCCAACTTACTCAGATATATAGATTTTAAAAATTTCAGGTAAAATTGGATACAAAGCAAAATATTATTAAATTTAAGAAAACTTTTCCAATATTTATTTTCTTTAAACCAAAAATTTAGCAATTTTTTTTTTTCCTTTGCCACTTATAATAAAATTTCATTCATTAACAAATTTAAAAAGTTTTTAATCCAATAAAGCACAAAAGCATGTAGTGTACTTACATGACAGAATTTTATAAAATTTTCCACAATTATCGATTTATCGTTGAGTGTCATTTGACCGGTGAAACGTACACCCAATTGTTTAAGATTATCTTTCTTTTTGGGCGGCAGTTTGTTCATATGCTGGAAAATACCCTCTTCAACTTTGTGTGATGGATGTACCTCAAAATTGTCTTTGATGTTAAATGAGGCCAAAGGTTTGGGTGCTGCTGGCGCAGTTGGTGTAGTTGTCGTAGTCAATGACGAGGCGTTAGCTGTGGTGAAGTTTTGTGAGTTGGACACACTGCTTAACATGGAAAAATCGCTATGATTATGAGTGTTACCACCTTCTGATGATGTATTCGAATTAGATGCGTTAAGGTGAGAGTTGGTATAAGTCATAGACGATAGTTCCATAGATGATTCATTCGAATTGGAACTATGCACCGAATTCATATTATGCAGATCGTAAATATTGTTCTTTGAATCATGATCGTATATATCCATGGGTGTAGGATGGGAGCTATTGCTGGCTGTTGGATTGTGATTATTACTGTTGGCGGAATTCACGAGTGGAATTTTGCGTGCTGTTCCACGTTTGTGCAAGTTATCTAAATCTATGAGGGCGTTACTTAAAGAAGCATCTGTTTTCGTACCTACAGCTGTGGCATGGGAAGGCTGTTGAGGATTCTGTTGGCCGTTGGCATCATGCGAAGTTTCATTATAGTCGTTTGAATGTCTTAAATATTTCATAAACTCAAATGAGCCATCAAAATTTTGATTTCCGGATGCAATTGCCGTTGCAGCTGTATTTTGTGGAAGAATTTGTTGATGGCTGTTGGCTTGTTGATGCGGTAATGCCCATCTCGGTTGTTGCTGTTGATGGTGGTAATTGTGCAATTGTTGTTGATTTTGAGCATACTGATTGCTGCCATAATGTTGTACAGATGTCATTACAGGTTGAGTATTTTCAATATTAGAATTCCCCTCTTCGCCATCTATGGTAGCGCCATTGAAGATTTGTGGCTGTTGTTGTTGGGCATTATTTTGTCCATAGACTGGAAAGTCTTCAAAAGTGGAGAAAAATCTTAGTTCTCCATTACTCAAATATTTCGAAAACTCTGATGGATCATTAAGGGAATTTAAGAAGAATGAACTGAAATTGGAGGATATGCAGGACATATTGACTATATTTGATTCGTTTTTTATATTTATTATATAACTTGTATTGTTTATCGCAATGGTTGTTATGATGGTTTCAGGTAGTATGTAATTAGTTCGCTAACTGCGGTTAACAAATCGAACAATCAAAAATGTAGTTTGTTTTGATTTCGACTTTTCGTCCTCGCTTTTGTTTTTAAAGTCCTTCACTTTTTTGTAGTAATATTTGGTCGGTGTTCTTCCTTCTATTTGCCTATATATTTATTCCCGTCGTGTTGCTATTTTTTCAGCCAGCCAAACTGTCGAGTTGAGTTAGATTCGTCTTAATCACAAATTCGTAAATAATGTAATGTCTGGTTTTTAAGCAACCATCTAAACACTTAGTGACACAGTAGTGATATTCATTTGTTGTTTTTTTCAACTTGTAATTGAGATGGGTATATCATGAAGAGGAGGAAATGGCGTATTCACAACCACCAAAACGGAATTATGAAGTGAGAAAGCAAACATAAACAATCAAATCAAATACACAACAATTTACACACAGAAAAATTAAACAAAATGAAAAAATAGCAACAAATGTAAAATAGCTCATATAAAGACGATAAAGGAAAACAAACATAAATACGCAAGTGGGGATTGAGTAAAAAATTTTGTTCACAATATTAAAAGAGTGTGTCGGTCTTTGGCTATAAGTTTGTATGAGATTGTAAACGTACTCCTGGTGTTTATAGCTTTATTTAGTTGTCATTCTTTTGCAATAGCCCTTGTTGTGGATGGTGGTGTTAATACTCTTGTTTTTTCCTCTTCTGTATTTTGATTCTAAGTACTGAAGATGTTTGAGGTTATTTCTGTTAGATGTAAATATGCGGTTTATCGTAGTTGTTATTATTGTATTTGTTGATGATGATGTGAAGTTTTGGATACGTGTTAATTAATAATACTGTTATGAGTACACTGTATACACTTTGTCAAATTTTTATGTTTTTCACTTCTGTGTCGTTTTTGTTACTTGGTTTTTTTACTTCTATATGGTTTCCTTTTTTTACTTTATTCTTCTTGATTTTTAAACTTTTTTCTTATTGTTTTTCAACACCTTGCTCCGAAATGGTGTATTGTAAGTATGAATAAGTGTTTTATTTTTTTTTCTTTCTCAATTTATGCGAATAATTTTGTTTTAATCTTGATATTAATCTAATGCTTTAATTAATTTATTAAGTTTAAATTGATAGGATGCATATTATTTAATATATGTAAGTATATGTATATAGTTATATATTTATGAATAAATAATTATTTTTATTTATAAGAACTTATTTTTTTATATAAATTTTAATAATCCTTAACTTTTTTTATAATTATGGCACATATTTTATCATTTTCAGAAATACTTGAGTATTTTTGTTTAATTTTATTTCTGCTTTTATAGTACTTTAAATTTTCATCAAAATTCTGATTAATTTTTTATATACTTTAATTTTATAGCTTATACATTACTTTTAATTTGTTTAAATATCCTGAAAATTTCTGTCAATAAATAGGTATAGCATGCATGTGTTGTATATTAAAAATTGCACTTTTCAATTTATTTATGTTTTTATTTTCATCGCATTTCTTTTTTACTTTCTTTTTATTATTTATTTAATACGTTTAATATGTATTTATAGTACGAGTCGTAGCGTATTTTTTCATTAGTTTTAAAACCTGTAAAAATGGAAATAAATTTGTTACTTTAATTTCATTTACTTAATTTAACTCAATAACAAAATAATAATAAAAATACACCTAAGAATTTTAATTTGCTTAAGATTACCGAGGTTAAATTATAACTTAACAATTGAATTTTGTATTTTGTTCGTTCAAATTTTTATGTGTGTGAAGATAAATTTTAAATTTAACCAGTACAGACATAAACCATATTTGCAATTATTTCGTTAACAGAGCTCTGTTAACTGTTTAACAGTAAATGTGTTAGAATTTATTCGTTTATTTTATTTGAATTTAGATGCGTACATGTGCAGAGTTGAAAAAGAACAGACAAGTTATTACATAGATATAAAAAGATATTGCCAGAAGGGCACAAAAGAAGTGATGCCAGATTTGTTACTTTTGGGCGATTTTCAACAGAATGTTAATTTGGAATATATTTTTCTTGGAGAGAAATCTCCATACCTGGGCCACAAAAATATAAAGAATCAATTGGAATATGCTCTCCAGAATACACATCTTGCCTTAAAAGTACATAACTCATTATCCCTTCTAATAAAAAAAGGCTATTTAAAACATCTGATATTTTTAAAAAGAAAGGAAATCATAACAAAAATATACGAAATACTACACACACCCCACTATATAGAAAAGATGACCCAAAGGGTCCTCTATGCCGTGGTATAAGTGGTATTTCTGAAATAATTTTCGGAAAAAAGTTTCGAACAAATTTATTCTTTGTGAAAATTTTTTTTTTTTGGTTAAAACTGACTTTTTGGGCAAAATACGAAATACTACACATATCCCACCATACAGAAAAGATGGCCTAAAGGGTCCTCTAAGCCGTGGTATAAGTACTATTTCTGAAATAAGTTTTGAACAAATTTATTTGTTGTAAAAAAATTTTTTCAGTTAAAGCTGACTTTTTGGAAAAAGAACGAAATACTACACATATCCCACTATATAGAAAAGATGGCCCAAAGGGTCCTCTAAGCCGTGGTATAAGTGGTATTTTTTTTTTATACCCTTCACAAAAATGTAAAGGGTATATATAAGTTTGTGATTCCGTTTGTAATTTCTACGGTTTTTTTTTGCGACCCTATAAAGTATATATATTCTGAATCAGAATTAATGGAAAAGTCGATTAAGCGATGTCCGTCTGTCCGTCTGTCCGCTGTTGAAATACCGTTTCTGAGAAAACCATTAGACTTAGAAACTTTTTTCTTTCACCATTCTTTTACCCCATCGATTCATGGGTTTGCTATTGAAATTCAGTAATATCGGTCCACGTATAGCTGAGATATATTCAAAATTCCGAAAAAAGCCATTTTTTTTTGCAGTTTTGTATGAAAATTTTTGAAAACAAAAGTTGTTCGTTTTGCTTCAAACTTCACACTCTTATTAAGCATGGTGACTAAAAGACAAAAAAATTTTTTTTCAGATATCGGTCCATATATACCCGAGATATAGCCCAAATCGGATTTTTAATGAAAATGTCGCATAGGTGAAGCTAAATAACTTTTTTTTTGCTCAAAAGCAGTTCTGATAATTATATAAGGTTACATAAATATGGAAAATGAAAATTTCCGATATCGGTCCATATATACCCGAGATATAGCCCAAACCTGGTTTTTCATGAAAATGTCGCGTAAGCGAACCTAAACAACTTTTTGGTGCTCAAAAGCAGTTCTGGTAAGGAAATAGGGTCATATGAATATGAAAAATGAAAATTTTCGATATCGGTCCATATATACCCGAGATATAGCCTAGACCGGGGTTTTCATGAAAATGCCGCGTAAGCGAACTTAAACAACTTTTTTGTGGTCAAAAGCAGTTCTGGTATTGAAATTAGGATACATAAATATGGAAAATGAAAATTTCCGATATCGGTCCATATATACCCGAGATATAGCCTAGAACGGGGTTTTCATGAAAATGCCGCGTAAGCGAACTTAAACAATTTTTTTGTGGTCAAAAGCAGTTCTGGTATTGAAATTAGGTTACATAAATATGGAAAATGAAATTTTCCATGTCGGTCCATATATACCCGAGATATAGCCCAAATCGGGTTTTTCATAAAAATGTCGCGCAAGCGAACTTAAACAACTTTTTTGTGCTCAAAGCAGTTCTCATAATGAAATTAGGTTACATAAATATGGAAAATGAAAATTTCCGATATCGGTCCATATATACCCGAGATATAGCCTAGACCGGGATTTTCATGAAAATGCCGCGTAAGCGAACTTAAACAACTTTTTTGTGCTCAAAAGCAATTCTGGTAATGAAATTAGGTTACATAAATATGGAAAATGAAAATTTCCGATATCGGTCCATATATACCCGAGATATAGCCTAGACCGGGGTTTTCATGAAAATGCCGCGTAAGCGAACTTAAACAACTTTTTTGTGCTCAAAAGCAGTTTTGGTAATAAAATTAGGTTACATAAATATGAAAAATTAAAATTTCCGATATCGGTCCATATATACCCGAGATATAGCCCAAATCGGGTTTTTCATGAAAATGTCGCGTAAGCGAACTTAAACAACTTTTTTGTGCTCAAAGCAGTTCTGGTAATGAAAAAGGGTTATATAAATATTAAAAATAAAAATTTTCGATGTCGGTCCATATACACCCGAGATATAGCCCAAATCGGGTTTTTCATGAAAATATCGCGTAAGCGAACTTAAACAGTTTTTTTGTGCTCAAAAGCAGTTCTGGTAATGAAATAGGGTCATATAAATATGAAAAATAAAAATTTTCGATATCGGGCCATATATACCCGAGATATAGCATAGACCGGGGTTTTCATGAAAATGCAGCGTAAGCGAACTTAAACAACTTTTTGTGCTCAAAAGCAGTTCTGCTAATGAAATTAGGTTACATAAATATGGAAAATGAAAATTTCCGATATCGGTTCATATATACCCGGTGTATAGCCTAACAGGTTTTTTGATGAAAATGCCGACTAAACAACTTTTTTGTGCTCAAAAGCAGTTCTAGTAATGAAATAAGGTTATATAAATAAGGAAAAAGAATATATCCGATATCGGTCCATATATACTCGAGATATAGCCTGAACCGATTTTTCCAATAACATTTTTTTTTTTTTGCTGAAAAGCAGTTCTTGTCATAAAAGAAGGTTACGAAAATAGAGAAAATTAAAATTTCTGATATCGCTCCAGATATACCCTAAATCGGGTTTTTCATGAAAATATCGCGTAAGCGAACTTAAACAATTTGTTGTACTCAAAAGCAGTTCTGGTAATGATATAAGGTTATATAAATATGGAAAATTAAAATTTTCGATATCGGGCCATATATACCCGAGATATAGCCTGAACCGATTTTTCCATTAAAAAAAATTTTTTTTTTTTTTTGCTGAAAAGCAATTCTCGTTATAAAAGAAGGTTACTAAAATACAGAAAATAGAAAATTCCCATATCGGTTCATATATAACCGAGAATATTTAGGTCACATTTTGAATATACTATACATATTCGTGACTATCGTTAAGGGTATTTTAGATTCGGCCCAGCCGAATATACTACACTCTTACTTGTTTTTTTTTTTAGCTTTTATTTATTTATTGAATCTTCACAATGTGAACTAACAATAAGTATTCAAATCTTAATACTAAATACAATAAATTACCTAAGTCCAGCCAATGCTAGACAAAAAGTTTTATTTTGCGCCAATTATATCGGTAGAATCACCCCTGTAATTGTAAGATAATTTAATAATTGAGTACTGGCAACACTGTTGTATAACACATAAGATAGACTAAGCATGAAGAATTGAATAAAGAGCGAGTTAACATTCTATACTCAACACTTGACACGATAACATCTTTTTATACCCTTCACAAAAATGTAAAGGGTATTTATAAGTTTGTGATTCCGTTTGTAATTTCTACAGTTTTTTTTTGCGACCCTATAAAGTATATATATTCTGAATCAGAATTAATGGAAAAGTCGATTAAGCGATGTCCGTCTGTCCGCTGTTGAAATACCGTTTCTGAGAAAACCATTAGACTTAGAAACTTTTTTCTTTCACCATTCTTTTACCCCATCGATTCATGGGTTTGCTATTGAAATTCAGCAATATCGGTCCACGTATAGCTGAGATATATTCAAAATTCCGAAAAAAGCCATTTTTTTTTGCAGTTTTGTATGAAAATTTTTGAAAACAAAAGTTGTTCGTTTTGCTTCAAACTTCACACACTTATTAAGCATGGTGACTAAAAGGCAAACAATTTTTTTTTCAGATATCGGTCCATATATACCCGAGATATAGCCCAAATCGGATTTTTAATGAAAATGTCGCATAGGCGAAGCTAAATAAGTTTTTTTTGCTCAAAAGCAGTTCTGGTAATAAAATTAGGTTACATAAATATGGAAAATGAAAATTTCCGATATCGGTCCATATATACCCGAGATATAGCCCAATCCGGGTTTTTCATGAAAATGTCGCGTAAGCGAACTTAAACAACTTTTTTGTGCTCAAAAGCAGTTCTGGTAATAAAATAGGGTCATATAAATAAGAAAAATGAACATTTTCGATATCGGTCCATATATACCCGAGATATAGCCTAGACCGGGGTTTTCATGAAAATGTCGTGTAAGCGAACTTAAACAACTTTTTTGTGCTCAAAAGCAGTTCTGGTAATGAAATTAGGTTACATATATATGAAAAATGAAAATTTTCGATATCGGTCCATATATACCCGAGATATAGCCTAGAACGGGTTTTTCATGAAAATGCCGCGTCAGCGATATTAAACAACTTTTTTTGCTTAAAAGCGGTTCTGGTAACAAAATAAGGTTATATAAATATGAAAAATGAAAATTTCCGATATCGGTTCATATATACCGCAGATATAGCCTAGAACGGGGTTTTCATGAAATTGCCGCGTAAGCGAACTTAAACAACTTTTTTGTGCTCAAAAGCAGTTCTGGTAATAAAATAGGGTCATATAAATAAGAAAAATGAACATTTTCGATATCGGTCCATATATACCCGAGATATAGCCTAGACCGGGGTTTTCATGAAAATGCCGCGTAAGCGAACTTAAACAATTTTTTTGTGCTCAAAAGCAGTTCTGGTCATGAAATTAGGTTACATAAATATGGAAAATGAAAATTTCCGATATCGGTCCATATATACCCGAGATATAGCCTAGACCGGGTTTTTCATGAAAATGTCGCGTAAGCGAACTTAAACAACTTTTTTGTGCTCAAAAGCAGTTCTGGTAATGAAATAGGGTCATATAAATATGAAAAATGAAAATTTTCGATATCGGTCCATATATACCCGAGATATAGCCCAAATCGGGGTTTTCATGAAAATGTCGTGTAAGCGAACTTAAACAACTTTTTTGTGCTCAAAAGCAGTTCTGGTAATGAAATTAGGTTACATATATATGAAAAATGAAAATTTTCGATATCGGTCCATATATACCCGAGATATAGCCTAGAATGGGTTTTTCATGAAAATGCCGCGTCAGCGATATTAAACAACTTTTTTTGCTTAAAAGCGGTTCTGGTAACAAAATAAGGTTATATAAATATGAAAAATGAAAATTTCCGATATCGGTTCATATATACCGCAGATATAGCCTAGAACGGGGTTTTCATGAAATTGCCGCGTAAGCGAACTTAAACAACTTTTTTTGCTTAAAAGTAGTTCTGGTAATAAAATAAGGTTGTATAAGTATGGAAAATGAAAATTTTCGATATCGGTCTATATATACCCGAGATATAGCCCAAACCGGGTTTTTCATGAAAATGTCGCGTAAGCGAACTTTAATAACTTTTTTCTGATTAAAAACAGTTCTGGTAATAAGATCAGTTTATATAAATATGGAAGATAAAAATTTCCGATATCGGTCAATATATACCCGAGATATAGCCTAAACCGGGGTTTTCATGAAAATGCCGCGTTAGCGAACTTAAACAATTTTTTCGCCTTAAAGCAGTTCTGGTAATTAAATAAGGTTATATAAATATGGAAGATAAAAATTTCCGATATCGGTCCATATATACCCGAGATATAGCCTAAACCGGGGTTTTCATGAAAATGCCGCGTTAGCGAACTTAAACAATTTTTTCGCCTTAAAGCAGTTCTGGTAATTAAATAAGGTTATATAAATATGGAAAATGAAAATTTCCGATATCGGTCCATATATACCCGAGATATAGCCCAAACCGGGTTTTTCATGAAAATGTCGCGTAAGCGAACTTAAACAACTTTTTTCACCTTAAAGCAGTTCTGGTAATGAAATAAGGTTATATAGGTATGAAAAATGAAAATTTCCGATATCGGTCCATATATACCCGAGATATAGCGCAAACCGGGTTTTTCATGAAAATGTCGCGTAAGCGAACTTAAACAACTTTTTTTTTGCTTAAAACATTTCTGGTAATAAGATGAGGTTATATAAATATGGAAAATGAAAATTTCTCATATCGGTCCATATATACCAGAGATATAGCCTAAACCGTGGTTTTCATGAAAATGCCGCGTAAGCGAACTTAAACAACTTTTTTCATCTTAAAGCAGTTCTGGTAATAAAATAAGGTTATATAAATATGGAAAATTAAAATTTCCGATATCGGTTCATATATACCCGATATATAGCTTAATAGGTTTTTTGATGAAAATGCCGAGTAAACAACTTTTTTGTGCTCAAAAGCAGTTCTGGTAATGAAATAAGGTTATATATATATGGAAAAAGAAAAAATCCGATATCGGTCCATATATACTCGAGATATAGCCTGAACCGATTTTTCCAATAACATTTTCTTTTTTACTGAAAAGCAGTTCTTGTTATAAAAGAAGGTTACGAAAATAGAGAAAATTAAAATTTCTGATATCGGTCCATATATACCCGAGATATAGCCTACATCGGGTTTTTCATGAAAATATCGCGTAAGCGAACTTAAACAATTTGTTGTGCTCAAAAGCAGTTCTGGTAATGATATAAGGTTATATAAATATGGAAAATTAAAATTTTCGATATCGGTCCATATATAACAGAGATATAGCCTGAACCGATTTTTCCATTAAAAAAAATTTTTTTTTTTTGCTGAAAAGCAATTCTCGTTATAAAAGAAGGTTACTAAAATACAGAAAATAGAAAATTCCGATATCGGTTCATATATAACCGAGCATATTTAGGTCACATTTTTAATATACTACACATATTCGTGACTATCGTGAAGGGTATTTTAGATTCGGCCCAGCCGAATATACTACACTCTTACTTGTTATTTAATAAAATACGATTTTGAGGTTAAATGGCGACCGAGACAAAAAAATCAGTATTAAGGTTGAAAAATAATGTTTTCACCGCGTGTATAAAAAAAGAAACAATTTATATAAATATAAAAAAAAATGTATGTATATAGTATATATTGAATAAGAAACATATTTTTCCATGAAAAAAAGAAAAATTATATTTGTACATTAAGGAATATGTTCTAAGTTGTATGCAGTGAGCACTGTGAAATTAAAGTTAATAAGACAAAAACATAATTCTTTTAAAAAAAGTTAACACGCAAAAACATCAAGTTATAAATACCTATAACGGCAAACAAATAAAAACAGTTATTCGTCAAAAAGGAAAAAATAGCAACAGTTAAAAATGTGGAACCGACTAGAAAATAGCGAAGAAGTGAAAATATTGAACCCGAAACAATAAAATATTTAACTAGTGATTAAATAAATAATTTAAAAACTAGGAACTTGTAAAAAAATTATATACATATTTATATAATAATTATTTGACAAAAAATCTCGCATACTATTCTCAAAATTTTAATAACGGGTTTCTGGAAAAACATAAGAACCTATGTGCCCTCACAAGCTAATTATAACAAAATTTATAAAAAAAAAAAACACAACAAAAACACGAGTTTTGAACTAAGTATTTTTATTAAAAACCAGTTGTTTTGTTAAATTAACCTCTAAATTTTTTATTAAAAACCGGTTGTGTGTCGCATAACGGAAAAAACTGCAAAAAGTATCCTGTTAGAAAGAATAACGGAAAAGTAAAAAACAGTGACAGCCAGTTGAAATAAGAAAAAGAGAAAGAAAAAGAAAGAAGAGTAAAAATCAGTGATAAACAAATCGAACAATTGAAATAAGAAGAATGAAGTGATAAACGAATGGAACAAGAAAACCAAGCAGAAAAAAACGAGAATGAAGAACAAGTGGAAAAATTTGCACGCAGAATTTATCATATTAAAAAACGTCGATATACAATCATCATGAAACAATATATAGCGAGTTGAATCATCAATAATCAGAATAGAAAACACCAATGAAAACAACAGCATTCATCATCAGAAACATTAGAAACATCATTAAAAGCAATAATACAGGCAGGAACACATGCAACTACAAATTTGAATCAAACTTAAATGCCCAATCTTCTTCATTTAAGTTGTATTTAAGTTTATTTCATTTATCATATAGTTTTGTGTTAGTGCAAGAAAGGTAAACAAAACAAACATATGAGCTGTTGCCTGTAGTGTGATCCCTATATGTTATATTTAATTAAAAATAACATCACATGAAATACAGTTATTATAAGTTTTTCTGTGCTGTTGGTAAATTTAATATTTTTCTTTAAGTATTTTGCTATTCTTTTCAAACAGCTGCTCTATGGAATACTTTTCATAACATTTGGTATTTAAGTGAAGCTGTCACACTTTCATCGTATTTATATATGAAGAATTGCTTAATAGCCTATTTACATCAAAGCAAAATCTGCTCATTCGAGATTTCAAGCCAAATCTAGTCGATTTTGAGAAGATTTCCCACACAAAATGAAATCTACTTTATGAGTAGATTTCGACGAAATCTCCTGAAATCTAAGTACTAAGTACAGTACTAAGCGATGCAACTGTGATTTCTTGCAAAGAGTACTTAAAAATACTACTCTGCAACAAAAATTGCACTATAATGTGGTGTATGCAGTCTCTGGGCACAAAAAATATACACTTTAAAGCTGGTGTATTCAGCCTCTGATAATATTGTGTTGTCAAACCCGCATGCATAAATTATTTTTGAGCAAATGAAATCTTGCTAGATGTCAAAAAACGGTGGTGTAAACGATATAGATTTCGTTGTAGATTTCAATTGAAATCTACTAGATTTTGAGTTGGTGTAAATGCGCTATAAGACTGAAAAAATGTGGCTTGCCTTTAAATATAACTTAAATTGAAATGAAAATTAACTAATTTTGTATTTAAATAGGAAGTCAAAAACTAGACCTTAGTAAAATTAATATCATTTAAACTGATGTTAATTATATTTGAATAATTTTTCTAAATGTAACCAGTATATTATATTTTCATTCAAATACATTAAGTTGTGAAGAATTTTTGTTTAGTTTTTATTGTTTTTTAATAACTTGACACTTTTTTCCTTGAAAAAACCCTTTTTGTGACACCTTTTTTTTTCAAAATACCCTTTTTGTGCCACTTTTAGAAAATTCCCGAAGGCAACGCTGGTTATTGTAGTGATATAATAATTTTTATTAGACCGTTTTCATGATAAACCTCATTTAGTGTCCACACCTGCAATAATATCTGAGATGAGAACGCCAAATTCAATCGCAGAGAGAATTCTGTTACGTGTAGACTTAAATTCAGTGTTATCGCAGTCTTATAATAACTTTTATGAGAGCGTTTTTATGAGAAATCTCATGGCAACGATCTTATAAAAAGAGCTGTCAAAAAACGATTGCGTATGTGTTTGTGTACAATAAGATGCCATTACAATTTAACCGTTTATTAGTTTTGCAAATTTTCTTTTAAAAAACCCATTTTAAATGGAAAATAATTTGTTTTTATGCATTAAATATATACCATAAGTGATTAATTTTGTACAAAATGTGTGCATATACTTACAAAATTCATATAAGAAATTATTCATCGCAAAGATGTGTTTTCTTTTTGGCTTTCATTGATTTATGAATTCTGATAAGATTAACAAAAATACGTGTACTCCTTGTTAGACATTAATGGCATTTTCTTTTCTAGAAAAAGTGTAACATTTTCAACATTGTTTTGCCAAAAAAATACAGAAGTATACAGTTTTTCAACCTTTTTTCAGATATTTATATTTATTGCGATATTATCTTTTCATCTCAAAAAACTTAAATTTTAAAATTTGAATTTTAAGAAAAAAAGTGCATAAAATGTACATAAAGAAATTCGTTCTCTCATTCTGCCGACGTTTTGTCATCTCAGAGTTAATCGCAGTTGTAGACACTAGGTCATACCAATGATCTTATAACAAGAGCTGTCAAAAAAGCGACTGTAATTGTGTTTGTTTACAAAAAGACGTTATTGCAATTTTACCTATTATTAGTTATACAAAATATCTTTTAAAACCCTTTTTAAATAGAAAATAACTTTTGTTTATCCATTACATATATAAGCGATTAATTTTGTACAAAACGTCCATATATACAAAATTCGTGTAAGATTCTATTGATTGCAAAGGTGTGTTTTCGGCTTTCAATGATTTATGAATTTATATAAGACTGACAAAAATACGTACACTCCTTGTTAAATATTAAGATGGACATAGAGAAGTTTGTTCTCCCATTCTGCCGACGTCTTCTCAGATATTGTGGCAGATTTGATCGCAGTTGTAGCCACTAGGTAAGTCAGTGTGAAATTGGCACACCTATGGCAACAATGTTAAAGTCATAAAATTCCAGAAATAATAATAAATCAAAATTTTTAAAAGCGCGTGTAATCAACTATTAGTGATTAGATAATTAAAAATAATTAAAAACAAAAGTTCTACTCAATAAAAAACTTTTTGTAAAAAACTAAATTTGATGAATTAGACGGCATATGATGACTTGAAGTCATGTCTAACAGGCATGTTTATTAAATCATCTGGCAAATTGGTTACGTTTATATTAGGTGAGTTACGTGAATAACGAAACAGCCCGAACTAGCCCAAAAGCGTTCCACGTAACAATTTTTGTGCAATTTTGAGAGAAAACCGACAAATTTCAACCGACCAATTTCAACGAATTCTGCCAAAATAAATGAGTACATACAACTATTAGTAAAGCACTACAATTTAATTTTAACTTATAATCAAAATAACGCAACACATTTGACACAATCTCACAAGAATTCAATTATTTCAAAGATAAAGCAGTGCAGAGAAAAGTTAATACAGTGTTTTGCTAGGCTCGAACGTGAAGTAAAAGTACCAAAGGATATTGATGAATTAGTATTTCTCGATGAAAAAGATATGATAGAAAGTGAAGTACACTCAAAAAAAAATTTTTATCGGGAAGTAGCCAAGATACCAACATTTCAGATAATATAGAAGAAGAATATACAATGGCAACCATTGAGCAAAAACGGTCATACATAACTATGTGTTCATCAATAATTAGGGAAAATTATGATGGAAACCCTTTAACTTTGCCGTCATTCTTAGACAAAATAGCACTTATTGAAGAGCTAACTGACGCTGACATGCAAACAACATTTTTAAACCTTATTAAATCAAAATTAGAAGCCAAAGCACGCGAGGCATTGCCTGACAATGTTAGAACAATAGAAGATGTAAAATCTGCGCTAAGAACTGCAATTAAGCCAGATAGTTCCAAAATTATAACTGGTAGAATCGCAGCACTTAGTGTTAAAGACAATAATTATATGGAATTTGCCAAATTCCACTCGACGTAAAGGACAATTTACTACCACTCTGTGAACTTTATGCAGATATTTTTGCCTTAAAAGAGGATAAAATGACAGGAAATAACTTTTTTTGAACAACCCACCTAATGATTTCAATAACAACGTAAAAGTTTATGACAAATTTTCCTTTTAATTTAGCAAAAACATTTCAAAAATAAAAACCAAATTAATTAATTATGATAATAGCTGTAAAAAAATTGCGCATTAATATATTTAACAAATTTAAAAATCTGCTATCTATTGAATTCGAAATTGTTAACGAAACAATTAATTTAGATTACTTGCTTTCGAGGCTGGAAATTGAAGCCAACAATATTGAAATTTTTAGAGCAGAGTGACCAAAAGATGATTTGATTTTTACACTATGTACCATTCAAAAATTAAAAGATCACTGTAACAGAGTTTTGAAAAATTTTGAAATTATTCTCGTACAGCCGATAGAATTGGTGGTGGATGAAAATGAAAAGGAAAAAATATTACAAGTCTACCATAATGACCCAATTCATGGTGGTCATTGTGGACAGAAAAAGCTATATGCCAAAATAAGGACAAAATATTATTGGAAGAGGATGACAAGGGATATCGCAAAATTTGTTAGAAATTGTTCCGCGTGTAATTTAAATAAAGTGAAACCTTCAAATGTTGAAAAACTTGTTTTCACACCAACTCCTGCTAAGGCATTTGACATAGTCATATTAGACACTATTGGTCCTTTACCACTTTCTAATTTTGGAAATAAGTACGCATTAACTCTAATGTATGACTTATCTAAATATTTAGTGTCAATTGCTATACCAGACAAATCAGCTCAGACTGTTGCTCGTGCAATATTTGAAAATTTTATCTTAGTGTATGGTAAAATGAATGTTTTCAGATCAGATTTAGGAACTGAATTTAAAAATAAGATTGTTGATGAACTTTGCAAATTATTAAAAATAGACATTAAATTTTCCACAAGTTATCACCATCAAACTTTAGGAACAGTTGAACGAAACCATAGGGTTTTCAATGAATATATCCGATCTTATTTAAGTGAGAATTTATCTGATTGGGATACCTATTTGAGGTACTTCATATTTTATCATAACATTTCACCAAACACTGTTTTCGATAATAAGTTCACACCATTTGAACTAGTTTTTGGGAAAAAAGCAACATTGCTTAATGAAGAAATGACAACCATAGATCCGATTTACAATATAGACAACTATAGCAAAGAAATAAAGCATAGGTTACAGAAAACTCATTTATTGGCAAGGACACTCATTGATAAAGACAGAAATAAAAAGTTGTATGATCAACATGCCAAACCCTATGTAAACACTATGTATTAACGATAAAGTAGTATTAAAAATAGAACCGTATGAAAAATTTCAAAGTATCTACGACGGTCCATATATTGTAAAAAAAAATTGAGGGCGTAAATGTAACAATATACCACCAATTGACCAAAAAAGAAAAAATCGTGCATAAAAATCGAGTAAGAAAAACCTCAACGAATGAGTAATAAAAAAAAGTACTATTTCTAATATTTACTGCTTTATATAATAATGAAATTATTATACCAACAAAACTAAGAAGAAAACACTTAAATTTGCATTTATCCGTACTACAATAAATTATAAATGAATTAAAGAAAATATTTGTAAATAAATATTTTTTATTAAATTGAAACTGATACAAAACACTATATTTAATTAACAAAATACTTAAATTATATACATATAAGCAATTTTACACAAATTTTAAATTTATAAAAAAAAAAACTTTTTAAAATTATTCAAAAAATAACGTATCTCTGGAAAAAAAAACTCATAAAATAACCAAAACTGATCAATTTGATTGTTTCATGACTTTTTTTAAAACAGGGAGGAATGATATATAATATTAATATAAAAAATAATAATACGAGTAATAAGTTTTTTTTTTCTTTTATAAAAAAGGGAGGTATAGTGCCACCCCTGTAATTGTAAGATAATTTATTGTTGTATAGCACATAAGATAGACTAAGCATGAAGAATTGAATAAAGAGCGAGTTAACATTCTATACTCAACACTTGACACGATAACATCTTTTTATTTAATAAAATACGATGTTGAGGTTAAACACCTACTTAACGCTCTGATGGTGGCAACGGTATCCCTTCTTCTCAACCGAGTGTGACCACTAAAATTAAGTATGTTTCGTGCAAGAGGGTTTGGGTGAAGTTCCAATTTGCTGATATACCTTGTCGCATGCTTTGAAAACTCATCTTTTACCAGTGGAACACACAGATCCTTGTGAATTCGGGAGTTTTTTACGTACCATGGTGCTGCAGTAATTGTTCGAAGAATTTTATTTTGTCGCCTTTGAATTTTTTCAATGTTTGACGCTGAGGCGGTGCCCCATAATTGAATTCCGTAGCGCCATATAGGCTTTAGTATTGCGTTGTATAGCAAAAGTTTGCAATCTAATTTCAATGTAGAACTTCTGCCCATAAGCCAATTAAATTGCGCTGCTTTTAATTTCAACTGAGTGACTTTCGTGTCAATGTGAGACTTCCACGTTAACCTACGGTCGAGATGAATACCAAGGTACTTGACTTCACTTTGCTGCGTAATAGGTAAATTGTTAATTTGGATAGCTGAACATGTTTGTCTACGCAGTGTGAATGTAACGTGAGTACACTTTTGTTCATTAACTTTAATTTTCCAAAGTTTTAACCACATCTCTAATATTTAAATATACTCCTGCAAATTTCGCGAAGCTACTTGATAGTTTTCATGTACGCTGCAGAATGCTGTGTCATCTGCAAAAGTTGAAGTGTGAATACCAGATCTGGTTGGCATGTCAGAAGTGTAAATTAAATATAAAGTGGGTCCCAGAATGCTACCTTGGGGAACTCCTGCCTCGATTGGCTGAGTTGGGCTTATAAAGTCGCCTTCTCTGATAAATAGCTTTCCAGAAGCTTGTGAGTGTTTTCAGGCAAGTTCAACTTTATTTTGTGCATTAATCCCTCGTGCCACACTTTATCAAAAGCTTGGGAAACATCAATGAATAGAGCTGAGCAATACTTTTTATCCTCAAAAGTCTTTCTTATAACATTAACTAGTCTATGCGTTTGTTCAATGGTGCTGTGTTTAGCCCGAAAACCAAATTGATGATCAGGGATGCATCCTACATCTTTCAATATTGGAGTCAACTTCGCCATTAACAATTTTTCGAAAAGTTTTGAAATTGTTGGCAGTAGACTTATTGGTCTATATGACTCTACTTTAGTGGGATCCTTCCCTGGCTTGGGTATCATAGTAACCATAGACACCTTCCACTCTGCAGGATAGTATTCTAGGTGCAAAATAGCGTTAAAAATAAAAAGAAGAATTCTTCTAGCAACACGAGGTAATTGTACAAGCATTTTGCCAGTAATTTTATCAAAACCTGGAGCTTTTTTTGAGTTTACTTTATTTATAACGTTTTCGACATCTTGAAAACTAAGTCTCAAAGGCACAGGCGGTCTAACAGCATATGACGGAAATTCAGCAACATCATCCACTGTATCATTTGCAATAAAAACGTTTTTCAAATGATTAACATACACCATCCCTTTTTCAGAATCGCTTCTTGCCCAATCGCCAGCTGAAGTTCGCAAAGGTTGCTTACCTATTACCTATTTCAGACCTTTTGTCGCTTTCCATAAAGAATAGTCGGTTTGCGGGCTACCATCAAGACCTTCTAGATAATTTTTGAGGGAAGCCATTCTTTGGATATCCAGCAGATTTCTTAATTGAGTTATGCACTCCCGTAGCCTGCTTTTAAGCTGGGGAGACCTTCGAAGTTGCCACTCTCTTCTAACTCTTCTTTTTTCTGACAGAAGTTGCTCTATTTCAGACGAATACGTTCTATTGCTCACATTTCTGGATCGTGTATGGCTAGTGGTAGCATGTTGTACGGCCAGTTTAAGGTCTTCAGAAAAATCTTTAATTGATATATCAACATCCTCAGGGGTTCTCAAGGCAATATTTTCTGTACAATGAGTACTCAAATATTTCTTATATTTTAGCCAATTAACTCTAGTGATGGCGAACGTCAAGTCACTAAACGGGGAACCAACCTCTTGGGGGAATGAAACGGATATTATAGTGGGTGAGTGGTCCGATGACAAATCTAATGAAGACTGTACTTGCATCCCTTCTAAAGGAAAATTTTTTGCAACTCCAAAATCTATAACATCTGGGATCTTTCGTCGGTCTGAGGGCCAATAAGTTTGGAAACTGTTTCGAAAAGTACACGGCCTTTCGGAGAAATTAAACGTGATTCCCAAAAAGTGTGCTTGGCGTTATAGTCACCAGCCGCTAAAAATCGAGGCCCAAGTGTGTTGAAAAAATGTGAGTACTGATTTTCTGTTATTGAAAATCGGGGCGGTGAGTAAATTGATGATATAACTATTTTTCCATTAAGATGTTCAATGCATATATTTGTTGCTTGGAGATACTCCTCACGTGTCTCATGTAGAAAATAGTGCTTAATTCTATTTTTTATTAGAAGTGCTGAGCCTCCACAAGACCTTCCACGGGGATCTTTAGTGTCGTACAGTGTGTAGCCATTAATTTTGAAATAACTGTTGCTTGTCAAGTGAGTTTCAGCAATCAGCATTATGTCGATTTGTTTTTCCATAAGGAAGTGCTCAAGTTCATTTCTGTGTTGGCGGATGCCGTTTGCGTTCCAGAAACATATTTTTAACCAATTCATTTTGTTAAAATTGCCTGCAAAATAGTGGATTGCATTTTCAGCATTTCCTGCATCATGTTCGTCATAGAAACCGTAAATGTGTTTGTGGATTGAACAAGAGTCTGCAGAGTTGCCTCAAGATTGTTAAAATTTTGATCGGAATTTTGGGGCTTGGTCTCCTGATTCAAGGTTTGTGTATCGGTTTTGACCACATTGGCATATGAAACTTGTTTGGGGGTTTGCATGATTATGTTGCTTGTTGACTGGCTTACCTGGGGAAAATTTTTTGCAGAAATTATGTTTGACTGCTGGGGTTGCTTAAAGGTAATTGATGGCTTATTTGTCATTGACTGCTTAAAGTGGATATAGACAGGGCAGCCCCTGTAATTTGCAGTATGGTTGCCTCCACAGTTACTGCATTTTTTAGCACTTGAATCAGTTTTTGGCTTCTTACACTGCGATGTGCCGTGCAGTTCACCACACACAACGCAAACTGCGGGCAACTTACAATAGGCCTTAGTATGACCGGATTCCTGGCAGTTTAGGCCTTGAATGGGCCCTAAACGCTTGTGCGGCTCCTCAACGGTAATCCTGCGATGAAGAAGAAATTTGAGATTATAAATTAGGTGAGTTTCATTCTTTTTGAGAATAACATTCCCTGGTTCCAGTTCAACCCTAAACTAGGTTGAGAAATCTTTTCGCGGTTCCGCAGATTTACCACATTTTTTATTTTAAAGCCTTTATCTAGCAGTCCAATCTTAACCTCATCCGTGTCTACATAAGGCTCAATACCTTTTATAACAACCTGAAGGCCTTTAGCACTTTTAAGTTGATAAGTATAAAAAGATCTTTTTCTCTTTTTCCAGAGCGGCAGAGAGTTTTCGGTAATCATTTTCGGAGTTGACTTGAATTTTTGTTTCACTTATTTGTCCGTGCTTCACTGATGTTACGTTGAAGGTGTCTTTTCCAATTGCCGTAATAAGTGTTTTTACCAGTTCATTAGATGTAGGTTCTCTCAAGTATATTAGTGGCGGTTTAAATGTTTTTTTTTTGATGAAGTTGGCTCGTCAGTCTGAAGGATAGCAAACCTATTACTATCCGTAGCCGTAGTCCTATTATCATCTTTGGAAATTTTCGGATTTGATGATATTTGAGCGGATTTGTTGCTTCGCTTACGTTTAACCACGGTTACATACCTGTCCATGCCTACTTGTGTTTTCGGCTTATCTGCGATTACTGAACTGGTGGATGGTTGGTCTTCTGTTGTAACAGCAATGTTTGGCGAACACGAACGCGTGCGTTTTTTATCTCTTAGAGACAGGAGATTATCCAATGACTTTTTTAAAGATTCTTCCTCAGAAATCCAGAGGTTTTTTCTAGTGGAGCTAAGCTCCCTCTCAGAATTGCATCTACTAGGTACACTCATGCAATTTTGTTTTTTTTTTTATTTATATTTTTTTACTTTAACAGTATATAAAAATAATTGTCACAAAGTTTTTCTTTTTTATAAATTCACTCTTCCACTTATTGTGGGTTTCTACTTAAACCGTTGCTTTTTTTTTATACCACTCCGATTAAAAACAAATACGTCCGTTCACTATCAAAGCTAGACTCTGACTCAAGTGGTATTTTTAAAATAATTTTTCTTTCTTTAAAAAAAAAAAAAAAAAAAAAATTAGTGGTATTTTTGAAATAATTTTGAAAAAAAAAGTTTTGAACAAATTTATTTTTTGTGAAAAATTTTTTTCAGTTAAAGCTGACCTTTTGGGGAAAATACGAAATACTACACATATCCCACTATATAGAAAAGATGGCTCAAAGGGTCCTCTAAGCCGTGGTATAAGTGGTATTTCTAAAATCATTTTGAAAAAAAAGTTTTAAACAAATTTATTTTTTGTGAAAAAAATTTTTCAGTTAAAGCTGACTTTTGGGAAAAATACGAAATACTACACATATCCCACTATATAGAAAAGATGTCTCAAAGGGTCCTCTAAGCCGTGTTATAAGTGGTATTTCTGAAATAATTTTGAAAAAAGTTTTGAACAAATTTATTTTTTGTGAAAAATTTTTTTCAGTTAAAGCTGACTTTTTGGGGAAAATACGAAATACTACACATATCCCACTATATAGAAAAGATGGCACAAAGGGTCCTCTAAGCCGTGGTATAAGTGGTGTTTCAGAAATAATTTTGAAAAAAAGTTTTGAACAAATTTATTTTTTGTGAAAAAAATTTTTCAGTTAAAGCTGACTTTTTGGGGAAAATACAAAATACTACACATATCCCACAATATAGAAAAGTTGGCCCAAATGGTCCCCTAAGCCGTGGTATAAGTGGTATTTGTTGAAATTAAACTTGTTAGTGTAAAACACCTTTGTTCAACATGAATATACTAAGTTGGGTTTTAAAAATATTTCATCGATACATTTTTCTGTTTTCGATTTTTTTTTTCATTCGTTCAAGAAAATGTTATACAATAAGTAATTTTTAATTCCTTGAATAAATATTTTTATACTATAATCCAATTACGATATTATTAACTGCAAGCAGGATTCCAACAGGATTGCGATATTATTAACTACAAGCAAGATTCCAACAGGTTATGGGCCCAGAGCATTTGGGTAAAGAATAAGTGTCGCGGATTATAAAAAATTAAAAAAGGGGAATTGAACGTTTCACAGAATGGCAGCTTCATCTCTTTATCAAATTGAAAAGCTTGGCCTGGTTGAAATTAAGGGAAATATATAAACCTAGCGGCCCTATTCAGAAAGTTAGTTTATATAAACAGCTTTTGGATCTTAATATGAAGGAAAGTGTCAATATGGACCGATGTTTATTGATAGATTCCGGTCTTTATCAGAAGTTATGGGCTGAAGCTATATCAACAGCGGCTTATTTAAGAAATAGATGTCCTTCAAGAAGCTTAGAAAACAGAACGCCTTATGAAGTTTGGACTGGTCGAAAACCTAATGTTAAACATTTGAAGATTTTTGATTCAATTGCCATTGCATTAAACAAGAAGCTCAAAAACAAGTTTGATAAAAAGGGAACTTCATTAATAATGGTGGGTTATTCGCTTGTGTCCAAAGCCTATAGATTATATAACAAAGAAACCAGTGAAGTAATTGAATGCCGAGATGTGTTATTTGATGAACGTTTTTTGCAAAGTGTAGTAGAAAACGGTTCAAGCAATGAATTTATTTCGTTCCAAGATTTAATAACAAGTAAAGAGTTAAATGCTGAAGATGAAATTTAAGATACAATAATAGAGGTTGATGAAACATACAGCGCTCCAATTGTAAATAATGAAGATTGCTATTCAGAAGAATACTTTGATATTGAGGATTTTCATGGATTTACTTCTCCAGTCGAGGATACTAGTGAAGAAACAAGTAATTCAAGTACGAAACGTAGTGTTGGAAGACCAAAAATAATAAGAAATTGCAAACCTGGGCGTCCGAGAAAAATAGCAAATGTACTAAATAATGTGGTGGAGGAAAAACAAGTTCCTAAAAATTTTGAAGAAGCATTATCTAGTAAACAGTGTGACAAGTGGCGAGGTGCAATGCAGAAAGAATTGTCGTCTTTGCAAGAAAAGTGTACATTGTCACTGACAGAACTTCCTGAAGGGCATAAAGCAATAAATTGTAAGTGGGTTTATGTTTTAAAGAAAAGTCATGAACTTAAAACTTTACATTATAAAGCTCGCCTTGTTGCAAAAGGTTACAGTCAAAGGTATGGCATTGATTACAAGGAAACTTTCTCACCTGTTGTTCGATACGCAACAATACGAATGTTGTTGGCGTTAGCTGTAGAACATAAACTGCATTTACATCAAATAGATGAGTCACAGCTTATTTAAATGCAGAGCTCCATGATGAAATATATATGCAACAACCTGAAGGCTTTGTAGATGAGTTACACCCAACGAAAGTTTTACGACTTCACAAATCTATCTATGTGTTTTAAACCATGGGAAGAGAATGGAATGCGAAGTTAAATACTGTTCTTACAAAAAACGGATTTCAGAGTTGCAAGAATGAACCGTGTTTGTATAAAATGATTACAAATGATAATTTAGTTATTATAGTTATTTATGTCGATGAGATAATTATTGGTTGCAAAGACAAAAATTAAATTTTGAAAGTGAAATCACGAATTGGTCGAGAATTTGAAATAACTGATAAAGGTTTATTAAAGAATTTTTTGGGGATGGAAGTACAGCGTGCTGGCGAGACTGTTAACATTCAATTAAGTCAAGAAGACTATATTAAAGAGTTACTAGAAGAATATAGAATAGAAAACTGTAAACCTTCCTCTACACCATTAAATTCTGGGTTTCAAATAGGTTGTAAGAAAAACTGTGAAAAATTTTACACAAAATCGTATCAATCTCTTATTGGAAGTTTACTTTACTTAGCTTTAACAACAAGACCAGATATTATGTACTCTGTATCGAAACTAGCACAAAGGAATTCAAATCCACATGTAGAGCATTGGACAGCAGCTAGAAATGTTCCTCGCTATTTGAAAGGTAAGCGTAATCTAAAATTAGTTTTTCTTTCTGGTGGCCAAAAGCTTGAAGGTTTTGCTGATGCTGATTGGGGGAGTTGTACAACAGACAGGAAGTCTTACTCTGGATTCGTATTTTATCTTGAAAAAAGCGTTATGTCATGGGAATCAAAGAAACAGGCAACAACAGCGCTTAGTAGTACGGAAACGTAATATATGTCAAGGGAAGCTGTGTATTTAAGAAGATTGTTGCAAGAGCTTGGTTTTTATGCAGATGAAGCAATACCATTGAATGTTGATAATCAAGGTGCTATGAAATTGGCTGAACATACAGTATATCACAATAGAAGTAAGCATATTGATATCAAGTATCATCATATAAGAGATGTCATACAATCAAAACAAGTGCAATTAAAATACTGTCCTACTGGAGATATGATAGCTGACATTTTTACGAAAAATTTACCGAAGACATCTCAGTTTTGTTAATTTGTTGAATTTAAAATAATTTTATTTGTAAAGGATATCCATGTTGAGGAGGAATGTTGAAATTAAACTTGTTAGTGTAAAACACCTTTGTTCAACATGAATATATACTAAGTTGGGTTTGAAAAATATTTCATCGATACATTTTTCTGTTTTCGATTTTTTTTTTCATTCGTTCAAGAAAATGTTATGCAATAAGTAATTTTGAATTCCTTGAATAAATATTTTTATACTATAATCCAATTACGATATTATTAACTACAAGCAGGATTCCAACAGGATTGCGATATTATTAACTACAAGCAAGATTCCAACAGTATTTCTGAAATAATTTGGAAAAAAAAAAGTTTTGAACAAATTTATTTTTTGTGAAAATCTTTTCTTTATCTTTTTGTTTTAAGCTGACTTTTTGGGCAAAATACGAAATACTACGCATATCCCACTATATAGAAAATATGGCCCAAAGGGTCCTCTAAGCCGTGGTATAAGTGCTATTTCTGAAATAATTTTGAAAAAAGGTTTTGAACAAATTAATTTTTCATGAAAAATTTTTTTCAGTTAAAGCTGACTTTTTGGGGAAAATACGCAGGGCTGGGCAAAATACTCACTTTAAGTATTTTAGGTACAAGATACAAAATACTTCCCAGTTGTGTATTTCAAATACAAGATACAAAATACTTTCAAGTTGTGTATTTTAAATACAAAAGACTCTCCAGCTGTGTATTTTAAATACAAAATACAACTAAAAAAAAATAAAAAACCAGAGTGGTCTTTTGACCATTCTGGTTTTAGATAAATATTTTATTTTATATATGCACTTAAACTAAGTTGCATATTGTCACATACAACTTAAAAGGGCGTAACTGGCAAAGTATTGAAAGCCTATTAAAAATTGTGGATAGTCATATTATTGATAATAACTAGACTAGACTAGAATTTTTTTGTTAGTTATGCTCTTTTTCTTTTTAGGCGTCAATATACATACATACATGTTCATACTTACAACTGCATATATACTTATTATGTATCCAAATACTAGAAATAAAGCTGTGTAATATTATATAAAATGTGTTATATTTTTTTTTATTATATATATTTAACATTCTATGCATTTTACATATATACACGTGTGACATACGTGTGTATATTCATATGATTGTTCTAAACTCGCCAACTGGGAAATTAATAATATTTAGGATTTAATAGATAGCAAATAAAAAATTCATTCGGCAAAACAAGTATTTCCTTTAATAAAACAAGATAATTTAATAAGTGGTCCGACAAACAACCTCTTGTTGGGGAGTGAATAAAATCTGCCGAGGAAAAACATATTTCTACAGGTTCTGCGGAACTTGCTGCCAAATTCTATTTTTTTAAGCATTTTTTTTATTTATTTATGATTAATTAAACTAAAACAATTCGGAAAAATTCAAGTTGTTATACAATTTACCAGATTTCTTTTATTAGACTGAAAAATATTATTTTCATGTTTCAAATAACGAGTGATTTTTTTGCTATTATCTTTTTGGCAACACTAGTTTTGACAGCTCACGCACGTTTTGTATCTTGTGTCACTGTCAAACATCTTCAGTTTGGTCTATAATTTAATCATGAATCGTCTTACAAACGAACAACGCTTGCAAATTATTGAATTTTATTACCAAAATGCGTGCTCTGTTCAGAAAATTCATCGCGCGCTTCTTCCATTTTATGGTCAGTTTAATCGACTTACTGAGGCTTCTATTCGGGCTATTGTAAAAAAATTTTGCACCAACTTTACATTGTTGGACATTAAACCACCAACACGCTTACGTAGAGTGCGAACTGAAGAAAATATCGCAGCCGTATCGGCCAGTGTTGGTGATGACCGTGAATTATCGATTCGGCGCCGTTCGCAGCAATTAGGCCTCTGTTACTCCACTACGTGGAAAATTTTGCGGAAGGATTTGGGTGTGAAGCCTTATAAGATACAGCTGGTGCAAGAATTGAAGCCAAACGACCTACCACAACGCCAAATTTTTGGTAAATGGGCTCTTGAAAAGTTAGATGAAGATCCACTTTTTTATCGAAGAATTGTGTTCAGCGACGAGGCTCATTTCTGGTTGAATGGATACGTGAACAAGCAAAACTGCCGTGTTTGGAGTGAAGAGAAACCAGAAGTATTGCAAGAGCTACCAATGCATCCACAAAAAACAACCGTTTGGTGCGGATTATGGGCTGGCGGCATCATTGGGCCGTATTTCTTCAAAGATGATGCGAATCACAACGTTACTGTGAATGGTGAGCGCTACCGTGCGATGATAACAAACTTTTTTTTGCTCAAAATGGAAGAGCTTGACTTGTGGTTTCAATAAGACGGTGCCACATGCCACACAGCACGCGAAACAATGGACCAATTGAGAGGCGGGTTCTGTGAACAGTTTATTTCACGCTTGGGACCAGTCAATTGGCCGCCCAGATCGTGCGATTTAACGCCTCTAGACTATTTTTTGTGTGGGGCCCGCTTCGATTGCCGCACTGGAAGCCAACATTGCCAACATTATTCGTGAGATACCGGCCGAAATGTTGGAAAGAGTATGCCAAAATTGGACTAAGCGGATGGACCATTTGAGGCGCAGCCGCGGCCAACATTTGCATGAAATAATCTTCAAACATTAAATTATATCGACCCAACTATCGATCCAAATAAATATTTCATGCATTTTTCTGAATTTTATGTGTTTTTTTTTTAATTTCCGATAGTTCTTATAAAATCACCCATTATTTTAAATAAAAATCAAAGTTTTCTTTGATTACAATAAATTAAAGTAATTAATAACAAAGTAGTAATTTTATTACAACATTATTGAATCTTCAAAATGAACTAACAATAAGTATTCAAATCTTAATACTAAATTTAAAGTTAAAAAATGTGATTTAAAATTAAAAAATTTGATTGTTACTCAAGTCCGGCCAATGCTAGACAAAAAGTTTTATTATGCGGGAGCTATTTCGGTAAAATCACCTATTGAGCAATCTGATGATGGCAACGGTATCCCTTCTTCTCAACCTACTGTGGTCGCCATTAAGTATATTACGCGCAAGAGGGTTTGGATGAAGTTCCAGTTTAATGACATAACTTGTCGCGTACTTAGAAAATTCCTCTTTTACCAGCACTCAGATCCTTATGAATTCGTGAATTTTTTACGTACCATGGAGCCGCAGTAATTGTTCGAAGAATTTTGTATTGTCGCCTTTGAATTTTTTCAATGTTTGACGCTGAGGCGGTGCCCCATAACTGAATTCCGTAGCAACATATAGGCTTTAGTATTGCGTTGTATAACAAAAGTTTGCAATCTAGTTTAAATGTAGAATTTCTGCCCATAAGCCAATTTAGCTGCGCTGCTTTTAGTTTTAACTGAGTGACCTTTGCTTCAATGTGAGACTTCAACGTTAGCCTACGGTCTAGGTGAATACCAAGGTACTTGACTTCATTGTGCTGCGGAATAGGTGAGTTGTTAATGTGGATAAGCGGACATGTGCTTACACAGTGTGAATGTGACATGACTACATTTCTGTTCATTAACTTTGATTTTCCAAAGTTTTAGCCATTTCTCATATTGAAGTATATTCCTGTAAATTTCGGGATGCTAATTGGTGGTTTTCATGAACACTCAAAAACGCTGTGTCATCTGCAAAGGTAGAAGTGTGGATTCCGGATGTCGTTGGCATGTCAGAGGCGTAAATCAAGTATAAAGTACGCCCCAGTATGCTGCCTTGGGGAACTCCTGCCTCGATTGGCTGAGTTGGGCTTATAAAGTCGCCTTCTCTGATAACAAACTTCCGCCCATATAAGTAGCTTCCCAGAAGCTTGTGAGTATTTGCAGGCAAGTTTAGCTTTATTTTGTGCATCAGCCGTCGTGCCACACTTTATCAAAAGCTTGAGAAATATCAATGAATAGAGCTGAGCAATACTTCTTCTCCTCAAAGGTCTGTCTTATGACATTGACTAGTCTGTGCGTTTGTTCTATGTTGCTATGTTTAGCTCGAAAACCAAATTGATGATCAGGGATGCATCCCATATTGTTCAATATTGGACTCAACTTCGCCATTAACAATTTTTCGAATAGTTTTGAAATTGTTGGTAAAAGACTTATTGGTCTATATGATTCTACCTTTGTCAGATCCTTCCCAGGCTTGGGAATCATGGTAATCATTGAGACCTTCCACTCTGCAGGATAATACTCAAGGCGTAAAATAGCGTTAAAAATAAAAAGTAGAACTCTTCTTGCAACACGAGGTATCTGCTCAAGCATTTTACCAGTAATTTGATCAATGCCTGGAGCTTTCCTGGGGTTTGTATTACCGATAACGTTTTCGACATCTTGCAAATTAAATCTCAAAGACACAGGAGGTCTAACAACATATGGTGGTAATTCCGCTGTATTATTCTCTGAATCATTTGTGATAAAAACGTTTCGCAGATGATCGACATACAACATTCCCTTTTCAGAATCGCTTCTTGCCCAGTCGCCAGTTAAATTTCGCAAAGGTGGCTTACCTATTACGGGTCTTTTTAAACCTTTTGTCGCTTTCCACAAGGAATAATCAGATTGAGGGGTACCATCAAGGCTTTCCAAATATGTTTTAAAGGAAGCCATTCTATGGACTTCAAGCAGATTTCTAAGTCGAGTTACGCATTCCCGTAGCCTAGTTTTAAGCTGGAGCGAACTACGAAGTTGCCATTCTCTTCTGACTCTTCGTTTTTCTGACAGAAGTTGCCCAATTTCAGACGAATAAGTTCTATTGTTCTCATTTCTAGATCTTATATGACTAGTGATAGCATGTCGTACGGCCAGTTTGAGGTTTTCAGAGAAATCATTAATTGACACATCAATATCCTCAGGCGTTCTTAAGGCGATATTTTCAGTACAATGTGTACTCAAAAATTTTTTGTGTTTTAGCCAATTCACTCTATTAACGGTCAACGGGGAGCCAATCTCTTGGGGAAACGAAACAGAGATTATAGTGGGTGAGTGGTCTGATGACAGATCTAATGAAGGCTCCACTTGCATCCACTCTAAAGGAAAGTTTTTCGCAACTCCAAAATCTATAACGTCTGGGATCTTTCGTCGGTCTGTCGGACAATAAGTGGGGTGTCCGCTTGAAACCACATCTAAGCCCATTTTGGAAACTGTGTCAAAAAGCACACGGCCTTTTGAGGTAATTAAACGTGATCCCCAAAAAGTGTGTTTAGCGTTATAATCGCCAGCCGCTAAAAATCGAGACCCAAGGGATTTGAAAAAATGTGAATATTGGTTTTCTGTTACTGAAAATCGTGGTGGTGAGTAAATCGAGGATGTAACGATTTTATCATGAAAATGTTCAATACATATGTTTGTTGCGTGGAGATACTCCTTACATGTCTCGTTTAGCAAATGGTTCTTAATTCTAGTTTTTATCAAAATTGCCGAACCTCCGCAAGATCTTCCACGGGGATCTTTAGTATCATATAGTGTGTAGCCATTAATTTTGAAATAGCTGTTAGTTGTCAAATGGGTTTCAGCAATCAACATTATGTCGATTTGCTTTTCCATAAGGAAGTGCTCAAGCTCGTTTTTGTGTTGGCGGATGCCGTTTGCGTTCCAGAAACATATTTTTAACCAATTCATTTTTTTAAAATTGCCTGCAAAATAGTGGATTGCATTTTCAGCATTTCCTGCATCATGTTCGTCATGGAAACCGTAAATGTATTTATAGATTGAACAATAGTCTGCAGAGTTGCCTCAAGATTGCTAAAATTTTGGTCGGAGTTTTGAGGCTTGGGCTCCTGATTCAAATTTGGTTTATCGGATTTTACCACATTCGCATAAGAAATTTGTTGGGGGTTTTGCAAGTTTACATGGCTGGTTAACTGGCGTACCTGGGGATAATTGTTTTAGGAAGTGGTTTTTGACTGCTGGGGTGGCATATTTAAAATTGATGGCCTATTTGTCATTGACATTGTTGAGAAACAATTTTGGCTACACCTAATACTTAGCTGTTTTTGGTATATTATAAATAAACCGTAAGATCAATGATCAAAGCTATTTACATAAATGTATGTAAGCATAAACATATTTCAGGTACACACTTGTTCTCTCTTTATAAATGTACATATGTATATATTTAATTTACTCATACAGAATTGCTGAATTTATAACTGTACTGTTTATGATCTTATTTTCTGTAGGCCTAAGCCAAACTTAAATAAAGAAATAAAAATCATTGGTTGAATAGAACTTAAAGCGAAAACATTAAGTCACGCATTTTTAATTTTCATTGAAAAATATTTTTGCTTTGATCGTTCAACATTTTGGCGACCGTGACAGGACGCTATTAAGCTCCTGTTTATTAAAATTAATTAAAATAAAGTTTAATTGTTCATCGACTATAATTTAGTTTGTTAATTTTTTTTTCCTTTTTCATCGCAAGTATTTACGCCGTTCTCATCGAATCTTTATTAACATCAAACACTTTTTATCGTCATCACGAGACTCATCGTCAACAGCGTATAACCATAATCATTTTTATTCTTGAATTTTGGTTCACTAATAACTTCGTACTCCTCGCCATCTTTGCGACAAACTTTCATCGTTTTCATCCAAACCTGTGTAACTTCAGACCACAAAACCATTTCTTCGCAAAACGTCTTTATCATCGTTACAATAATCTACGGCCGGTCGGCACTTTTTCGTTCATTTTCTTAGATTGAAAAATAAATACACAAAATGGCCAACGCAGACGAAAGCCATGTACAACTGGGTGATTTGACTGCACTTAAATCTCAACGAAGCACAATGAAGCGCAACATTTCTAAATTAAAAACTAAAATTGAGAAAGAAGGTTCTTCCTTGGACTACACGATAATCAAATGTCGTTTGCAAATGTTAGAATCTTACTTTGCGCACGTAAGTCATGTTCAAACTCAAATCGAACGTCTGGATACTACAGATGAAGGGCGATCTGATTTTGAGGAAACATTTATAAGCGCTAAAGCATTAATGATTGATTTAATGGAGAAAAAACACCGTTCTACTCAAGATGACCAAAGCTTTTTAAATGTGACAACTCCATTATATTCGCATCAAAATCGTTTGCCGCAGTTAAAACTCCCAAATTTTGATGGCAAGTACTCTGAATACTCAGGGTTTATTCGAATGAAGAACCATGCATTCCTACAATTGATAAGTTTAATTATCTACTGAACTGTCTTAGTGGCCCAGCGCTCGCGGTTGTGAAGCCATATGCAGTTTCTGAAGAAAATTACGAAAATGCATTGGGTCGTTTAAAGGAGCGTTATGATAATAAATCGCTTATATTTATTGATCATGTCAACTCTTTGTTCTCGATCGCTCCAATGAACAGATCCAATGCGACCGAATTGCGATCAATTTTGGATAAAGTCGCTGCTCTAAGAAGTTCATTACTGTCGCTTGGATCCGAAGTAGACGTGATGAACGCTATCATTATCCACATCATTTTATCAAAAATTGATGCAGCATCTAAGGCAACGTATGATGAAAAGCAACAATTTAAGACACTGCCTTCCTGGGACGATTGCTACAACATACTAAATAGGCGATGCCAATTTTTAGAAAGCCGTAAAAAAGAAGGCGACTGCGAAACATCGAAGCTCAAATTTAAGCAATGTGCATCTTCTTTTGCAATGTCGCAAAATTTATGTGAGTACTGTCGAAGCATAGATCATTATATTGGAAGCTGTCCATCATACTTATCTTTGCCGATTTCTCGACGATTTGACTTTGTGAAAAGCTCAAAATTATGCATTAATTGTCTTCGCAAAGGTCATATAGTTTCAAAATGTTCTTCGAAATCTCGCTGCAAAAATTGCAGAGTTTCTCATCATACAACTTTGCACAATGATCAATTTGAAAGAGTGCCACACTACAATTTAGACTTCCCATCTCCGCAACATGCAACTGCACCAGCTCAAACAACAAATCGGCCATCGTCATCGTTTGGACATCGGTCTCCAACATTTTTAAACCAAGCCAATTCTAAGGACCTTAATTCAGCGTCTCAACCGTCAGCAAGTAGAGCAGCCATTCATGTTACAACAAAGTCATCGCCTACATTTAGAACTCATACCCGTTGTATTCTGCCAACTGCGTTGGTTCTTGTTCGAGACAATTTTGGAGTTTTTCAGCCAGCTAGAGCGCTATTAGACTCGTGCTCAGAAGTAAACCTAATTACACAAGAAACTGTTCATCGCCTTCGTCTTCCAAAAATTGATTCATCTCAAGACGTGGCCGGAATTTCAGATATTCGCACCCAACTTAAACAGAAAGTAGCAGCTACACTGAAATCCCGAATAAACAGTTCTGAATACACATGCACATTCTCGGTAACGAAATCAATTTCATCTGTTCAACCATCTGAGCCTTTGGATATAAGTCAATGGACCGTACCACGAGGACTAGAACTAGCGGATCCACAATTTTATTTGCCTCAACGTGTAGACTTGCTACTCAGTTCAGAGGTATTTTTCGAATTTTTGATGGAAGGTAAAATTTCTTTCGGTAATGGTCTTCCACATATGCTAAACACTTCCTTCGGATGGATAATCGGAGGAAAATTTGATAACGTACAACAAAATCAGACCGCAGTATGCAATGTCGTTACTACTGTTCAGGATCTGGATGTGATGTTAAAGTCATTTTGGGAACTCGAAGAATATTCACAGAAATCGCCGCTCTTGACTGAAGAAGAAATACAATGCGAAGAACATTTTGTTCAGCATACAACTTTTGATCAAACAGGCAGAGTAAAGGTACGTCTTCCATTTAAATTTTCTTTTACTCATTTAGGGAAGTCCTTTGAAACCGCACGTCGGCGACTGTTATATTTAGAGAAGAGATTTCTTAAAGATGATTCGTTACGAAAACTTTACGTAGATTTCATGAATGAGTATATTGATATGGGTCACATGACATTGGTAAGCTCAGAAGTTTTAAATAGACCACATTATGTTATTCCGCATCACCCAGTTTTACGCCCACAAAGTACAACCACAAAACTCAGAGTCGTCTTCGATGCTTCGGCTCAAACCTCAACATACACGTCTTTAAATAAGATTCTAATGGTCGGTCCTACGATACAACAAGACCTAATAACAACACTTTTATCATTTCGGCTTCATAAATATGCTTTATCTGCAGACATTTGCAAAATGTATCGACAGTTCTTGATAGATGAAAGAGACCGAAATTTTCAGCTAATTTTATGGCGAATAACTATGACAGATCCTATTGACATTTACCAACTTAACACAGTAACTTATGGGACTAGTGCGGCGCCGTTTCTTGCAGTACGCAGCCTCTTTTTCATCGCTGATTCATACAAGCTTGAGTTTCCATTAGGCTCTAGCATTCTTAAGCAAGACTTTTATGTAGACGACCTTCTCACAGGTGCATCGACTATTGTAGAGCTCATTGAGAAACAATCTGAAGTCATTAAAATTCTACAAAAATCTGGCCTTGAGCTTTCAAAATGGAATTCTAATGTACAACAATTAGCATGCTCTAGAAATGAAATGGAAATAAAAACTAACAATGACCACATTACGAAAGCTTTAGGGATGTTTTGGAACCCTAATCAAGATTTATTTTGTTTCCGCTTCGAATCACCAGCCCTTGAAATTCCAACAAAACGATTGGTGTTATCAGTAGTTGCAAGAATTTTTGATGTGTTAGGACTTTTAAGTCCAATTGTTGTTTCTTGTAAAATACTCATTCAAGAAATGTGGAAGCACCAACTGGATTGGGACTCACCCTTGATTGAATCGTTAAGAAATCGATGGTTACAAATTGAAAGGAGTATTAACAAAATCGAAGTGCCACGATTCGTTCAAACATCTCAAGACACAGTGTTTGACATTCATGGGTTTGCTGATGCCTCGCAGTCTGCCTATGGCTGTTGTATATACATACGAGCACCAAAAGGCACTGGATATCAATCAACGATACTTATCGCCAAATCGAAAGTGGCACCCGTCGTTCAGCAGCCTTTACCCCGGCTAGAGTTGTGCGCTGCCTTGTTGTTGAGCCGCACCTGGGATAAAATTCGTCACAAATTTTACTCATATAATCATCGCACAATATTTTGGTCAGACTCCAAGATTGTTTTAAGCTGGCTCGCTAAGCATTCTTCTTCATTTGTGTGCTTTGTTGCCAACCGCATCTCTGAAATTCAAAATCTGAGTCACAACATCCCATGGAAGCACGTGCCGTCAAAACAAAACCCAGCGGACATTGCATCACGTGGTTGCCTTGCTTCTGAACTCCTCTCTACTATATGGTTCACTGGACCGCAATTTTTAACGAAATCTGAGAAAGATTGGCCAAATGACACTTCTTTGAAAGTTGAACTTCCTGCAAGCGAAATGAGAAAATCGTCGTTTACAACAACCGTTGCAGAAAAATCAATTATTACACAAATCATCGAAAAACACTCTTCATATTTACGTGTTTTGCACATTATAGTTTTTATTCATCGTGTCTTTCACAAGGACAAAAGAAGTGCATTCGTCACAGCTGAAGAATTGCAGCTAGTTTTTTGGAAAGTTGTTCATGATGTTCAATCGTCAATGTTCGGTGCTGAAATTAACCTTATAAAGCAAGGCAAAATATTACAGCCCAGTTTGCAGAATCTGTCACCATTTTTACACTACATGCCCAGCTACAAGACGGCACTACCTATAATTCGAGTTGGAGGTCGATTAGCCAACTCATCGCTACTGTTTGAAGCAAAATTTCCTGCTCTGCTGCCAAGGAATCATCCGTTTACAATACTGCATATTAAATATATTCACATCAAGCACTTACACGCTGGACCGAAAGCTCTTTTGGGAATACTCCGTCAACAAGTGTGGGTCATAAATGCTGGGTCGATCATTAGAAAAGTAATCCGTAATTGTGTCCACTGCTTTCGTTACAAGCCTACTCTTGCGCAGCAAGTTATGGGTAATCTTCCGGCAGATAGATTAAGAGCACAGAGACCATTTTTAGTTAGCGGGGTCGACTTTTGCGGGCCTTTTTTTACCTCGTACAGGATCAGAGGGAAACCCCCATACAAAACATATGTGGCCATTTTCGTTTGCTTTGCGTCAAAGGCCGTTCATATTGAGTTAGTGTCGGACTTATCAACAAACACATTTATATTATGCTTGAAAAGATTTGTAGGAAGAAGAGGCATTCCTCAACGTTTATATTGCGATAACGCAACAAATTTTGTTGGCGCTCACCATAAGCTGCAAGAGTTTAAGAAAAGGTTTTTTAACGATGAAAATGTTACAGCGCTTATGCACTTTGCGGAAGTCACAGGCTTTGAATTCTCTTTTATTCCTCTTCGATCTCCCCATTTCGGTAGTCTTTGGGAGGCAGCGGTGAAGTCAACGAAGACTATCTTAATAAAAAACATGTGCAGAGCTGGTACAACTTATGAAGAGTTTCAAACCGTACTCATTGAAGTAGAAGCGATTTTGAACTCGAGGCCTTTGGCTCCAAAATCTGATGACCCAAATGATGGTGAAGCCCTGACTCCGGCCCATTTCTTGGTAGGCTCATCTCTTTTAGCACTACCTGATGAAAACTTAGGACATTGCAAAAATATAAGTTATTTAAAGTGCTGGCAGTTAGTAACATATCTGAAACAGCAGTTCTGGACAAAGTGGTTGCGTGATTACGTTTCAGCATTGCAGCAAAAGGCCAAGTGGTTTCAAACATGTGAAAACGCTAAGGAAGGAACACTAGTCCTTATCCATGAAGATAATTTGCCACCACAACAATGGCTATTGGGTCGAATTCATAGAGCGATTCCTGGCACCGATGGAAAAGTTCGTGGGGTTGACCTAAAGACTTCCAAAGGAATATATAGACGACCTATCTGCAAAATTGCTCCTCTTCCAGTGGAAACATTTAATTGAAAGTGCCCTTTCAATGGGGCCAGCATGTTGAGAAACAATTTTGGCTACACCTAATACTTAGCTGTTTTTGGTATATTATAAATAAACCGTAAGATCAATGATCAAAGCTATTTACATAAATGTATGTAAGCATAAACATATTTCAGGTACACACTTGTTCTCTCTTTATAAATGTACATATGTATATATTTAATTTACTCATACAGAATTGCTGAATTTATAACTGTACTGTTTATGATCTTATTTTCTGTAGGCCTAAGCCAAACTTAAATAAAGAAATAAAAATCATTGGTTGAATAGAACTTAAAGCGAAAACATTAAGTCACGCATTTTTAATTTTCATTGAAAAATATTTTTGCTTTGATCGTTCAACAGACATCTTGAAGTGAGTATAGACAGGGCAACCCCTGTAGTTTGCAGTATGGTTACCTCCACAATTACTGCATTTTTTAACGCTCGAGTCAGTCTTAGGTTTTTTGCACTGTGATGTACCGTGAAGTTCTCCCTACACAACGCAAACTGCGGGCAGCTTACAATAGGCCTTAGTATGGCCAAATTCTTGGCAGTTTAGGCATTGAACAGGCCCTAAACGCTTATGAGGCTCCTCAACGGTAACCTTACGATGCAAAAGATATTTGAGGTTATAAATTGGATGCACTTCATTCTTTTTCTGGAGAACATCTCTAGGTTCCAATTCAACCCTAAACATGGGTTGAGGAATTTTTTCACGGTTTCTAATATTAACCACATTTTTAATTTTGAAGCCATTGTCTTCTAGTCCGGTTTTGACCTCATTCGTGTCAACAAAAGGGTCAATACCTTTTATAACGACCTGAATACCTTTGGCACTTTTAAGCTGATATGTGTAAAATTATCGTTTCTCCTTCTCCAGAACGTCAGACAACTTTCGGTATTCATTTTCACTGTTTACCTGGATTTTCGTTTCATTGATGCCGCCGTGCTTAACCGATGTTACGTTAAAAGTGTCTTTGCCAATTGCCGCAATAAGTAGTTTTACCAGCTCACTAGAGGTAGGCTGTCGCAAATATATTGGTGGCGGCTTAAAGGTTTTTTTTAGATATTGTTGGCTCATCTGTTTGCAGTATAGCAAACCTATTACTATCCGTTGCCGAAGTCCTATTATCATCTTTAGAAATTTTCGGTTGAGATGATATTTGAGCTGATTTGGGGCTTCGCTGCCTTTTAACCACGGCTACATACTTGTCCATGCCTACTTGGGTTTTTGGCTTATCATCAACGATTAATCTGGAAGATGTTTTGTCTTCAGTTGTAACAACAATATTTGGCGAACACGATCGCGGGCGTTTCCTATCTCTTAGAGACAGGAAATTTTCCAATGATTTTTTCACCGATTTTTCTTCAGAAATCCAAAGGTTTTTTCTACCGGAGCTAAGCTCTTTTTCAGAATTACATCTGATAGGTACACTCATGCAATTAATTGTTTCTATTTATTATTTACAATTTAAAAGGTATTTAAAAAAAATGGCACAAAGTTTTTCTTTTAAACAAAAACACTCTGTTCACCTATTACGGTTTTTACTTAATCCCGTTTTATTTTTTTACTTTGCGATCAAAAACCAAACACGTCCGTTCACTATCGACGCTAAACAACTACTGACCAAATTCTATAAATGCAAAAAAAAAAAAATTAAATTCTCATCATCTTTACTGCAACTACTACTTCTTCTGTTGCATCCATTTTCGGTTTCACGTATTTTGTAATTGTTGAGTTTGACAATAGTTTTCAACACAAGCACATGAACTTGTATTAAACCTATTTTATTTGTCTAATGTCCTTCAAGCACTTTAACCTGAAGAATCCAATGTTAGCAATGATTACACCTTAAAATGGGTTTTATTACTGACATAATAGTTTATTTGTTCAATTGGTTTTATACAAATTAATTAAGTAAATACAAAAGAAATTTAATACGGAATGATTCAGCAATAATTGTGTTTTCTGCAATTTAACATTTTTCTTGGTTAATGCGGAAATCAAGCGATAAATGCCCTAATTATTATTATGTTAAATAACTGCAAGAGTTGCGAATTTTAGTAATACCTTAAATGTAGGTTACAACAGTGACAAGCAAAATGTAATAAATGTAATAAATAATATGTCAATAAATGTAATAAATGTAATAAATTAAAATGTAATAAAATAATATGTTGACCTAGGTGTCAACAGTAATCTTTCTCTAAGGTATCTCTTGCAAGGTTTTGAATTCGTTGCCTCTCTTTTAATGAGATGATTTCTGGTGACCAGTGTATTTGGAAACTAGGGTGGACGCCAATATGGCTCTATTTGCTTCAGGTGTCGTTATATGTCCTTTCTAAGCTCTCCATTAGTGTTGTTAAAATAAAACTGAAATACCTCAAACTATTATATGTATTTGCAATCGATATAGTCTGGTTCTCACAGACATTAAGGTAGGCAAAAGTTTTCATAATAAATATTATTTCCCTGTATATAATACAAGGCGTTGGGAAAAAGCTGGTGACGAATATGTGAAAATTCCTATTGATATCACCTGATTAGTGTAAAATGTATTTGCTCTGGACAAGACAATTGAAAGCTGCATTGCGGTATTGCAAAATAATAAACATTTTAGTGGACGCAGTTTCTAGCAATTTTAGCTTATGTGTGAAAAAACTTATTTTGAACTTATAATAAATAAATGTGTTTTGTAAAAATGTATTTTTAAGCCATATGTATTTGAAATACAAGATACAAAATACTTTTAAGTTATGTATTTGAAATACAAAATACTAAATACTTTCAGGTTGGGTATTTGAAATACAGATACAAAATACGTATTTGTATTTCAAATACGTATTTCAAATACATGTACTTCAAATACTGCCCAGCCCTGAAAATACGAAATACTACACATATCCCACTATATAGAAAAGATGGCTCAAAGGGTCCTCTAAGCCGTGGTATAAGTGGTATTTCTGAAATAATTTTGAAAAAAGTTTTGAACAAATTTATTTTTTGTGAAAATTTTTTCTGGTTAAAGCTGACTTTTTGGGCAAAATACGAAATACTACACATATCCCACTGTATAGAAAAGATGGCCCAAAGGGTCCTCTAAGCCGTGGTATAAGTGGTATTTCTGAAATAATTTTGAAAAAAAAGTTTTGAACAAATTTATTTCTTGTGAGAAATTTTTTTAAGTTAAAGCTGACTTTTTGGGGAAAATACGAAATACTACACATATCCCACTATATAGAAAAGATGGCTCAAAGGGTTCTCTAAGCCGTGGTATAAGTGGTATTTCTGAAATAGTTTTGAAAAAAAAGTTTTAAACAAATTTCTATCAAAAACATCATTATTCTGACTGAAAATGTTGGTACAAACAGAAGCCTCATAACATTCGATGGTGTGTTTGTTGGGTACATCTATGTTAAACATCATAACTGTTTATTTAATCAAGATGCTTGTCTCTAGGCAGAGAGTGAGAGAGAAATAGAGGAGCGCAAATACTTTTTATTGAATATCATATAGTACCCTTGACAATGTGTACGTTGTTGTAGTTTTTACTTTTTATATTTGCAACTTAGTACACACAATATTAAACTTCACTCGTTTTCAAATTCTTGAAATTAAAACATTAAATTTTCTTTTTCTGATAAAAATAGTATTAAATACAAACTAGTTTTATTTTCAATAGGTTATGGGCGCAGATAACCACGTATTTGAATAATTAAAAAAATATTTAATACTAGTTTTGTTTTAAAGTTTTTAAAAAAGAAAAACGAAAGAGAGAAGATGAGTGCTCCTGTGATCCAGATAGAGAAGCTGGAAAACAACTATGATAGTTGGTCGATCCAAATGAAGAGCATTTTAGTCCACAGCGGGCATTGGAAAATTGTCAGTGGAGTGCTTAAAAGCGATTCTGAAGGTGTGAGAAAGGAGCAGTGGGATTCTGATGACTAGAAGGCACTGGCTTCAATTTTTCTTGGAGTAAAGCCCACACAATTGGGGTATATAAGAAGCTGCAAAACTTCCTACGAAGCTTGGGTGAAGCTCGAGAACGTGCATATGCCTAGAGGACCTCTGCAAAAAGTCCAGTTATATAGAAGGTTGGTAAATTTGACTATGGCAAATGGGAATGTGGTACAGCATATGAATGAGTTTGCTGAAATTTCTGAAAAGCTGTCAGAAAGTGGAATACAAATTCAGGAGGAGCTTTTAGTCATAATCTTACTATCCATCAGACTATGAAAATGTTGTTATAGCTATGGAAACAAGGGATGAATTGTCAAGTCTTTCATTGCTGAAACAGAAACTTCTAGAAGAAGGAAAAAGAAGAAAAGAAAATGAAAGCAAACCCACAGGTCTACATCAACAACAAGTCTTTTTGGCAAAAGGTGCCGACTACAACAAAGAAAATAGAAAACACGTTAGCAACAAGAAATCCAAAGGAAAATGTTTTGTATGTGGTCTACCAGGACATTTTGCAAATAAATGCGACAAAAGGCAGAGAAACTCCAATAAGATGCAGGCTATTACGATGCTGGCTGCAACAGATATAAACAGCTTAAAGTCCAACAGTTGGTATGTGGATAGCGGTGCAACGTCGCACATGTGTAACGACAGAAATATGTTTCTTCGTTCGTATACAGGAACATAATGAAGAAATCGCCCTGGCTGGCAACAAATACATAAGGTGACGTATTGATAAAGAACAACAATTTTGAAATTTTACTGCAAAACGTTTTGTTTTCCCTCGATTTGCAGGCCAGTTTTATTTCTGTCAACAAAACCGTTGACTTTGGTCTCTCAGTCGTGTTTGATAAGAAGAAAGCGTTGATAAAACGACCAGACGGTACAGTAATTTTAAAGGCTCCGCGCAGGGACAACAACGACAGATTAAAGGAACGAGTATGCGCTGTTAATGAGAAAAACTTACTTTGGCACAACAGATATGGCCATCTTAATTTCAAAAGTCTTCAAGATTTGTCTGACAACCAAATGGTAAAGGAGTTGTTTGTAAAGAACATAAGGGATCTTAAGTGCAAAACATGTATGTTAAGTAAAATACATGCATTGCGTTTTCCCAAGGAGAGCGAAACAAAAACAACTACATTATTGCAAATTGTACATTCCGATGTGTGTGGTCCATTTAAAGTCAATTCTGTAGGCGGCGCAAGATGCTTTGTTACGTTCATTGACGACTTGTCACGTTCATTGACGACTTGTCACACGTATTTTATCAAACATAAGAGCGAAGTCTTTAAAATATTTCAAATATACAAGAATAAAGTAGAAAAGCAGACTGGCTGTAAAATCAAAACATTGCGTACAGACAATGGTGGTGAGTTTGTGAATTCGTTGTTTGAAAACTTTTTGTCTGGAGAAGGTATTAACAGACAATTGACGGTACCATATACACCGCAGCAAAACGGTGTGGCAGAGAGGGCCAACCGTACTTTAATAGAAATGGCAAGATCAATGATGGTAAATGCTGGTGTCAAAGAATATTTGTGGGCAGAAGCGGTTAATACTGCAGCGTACATTCGGAACAGATGTCCAACAAAACAATTGGAAAATAAGACACCACATGAAGTTTGGTTCGGTTATGAACCAAGTGTACAGCATTTGAAAACGTTTGGCGCTTATGCTGTAAGTCTCAATAAATCTGCAAAAAACTCTGAGTTTGAAGCAAACGGTTTGTCATATATTATGGTTATATGGATATTCGTCAACATCCAAAGCTTATCGACTTTTTAACATAAACACTCGCAAAGTTGTTGAACAACGCGATGTTATTTTTGATGAGGATGTTTTAAATATCGACAACAGTGACAACAAAAGCAACAATTCGCTTAAGCCAGATGATTATTTAACATTTTGTTTTAATGCAAATAAATGTGGAGATGCAGTTAATAGTGAATGCCAACCTTCTGTGCAAATTGAAAGCGATGATGAATCTTATGACACGGCTGATGATGAGAATGATTCTGATAATCAAATAATAGATCATCCAGTAATTTTCAATCGTGGTCGGCCTAGAATAATACGTGACGGGAAACGTGGTAGACCGAGAAAACAGTTCAACATTAAACTACAAAATAATGAACTTTGTGTTGCGATTGAAGAAAAAATCCCCCAGATGGTAGAAGAAGCTTTTGCTAGTATAAACAAACAACAGTGGCAAAATGCAATGGATGAAGAGATACATGCATTAAGAAAAAATAAAACATGGACGAACTTTTATAATTTTTTAAATGCATATGTGATTCAATATGAGATGAATATAGATAGAAAATAATTAAATGCTCGGTGGCTTAGTGGTTAAAGCAGTAGATCATGATATGTCATGTCCCGAGTTCAAATCCCAGTGGGTGCTGATGAGTAGTGTAGCGACTACGAAACAGCTAGTTGTCCCCCAGCTAAAGATTTGATTATTATTTTTGTTGTCTTCTTCAATCAAAATTATTGATCACAGCAGATTTGTATTGTAAAAAATCTTTCTTAAGAAAGAAAAAACCTGAACTATAACCCGTTGTACAAATGTACAAACCAAAAATTTAATATAAAACATGGACGTTGACAGAATTGCCTGAGGGGCATAAAGCTATTCCATGTAAGTGGGTATTCGCCTTAAAGAAAAAACCTAACGGAGAAATCGAGCGTTTTAAAGCGAGATTGGTTGCCAAAGGTTGCAATCAACGATTTGGTATTGATTACACCGAAACTTTTTCTCCAGTCGCTCAACAATACGCTTACTTTTGGCTTTGGCGGTAAAAAATAAAATGCATTTGCATCAGATGGATGTAAGTACAGCCTACCTGAATGATAAGTTACGGGACGAAATATGTATGAAGCAACCCAAAAATTTCATAGACAAGAAATCACCTGATGCTGTTTTAAAATTAAACAAAGCTATTTATGGGCTAAAGCAAAGCGGCAGAGAATGGAACAGCAAGCTCGATAGTGTTCTACGAGGCATGCATTTTATTCCATGTGAAAATGAGAAATGTTTATACAAGTCAAATAAATATGGTGATCCTGTACTGATAGCAATATATGTAGATGATATAATCATCGCATGCAGTAACTTGGATATTGTTTTTAAAATAAAGAAACAAATTGCCGGAAATTTTAAGGTGGTTGACAAAGGCGTACTGAAACACTTCCTGGGGATGTAAATTGAGCGTCAAGAAGAAACAGGTGCAATCAAATTAAGTCAGTGTCAGTACATTTTAGATGTATTGCTACATTATGGAATGGATGAATGCAAAGCGGTTGCTGTGTCACTCGAGCCGGGCTATCAAGTAGATTGCAAAGACGATTGCGAAAAATCTTATCAACACGATTACCAGTCACTCATTGGTGCTCTAATGTACTTGGCCATATCAACCCGGCCAGATATCTTACATTCTGTGTCAAGAATGGCACAACGCAATTCTGACCCCCATGTAGAACACATGACGAAGCTTAAGCATATACTACGCTATTTATCGGGTACAAAAGACCTGAAATTGAATTTTGACTCTAATGGTAGTGGTCTTAAAGGGTATGTAGATGCAGATTGAGGCGGAAACGCTATCGACAGAAAATCCTATACAGGATTTACTTTTTTCTTTGATGGGTCTCCTATCTCATGGGAATCCAAGAAGCAAAATTCAGTTGCACTTAGTAGCACAGAGGCTGAATATATGGCAACTTCAGATGCAGCCAAGGAAGCAGTTTATTTGAAAAGATTGCTACTGGAAATCGATGCTTGTGAAAATAATGCAGTTGAATTGAATATAGATAATCAAGGTGCAAAGAAAGTAGCCGAAAAAACTGTTTTCCACAAAAGAAGTAAACATATCGACATCAGGTATCACCATGTAAGGAAATTAGTGAACAATGGGCAGATCGAACTAATCTATGTTGTTTATTAATATTGTTTAAGACTAAAAAGTAAGTACAAAGTCAAAGTAAAAAATGTGTATGAGAATACATATCAAAACGATAAACAAAGATAACGTATGTATATGTTGCAAAGATCCTGTGTTGCCACACTTTAACACTCCTCCTCAACATATATGCCAGTTATGTACATCTCATTAAAGTTCTATGGCATATTCATCAAATTCAAAAAATAGTTGTGTTTTACCCTTGGCAGATTTTTGGTAAGGACATCGGCCACCATATCATCTGTTGGACAGTACTTCAGGTTAACTTCTCCATTTCGCACTACTTCACGAACATGATTTATCTGATGTCGATATGTTTTGTACGGTTCATGGCTAATTTGAATGCACCCTGATTATCCACGTTCAAGTATACAGACTCAATGTCATCAGAAATAATTTCAGCCAACAAACGTCGCAGATATATTGCCTCTTTGCTCGCACTTGACATCGCCATATACTCAGCTTCTGTAGAGCTCAATGCTATAGTTGACTGCTTCCGCGATTCCCATGAAACGGCACATTTTCCCACGTAAAATATATAGCCTGTGTACGACTCGCGATCAACAGCATTGCCACCCCAATCAGAATCAGCATAACCTTTAATAGTGGAATCACCAGCCTCGTACACCAATCCAACATTTATAGTACCTTTCAGATAGCGTAATATTTGTTTTGCATAGTTCATGTGTTCATCATGAGGATCTTGATTATGTTGAGACAGCTTCGATATAGAATGTTGTATATCAGGTCTAGATGTTATCGCCAAGTAAGTAGAGACCCAATTATAGACTGGTATTCTTCTTTCTTCACTCTATTGCAGTCCTTGTCACAATGAGTTTGCAGACCCGGGCTGAGTGGAACTGAAACAGGTTTGCAGTCCTCCATGCCCCATTACCTTAACATATCTTTGATATATTGATTTTGATACCAAGAAAATGACTCAAGACTCCTTTATCGTACACTTCGAAAACTTCTGATAATTTTGCTTTAAACTTTAAAATCTCCTCCTCGTTTTTGCTAGCTATTATCAGGTCATCGACATAAACAGCAATCAACATTAAATCCCGATTTACTGTTGCTTTAAGCAAACATGGTTCATTTTCACATGCTTTAAAACCCATTTTTTCAAGAACATCACCAAGTTTCTCGTTCCAATTTCTTCCCGCCTGTTTTAAACCGTAAAGAGACTTACTCAGTTTTAAAACCTTTGCAGACTCAGCATGATTAATGAAACCCACAGATTGTTGCATGTACACCTCATCACTAAGATCTCCGTTCAAGTATGCAGTACTAATGTCGATCTGATGTAAATGCATTTTTTCTGTAACGGCTATTGCTAACAATGCACGTAACGCACCACTGGTGAAAATGTTTCGCTGTAGTTTATACCGAATTTCTGGTTACATCCCTTAGCCACTAGACGGGCCTTGTATCTCTCAATTTCACCATACTCATTACGTTTTATAGCAAAAACCCATCTGCATCCAATTGCTCTGTGTCCCTTTGGCAATTCAACTAGGTTCCATGTTTTATTCTTTTCCAACGCGTTTAATTCAGTTCTCATAGCTGATTTCCATTTGGTGGCATCTTCACACGATACGGCTTCTTCAAACGTTTGTGGAATGAAATCGGTACACATTGTATTAACAACGTTGCGAATTTTTCGAGGACGACCAGGCTGACCAGTTTTACTTATTCGAGGCCTGCCAGGTCTGGTCTGTGTCGAAACGCTCCACATTATCGGTGTCCTCAGAGTCATCGCAATTATTGTTGATTTGTTGATTTTCTGCAGATTCAATAACTTCTTTGTTATTATTAAAATCATGTATTACAAAATCTTCTGAGTTTTCAGAGTTGTGATATAAAATGTTCCGGTAAAATTTTATTTCATCGAATATCACATCACGATGTTCAACAATACTATGCGGTGCATTATCATACAAACGATATGACTTCGATTGCAATGAATAACCAACCATGATAAGTTCATCTCCACGAGCTTCAAATTTTGCTCTCTGAGGCTTCTTCAGGGCCACTGCCATACTGCCGAAAGTTCTTAGGTGTCGTACATTAGGTCGTTTGCCATGCCAGATTTCATATGGAGTTATGTCGCCTAAAACCCGAGTGGGGTTACGGTTCCGCAAATAAACTGCTGTGCACACAGCTTCTGCCCAAAAATACATAGGCGTACCAGCATGAATCATCCTTGAACGTGCCATCTCGACCAACGTTCGGTTCATACGCTCCGAAACTCCGTTTTGCTGGGGAGTGTGGGGCACAGTCAGCTGTCGCATTATCCCACATTCAGCCAAAAAATTATTAAATTCATTGCTTGTGTACTCACCCCCATTGTCGCTGCGCAAAGCCTGTATTTTTCTGCCTGTTTGACGTTCAACTTGCGCCTTAAAATGTTTGAACTTTTCAAGAACTTCAGATTTGCGCTTCAAAAAATATACAGCTGTGTACCTGGACATATCGTCGATGAAAATTAAAAAATATCTCGAACCACCAATAGAAGGAAGCAAATTGTTTGCTCTTGATGTTGACTCACGAGGGAACGGTGAAACATGCACTTTACTCAGCATACAAGTTTAGCATTTTTCATTTGCGTAATTTTCATTTAGTGTTATACCATCAACCATTTTATCCTTTGATAGCATTTCAAGGCTGTTGTTGTTAAGTGACCATAGCGTTCATACCAATTAAAACAAGAAGCTAACACTTGTTTACTTTCACCACATACAACTTCAAATAAGTTATTAAATTTGACAGCTTTCATTATAGGGTTTTTGTTTTTGTCTCTAAAATATGCAGCTTCATTTGTAAATGTTGCAGTATACCACGTTCAACTGCCTTACTTATTGATACGAAACTTGCTTGAAGCTCTGATGAAAACAAAACATTTCGTAAAATAATATCCTTATTACATGACTCAATTTTAACATCACCTTTCCCAGTTGCAAATATACACTTGTTGCCAGCTAACATAATCTTTTCGTCATGTTGCTCAAAATTAGTAAACATTTTGCGATTGTCAGGTGGTAAATACATTTTTAGAGCTACTCCAATAAAGATTACGAACAAATTATAAGTTCTATAATAATTAGTGTTTTATTCAGTAATTTCTAAAAAATACAAAACAACTGCGGCACAACCGTTTCAACTGACGCTTTCTAACTGACTGCCTAGAGTTCGCAACAAGTTGCAAAAGTAATATTGTTTATTGTGAATGATCAAACGGAAACTGTGAATGTGCACATGACAGTTCGGTCAATCCTGACTATGGTTCGTCCTCGGGCCATTCTTTATCATCCAGTATAGGGGAATTTTGACACCAGCGTCTCAGTTTATCTGCGGTATACACGGAACAGAATTTACGGGAGGAAACCTGCATACCCGGAATGTCTTCAATCAGATACCTGTCGTTACCCAGTTGTCGGGTAACCATATACGGTCCCTTATATTTTGGTTCAAGCTTTCGGGATTCACCTGTTGCGGGTGCCTCGTTCGCCAAGACAATTAAGTCCTGTTCATGCTATATAGTAGGCTTAGCGTGCCTTTCGCCAAATCTAGTTTTTCACTTTTGTTTCTCCCTAGCGGAGTTGTGGTTGGCATCTATACGTTTTTCGCCTGTTTGGATTTCATCACTAGCAGCAGGTATGTCATTATTTATGGCAGCAACCATCTTATTCTGAATTACATCAATATGCTTAAATTCAAAAACCAGTTCATTTAGGGTAAAACCGGTGGTACTATTTTTCTGAGAGTTAATAGTCCACTGGAGTTCTCTTAGCTTCAGTTCCCAATCTTTATCATTATTAGTAGATGCACGTAAACAGTTGAGAATTGTTTGATTTGCCCTCTCTACCTGGCCATTTGCACGGGGTGTACGAACTGCTGTACTTATATGGTGAATGTTGTTTAGTTGACAGTACTCCTCGAACAGCTTTGATGAAAATGCGGTTCCTCGGTCACTGATGATTACCTGGGGCAGACCACAATAACCTGTTACCTCGTTTATTGTACTCAAGACGGGTTGAGTTTTTGTGTTTTTAACTGCTTTTACTATCAAGTATTTGCTAAAAGCATCAGAAATTGCGAGGATGTAGCAGTATCCACGTTTACTTTTGATAAATGGACCCATATGGTCGATATTTATTTTTCGAAACTGTATTGGTTTCGGATGGCTCACGTACAGGCAACCTTCTAGCTTGCCACTCTTTGCTTTATTATAACAGCACTCTATACATGCCGCTATATAATCTTTTAGATATTTACGGATTTTCGGAAACCAAAAATGTTGACCTATCCTTGAATCGTCTTTTCTAGACTAAATTGACCCATATCATCGTGACATAGCTTAACTATGCGCCATCTTACAGATTTCGGAACAACAAAACGTGGTCCTTCTTCACACTTTCGGTACAGCGGGTTATTCAGTAAAATATATTCGGAGTTTAATTGAGTCGATTGTGATGACTTCTTGTTATTCAAAGCAACAACGATTTCCTTCAAGGCGGCATCCTGCAATTGCATTGTTAGTAACCAGTCTTCTTTGTCCAAAGTAACTTTTAATATATTATCGTGGAGCTCGTATGCTGGGGTTTCTTCGACCGGTGAACAGCTTAAGGCATCAACATGTGGCATTTGAGTTCCTGGGCGATAAACTATATCAAAATCATAGTCCAATATTTTTAAAAACCATCGGGCCACCTTTGGTGCTAGCTCTTTCTTCACATTAGCTTTAGCAATGGCTGAACAATCCGTCACCAACGTAAAATTCTTTTCTAGAATATAAACACGAAATCGTTCCGTTGACTCAACCACCGCTAGAATTTCTAGTTCATAGCTGTGGTACATAAATTCCGCCGGTGTACACTGCCTGCTATAGTAGAATACGGGTCGCCAATTTGTTTCGTTTGTTGATTGAAGTAAAATGCCTGATATGCCGACAGCGCTTGCGTCCGTATGAACCTGATGATAGGCGTTTACGTCGTATAAAGCAAGGACTGGCCTTTCGACTAAAATATGTATCAACTCTTCAAATGATTTTTGTTGACTTTCTTCCCATGCATATATTTGATTATTCTTCAATAAGGCAGTAAGCGGTTTAGATATTAAAGAGTAATTCTTCACAAATTTCCGAAAGAAAACAGTTAATCCCAATAATCTTCGAAGTTCTGTTAAATTTGTGGGATGTTTAAAATTTCGAATGGCATTTACTTTTTCATTGCCTGGAGTAATGCCCAGTTCATTTATAATGTGACCAAGATGAGATATTTCCTTCATCAGAAACTTACACTTATCTAGTCTTAGCGTAAGGCCATTCTCCTTCAAAATGTATAAAAACTTATCCAACTTTCGAATACCTTCGCCAAATTTTTTACTCGGAATAATAACGTCATCGAGATATGCCAAAACTTCTCCAGGGTCCATGTATGCAACAAGTCGGTTCATAAGGTTTTGAAAAACTGCAGGAGCATTAACAAGACCAAAAGGCATTCGGTTATACTCGTAGTGACCCTCTGTGGTTACAAAAGCAGTATATTGTTTAGATTTTTCCGATACTTCGATTTGATGGTAACCCATTGTGAGGTCCAAGGACGTGAACCATTTATTTCCTGCAAGCTGTGCAAATTGTTCGTCCAAATTCGGCATTAGAAATGGTATTTTTTTGGTGACACGATTTAGGGCTCGATAGTCCACACAAAGTCTGTACTCACCGTTTTTCTTCTGTGCCAATACTATACCAGAGGAGAAGGGTGTGAAGATAAATTCGTGAGTTAAATACGTCCCACACCTCTGTTAGCTAAGTTCCACACCAATGTTAAACAATGTTAAAAAACAAACTTTTTTAAATTTGCTTCTGTTTTTAACAATACATGAAATTATTAAATTTTTTTTTTAGAATTTAGAAGAAAACACGTCAAAATAAAGAAAAATATAAAAAGTATGCAAAAATATAAAATTTTTCTTAGACTTTTACCATACTTAATATGACAACTTCCTGGACAGGATAAAAGGTCCTTCCAACAGACCTGCCCGCGTTTGACCCATATTTTTAGAAAGAATAAAGGAAAACGATTCTAGAACAGTCAATTTAATATTCAGTTGTTTCTCAGGCTCCGATCTACAGCGGATGCAAAATTGGGTCTTCATGAAATAGAGATAAAAGGGAGATGTTTAGAGCGTTCTGTGGTCCTTATGGAACAGATTTTGAAAAAAATTTAAAACATTTTTTAAATGATCATTCAAAGACAATTTCATATGCGAAAAAAAAATCATTCACTCTGTGATTCTTTAACCGCGCGGTCGTGTTTTTAAAAAGTGAACAAAAAAAAAAAAACAAACCAAAAAATCATTGTGCTAACATATTTTTAAACTTACATATTAAAACAATAATATATTGTATTAAATTGTAAAAACAATAACAAATTATTTTAAAAAAACAACGGGAAAATAAATTCCTTATATTTCATTAACTAAACAATAAAATCAATTTCAATAAAACAAGTGCGGTGGCAGTGCATTGTTGTTGTTGTTATTGTGCGTGAAGATAACCTACCCAGTGGGAAAAAACTATACACTAAAGTTTTGTTTGCTTGCAAAACCGCAATAAGTGGAAGAGCGAATTTATACAAAAGAAAAACTTTGTGACAATTATTTTTATATACTTTTAAATTAAAAAAAATATAAATAAAAAAACAAAAATTGCATGAGTGTACCTATTAGATGCAATTCTGTGAGGGAGCTTAGCTCCACTAGAAAAAACCTCTGGATCTCTGAGGAAGAATCACTTAAAAAATCATTGGATAATCTTCTGTCTCTAAGAGATAAAAAACGCACGCGATTGTGTTCGCCAAACATTGTTGTTACAACAGAAGACATACCATCTTCCAGTTTAGCTATTGCTGATAAACCGAAAACTCAAGTGGGTATGGATAGGTATATAACCGTGGTTAAACGTCACAAAGCCCTAAATCCGCGCAAATATCATCGCAACCAAAAATGTCTAAGGGCAATATTACCTCTGCGACAACGGATAGTAATAGGTTTGCTATCCTTCAGACTGACGAGCCAACTACATCAAAAAAAACATTTAAACCGCCACCAATATACTTGAGAGAACCTACATCTAATGAGTTGGTAAAAGCACTTATTTCGGCAATTGGTAAAGACACTTTCAACGTAACATCAGTGAAGCACGGACAAATAAGTGAAACAAAAATCCAAGTCAACTGCGAAAATGATTACCGAAAACTTTCTGCCGCTCTGGAAAAAGAGAAAAGATCTTTTTATACTTATCAACTTAAAAGTGCTAAAGGCCTTCAGGTTATTATTAAAGGTATTGACCCTTGCGTAGAGATTGATGACGTCAAAACCGGATTGGAAGATAAAGGTTTTAAAATAAAAACCGTAGTAAATATCAGGAACCGTGAAAAGATCCCTCAACCCATGTTTAGGGTTGAACTAGAACCCAGGGATGTTGTCCTGAAAAAAGGTGAAATTCATCCTATTTATAACCTTAAATTTCTTCTGCATCGTAAGGTTACCGTTGAGGAGCCACATAAGCGTTCAGGACCCGTTCAGTGCCTAAACTGCCAAGAATTTGGCCACACAAAGGCTTACTGTAAGTTGCCCGCTGTTTGTGTTGTATGTGGCGAACTTCACGGCACAACTCAGTGCAATAAGCCAAAGGCCGACGCAAGTGTTAAAAAATGCAGTAACTGTGGAGGTAACCACACTGCAAATTATAGAGGTTGCCCTGTCTATACTCATTTTAAGCGGTCAATGACAAATAAGCCATTGATTTTAAATATGCCACCCCAGCAGTCAAACACCATTTCAACAACCAATTTTCCCCAGGTACGCCAGCCAACCAGCCATATACACGTGCAAAACCCCCAACAAATTTCTTATGCGAATGTGGTAAAATCCGATAAACCAAATTTGAATCAGGAGCCCAAGCCTCAAAACTCCGACCAACATTTTAGCAATCTTGAGGCAACTCTGCAGACTCTTGTTCAATCTATAGATACATTTACGGTTTCCATGACAAACATGATGCAGGAAATGCTGAAAATGCAATCCACCATTTTGCAGGCAATTTTAACAAAATGAATTGGTTAAAAATATGTTTCTGGAACGCAAACGGCATTCGCCAACATAAAAATGAACTTGAGCACTTCCTTATGGAAAAGCAGATCGATATAATGATGATTGCTGAAACCCATTTGACAACCAACAGTTATTTCAAAATTATTGGCTACACATTATATGACACAAAAGATCCCCTTGCGGCGGTTCGGCAATTTTGATAAAGACCAGAATTAAGCATTATCTAATGAACGGGACACGTGAGGAATATCTCCAAGCTACAAATATATGCCTTGATTATTTTCATGAAAAAATCGTTATATCCTCGATTTACTCACCACCACGATTTTCAATAACAGAAAGCCAATATTCAAATTTTTTCAAATCACTTGGTCCTCGATTTTTAGCGGCCGGCGACTATAACGCTAAACACACTTTTTGGGGATCACGTTTAACTACTTCGAAAGGCCGTGTGCTTTTTGACACCATTTCCAAAATGGGCTTAGATGTGGTTTCAAGTGGACACCCCACTTATTGGCCGTCAGACCGACGAAAGATCCCTGATGTTATAGATTTTGAAGTTGCGAAAAATTTTCCTTTAGAGTGGATGCAAGTGGAGCCTTCATTGGATTTGTCATCAGATCACTCACCCACTATAATCTCTGTTTCGTTTCCCCAAGAGATTGGCTTCCCTTTGACCGTCAATAGAGTTAATTGGGTAAAGTACAAACAATTTCTGAGTACACATTGTACTGAAAATATCGCCTTGAGAACGCCTGAGGATATTGATGTGTCAATTAATGATTTTTCTGAAAACCTCAAACTGGCCGTACAGTATGCTACCACTAGTCATATAAGATCCAGAAATGAGAACAATAGAACTTATTCGTCTGAAATTGAGCAACTTCTGTCAGAAAAAAGAAGAGTCAGAAGAGAATGGCAGCTTCGCAGGTCTCCCCAGCTTAAGACTAGGCTACGGGAATGCATAACCCAGCTAAGAAATCTGCTTGAAATCTACAGAATGGCTTCCCTTAAAACATATTTGGAAAGCCTGGATGGTACTCCGCAATCTAACTATTCTCTGTGGAAAGCGACGAAAGGTCTGAAAAGACCCGTAATAGGTAAGTAAGCCACCTTTGCGAACTTCAACTGGCGACTGGGCAAGAAGCGATTCAGAAAAGGGGATGGTGTATGTTAACCATTTGAGAAATGTTTTTATTACAAATGATATAACAAATGATGCATCTGAATTACCACCATATGCAGTTAGACCGCCTGTATCTTTGCGATTCACATTTAAAGATGTAGAACAAGGTATCAGTAACATAAACCCCAGGAAAGCTCCAGGTATTGATCAAATTACTGGCAAAATGCTTGAACAGTTACCTCGTGTAGCTAAAAGAACTCTACTTTTTATTTTTAACGCTATTTTACGCCTTGAGTATTATCCTGCAGAGTGGAAGGTTTCTATGATACCCAAGCCAGGGAAGAATCCGACCAAGGTAGAATCATATAGACCAATAAGTCTACTACCAATAATTTCAAAACTATTCGAAAAATTGTTAATGGTTAAGTTGAGTCCAATATTGAACAATGTGGGATGCATCCCTGATCATCAATTTGGGTTTCGGGCTAAACATAGCACCATAGAACAAACGCACAGACTAGTCAATGTCATAAGAAACAATTCTATTCTTTAATATTTCAATTGCTTTGTCAAAGTTCGATTTACTTATTTTCAGCAAACGAATGGCGTCCAACGCAGGACCTGATAAACATGTCTTAAGGCGTTGAAATTTTTCTATTTTTGACAAGTCGTCACCACCACCAACAAGTGTCTCGAACATTGAAAAAAAGTCCGGCCATTTCGTGTAAACTCCACTAAATGTTGGAATTTGTATGATGGGTAAACGTGTTTTTTGAATGGGTAACAAAAATGATGGTTGCGACTCATTTAAGGTTGATTGTCTCACCAATGTTGCTTGTTGTTTCTCCTTTGTGCGAAGTGCTAAAAAGAGTCATAATAGCCTTTGTGGAGGCGTAAATTTCGGATGCTTCTGCCAGCAATGTACTTTCCATTTCACTGAAATCTTCCCGCTCCAGGCGATCGTGAACCACTTCGAAGTCGGCATACAATTTGTCCAGCAACTCTTGTTTAATAATTAAGGCGGCTTCATCTAATGATTCGATGTCATCATTCTGATGAACATCGTTTTGAATATGTGTGTGAAGTTAGCTCCGTCGTCAGCTACTTTTATAACAACCCTGTTCTTTTTAACAGTCTGCTATACAGCATCTGTTATCTTAACAGACTGTAATATTTAATAACATTTTTATTTTATTTAAGTAACATAACAAAGATTACAATGAGAAATGTTACTAACATGCCTATGTTAAAGACGTAGCTGAAATTAGCTTCGTCAGCTCCGTTTTTAAAAACCTGTAACTCTAAAAATATTAAAGTTATTTGAGAAAAATTTTAAATGTTGACAAATTTAGAGAAAATTAGTTTAACGTAATATATAAATGTGACCTAAGTGATAATTTATGACCAATTTCAGGAAAAAAACGAAATTTTGTTAATGCAAATTTTTTTAAAATGAGAAAAAATGGGCAAAATCGAGAAGGTGCTGTCATATGGACATATATGGATGAAAGCCATGACAATGGAGATTTCAAAACTGTATAGCTTATATCCAAAATCAGTATAGATTTTGAGAAATTCAATTTTGAAAAAAGTGAATTTTACCATATGGGCAAATTTTGAAAGTCTGAAAATTGGACAAAATCGAGAAGGTGCTGTCATATGGACCTATATGGGGGAAAGCCATGACAATGGAGATTTCAAAACTGTATAGCTTATATCCAAAATCAGTATAGATTTTGAGAAATTCAATTTTGAAAAAAGTGAATTTTACCATATGGGCAAATTTTGAAAGTCAAAAAAATGGCCAAAATCGAGAAGGTGCTGTCATATGGACCTATATGGGTAAAAGCCATGACAATGGAGATTTCAAAACTGTATAGCTTATATCCAAAATCAGTATAGATTTTGAGAAATTCAATTTTGAAAAAAGTGAATTTTACCATATGGGTAAATTTTGTAAGTCAAAAAAATGGCCAAAATCGGGAAGGTGCTGTCATATGGTCCTATATGGGTGAAAGCCATGACAATGGAGATTTCAAAACTGTATAGCTTATATCCAAATTCAGTATAGATTTTAAGAAATTCAATTTTGAAAAAAGTGAATTTTACCATATGGGCAAATTTTGAAAGTCAAAAAAATGGCCAAAATCGAGAAGGTGCTGTCATATGGACTTATATGGGTGGAAGCCATGACAATGGAGATTTCAAAACTGTATAGCTTATATCCAAAATTAGTATAGATTTTGAGAAATTAGGCTAAATTTCTCAAAAATGTTATCTTATATTACATAATGTTAATAACAGTTCTTGTGTGAGACAATGTTAAAAACGTAGCTGAAATTAGCTTCGTCAGCTCCGTTTTTAAAAACCTGTAACTCTAAAAATATTAAAGTTATTTGAGAAAAAGTTTAAATGTTGACAAATTTAGAGAAAATTAGTTTAACGTAATATATAAATGTGACCTAAGTGATAATTTATGGCCAATTTCAGGATAAAAACGAAATTTTGTTAATGCAAATTTTTTTAAAATGAGAAAAAATGGGCAAAATCGAGAAGCTGCTGTCATACGGACCTATATGGGTGAAAGCCATGACAATGGAGATTTCAAAACTGTATAGCTTATATCCAAAATCAGTATAGATTTTGAGAAATTCAATTTTGAAAAAAGTGAATTTTACCATATAGGCAAATTTTGTAAGTCAAAAAAATGGCCAAAATTGAGAAGGTGCTCTCATATGGACCTATATGGGTGAAAGCCATGACAATGGAGATTTCAAAACTGTATAGCTTATATCCAAAATCAGTATAGATTTTGAGAAATTCAATTTTGAGAAATTCAATAGTCCAAATGGGCCAATGAAGTGACTCCCAGGCATATTTTTTGCGTACCACCCAAATTCCACCCACTGTATAATTTTCCCTGAGAAACAATATACTACAGCACTTCCAGATTTCGATAGTCTTCATTTATACCTTTAATTTGATGTACAACAATACCTAGCAGGTCTGTTCCAAATAGACCAAATGTGCCAATGAAGTGACTCCCACGCATATTTTTTGCGTACCACCCAAATTCCACCCACTGTACAATTTTCCCTGAGAAACAATCTACAACAGCACTTCCAGATTTTAATAGTCCTCATTTATACCTTGAATTTGATGTACAACAGTATTTGGCAGGTCTGTTCCAAATAGCCTAAATGTGCCAATGAAGTGACTCCCATACATATTTTTTGCATACCACTCAAATTCCACCCACTGTATAATTTTCCCTGAGAAACAATCTACTATAGCACTTCCAGATTTCAATAGTCCTCATTAATGCCTTTAATATGATATACAACAGTACCTGGCAGGTCTGTTCCAAATAGCCCAAATGTGCCAATGAAGTGACTCCCATGCATATTTTTTGCGTACCACCCAAATTCCACCCACTGTATCATTTTGCCTGAGAAACAGTCTACTACAGCACTTCCTAAATTCAATAGTCCTAATTTATACCTTTAATTTGATATACAACAGTACCTGGCAGGTCTGTTCCAAATAGCCCAAATGTGCCAATGAAGTGACTCCCATTCATATTTTTTGCGTACCACCCAAATTTCACCCACTGTAAAATTTTTCCTGAGAAACAATCTACTACAGCACTTCCAGATTTCAATAGTCCTGATTAATGCCTTTAATTTGTTGTACAACAGTACCTGGCAGGTCTGTTCCAAATAGCCTAAATGTATCCATGAATTGACGCCCATGCAAATTTTTTGTGTATTACCCAAATTCCACCCACCATAAAATTTTTCCGGAGAAGCAAGAGTCTAGTAGCTCCCATTTAGGCCTATAATTTGATATACAGAAATACTTGCCAGGACTGTGTTCGATATTTCTATAGTTCATTAAATATACTTCAATGCTCATACTCGTATATGAGGTCCACATAAATTCCATCACGGATAACAAGCTTCCAGAGAAATAACTGAGTAAAGTCTCAACGGATTTAAATACTGTTTGTTAAGGGGTTTCGTTGAGTGTAGGACGATGTCGGGCAGGTCTCTTAGTTTTGCCCATTTTACGCTTAACATTTTTTAGAAATTTCAAAATTTTTCTACAATATTTCATGATGCACTGCGACTTCACCAATGGGTTGATGGTCACATTTTTTCGCATATGAAATTGTCTTTGAATGATCTTTTAAAAGATGTTTTAAATTTTTTCAAAATCTGTTCCATAAGGACCACAGAACGCTCTAAACATCTCCCTTTTATCTCTATTTCATGAAGACCCAATTTTGCATCCGCTGTAGATCGGAGCCTGAGAAACAACTGAATATTAAATTGACTGTTCTAGAATCGTTTTCCTTTATTCTTTCTAAAAATATGGGTCAAACGCGGGCAGGTCTGTTGGAAGGACCTTTTATCCTGTCCAGGAAGTTGTCATATTAAGTATGGTAAAAGTCTAAGAAAAATTTATATTTTTGCATACTTTTTATATTTTTCTTTATTTTGACGTGTTTTCTTGTTAAAAACAAAAGCAAATTTAAAAAAGTTTGTTTTTTAACATTGTTTAACATTGGTGTGGAACTTAGCTAACAGAGGTGTGGGACGTATTTAACTCACGAATTTATCTTCACACCCTTAATATTTATTTGGATCGATTGTTGGGTCGATATAATTTAATGTTTGAAGATTATTTCATGCAAATGTTGGCCGCGGCTTCGCCTCAAATGCTCCATCCGCTTAGTCCAATTTTGGCATACTCTTTCCAACATTTCGGCCGATATCTCACGAATAATGTTGGCAATGTTGGCTTCCAGTGCATCAATCGAAGCGGGCTTGTCGCTATAGACATTAGCCTTAATATAGCCTTACAAAAAATAGTCTAGAGGCGTTAAATCGCACGATCTGGGCGGCCAATTGCCTGGTCCCAAGCGTGAAATAAACTGTTCACCGAACTCGCCTCTCAATTGGTCCATTGTTTCGCGTGCTGTGTGGCATGTGGCATCGTCTTGTTGAAACCACATGTCATGCAAGTCAAGCTCTTCCATTTTGGGAAAAAAAAATTTGTTATCATCGCACGGTAGCGCTCACCATTCACAGTAACGTTGTGATTCGCATCATCTTTGAAGAAATACGGCCAAATGATGCCGCCAGCCCATAATCCGCACCATTGGTAGCTCTTGCAATGCTTCTGGCTGCTCTTCACTCCAAATACGGCAGTTTGGCGTTCACGTATCCATTCAACCAGAAATTAGCCTCGTCGCTGAACACAATTCTTCGATAAAAAAAAAGTGGATCTTCATCTAACTTTTCAAGAGCCCATTCACCAAAAATTTGGCGTTGTGGTAGGTCGTTTGGCTTCAATTCTTGCACCAGCTGTATCTTATAAGGCTTCACAACCCAAATCCTTCCGCAAAATTTTCCATGTAGTGGAGTAACAGAGGCCCAATTGCTGCAAACGGCGCCGAATCGATAATTCACGGTCATCACCAACACGGGCCGATACGGCAGCGATATTTTCTTCAGTTCGCACTCTACGTAAGTGTGTTGGTGGTTTAATGTCCAACAATGTAAAGTTGGTGCGAAATTTTTTTACAATAGCCCGAATAGAAGCCTCAGTAGGTCGATTAAACTGACCATAAAATGGAAGAAGCGCGCGATGAATTTTCTTAACAGAGCACGCATTTTGGCAATAAAATTCAATAATTTGCAAGCGTTGTTCGTTTGTAAGACGATTCATGATTAAATTATAGACCAAACTGAAGATGTTTGACAGTGACACAAGAAACAAAACGTGCATGAGCTGTCAAAACTAGTGTTGCCAAAAAGATAATAGCAAAAAAATCACTCGTTAGCTGGGGGACAACTAGCTGTTTCGTAGTCGCTACACTACTCATCAGCGCCCACTGGGATTCGAACTCGGCATCATGTGAACATAATGTATTTTTAATACGGCCGCTTAACCAACTCACCCACCGAGCTCTTTAATTATTCTTACATTAATTTTTGTCACATATATGCAATTGTTATAACGCCAGTTGTTTGTACAGGATTTTTTGTCACTGAACAACCAGTTTTTTATTTACTAATAATTCTCTTAACTGTGAGACGTATTTGTATACAAATATTTTTAATAAGTGAACTTTTAGTTACATACATATGTACGATATTAACTAATTAGTTGTGAATGTGCCGTAGAAAAACAATCCTCTACGACACTTTCAGATTTCAATTGTCCTCATTTATGCCTTTAATTTGATGTACAATAGTACCTGGCAGGTCTGTTCCACCCGTTGTAAAATTTTCCTTGAGAAACAATGTATTACAGATTTCAATAGTGCTCATTTATGTCTTTAACTTGATGTACAACAATACTTGGCAGGTCTGTTCCAAATAGCTCAAATATACCCATGAAGTGACTCCCACGCATATTTCTTTGTTTATAACGCAACATATACAACAATACTTGGCAGGTCTGTTCCAAATAGCTCAAATATACCCATGAAGTGACTCCCACGCATATTTCTTTGTTTATAACGCAGCTTCCATCCGCTGTAAAATTACCCCTGAGAAGCATTGCACTATAACACTTCCAGATTTAAATAGCCTCCATTTAGACCTTTAGTTTGATGTACAACAGTGCCTGGCAGGTCTGCTCCAAATATCCCAAATGTAACCAAAAATTTACTTCCTCGCATATTTTTTGCGTATTAGTCAAATTCCACCCGCAGCAAAATTTTCCATGAGAAACAATCCACTATAACACTTCCAGATTTCAATAGTCCTCATTTGTGTCTTTAATGTGATGTGCAACAGTACACGGCAGGTCTGTTCCAAATAGTCCAAATTTATCCGTGAAATGACTCCCACGCATATTTCTTGTGTACCACCCAAATTCCACCCACAGTAAAATTTTTCCTGAGAAACAAGAGTCTAGTAGCTCAGTTAGGCCTATAATTTGATATACAAAAATACCTGGCAGGTTTGTGTTGGATAGTTCTATAGTTCATCAAATATACTTCAATGCTCATACTCGTATATGAGGTCCACATAAATTCCATAATGGATAACAAGCTTCCAGAGAAATAACTGCGTAAAGTCTCAACGGAGAGTGTAGGACGATGTCGGGCAGGTCTCTTAGTTTTGCCCATTTTACGCTTAACATTTTTTAGAAATTTAAAAATTTTTCTACTACATTTCATGATGCACTGCGACTTTACCAATGGGTTGATGGTCACATTTTTTCGTATATGAAATATTCTTCGAAGGATCTTTGAAAAGATGTTTTAAATTTTTTCATTAACTCACTTTATTGCCTAGCAACTCACAAGTAAACGTACATAAATATGCATTTGTTATGTTGTTGTTGTTTAATATAATGTTGTAAATCATTGCATTTTTTTTTTTTTTGTTGAGTAATATTTGCATAGCGGAATTTAACATTCTTTTACATTTGCGCATATTAACTTACAATATCATTTTAATAAACACAGTTTAATTTTGGTCCTTGAGAAACAACGTGTTGGTGTTTGATTTTTTAGTAATTAGAACACAACTGGTTTTCAATAAGGAAATTTGAAAACCAGCCCAAATTGTACAAAAATTTTTCGGGTTCATTCGGAACCAATTTTTGCACATTATACGTGAATATTTGGCTATTCACGTCAACATTTAGGTACTTTATCGGGTTCATTTGGAACCACTTTTTTGCACAATATACGTGAATATTTGACTAATCACGTCAACATTTTTGGTGACCCCGACGTGATCTTTGCGTATCACAAATGAGCGTTGAACAGGAAGATGAATCCTTCAACAAACGTAAAGCAGCAATGCTCAAAAATCGTTTGCTCGTAATTCAAAACATGTGTGCGAAGTTAGTTTCGTCGTCAGCTACGTTTATAACAACCCTGTTCTTTTTAACAGTCTGCTATACAGCATCTGTTATCTTAACAAACTGTAATATTTGATAACATTTTTATTTTATTTAAGTAACATAACAAAGATTTCAATGGGAAATGTTACTAACATGCCTATGTTAAAGACGTAGCTGAAATTAGCTTCGTCAGCTCCGTTTTTAAAAACCTGTAACTCTAAAAATATTAAAGTTATTTGAGAAAAATTTTAAATGTTGACAAATTTAGAGAAAATTAATTTAACGTAATATATAAATGTGACCTAAGTGATAATTTATGGCCAGTTTTCAGGAAAAAAACGAAATTTTGTCAATGCAAATTTTTTTAAAATGAGAAAAAATGGGCAAAATCGAGAAGGTGCTGTCATATGGACCTGTATGGGTGAAAGCCATGACAATGGAGATTTCAAAACGGTATAGCTTATATCCAAAATCAGTATAGATTTTGAGAAATTAGGTTAAATTTCTCAAAAATGTTATCTTATATTACATAATGTTAATAACAGTTCTTGTGTGAGACAATGTTAAAAACGTAGCTTTTTTGGCCATTTTTTTGACTTTCAAAATTTGCCCATATGGTAAAATTCACTTTTTTCAAAATTGAATTTCTCAAAATCTATACTGATTTTGGATATAAGCTATACAGTTTTGAAATCTCCATTGTCATGGCTTTCACCCATATAGGTCCATATGACAGCACCTTCTCGATTTTGGCCATTTTTTTTTTACTTTCAAAATTTGCCCATATGGTAAAATTCACTTTTTTCAAAATTGAATTTCTCAAAATTGAATTTCTCAAAATCTATACTGATTTGGGATATAAGCGATACAGTTTTGAAATCTCCATTGTCATGGCTTTCACCCATATAGGTCCATATGAGAGCACCTTCTCAATTTTGGCCATTTTTTTGACTTACAAAATTTGCCTATATGGTAAAATTCACTTTTTTCAAAATTGAATTTCTCAAAATCTATACTGATTTTGGATATAAGCTATACAGTTTTGAAATCTCCATTGTCATGGCTTTCACCCATATAGGTCCGTATGACAGCACCTTCTCGATTTTGCCCATTTTTTCTCATTTTAAAAAAATTTGCATTAACAAAATTTCGTTTTTATCCTGAAATTGGCCATAAATTATCACTTAGGTCACATTTATATATTACGTTAAACTAATTTTCTCTAAATTTGTCAACATTTAAAATTTTTCTCAAATAACTTTAATATTTTTAGAGTTACAGGTTTTTAAAAACCCAAATTCCACCCACAGTAAAATTTTTCCTGAGAAACAAGAGTCTAGTAGCTCAGTTAGGCCTATAATTTGATATACAAAAATACCTGGCAGGTTTGTGTTGGATAGTTCTATAGTTCATCAAATATACTTCAATGCTCATACTCGTATATGAGGTCCACATAAATTCCATAATGGATAACAAGCTTCCAGAGAAATAACTGCGTAAAGTCTCAACGGAGAGTGTAGGACGATGTCGGGCAGGTCTCTTAGTTTTGCCCATTTTACGCTTAACATTTTTTAGAAATTTAAAAATTTTTCTACTACATTTCATGATGCACTGCGACTTTACCAATGGGTTGATGGTCACATTTTTTCGTATATGAAATATTCTTCGAAGGATCTTTGAAAAGATGTTTTAAATTTTTTCATTAACTCACTTTATTGCCTAGCAACTCACAAGTAAACGTACATAAATATGCATTTGTTATGTTGTTGTTGTTTAATATAATGTTGTAAATCATTGCATTTTTTTTTTTTTTTTGTTGAGTAATATTTGCATAGCGGAATTTAACATTCTTTTACATTTGCGCATATTAACTTACAATATCATTTTAATAAACACAGTTTAATTTTGGTCCTTGAGAAACAACGTGTTGGTGTTTGATTTTTTAGTAATTAGAACACAACTGGTTTTCAATAAGGAAATTTGAAAACCAGCCCAAATTGTACAAAAATTTTTCGGGTTCATTCGGAACCAATTTTTGCACATTATACGTGAATATTTGGCTATTCACGTCAACATTTAGGTACTTTATCGGGTTCATTTGGAACCACTTTTTTGCACAATATACGTGAATATTTGACTAATCACGTCAACATTTTTGGTGACCCCGACGTGATCTTTGCGTATCACAAATGAGCGTTGAACAGGAAGATGAATCCTTCAACAAACGTAAAGCCGCAATGCTCAAAAATCGTTTGCTCGTAATTCAAAACATGTGTGCGAAGTTAGTTTCGTCGTCAGCTACGTTTATAACAACCCTGTTCTTTTTAACAGTCTGCTATACAGCATCTGTTATCTTAACAAACTGTAATATTTGATAACATTTTTATTTTATTTAAGTAACATAACAAAGATTTCAATGGGAAATGTTACTAACATGCCTATGTTAAAGACGTAGCTGAAATTAGCTTCGTCAGCTCCGTTTTTAAAAACCTGTAACTCTAAAAATATTAAAGTTATTTGAGAAAAATTTTAAATGTTGACAAATTTAGAGAAAATTAATTTAACGTAATATATAAATGTGACCTAAGTGATAATTTATGGCCAGTTTTCAGGAAAAAAACGAAATTTTGTCAATGCAAATTTTTTTAAAATGAGAAAAAATGGGCAAAATCGAGAAGGTGCTGTCATATGGACCTGTATGGGTGAAAGCCATGACAATGGAGATTTCAAAACGGTATAGCTTATATCCAAAATCAGTATAGATTTTGAGAAATTAGGTTAAATTTCTCAAAAATGTTATCTTATATTACATAATGTTAATAACAGTTCTTGTGTGAGACAATGTTAAAAACGTAGCTTTTTTGGCCATTTTTTTGACTTTCAAAACTTGCCCATATGGTAAAATTCACTTTTTTCAAAATTGAATTTCTCAAAATCTATACTGATTTTGGATATAAGCTATACAGTTTTGAAATCTCCATTGTCATGGCTTTCACCCATATAGGTCCATATGACAGCACCTTCTCGATTTTGGCCATTTTTTTTTTACTTTCAAAATTTGCCCATATGGTAAAATTCACTTTTTTCAAAATTGAATTTCTCAAAATTGAATTTCTCAAAATCTATACTGATTTGGGATATAAGCTATACAGTTTTGAAATCTCCATTGTCATGGCTTTCACCCATATAGGTCCATATGAGAGCACCTTCTCAATTTTGGCCATTTTTTTGACTTACAAAATTTGCCTATATGGTAAAATTCACTTTTTTCAAAATTGAATTTCTCAAAATCTATACTGATTTTGGATATAAGCTATACAGTTTTGAAATCTCCATTGTCATGGCTTTCACCCATATAGGTCCGTATGACAGCACCTTCTCGATTTTGCCCATTTTTTCTCATTTTAAAAAAATTTGCATTAACAAAATTTCGTTTTTATCCTGAAATTGGCCATAAATTATCACTTAGGTCACATTTATATATTACGTTAAACTAATTTTCTCTAAATTTGTCAACATTTAAAATTTTTCTCAAATAACTTTAATATTTTTAGAGTTACAGGTTTTTAAAAACCCAAATTCCACCCACAGTAAAATTTTTCCTGAGAAACAAGAGTCTAGTAGCTCAGTTAGGCCTATAATTTGATATACAAAAATACCTGGCAGGTTTGTGTTGGATAGTTCTATAGTTCATCAAATATACTTCAATGCTCATACTCGTATATGAGGTCCACATAAATTCCATAATGGATAACAAGCTTCCAGAGAAATAACTGCGTAAAGTCTCAACGGAGAGTGTAGGACGATGTCGGGCAGGTCTCTTAGTTTTGCCCATTTTACGCTTAACATTTTTTAGAAATTTAAAAATTTTTCTACTACATTTCATGATGCACTGCGACTTTACCAATGGGTTGATGGTCACATTTTTTCGTATATGAAATATTCTTCGAAGGATCTTTGAAAAGATGTTTTAAATTTTTTCATTAACTCACTTTATTGCCTAGCAACTCACAAGTAAACGTACATAAATATGCATTTGTTATGTTGTTGTTGTTTAATATAATGTTGTAAATCATTGCATTTTTTTTTTTTTTTTTGTTGAGTAATATTTGCATAGCGGAATTTAACATTCTTTTACATTTGCGCATATTAACTTACAATATCATTTTAATAAACACAGTTTAATTTTGGTCCTTGAGAAACAACGTGTTGGTGTTTGATTTTTTAGTAATTAGAACACAACTGGTTTTCAATAAGGAAATTTGAAAACCAGCCCAAATTGTACAAAAATTTTTCGGGTTCATTCGGAACCAATTTTTGCACATTATACGTGAATATTTGGCTATTCACGTCAACATTTAGGTACTTTATCGGGTTCATTTGGAACCACTTTTTTGCACAATATACGTGAATATTTGACTAATCACGTCAACATTTTTGGTGACCCCGACGTGATCTTTGCGTATCACAAATGAGCGTTGAACAGGAAGATGAATCCTTCAACAAACGTAAAGCAGCAATGCTCAAAAATCGTTTGCTCGTAATTCAAAACATGTGTGCGAAGTTAGTTTCGTCGTCAGCTACGTTTATAACAACCCTGTTCTTTTTAACAGTCTGCTATACAGCATCTGTTATCTTAACAAACTGTAATATTTGATAACATTTTTATTTTATTTAAGTAACATAACAAAGATTTCAATGGGAAATGTTACTAACATGCCTATGTTAAAGACGTAGCTGAAATTAGCTTCGTCAGCTCCGTTTTTAAAAACCTGTAACTCTAAAAATATTAAAGTTATTTGAGAAAAATTTTAAATGTTGACAAATTTAGAGAAAATTAATTTAACGTAATATATAAATGTGACCTAAGTGATAATTTATGGCCAGTTTTCAGGAAAAAAACGAAATTTTGTCAATGCAAATTTTTTTAAAATGAGAAAAAATGGGCAAAATCGAGAAGGTGCTGTCATATGGACCTGTATGGGTGAAAGCCATGACAATGGAGATTTCAAAACGGTATAGCTTATATCCAAAATCAGTATAGATTTTGAGAAATTAGGTTAAATTTCTCAAAAATGTTATCTTATATTACATAATGTTAATAACAGTTCTTGTGTGAGACAATGTTAAAAACGTAGCTTTTTTGGCCATTTTTTTGACTTTCAAAATTTGCCCATATGGTAAAATTCACTTTTTTCAAAATTGAATTTCTCAAAATCTATACTGATTTTGGATATAAGCTATACAGTTTTGAAATCTCCATTGTCATGGCTTTCACCCATATAGGTCCATATGGCGATTTTGGCCATTTTTTTTTTACTTTCAAAATTTGCCCATATGGTAAAATTCACTTTTTTCAAAATTGAATTTCTCAAAATTGAATTTCTCAAAATCTATACTGATTTGGGATATAAGCTATACAGTTTTGAAATCTCCATTGTCATGGCTTTTACCCATATAGGTCCATATGAGAGCACCTTCTCAATTTTGGCCATTTTTTTGACTTACAAAATTTGCCTATATGGTAAAATTCACTTTTTTCAAAATTGAATTTCTCAAAATCTATACTGATTTTGGATATAAGCTATACAGTTTTGAAATCTCCATTGTCATGGCTTTCACCCATATAGGTCCGTATGACAGCACCTTCTCGATTTTGCCCATTTTTTCTCATTTTAAAAAAATTTGCATTAACAAAATTTCGTTTTTATCCTGAAATTGGCCATAAATTATCACTTAGGTCACATATATATATTACGTTAAACTAATTTTCTCTAAATTTGTCAACATTGAAAATTTTTCTCAAATAACTTTAATATTTTTAGAGTTACAGGTTTTTAAAAACGGAGCTGACGAAGCTAATTTCAGCTACGTTTTTAACATTGTCTCACACAAGAACTGTTATTAACATTATGTAATATAAGATAACATTTTTGAGAAATTTAGCCTAATTTCTCAAAATCTATACTAATTTTGGATATAAGCTATACAGTTTTGAAATCTCCATTGTCATGGCTTTCACCCATATAAGTCCATATGACAGCACCTTCTCGATTTTGGCCATTTTTTTGACTTTCAAAATTTGCCCATATGGTAAAATTCACTTTTTTCAAAATTGAATTTCTCAAAATCTATACTGAATTTGGATATAAGCTATACAGTTTTGAAATCTCCATTGTCATGGCTTTCACCCATATAGGACCATATGACAGCACCTTCCCGATTTTGGCCATTTTTTTGACTTACAAAATTTGCCTATATGGTAAAATTCACTTTTTTCAAAATTGAATTTCTCAAAATCTATACTGATTTTGGATATAAGCTATACAGTTTTGAAATCTCCATTGTCATGGCTTTCCCCCATATAGGTCCATACGACAGCACCTTCTCGATTTTGTCCAATTTTCAGACTTTCAAAATTTGCCCATATGGTAAAATTCACTTTTTTCAAAATTGAATTTCTCAAAATCTATACTGATTTTGGATATAAGCTATACAGTTTTGAAATCTCCATTGTCATGGCTTTCATCCATATATATCCATATGACAGCACCTTCTCGATTTTGCCCATTTTTTCTCATTTTAAAAAAATTTGCACATTCATATATTACGTTAAATTAATTTTCTCTAAATTTGTCAACATTTAAAATTTTTCTCAAATAACTTTAATATTTTTAGAGTTACAGGTTTTTAAAAACGGAGGTGACGAAGCTAATTTCAGCTACGTTTTTAACATTGTCTCACACAAGAACTGTTATTAACATTATGTAATATAAGATAACATTTTTGAGAAATTTAGCCTAATTTCTCAAAATCTATACTAATTTTGGATATAAGCTATACAGTTTTGAAATCTCCATTGTCATGGCTTTCACCCATATAAGTCCATATGACAGCACCTTCTCGATTTTGGCCATTTTTTTGACTTTCAAAATTTGCCCATATGGTAAAATTCACTTTTTTCAAAATTGAATTTCTCAAAATCTATACTGAATTTGGATATAAGCAATACAGTTTTGAAATCTCCATTGTCATGGCTTTCACCCATATAGGACCATATGACAGCACCTTCCCGATTTTGGCCATTTTTTTGACTTACAAAATTTGCCCATATGGTAAAATTCACTTTTTTCAAAATTGAATTTCTCAAAATCTATACTGATTTTGGATATAAGCAATACAGTTTTGAAGTCTCCATTGTCATGGCTTTTACCCATATAGGTCCATATGACAGCACCTTCTCGATTTTGGCCATTTTTTTGACTTTCAAAATTTGCCCATATGGTAAAATTCACTTTCTTCAAAATTGAATTTCTCAAAATTTTTGGATATAAGCTATACAGTTTTGAAATCTCCATTGTCATGGCTTTCCCCCATATAGGTCCATATGACAGCACCTTCTCGATTTTGGCCAATTTTTAGACTTTCAAAATTCGCCCATATGGTAAAATTCACTTTTTTCAAAATTGAATTTCTCAAAATCTATACTGATTTTGGATATAAGCTATACAGTTTTGAAATCTCCATTGTCATGGCTTTCATCCATATATGTCCATATGACAGCACCTTCTCAATTTTGCCCATTTTTTCTCATTTTAAAAAAATTTGCATTAACAAAATTTCGTTTTTTTCCTGAAATTGGCCATAAATTATCACTTAGGTCACATTTATATATTACGTTAAACTAATTTTCTCTAAATTTGTCAACATTTAAAATTTTTCTCAAATAACTTTAATATTTTTAGAGTTACAGGTTTTTAAAAACGGAGCTGACGAAGCTAATTTCAGCTACGTCTTTAACATAGGCATGTTAGTAACATTTCTCATTGAAATCTTTGTTATGTTACTTAAATAAAATAAAAATGTTATTAAATATTACAGTCTGTTAAGATAACAGATGCTGTATAGCAGACTGTTAAAAAGAACAGGGTTGTTATAAAAGTAGCTGACGACGGAGCTAACTTCACACATATATTCAAAACGATGTTCATCAGAATGATGACATCGAATCATTAGATGAAGCCGCCTTAATTATTAAACAAGAGTTGCTGGACAAATTGTATGCCGACTTCGAAGTGGTTCACGATCGCCTGGAGCGGGAAGATTTCAGTGAAATGAAAAGTACATTGCTGGCAGAAGCATCCGAAATTTACGCCTCCACAAAGGCTATTATAACTCTTTTTAGCACTTCGCACAAAGGAGAAACAACAAGCAACATTGGTGAGACAATCAACCTTAAATGAGTCGCAACCATCATTTTTGTTACCCATTCAAAAAACACGTTTACCCATCATACAAATTCCAACATTTAGTGGAGTTTACACGAAATGGCCGGACTTTTTTTCAATGTTCGAGACACTTGTTGGTGGTGATGACGACTTGTCAAAAATAGAAAAATTTCAACGCCTTAAGACATGTTTATCAGGTCCTGCGTTGGACGCCATTCGTTTGCTGAAAATAAGTAAATCGAACTTTGACAAAGCAATTGAAATATTAAAGAATAGAATTGTTTCTTATGACATTGACTAGTCTGTGCGTTTGTTCTATGGTGCTATGTTTAGCCCGAAACCCAAATTGATGATCAGGGATGCATCCCACATTGTTCAATATTGGACTCAACTTAACCATTAACAATTTTTCGAATAGTTTTGAAATTATTGGTAGTAGACTTATTGGTCTATATGATTCTACCTTGGTCGGATTCTTCCCTGGCTTGGGTATCATAGAAACCTTCCACTCTGCAGGATAATACTCAAGGCGTAAAATAGCGTTAAAAATAAAAAGTAGAGTTTTTTTAGCTACACGAGGTAACTGTTCAAGCATTTTGCCAGTAATTTGATCAATACCTGGAGCTTTCCTGGGGTTTATGTTACTGATACCTTGTTCTACATCTTTAAATGTGAATCGCAAAGATACAGGCGGTCTAACTGCATATGGTGGTAATTCAGATGCATCATTTGTTATATCATTTGTAATAAAAACATTTCTCAAATGGTTAACATACACCATCCCCTTTTCTGAATCGCTTCTTGCCCAGTCGCCAGTTGAAGTTCGCAAAGGTGGCTTACTTACCTATTACGGGTCTTTTCAGACCTTTCGTCGCTTTCCACAGAGAATAGTTAGATTGCGGAGTACCATCCAGGCTTTCCAAATATGTTTTAAGGGAAGCCATTCTGTAGATTTCAAGCAGATTTCTTAGCTGGGTTATGCATTCCCGTAGCTTAGTCTTAAGCTGGGGAGACCTGCGAAGCTGCCATTCTCTTCTGACTCTTCTTTTTTCTGACAGAAGTTGCTCAATTTCAGACGATTAAGTTCTATTGTTCTCATTTCTGGATCTTATATGACTAGTGGTAGCATACTGTACGGCCAGTTTGAGGTTTTCAGAAAAATCATTAATTGACACATCAATATCCTCAGGCGTTCTCAAGGCGATATTTTCAGTACAATGTGTACTCAGAAATTGTTTGTACTTTACCCAATTAACTCTATTGACGGTCAAAGGGAAGCCAATCTCTTGGGGAAACGAAACAGAGATTATAGTGGGTGAGTGATCTGATGACAAATCTAATGAAAGCTCCACTTGCATCCACTCTAAAGGAAAATTTTTCGCAACTCCAAAATCTATAACATCTGAGATCTTTCGTCGGTCTGACGGCCAATAAGTGGGGTGTCCGCTCGAAGCCACATCTAAACCTATTTTGGAAACGGTATCAAAAAGCACACGGCCTTTCGAGGTAATTAAACGTGATCCCCAAAAAGTGTGTTTAGCGTTATAGTCGCCAGCCGCTAAAAATCGAGGCCCAAGTGAATTGAAAAAATTTGTATATTGATTTTCTGTTACTGAAAACCGGGGTGGAGAATAAATCAATGAAATAACAATTTTATGATGAAAATGTTCAATACATATGTTTGTTGCTTGAAGATACTCCTCACATGTCTCGTTTAGCAAATAGTTTTTATCAAAATTGCTGAGCCTCCGCAAGATCTGCCACGGGGATCTTTCATACAGCATGTAACCATTAATTTTGAAAAAACTGTTAGTTGTCAAATGGAATTCAGCAATCAGCATTATGTCGATTTGCTTTTCCATAAGGAAGTGCTCAAGTTCATTTTTGTGTTGGCGGATGCCGTTTGCGTTCCAGAATCATATTTCAAACCAACTCATTTTTTTAAAATTACCTGCAAAATAGTGGATTGCATTTTCAGCATTTCCTGCGTCATGTTAGTCATATAAACCGTAAATGTGTTTATGGATTGAATAAGGGTCTGCAGAGTTGCCTCAAGATTTTTAAGATTTTGATCGGAATTTTGGGGCATGGGCTCCTGATTCAAGTTTTGTATATCGCTTCTGACCACATTAGCATATGAAACTTGTTTGTCGTTTTGCATAATTATTTGGCTGGTTGACTGGCCTATCTGGGGAAAATTGTTTGCAGAAATAATGTTTGACTGCTGGAGTTGCTTGAAGGTAATTGAAGACTTATTTGTCATTGATTGTTTAAAATGAGTGTAAACAGGACAGCCCCTGTAATTTGCAGTGTGGTTACCTCCACAGTTACTGCATTTTTTAACGCTCGAGTCAGTCTTTGGTTTTTTGCACTGTGAAGTACCGTGTAGATCTCCACACACAACACAAACTGCGGGCAGTTTACAATAGGCCAAATTCCTGGCAGTTTAGGCATTGAACGGGACCTAAACGCTTATGAGGCTCCTCTACGGTAACTTCACGGTGCAAGAGAAATTTGAGGGTATAAATTGGGTGAGTTTCATTCCGTTTCAGCACAATATCTCTTGGTTCCATTTCATCCCTAAACATGGGTTGAGGGATCTTCTCACGGTTCCTGATGTTCACTACACTTTTGATTTTTAACCCTTTGTCCTCCAAACCAATCTTAACATCATCCGTGGCTACACATGGATATAACGACCTGAATACCTTTAGCACTTTTAAGCTGATAAGTGTAAAAAGATCTTTTCTCCTTTTCCAAAATGTCAAACAATTTTCGGTAATCATTTTCATGGTTTACCTGAATTTTTGTTTCATTGATGTTTCCGCGCTTAACTGATGTCACGTTGAAATTGTCCTTACCGATTACCGTAATAAGTTGTTTTACCAGCTCATTAGAAGTTCTCTCAAATATATTGGTGGCGATTTAAATGTTTTTTTTTTTTTTGCTGTATTTGGCTCATCAGTCTGGAGGATTGCAAATCTATTACTTTTCGTTGCTGTAGCGGTATTATCCTCTTTAGCTATCTTTGGTTATGATGATATCTGAGCGGATTTCGGGCTTCGCTGACGTTTAACCACGGTTATATACCTGTCCATGCCTACTTGTGTTTTCGGCTTATCTGCAATAACTGAACTGGTAGATGGTTGGTCTTCTGTTGTAACAACAATGTTTGGCGAACACGAACGCGTGCGTTTTTTATCTCTTAGAGACAGAAGATTATCCAATGACTTTTTTAAAGATTCTTCCTCAGAAATCCAGAGGTTTTTTCTAGTGGAGCTAAGCTCCCTCTCAGAATTGCATCTACTAGATACACTCATGCAATTTTTTTTGTATTAATATTTTTTAATTTAAAAGTATATACAAATAATTGTCACAAAGTTTTTCTTTTGTATAAATTCGCTCGTCCACAAAACTTTAATGTGCAGTTTTTTTCCAACTGGGTAGGTAATCTTCACGCACTATAACAACAATTATTAATAAATGCATAGCCGAGCACATAATGGGAAATCTTCCAAAGGATAGATTTGAAGGTTGTCGAGCATTTACGGTAACCGGAGTGGATTTTTGTGGCCCACTCGTTCTAATATTTGTACAAGAGAGTCGTTGTTTAGCTTCGATAGTGAACGGACGTGTTTGTTTTTTTATCGCAAAGTAAAAAAATTAAACGGGATTAAATAAAAACCGTAATAGGAACAGTGAAAGAAAAATTTTGTGACATTTTTTTTAAATATCGTTTTAAATTGTAAATAAAAAATAGAAGCAATTAATTGCATGAGTGTACCTATCAGATGTAATTCTGAAAAAGAGCTTAGCTCTGGTAGAAAAAAACCTTTAGATTTCTGAAAAAATCATTAGAAATTTTCCTGTCTCTAATAGTGAAAAGCCAATGCAAGCGGCATGCGGCAGCAACAATGTGACCCATTTACAAAAGACTATATTTTTTATAAAAATATTCGTACATAAATTTCAACATATTGAATTTAAATTAATTGTACGGTAATGCCGTTAAAGGCGGCCGAGCGGCAATGTTGAATTCAGTTTAACTTTTTGTTTTGCCGCTTCAATTTGCAGGCAATTTTAAACAAATGAATTGGTTAAAAATATGTTTCTGGAACGCAAACGGCATCCGCCATCACAAAAATGAACTTGAGCACTTCCTTATGGAAAAGCAAATCGATATAATGTTGATTGCTGAAACTCATTTGACAACCAACAGTTTTTTCAAAATTAATGGCTACATACTGTACGACACAAAAGATCCCCGTGGAAGATCTTGCGGAGGATCGGCAGTTCTAATAAAATCCAGAATTAAGCACTATTTAATGAACGAGACACGTGAGGAGTATATCCAAGCAACAAACATATGTATTGAACATTTTCATGAAAAAATCGTTATATCCTCGATTTACTCACCGCCCCGATTTTCAATAACAGAAAGCCAATATTCAAATTTTTTCAAATCACTTGGGCCTCGATTTTTAGCGGCTGGCGACTATAACGCTAAACACACTTTTTGGGGATCACGCTTAATTACCTCGAAAGGCCGTGTGCTTTTTGACACCGTTTCCAAAATGGGCTTAGATGTGGTTTCAAGCGGACACCCCACTTATTGGCCGACAGACCGACGAAAGATCCCAGACGTTATAGATTTTGGAGTTGCGAAAAATTTTCCCTTAGAGTGGATGCAAGTGGAGCCTTCATTAGATTTGTCATCAGATCACTCTCCCACTATAATCTCTGTTTCGTTCCCCCAAGAGATTGGCTCACCGTTGACTGTCAATAGAGTTAATTGGTTAAAGTACAAAAAATTTTTGAGCACACATTGTACTGAAAATATTGCCTTGAGAACGCCTGAGGATATTGATGTATAACTCAGCTAAGAAAACTGCTTGAAGTCCATAGAATGGCTTCCCTTAAAACATATTTGGAAAGCCTTGATGGTACCCCTCAATCTGATTATTCCTTGTGGAAAGCGACAAAAGGTCTGAAAAGACCCGTAATAGGTAAGCCACCTTTGCGAAATTCAACTGGCGACTGGGCAAGAAGCGATTCTGAAAAGGGAATGTTTTATGTCGATCATTTGCGAAACGTTTTTATCACAAATGATTCAGAGAATAATACAGCGGAATTACCACCATATGTTGTTAGACCTCCTGTGTCTTTGAGATTTAATTTTCAAGATGTCGAAAACGTTATCGGTATTACAAACCCCAGGAAAGCTCCAGGCATTGATCAAATTACTGGTAAAATGCTTGAACAGTTACCTCGTGTAGCTAGAAGGGTTCTACTTTTTATTTTTAACGCCATTTTACGCCTTGAGTATTATCCTACAGAGTGGAAGGTCTCAATGATTACTATGATACCCTAGCCAGGGAAGGATCTAACTAAGGTAGAATCATATAGACCAATAAGTCTTTTACCAACAATTTCAAAACTATTCGAAAAATTGTTAATGGCGAAGTTGAGTCCAATATTGAACAATGTGGGATGCATCCCTGATCATCAATTTGGCTTTCGGGCTAAGCATAGCACCATAGAACAAACGCACAGACTAGTCAATGTCATAAGACAAACCTTTGAGGCGAAGAAGTACTGCTCAGCTCTTTTCATTGATATTTCTCAAGCGTTTGATAAAGTGTGGCATGACGGCTTGATGCACAAAATAAAGCTAAATTTGCCTGCAAATACACACAAGCTTCTGGAAAGCTACTTATACGGGCGGAAGTTTGTTATCAGAGAAGGCGACTTTATTAGCCCAACTCAGCCAATCAAGGCAGGAGTTCCCCAAGGCAGCATACTGGGACCTACTTTATATTTGATTTACGCCTCTGACATGCCAACGACATCTGGAATCCACACTTCTACCTTTGCAGATGACACAGCGTTTTTGAGTGTTCATGATAACCACCATTTAGCATCACGAAATTTACAGGAATATACTTCAATATTAGAGAAATGGCTAAAACTTTGGAAAATCAAAGTTAATGAACAGAAATGTACTCATGTTACATTCACACTGTGTAGGCAAACATGTCCGCCTATCCAAATTAACAACTCACCTATTCCGCAGCACAACGAAGTCAAGTACCTTGGTATTCACCTGGACCGTAGGCTAACATGGAAGTCTCACATTGAAGCAAAGGTCACTCAGTTAAAACTAAAAGCAGCGCAGCTAAATTGGCTTATGGGCAGAAATTCGACACTGAAATTAGATTGCAAACTTTTGTTATACAACGCAATACTAAAGCCTATATGGTGCTACGGAATTCAGTTATGGGGCACCGCCTCAGCGTCAAACATTGAAAAAATCCAAAGGCGACAAAACAAAATTCTACGAACGATTACTGCAGCTCCATGGTACGTCAAAAATTCACGAATTCATAACGATCTGAGTGTTCCGCTGGTAAAAGAGGAATTTTCTAAGTACGCGACAAGGTATATCAGTAAACTGGAACTTCATCCAAACCCTCTTGCTCGCAATATACTTAATTTTGGCGGCCACACTCGGCTTAAAAGAAGGGATACCGCTGCCACCATCAGATTGCTCAATAGGTGATTTTACCGAAATAGCTCCCGCATAATAAAACTTTTTGTCTAGCATTGGCCGGACTTTAGAATCACATTTTTTAATTTTAAATTTAGTATTAAGATTTGAATACTTATTGTTAGTTCATTTTGAAGATTCAATAAATAAAAAAATGCTTAAAAAAAAAAAAAAAAAATTTGTCAAACGAAAAAGTAAAGAAAGAAAAAATAGAAGACAGAAATTAATTTTCGGGTTTGAAAGTTTAACAATTGAATTTGTTTATTTAAAAAAAAAAAATTTATTTTGGCTTAAAAAAAAATTTAAATGTTTTTTTGTTTAATCTTTGAAGCACAAATTTTTCTTCAATTAGCCGCGTTCATTTGCCTACAACAAATAAACTCAAGCGGCAAATAGAACAGGTGGTTGCCGCTCGTTGCCGCAAGTCGCTTACATTGGCCTTTCACTATAAGAGATAGGAAACGCCCGCGATCGTGTTCGCTAAATATTGTTGTTACAACTGAAGACAAAACATCTTCCAGTTTAATTATTGATGATAAGCCGAAAACATAAGTAGGCATAGACAGGTACATAACCGTGGTCAAAAGGCAGCGAAGCCCCAAATCAGCTCAAATATCATCTCAACCGAAAATTTCTAAAGATGATAATAGGACTTCGGCAACAAATAGTAATAGGTTTTCTGTACTTCAAACAGATGAGCCAACAATATCTTAAAAAACCTTTAAGACTCCACCACTATATTTGCGAGAGTCTACCTCTAGTGAGCTGGTAAAACAACTTATTACGGCAATTGGCAAAGACACTTTTAACGTAACATCGGTTAAGCATGGCAGCATCAATGAAACGAAAATCCAGGTGAACAGTGAAAATGAATACCGAAAGTTGTCTGACGTTCTGGAGAAGGAGAAACGGTCATTTTACACATATGAGCTTAAAAGTGCCAAAGGTCATAAAAGGGCTTGACCCTTTTGTAGATACGAATGATGTCAAAACCGGACTAGAAGACAATGGCTTTAAATTTAAAAATGTGGTTAATATTAGAAACCGTGAAAAAATTAATCAACCCATGTTTAGGGTTGAATTGGAACCTAGAGATGTTCTTTTGAAAAAGAATGAAGTGGATACAATTTATAACCTCATATATTTTTTTTCATCGTAAGGTTACCGTTGAGGAGCCTCGTAAGCGTTTAGGGCCCGTTCAATGCTTAAACTGCAAAGAATTTGGTCATGCTAACGCCTGCTGTAAATTGCCCGCAGTTTGCGTTGTGTGTGGAGAACTTAACGGTACATCACAGTGCAAAAAACCTAAGACTGACTCGAGCGTTACCAAATGCAGTAATTGTGGAGGTAACCATACTTGTTCAACTTGTTCAATCTATAAATACTATAGTGTTTTATTTATTAACTATAAATAACAATGAATAAGTTGTTTATAAATGAAAAGTTTATGCATTTAAAATAATGTATGTGTACAAATTGAATATTTTTTGAACCGCTTACACGTCTTTACTATATGGCGTCTTCTTTTCAACTGGCTTGCTGTTGTTCACTCACTCGTTTGTCTACTCACAAATACATTCCCACATCTCGGCCATCCTGCGAGTTTAGTTAATTTGCATCATCTTCACCTTCACTTGGCAGCTCATCAATCTCGTATAGCCCGTCTTCAGTTTCATCTAGCCATGGCTTCATAAATTCAGCACATGTCGTAGTACGTCTAGGGCCTTCATTTTCTCCAGCTTTAACAACATCATAGGGATCATTCTGCTTCACTTTAACTATTTGATATGGACCTAAATACTTCGGCTTAAGTTTGAGACCGGCAGCTAGCTGTGTTCTCTTGATGGCGACCAGATCCGAGACGTTGTATTTCCTAGGAGGCTTTCGTCGAAAGTCGTACCTTTTCTTGTTCTCAGCTTGAACTTGTAATATTTGTTGTTTTGCGGCTTGTCTCATTTCATTCCTTTGTTCATCAAATTTAGTAGCAAATTCTTGCTCTATTAACTCCTTTAGCTGAATATCTTCTTTTGCTCTCATTTTCGTTCCAATCAACATTTCAAACGGTGTGTTCCCAATGCTTCTGTGATGTGTTGAGTTTATAACTTATTGTACCCTCCCGACGAATTTATACCATTGAGCGGGATTCTCTACACTTAGTTTAGCTAACACGGAAATTATGGTGCTATTGAGCCTTTCAACCTGTCCGTTTGCGCGGGGTAAGCCTGTTGTTATTAAAAGGTGCAATATGCCTTCTTCCTTGCAGTAGGATTTAAAGTCTTCACTCGTAAAAGCGGAACCACGGTCGGAGACGATCTGGAAAGGGTTGCCAAAAATAATACTTTGTGACTGTAATCGGGAAATGGCGTCTCTGGCCGACGTTGTTTTCGTTGGATACAGCCAACAATATTTGGTAAACGAGTCAATAACGGCAAATATGTGATGATACATTTTACTTGTGCTTTCTAGTGGACCTAGGTAGTCGATATGGTAAGTATGTAGCGGCATTGCTTCCTTGTTCAAAGGATGTAATTCACCTTCCTGTTTTCCCCTTTTCCTATTGGTGATTATACAACGTATACAGTTAGATATTAATTTCTGTATTTTCTCTTCCAATTTTGGTATAAAATAGTCTTTAATTATTAACTCCTTCGTTTTTTTTGACTGAAAAATGTCCTCTTTCGTGCGCCTTTTTAATCACTTCACCATGCATACCTTTTGGGATTACCAGCAATTCACAATCGTTGACAACTTTATATAAAATACCTCCCTTTAGAAAATATTCGTTATATGATGGTCTGTCGCTTAAAATATCTTTTATAGTTTTCAAATCTTCGTCCTGGGCTTGTAAACGTTTAATTTTTGAAATCAGGCTATCGTCTTGTATTACCATAACAGGATGTCGGCTTAATGCGTCAACATGTCTCATTTGCGACCCTGGGCGGTGTTCTACGGTGTAATCATATTCCTGTAGAAACAAAATCCATCGCGAGACTCTGGTACTTAAATCTTTTTTGTCTAGCGTCTTTGTAAAAGCATTACAGTCGGTCACCAGCTTGAAATGTAAACCAATTAAGTAGACTCGGAATTTCTTTAAAGCTTCAATCACTGCAAGCACTTCAAGTTCATAACTTGAATATTTTCGTTCTTGATCGGTCGTTTTTTTACTCATATAGTACACCGGGTGTAAGAGACTGTCGTTTGAGGCTTTCTGCAACAATACTGCGCCATACCCATCTATAGATGCATCCGTATGTACTTCGGTTTCATATTTTTGATTGAAAATATTGAGAACTGGATCATTGCTAAGAGCATTTCTCAATGTGTTAAATGAATTCATTTGTTTGTCGCCAAATACAAATTTTGCATTCTGTTTTTTAAGGTCAGTGAGTGGCTTAGCAAGTACTGAAAAGTTCGGAATAAATTTCCTAAAGTAACCGGCGAGTCCAAGAAATCGTTCTAGTTGCTTAACATTTACAGGTACAGGATATTTCCTCAATGCGGTCGTCTTTTCAGGTGACGGTGATACACGATTGTCTTCAATTATGTGTCCCAGAAACTGTATTTTTCTTTTTAAAAAGTTACATTTTTTAATGTTTATGTCTAAACCATAGTCTCGGCTAAGATCTAATACAAGTTTCAGAAAATTTAGTGCTTCTTCCACATCTTTTGCTGGTATGATGATATCATCGATATATGGCAGAGCTATGCCCTGGAGCGTCAAATCACGAAAAATTGCATTAATGTGTCGCTGGAATACACCAGGAGAGTTGGATAAACCAAAGGGTACCTTTCTGAACTGGTATTGTCCATTATGCGTGACAAAAGAAGTATATTTCCTGCTTTCTTTGTTAACGTCTACGTGAAAAAACCCGTTTCGCAAGTCGATCGTGCTAAAAATAACTGCATCTTGTAGGCGATCAAGTTGATCTTCAATTAGCGGTAAAGGATAACGATCCTTCACAATTACTTTGTTAATTCTCCTAAAGTCAACGCAAAGCCTTGGGGTGGAGTCTTTTTTTTTTCTTGTCAAAACTATTGGGCTACAAAACTCTGATACCCTCAGCTAACCAATTGTCAATTTGATTCTCGACAATATGCCGTTCCGTCAGCGGTAATCGTCTTGGATTGCAATATATAGGTTTTTCGTCTTTTAAAATTATACGCATTTCAATATCTGTTCTTTTAATTTTGTTGGGTTGGTAATTTCCTATCATTTCCATCACCTTCTTCCGAGCGTATTCACTGGCGGTTTTTTCAATATTTATTGTACATACCTCATTATCCATACAAACATCCATTACCATCATGCTATGAATTTCTTCTGCAATTTCATCATTAATCTTTCGAATTGCTAACCCACTGGGTTTAATGATTACCTCAGCACCTTTGCAAAACTCATTTCCAAGAATCACATCAACGTCAATACAAGCATATGGAACCACATGGAAAGTTAAATAATATTCTTCACACTCGATTTCGACAGAAACTTTAAAATTTCCGATTGGTTTTATTTTCCCGGCACTTGAGTTATTTCCAAATCCAACAAGATAAAAATCTGATTCAGTTAATTTTGGTTTATTCAGCAACTTGTATATCTTTTCGGTAATTACATTAAATTTGCTTCCCGTATCGAATAAAGCTAAACAATTCACTTTATCAGAAAATTTCACACCTATCTTCATAATGTTCTCAACAGCTAAATGCCTTACATTGGCCCTTTTGGTTTTCTTTGGACAGTCTTTGGAAATGTGGCCAAATCTATTACAACTGAAGCACTTTATACCTTTTTCTTTATCTTTACAGTTTTTGGATGTATGTCCTTTTTCACCGCAATTGTAATACAATATAGTCTTTTCTATTTTCACAACCGGTCTATTGTTCGTTGTTATAACATCGATTTTCTGTTTAGATTTTTCTTGCATCGTTTCGTAACATTTAAGTTTTTCTTTGAAGTCTTTTAAATTACCCGCACCGTATAAAATCGTTTTGTTAAGGGTTAAGTCTTTTATACCATCAATAACATATTGTATTAAAGCACTGTCTTCAATATTACCGCGTGAAGCTATTTCTTTCATTTTCAAAAAATATTCTTGAACACTTTCATCCTTTTTCATTTTCCGATCTGTTAACATTTTATGTAGTTGAGCACTGTTTGTTGTACTTTTAAATTCATCAAGTAATGCCTGTTTTAACTTAATCAAAGTTGTTATACCTCTTTCACTTGCTATAAACAATTTAGCCAAGCCAACAAGTGACTTTTTAGCGAAAATAAACTTCTGAAACTCATCCCAGTATAATATAGCCGCGGTTTCTTCAAATTCACTAATCCAGACACCAACTGGTAAATTGCCACTTCCATCCAATGGCCTTACTGAATCCTCAACATCCCTAAAATTAATGGAAAACCTAGGAATAGGTGGTTGCGTCATTTGCATCTTCGTTGTTGTTGCCAAATTGTTGTTTTCAATAGAAACAAAACTTTCATCATCTTTAAACGTTGCTGGTGCTTGCTTATTACTTCTTGCCGCTTCTTGTTTTTCACTGCTACATGCAACTTCGTCTTCATCGCTGCTCCCGTCATCGCCGTCGTCGTCATCTTCGTCATCATTATTGTTTGCTCTCAACAAAGCACCTTTTTTCAAATGTTTGAATATGTATAACTTTAAGTCTCTGTCGTCATAACTTATACATAAAACATTGCAAATAGAGGTCAGTTCTGCAAAAGTTATGTTTTTCTCTATGTATGCCGCCTTCTTTATATACTCTTCGTCATCTTCGCTGTACTCAAAACCTTGAAATTATCTGAGACGCTTACGGTTGTCACGATCTCCCTCATACTCAAATATAAATTTATGTAGTGCAACAACATTCTGTCTTCTTGTGTGGCGTAAATTCTCACGAACACAATCAAACATACCCAAACTGGCCATTGTGTATTTGCGGAAAAAACAAAATTAGTTCGGAACAGAAAAAAGTTCTATTTCTTTGAAACTTTACGACTGTGTTTTCTTTTCCTTGACAATGCCACAGCTTTTTCGTCGGTATACCCAAGCCGTTACAGTTTGCGCACACACACACGCACAAGCTTCTAATTATTACCAACACACGTTTTCAACGAGTTATTTTTTCCGTTTCTACGCGTTATCTTTCTTTTCCACGAATTATTTCCTTTTTTATATTTGTTAAAAAAAACATCCAACACTTTTACAATTCTAGATTTTGGTTGAGTCCCCAAATTTTATAGTGTTTTATTTATTAATTATAAATAACAATGAATAAGTTGTTTATAAATGAAAAGTTTATACATTTAAAATAATGTATGTGTACAAATTGAATATTTCTTAAACCGCTCACACGTCTTTACTATACGGCGTCTTCTTTTCAACTGGCTTGCTGTTGTTCACTCACTCGTTTGTCTACTCACAAATACATTCCCACAATACATTTACGGTTTCCATGACAAACATGATGCAGGAAATGCTGAAAATGTAATCCACTATTTTGCAGGCAGTTTTAAAAAAATGAGTTGGTTTGAAATATGATTCTGGAACGCAAACGGCATCCGCCAACACAAAAATGAACTTGAGCACTTCCTTATGGAAAAGCAAGTCGAGATAATGTTGATTGCTGAAACCCATTTGACAACCAACAGTTATTTCAAAATTAATGGGTACGCATTATATGACACTAAAGATCTTGCGGAGGCTTGGCAATTCTAATAAAATCTAGAATTAACCACTATTTAATGAACGAGGCACGTGAGGAGTATCTCCAAGCAACCAATATATGCATTGAATATTTTCATGAAAAAATCGTGATTTCCTCGATTTACTCACCGCCCCAATATTAATAACAGAAAGCCAATATTAAAATTTTTTCACATCACTTGGGCCTCGATTTTTTGCGGCTGGCGACTATAACGCTAAACACACTTTTTGGGGATCACGTTTAACTACTTCGAAAGGCCGTGTGCTTTTTGACACCGTTTCCAAAATGGGCTTAGATGTGGTTTCAAGCGGACACCCCACTTATTGGCCGTCAGACCGACGAAAGATCCCAGACGTTATAGATTTTGGAGTTGCGAAAAATTTTCCTTTAGAGTGGATGCAATTGGAGCCTTCATTAGGTTTGTCATTCGATCACTCACCCACTATAATCTTAAATAAATGTTTCGTTCCCCCAAGAGATTGGCTCCCCGGTGACTGTCAATAGAGTTAATTGGCTAAAATACAAAAAATTTTTGAGTACACATTGTACTGAAAATATCGCCTTGAGAATCCCCTGAGGATATTATGTGTCAATTAACGATTTTTCTGAAAACTTCAAACTGGCCGTACGACATGCTACCACTAGTCATATAAGACCCAGAAATGAGAACAATAGAACTTATTCGTCTGAAATTGAGCAACTTCTGTCAGAAAAAAGAAGATTCAGAAGAGAGTGGCAATTTCGAGTCTCCCCAGCTTAAAACTAGGCTAGGGGAATGCATAACTCAGTTAAGAGATCTGCTTGAAATCCACAGAATGGCTTTCCTTAAAACATATTTGCAAAGCCTACCCGTCAATCTGATTATTCCTTGTGGAAAGCGACAAAAGGCTTAAAAAGACCCGTAATAGGTAAGCCAGCTTTGCGAACTTCAACTGGCGACTGGGCAAGAAGCGATTCTGAAAAAGGAATGTTGTATGTCGATCATTTGAGAAACGTTTTTATTACAAATGATTTAGCGAATAATACAGCGGAATTACCACCATATGTTCTTAGACCTCCTGTGTCTTTGAGATTTAATTTTCAAGATGTCGAAAACGTTTTCCGCATTACAAACCCCAGGAAAGCTCCAGGCATTGATCAAATAAGTGGTAAAATGCTTAAACAGTTACCTAATGTAGCTAAAAGAGTTCTACTTTTTATTTTTACCACTATTTTATGCCTTGAGTATTATCCTGCAGAGTGGAAGGTCTCAATGATTACTATGATACCCAAACCAGGGAAGGATCTGACTAAGGTAGAATCATATAGACCAATAAGTCTTTTACCAACAATTTCAAAACTATTCGAAAAATTGTTAATGGAGAAGTTGAGTCCAATATTGAACAATATGGGATGCATCCCTGATCATCAATTTGGTTTTCGGGCTAAACATAGCAGCATAGAATAAACGCACAGACTAGTCAATGTCATAAGACAAACCTTTGAGGAGAAGAAGTATTGCTCAGCTCTATTTATTGATATTTCTCAAGCTTTTGATAAAATGTGGCACGACGGGTCGATGCACAATATAAAGTTAAACTTGCCAGTAAATACTTACAAGCTTCTGGAAAGTTACTTATGTGGGCGCAAGTTTGTTATCAGAGAAGGCGACTTCATAAGCCCAACTCAGCCAATCGAGGCAGGTGTTCCCCAAGGCAGCATACTGGGGCCTACTTTATATTTAATATACGCCTCTGATATGCCAACGATATCCGGAATCCGCACTTCTACCTTTGCAGATGACACAGCGTTTTTGAGTGTTCATGAAAACCACCAATTAGCTTCACGAAATTTACAGAAATATACTTCAATATTAGAGAAATAGCTAAAACTTTGGAAAATCAAAGTTAAGGAACAGAAATGTAGTCATGTCACATTCACACTGTGTAAGCAAACATGTCCGCCTACCCAAATTAACAACTCACCTATTCCGCAGCACAATGAGGTCAAGTACCTTGGTATTCACCTGGAACGTAGGCTGACGTAGAAGTGTAACATTGAAGCAAAAGTCACTCAGTTAAAACTAAAAGCAGCTAAATTATGGGCTTATGGGCAGAAATTCTACATTGAAATTAGATTGCAAACTTTTGTTATACAACGCAATACTAAAGCCTATATGGTGCTACGTAATTCAGTTATGGGGCACCGCCTCAGCGTCAAACATTAAAAAAGACGACAAAATAAAATTCTTCGAACGATTACTGCAACTCCATGGTACGTAAAAAATTCACGAATTCATAAAGATCTGAGTGTTCCGCTGGTAAAAGAGGAATTTTCTAAGTACGCGACAAGGTATATCAGTAAACTGGAACTTCATCCAAACCCTCCTGCGCGTAATACACTTAATTTTGGCGGCCACAGTCGGTTGTGAAAAAGGGATACCGTTGCCGCCATCAGATTGCTCAATAGGTGATTTTACCGAAACAGCTCCCGCATAATAAAACTTTTCGTCTAGCATTGGCCGGACTTAAGTAAAAATCAATCTTTTTTTTTAATTTTAAATTATAAATCACACTTTTTTTTTTAATTTTAAATTTAGTATTAAGATTTCAATATATATTGTTAGTTCATTTTAAAGATTCAATAAATAAAAAATGCTAAAAAAAAAAAAATAAATAAATAAATAAAAAAAAATCGTACAAGAGCCTTTTTATTTGTTTCAGCACTAAAGCTCGTCAAAGATTTGTCTACTTAAGGCTTCCTAGCAGCACTTAAACGCTTTATCAGCATTCGAGGCCGGCCAAAGACCATTTGGGCCACAAATTTTGTGGACTCAAAAAATGAAATGATCGAACCTAAAAGACTATTTTTGAGCCAAAACCACTTGAAAGCAGTACATGAGCAATGTTTTGAAGATTCAATAGACTGGAAATTCATCCCACCAAGATCACCTCATTTCGGAGGCCTCTGGGAGGCATCAATTAAAATCGCAAAACATCACCTTTTACGCACGCTTGGACAATCAATTTTAGATTTTGATCAGCTTCGAACACTCGTTCATCAAATTTCGGCAATCATGAACTCTCATCCACTGTACCCACTTTCTGAGGATCCTGATGATTTGAATACCCTGACACCTGCTCATTTTTTAATTGGTGCCCCATTTACGTCAGTAATAGAACCAGATGTGTCAATGCTTATTATTAATCGTCTAGGTCGATGGCAGCGTGTGTGCTATATACAACAACTTTTTTGAAAAAAATGGAGCACTGAGTACTCAACAATTCTTCAGCAGCGAACTAAATAGAAAATTGCTTCAGATAACGTTAAAATTGGTAGCATGGTGCTCCTGAAGGAGGATAATCAACCACCACTTATGTGGCAATTGGGTCATATAACAGAAATTATAAAAGGTGACGATGGTGTTGCACAAGTAGCTATTGTAAAAACGGTTAATGGTATGGTTCGACGAGCTGTGTCAAAAATTTGCTGCGTACTCAACGATGAATCCCTGCAGAATTCAACGGGGGCAGGATGCTCAGGTCAGATGCTTACTTCATAATATGGTTCATCCCAGATTTTTGCCATTTACCATCTCGTGAAGATAAACCCTTTAAAGGCCCCATTTTTGTCAAATAATTTTAGCCCGCACCCTAATTAAAAAGGGATTAAGTAATTTTATTGCATTAACTCATTTTATTGCCTAGCAACTCACAAGTAAACGTACATAAATATGCATTTGTTATGTTGTTGTTGTTCAATATAATGTTGTAAATCATTGCATTTTTTTGAATAATATTTGCATAGCGGAATTTAATATTCTTTTACATTTGCGCATATTAACTTAAAATATCATTTTAATAAAGACAGTTTAATTTTGGTCGTTGAGAAACAACGTATTGGTATTTGATTTTTTAGTAATTAGAAGACAACTGGTTTTCAATAAAGAAATTTGAAAACCAACCCAAATTAAACCAAACTTTTTCGAGTTCATGTGGAACCAATTTTTGCACATTATACGTGGCTATTCACGCCAACATATTGGTACTTTATCGGGTTTATTTGAAACCACTTTTTTTGCACAATATACGTGAATATTTGACTATACACGTCAACACATACTTTTTATATTTTTCTTAATTTTGAATTCTAAAAAAAAATTTAATCATTTTATATATTGTTAAAAACAAAAGAAAATTTTAAAAAATTTGTTGTTTAACATTGATGTGGAACTTAGCTTAGCACCATCAACCCATTGGTGTGGGACGTATTTAACTTACGAATTTATCTTCAGACCCTTTAATATGACAACTTCCTGGACAGAATAAAAGGTCCTTCCAACAGACCTGCACGCGTTTGACCCCTATTTTTAGAAATAATAAAGGAAAACTATTCTAGAACAGTCAATTTAATATTCAGTTGTTTCTCAGGCTGCGATCTACAGTGAATGCAAAATTTGGTCTTCATGAAATAGAGATAAAAGGGAGATGTTTAGAGCGTTCTGTGGTCCTTATGGAGCAGATTTTGAAAAAAAATTAAAACATCTCTTCAAAGATCCTTCGAAGAATATTTCATATGCGAAAAAATGTGAACATCAACCCATTGGTGAAGTCGCAGTGCATTATGAAATATAGTAGAAAAATTTCTAAAAATTGTTAAGCATAAAATGGGTATAACTAAGAGACCTGCCCGACATCGTCCTACACTCAACGAAAGCCCATAACAAACAGTATTTAAATCCGTTAAGACCTTACTCAGTTATTTCTCTGGAAGCTTGTTATCCGTGATGGAATTTATGTGGACCTCATATACGAGTATGAGCATTGAAGTATATTTGATGAACTATAGAACTATCCAACACAAACCTGCTAGGTATTTCTGTATATCAAATTATAGGCCTAAATAGGAGCTACTAGACTTTTGTTTCTCAGGAAAATATTTACGGTGGGTGGAATATAGGTAATACACAAAAAATATGCGTGGGAGTCACTTCATTGGTTCATTTGAGCAGTTTGGAACAGACCTGCCAGGTACTGTTGTACATCAAATTAAAGGACTATTGAAATCTGGAAGTGCTGTAGTAGATTGTTTCTCAGGGAAAAATTTACAGTGGGTGAAAGTTGGGTGGTACGCAAAATACATGCGTGGGAGCCACTTCATTGGCACATTTGGGCTATTTGGAACAGACCAGCCAGATACTGTTGTACATCAAATTAAAGGTATAAATAAGGACTATTGAAATCTAGAAGTGCTATAGTAGATTGTTTCTCAGGGAAAAATTTACAGTGGGTGAAACTTGGGTGGTATGCAAAAAATATGCGTGGGAGTCACTTCATTGGCACATTTGGGCTATTTGGAACAGACCTGCCAGGGACTGTTGTACATCAAATTAAAGGTATAAATGAGGACTATTGAAATCTGGAAGTTCTGTAGTAGATTGTTTCTCGTGGAAAATTTTACAGTGGGTGGAAGTTGGGTAATACGCAAAAAATATGCGTGGGAGTCACTTCACTGGCACATTTGGGCAATTTGGAACAGACCTGCCAGGTATTGTTTTACATCAAATTAAAGGTATAAATGAGTACTGTCGAAGTCTGGAGGTGCTGTTAGTAGATTGTTTCTCCTGGAAAATTTTACAGTGGGTGGAAGTTGGGTGATATGCAAAAAATATGCGTGGGTGTCACTTCATTGGCACATTTGGGCTATTTGGAATAGACCCCCGAGATACTGTTGTACAGCAAATTAAAGGTATAAATAAGGACTATTGAAATCTAGAAGTGCTGTAGTAGATTGTTTCTGGTGGAAAATTTTACAGTGGGTGGAAGTTGGATGGTATGCAAAAAATTCGCGTGGAAGTCACTTCATTTGCACATTTGGGCTATTTGGAACAGACCTGCCACGTACTGTTGTACATCAAATTAAAGGTATAAATAAGGACTACTGAAATCTAGAAGTGCTGTAGTATATTGTTTCTCCTAGAAAATTTTACAGTGGGTGGAAGTTGGGTGATATGCATAAAATATGTGTGGGAGTAGCTTCATTGGCACATTTGGGGAATTTGAAACAGACCTGCCAGGTATTGCTGTACATCAAATTAAAGGTATAAATGGGTACTATCGAAATCTGGAAGTGCTGTAGTAGATTGTTTCTCCTGGAAAATTTTACAGTGGGTGGAAGTTGGGTGATATGCAAAAAATATGCGTGGGTGTCACTTCATTGGCACATTTGGGCTATTTGGAAAAGACCTGCCAGGTCCTGTAGTACATCAAATTAAAGGTATAAATGAGGACTATTGAAATCTGGAAGTGCTGTAGTAGATTGTTTCTCCTGGAAAATTTTACGGTGGGTGGAAGTTGAGTGATATGCAAAAAATATTCATACTCATTTACACCTTTAATTTGATGTTCAACAATACCTGGCAGGTCTGTTCCAAATAGCCCAAATGTGCCAATTAAGTAACTACCACGCGTATTTTTGCATATCACCCAAATTCCACCCACTGTAAAATTTTCCAGGAGACACAATCTACTACAGAACTTCTAGATTTCAATAGTCCTTATTTACACCTTTAATTTGATGTACAAAAGTACCTGGCAGGACTCTTCCAAATAGCCCAAATGTGCCAAAGAAGTGACTCCCACGCACATTTTAGCATATCATCCAATTTCCACCCACTGTAAAATTTTTCAGGAGGAACAATCTACTACAGCACTTCCAGATTTCAATAGTCCTCATTTATACCTTTAATTTGATGTACAACAATACCTGGCAGGTCTGTTCCAAACTGCTCAAATGTGCCAATGAAGTGACTCCCACGCATATTTTTTGTGTATTACCCATTAAACTGCTGCATCAAAACATTCAGTTATGCGTCTCCGCATATGTTTTATTTCATTGAACTCTATTACGTAGTACTTTTTGCAATGACTAATAAAAGAATGAGTATTCTAACAACAAAACCAAGCACAATACTCCACTTGATATAAAGCAAACCAACACAATACTCTACCTGCTATTTCGCAATGAATTGTCAACTCTGTTTGCTTTCTGCAAATGTTTTGAAAATCACCAAGTACTTCAAAACATTTTGTTTTTGTCATTGCATCGTTACCGCATTGTTATTGTTTAAACGGCAACCATAATAACATTAAAAATTCACACATGTATAGGGTGTTTTTTTAAGCTAGATAGAACTTTAAATTGTAAAAAGTAACACAAAAAATTAAATTTTGATGAAACATTTTTTTTATTTGTTTCAGTATACTCTGACAAATCATCATGAATAGACTCACGCTTGAACAACGCTACGAAATTATCCAAATTTACTTTGAAAATCAGTTGGCAACTGACCCGTTGTTTTATCGCAAAATTGTGTTCAGCGATGAGGCGCATTTTTGGCTTAACGGGTTTGTTAATAAGCAAAATTGCCGCATATGGAGTGAGACCAATCCACAAGAGACCCTACAGACTCCATTACATCCAGAAAAATGCACTGTTTGGTGCGGTTTTCATGCTGGTGGCATCATCGGACCTTATTTCTTCAAAAATGAGGCCGGAGCTCGCGTTACGGTCAATGGAGATCGTTACCGCACCATGATCAATGATTTTTTGTTTGAAAATATGGATGACATTGATCCGGAGGAGATGTGGTTTCAACAGGATGGCGCTACGTGCAATACGGCGAACGCAACCATCGACTTACTGAAATCAAAATTTGGCGATAAGTTGATTTCGAGAAATGGACCTGTCAATTGGCCTCCAAGGTCGTGCGATTTGACACCTCTCGATTATTTCCTGTGGGGCTACGTGAAGTCACTGGTTTATGCTGATAAACCAGCAACAATTGACGCCTTGGAGGCCAGCATTGTTCGTGTTGTTCGTGACATACGGCCAGCAGTCCTCGAAAAAGTGGCCCAAAATTGGACGTCCAGAATGCGCTTCGTCAAGAACAGTCGCGGTGCCCATATGCCCGAAATCATTTTCAAATGTTAATGTCACGTATTGATCTTTCGAATAAAAAAAAAATTTTGATTACAATTTAATTTTTTGTGTTATTTTTTACAATTTCAAGTTCTATCGGGCTTAAAAAAACACCCTATACATACATTTATTCTGTAGCTTTGAATCAATTCTGTAGCTAATCTGTTTTTAACGAAGGAGGGTGGCAATTTTTTTTCGTTTGTTAATGCAACAACAATTTGAGTTTCGCTATGACGAAGGCGACTTTATACAGATGAGTGCAAGCGGAAAGGCGAATTCAGTACAATGTATTTTGTTATTGTAAAACACATCGTGAATGTCATAATCTAAATTCGCCTAAGATTGCTCAGCAGAGAAAATATTTTATATAAACGTTACATATAAGCTTTTATAATTGTTTGTAATTAAAATCACATATTATATTAGTTTTTCACTTTTAAATTCACACAAATTTCTTGAAATTGCGCTAAATCATGCAAAAAAACCTTCAGATTAAAATGGCGCGAAAAAGTTTGTAAACAAAAGAAACAAAATTTGACAGTCTCATTGGAAAAAACGCGAGAAGCAAAAAATAATCACCTGTGCTGTTAAGTTCACCTGGTAATGAATTCGCCTTGGCTATGACTGAGAACAGCGTAAGTTTTTCTTTTTTTTGAGACAAAAAAAAAAACATTATATTTGGGAAAATTGAAAATGAATTGAGGCAGGAGATTGATAATATTGTTGGTTGTCGAAAATGTTTATTATAATTTATTTTATTTTTATAGTTATAGATGACGTATTGAAAAATAAATATTTTTTTGTCGCAATGTGTTTAATTAATTTCTTTTGCTTCGGGCCTTTGATATATTTCATATTAAAAAAATGGAAAGGTTTTCTAAAATTTGTGATGCAGATTTCAATATGTGTGACAATTTCTTTGAGCAAAATATAGTAAAATAAATGGAATACAGTTGATTTTTTTTTCTCAAAAAGCCCTAATCTTTTCGCAACATTCATGACACAAATCATAATTTATTTCTAGCGGGCGTAAATACTCATTTTTTTAGTGAGGAATCCTAATGTGTGTACGAAATTAGTCTATTCACACACAAACATAACCAAAGAGTTTTTTTCATCTGAAATAGCAATGAATACTCATTTCAGTGTACTCTGAAAGGTAGTACTTTTGTTTTGCTTATAAAATGTTTTGGATGTCTTGGTGTTTTGTTTTGAAATGAATGATGGTAGAAGTATTTGTTTGTTTTGTTGGTAGCAAATGTAATATTTTACGCATTTACTATTTAAGTGAATGTCTTGATATGCCATTTAAGACATTCATTGCAGTAGTTTATTACCCATATTCCACCCACCGTAAAATTTTTCCTGAGAAACAAAACTGTGGTAGCTCCCATTTAGGCCTATAATTTGATATACAGAAATACCTGGCAGGTTTGTGTTGGATAGTTCTATATGTTGCTGCACCTAGTAGTTGTTATAAATAATAACTGCTGAAAAAACCAAGATTCTGAGTTGCCAGATTGCCGACCTCGCTGACTTGCTGGCGTTTTGCTCCGACTGAAGCTCGCCGTCTTGGGGTGGTTCTTGTCGGCCAATCCGGTAAGAAAACTACAACAACAAAAAAATATTCAAGTCAGCCTTTCGTGAAAACCCACACAAACCGCACAAAATATATAAATATAGATGAGGCCCGAAAGTGGCTAAGTAACCCAGATAAACAACATAAAAGGTATGTATTCTCAAATCTTATAACACCACCACAGCTTACCTTCTGATTTATCTTCTTCCACAGCAAACTCCTTCTGGCAGATGTTGCGCCAGGATCGGTAGCCCACCCACTTAAAGCTTTGAGAAACTTCACCGTAATGGCTTGGAGACCGATGAAAGTTTGTCAAGCCATCCCTGAACAATACTTACTTCTTCATCACCATCCTCCCACAAAATTAGCTTGCCTAATCTACTCCATCGAGCTAATTAAACACATTCATTTAAAACGGTATAAAAGGTATTAATTCCGTTTTAATTGTAATGAAATAAAGCTAGGAAAGATATTATTTGTATACAAAAAATTCATTTCTAATTCGAATAACCATTTTTGCACTATTATTGACTAAAAACTATATAAAAAATATATATTAACAGAATTCAATTGAAAAATTTAAATGTTTCTTGGTTTTCTATTCTACTGTACAGGCTCGCTGTAGGATATTCCACAAAACTTTTGCTTTTAGCGTCGCTGGTCAAAAGTAAAAAAGAATAAAAAAAACGGTTTATAAAATATATGTATATTTTTCCCCATGAGAGTTTCTCAGCTGAACACCTGGCCAAACTTCCCTCGTATATCTTTTAATCTGCCTGCCTAAAAATGAGCTCACTTTATGGGGCCTAAGTGCGCTAAATTATTGGCGCAATTAACAATAAAAAAGGTGTTTTTCCTAACCCTTTTGAAAAAATACAAATATATTTATAATATTATGTCTGTTTGTCCGTTCGTTTTCAGTTCGTGTCAGCAAAATACCTGTGGACCTGTCATATGCGGAAGTTGTTGCTGTCTGGTGGGTGAAATCCTTGACCACTGATGGAACGGAACTTGCAGGCCTTTAGCAGATAACCGGAATGGATGGAGCTTACACAACCAGTTCCCTCGTGGAGTATGGTGCGATGACGGTGGGGCAGAGAATTTTGTACTTTTATTTAAAAAAGGAAATGTTCAATTAAATTTTATGTTTTGTAATAAAATTTACTGTGATTTTGCTTTATCGTTTGTTTTATTTTATATATGTGTGAAAAGTTTTATTTCACATAAAATTTTATTTCATATGTGCCACTATGATTTTAAACTTTCCTCATGGAGTTACCTCGCTTTTCTTTAACAAAAGTACTAGTTAAAAATTCTTTGGCACTTTAATTATCCTTGTGTTATAAACAAAAACACCTGTTGTTTAGTATTTTTTTTTTCTTTTTTTTTTAGTTTTTCTTCTTTAACATTTTATTTTATTTTGCCCGTACCACAACCATACTTTACCGATCCACTTCCAAAAACCAAAAAGCCCCGACATTTTGTTCTGCACTTCCCAAATTATTTCTTCCCGCCTGGACTTCACCCACCATCTTATCAGATCCAACATCTATTCAATTCCCATTCCTAATTACTTTACATATATCTCTTTCCTACAGTCTTCTTCTTTTTCCCTTTCATTCACTATCAAAGACTGCTTTACCGGCTCACGTTAGGGTGACCACTACAAACCCAACCATTACACAGTCCATTTATGGACCCGGAATGATACGGCGGTGGTTTACTGTCCCATAAACCAAAATTGTCCTTTTCCCCACTTCGGGTATTCTGGGTAATCATTATAGCGTTACTGGGAATTATAGGTTTGACCGTATCTTACCGTAAAAGCATTTTGTTGATCTGGCCACCTTATTTTTACGCAACATACCACCGCTGTTTACTATTACGAGAAAAAGATCAATGAACTGCAAGCATGTGGGGGTAAGTAGTATGATATGGTGTTTTTAATAATTTTAATCCATCTAAGATTGCTTTCCTTCTTTCCAGGACAATTTATGGATTCCACTCTCTGCTGGGAATGGGTTAAACAGGTGAGTACCGTGTATCATGAAAAAAATGTGATCCCAAGCGATAATACATACATATATATGGGTGTGTATGTGTGTGATGTCATTGAACTCGCTTGCAAAGTCCGCCGGCGAAGTGTTTGACGCCGTTGTCTTGCCGTCACATATATACGCACCACATGCCAGTAATGCATTGACCCCGGTAATATTATTAATAAACTTGTTTTATTTCGTTTTAGGCCTGCTACCATAGTGCCCTACAGCTTGGGGAGTGAGCAAGCAGCCACTTTTCATCAACGAGGGTTGTCGGCACTAGGATACTGGTACCATACGTACGATTTAAGAAAAGGTAAGTAAAACTGTAATTTCAAACCATTTTATTTTAAAAACTGTTTTACTTTTAATATTCATCACTTTAGAAATTGGATATCGGACGGACGAAAATAACATAATAAAGGTAAGTGAATCTATTAATTTGTTTGTGAACTTTAACCTGCTTGCGCTATTAATTGGCCCCGCTTGCATACGTAAACATGAAATACGACCCGTGTACGTATGTATGCAACTACTTCCTGACATAAACAGGAAGCAGTCAGCACCCCTTTTTTTTAAATGCATTCAAGTTTACGTAAGCAAAGTCAGTGGCTGCTCCTCGTGAAATGAACGGACTTAGGCCACCCAAAGTGCTATGACGTTTGGGCGGAACAAACCCCCTGCGATTTCATTAAGCAAACTGTTTTCTAGTAATGAAATTAAAATTTTGGCAATATGCGAAGTTTCTATTTCATTTATAATTCAAAAATGCTTTTGCCAAAGTTTAAACTTCAAAGCCGGAAATTATTAAATTAAATTTAAAACTTATCAAGTTTTTATTAATTTATTTACAGGTGAGTTCATCAAGACTTTTTGCTGGAAGCGAAGACTGGTATAACCAAGGCATCTAGCGTAACAGTCTAGCGGTAAGCCAAAAAAAAAATTCTATTTTAACTAACCCTTTTATTTGGCTATCCAAATTTGTGTAAATATAAACAATTAAGTTTTTTATTCGCTATTTAAGCTTCTAACATTTATACCAGTAAAAAATTATAAATAGCTTATTTCCCAAGCTATCTATATGTCGACATTTCATAGGAACTACCCTAATCAAAGTCCACTGATGATTAGGGTCGTTCCTATGAAATGTCGACATATAGATAGCTGGGAAACATAGAAATCAAGCTATTTATAATTTTTTATTTGGTAAATATATTTACAAAAAAAAAAAAAAAAAACAAATCCACGCTTTCATTTTGCTCAAACTTAGATTTGCCAAATAACATAGATAAAACAACTTAAAACTACGTGGTCTAAATTTACGCAAATTCAATAAAAACTTTGAAAAAGCCAGTGCTGCGAATTTGCTTAAGTTTAGATTAATAAGCAGCAGGACTTTACAACCTGTTTTTGAGATTTGAAACTACAAGGACTAAGTCCACCAAAAGCTATAAGCCTGCAGCCTACAGTTTTCATTAAAAGTTTCATTAAAAAAGTTAAGCGTAACTGCTAGAATTCAAATATTTACGTAGTTACAAACAAAAATTTTACAACTTAGAATTGTTTGTTGTATTGTTACCCTAACTACACTACTTCCTCTTAATTCTATGTACGTTCCTACAAACATTGATTGCGATACTTGCTACCGGTTTAGATATTGCGAATTGAGTACGAATGTTTTCGTTTTTGGGTTAACCGAATGCTTTGAGATTTCATAATATTGGTTTTTGTTTGCGCATTTTTATCTCGTTTCACGAACCATCGTTATCGGCACTCGGTTGGCCAACTAGTTTTACAAACTTTACTTATTTATACAAACTTTGATCTTATTTATACTCGTCTCGCTATAAGATCGGACTAAGATTAGCGTCACTACCTCAGACGGCTAACCACTCCAGCTTCTTAATGGCATAGTTCCCCTAGAGCATATGGGGCGGCATTCGAGGTATGGACCGTTTACAAATTTAACAGCTAGAAACGTAAGCTTCAGATGAGTATAACAGGTGAAATGCCGTATTACGCCACCGAATCATGCCAATTCGTTCGTTCATGAAACGCGACAATTCTGCCAACAGACGTCAATAGGAAAAGTGTTATTTGCAAAACAAACAAAAAATATCGTCTCTTTATCGCCAGATAAGTGATTTGTTCAATTCGTATTCAAAGACCAAAAAACCTGTAAGATACCCTCTGTTTAGGTTACTGAAAATATGAAATATTTTCCTTGCATTCATCGACTGTTCATAAGTGCAACCGCGTGTTACGATACGTGAAAGTTTCTATGAATGCGGGACCGTTGGGACTAAGTACACCAAAGATATTAAAACTATTGCTTTAAATCTTTGGCGTGAAATACCCCCAACGGTTTACCTTTCAAGTCCTCTACCTCGTAAAGACTATTACCGATCGAGCGTATTATACGGCATTTCAAAAACTTGCGGGTCAGCTTTGCGTTGAAGTTGTTGCGAAAATCGCTTTGCTGAAAATTTCGTCTAAAACCTTCTTGCCCAGGAATGAACTTGACTTGCCTAGCCCTGGTGTTATAGGTTTTTTCTCCCTTTAAGTATGCCTTGTGCAAATTTTCTGTCTGATGAGGTCCAGTTTCTCGGACTTAAGCAAAATTTCTAATTCAGGGTCGTCCAGACTGCCTAGCTTTCTAGCCAACTTATACATGCCCCCATGACTCAACATATTTACGCCAAACAGAGCAAAATACGGAGTGACACCAATCGATGTTTGGACCGACGATCTTACCGAAAACTCGATTTCCGACAGGTATTTATCCCATTCGGTATGACCGTCTTGCAGATATGAACGTATTCGTTGCAATTCGTTGGTGTAAAGGCTTTATAATACGGCATCTCGGTTTCTCCTCCGCTAATACTTCCCTTTCTATATTCTGCAAAATACTTATTGGCTTACTAATTATTGGTGCTGAAATGTTAGTGGTTGGGCCTAAATCGCTGTTGAACGAGCCTGGCCCGTTTGTGGCCGGTTCACACGTCGGTTTCGCATTTATAACAAAAAAATATTTCTTGTAGGCGACGGACAATATATAAGTATGGCCACACTGCTGACAATTCCAGCAAGTGAAATCCCGTGTACCCGATAGCGCTTCCAAATCTAAATCTGGCTGAACAATTTCCTTCTCTTCATAATCAATTTCATGCACTCTCAATGGGGCACACGAACGAAAAGGGCCTGGCTGAGTCCTTTGACTGCCGAGCAAGTCCTCAGCCCGTTTGGCTTGTTGGCAAAAATCATTTAGACTTCCAATACTAACAGAAAATAGCAAGTGTGCTAGGGCCGGTTTGAGATTTGACTTCATGATTTCAATGAGATCAGCCTCCGAGTAGGGAACTCTCTGCTGATTTCTCAGCCCTAACACGGCGTTAAAGAAGTCCTCGAACGTTTCATTGTTTCCCTGGCGTCTATCCATTATTCGTTTTTGCAACTGGAATTCACTTTCAAAGCGTCTGAACTGACTTAGAAAAGCTTGTTCCAGTTCTGGCCAGGTTTGGATTGGATTTAATTTGCGCAATTTGTTCCAATACCAGCTTAGCACTGGTCCCTCTAACAAAGAGTGAAAATTACGGCGTAGGCCAACGAAAGACAAATCATGATCTTGTCTCAGCGTATTTACTCTAAAAATAAAGTCTTCAGCTGACATGGTTTTTAGCGACCCATCAAATCTTAAATCCCATTTTGATACATCAGCCTCACGCTGCGGTGGGTATGCGTGTGCTCCATAGGTGGGAGGTGTAGCCCATTCCGGTTAATGCGGATGCGGCTCCTACCCATTTACTGGCTGCTCTGGCCCTCCAGGCTGGGGCTGCCGCCCATCAAATGAGAAATTCAAATGGCCTAGCATCTCGTTAAGTGAAGCATTTGAAATTGGGGAGCGGTGAAACTGACTATTTTGCTCGCCCTGAACATTCTGAGAGGCGTTGATATCACACACCACAGGACGTGGACCCCTAGTATTCCCATTCGGCCTAGGATTAGCCGATGGGGAATCTAACTGCTGGCCTGCAATTGGATTACGATCCAAATTTTGCACCAACAATTGCTGCAGTTCGAGCAGCCTACGGTTGATGTCTGCCAAATCTATATTACTATTCACTGCTGGTCCTGCCAAGCCAACTGTGGAAGCGCGGCGACGCTGATCGTTTCTAGCAGTAATGTCGCTATATTCGGGTGAAGGAATCGTACTGTGAGTATTATGTGCAGATTCATGTACCGAAACTGTTTCTTGAGCCATGCCTAGGAATTGCTGCACTGAAGGCAATATGTTTGTGCTGGTTGTAGTTGCCGTATTTGTAAAAGCCGGCACAGAATATGCCGCCGCTGTAGTTGAAACTACATGGTCGCGTAGGTAGTAGTAGGAATATTTTGCATGACGTTCCTAGCTGAATCAAAAGTTAATTGCCTACTTTGCGAACGGGTATTAACCATAATATAATAACTCAATCGCAAAAAAAAAAACTTTGAAATGCAAAAGGTAAAATCTTCTACACTTCGTATTGTGAAAATAAAAATAAAAATTTAGGCTTAATTGAAAACAATTTATCCGGCTATTCTGTTTAAATCAGATTATTACTATCTAGCGTAACTTGCTAAACAATAACCAAAAAATAAAAACAAAAATGAAAAAAACAAAGCTACATATAATTAAATGATGTAGAAAAAAAAATATAACCGCTAAACTTTAAATAGTTACTCGGTTCTAACAATTAAGTTTTTTATTCGCTATTTTTAGCTTCTACCATTTATACCAATAAAAATTAATTATATAAAAAACAAGCTATTTATAATTTTTGTTACTCGGTTCTGTAAAAAATATAAAAAAGAAATCATATAACAATATGAAAATATGATTTAAAAAAAGAAAAAAGAAAAAAAAAAAAAAAAAATAAAAAATCCAAAAATGAGAAAATATCTAGCAGAGACTCAAAAAATTTCAAAATTGTATGCTGCCGACTTGCAGTAGGATTTTCAGGGTGACAAATCGGTAAGCATCTATTGAATTTGCTGTGAGAGAAACAAATCACAACTTTTCTTTTATACTTAGGTTATGCAGCTGTGGTGTTAGCTTTGAATTATGGTTCAGCTCCTTGCAACTTTACCTGAATTGCTTCTGGCGCAACTGATCTTCAGTGAGACCAATACTCGAAGATATCAGGACAAACCAAGCGCAATCCATATACGACGTTTTACTATACAATGGTAAGTTTACATTGAAAAAACTAAATAAGGCTATAAAACAAATTACTTGAAAGGACTCTTGACGTTTTGGCCAGCTGAAGCGAAAACTACTTGCAGTTTATGATATTAGCCTGACTCAGCAAATGCCTAAACTCAAGTCAAAATTAATTAAAAATTTCACTACCATTTCTGACCGCCACAACCTGTCGCAACTCGTTCACGACGTGAAGGTCGGAAATAGTAGCTACTCCAGCAAAAATTTATATTAAAAACCGTATCTAATTCCAGAAGACATTCCAGTTGACTGGTCAGTGTCGCAACTCGTTGAGGACTCTTATTGACTCAACGGGACTTACACTGTAGGCAACCGGATAACTAACTCAAGGTCAAAACTGACCAAAAGGCACTTTCGGGCCCCACGTTGGGCGCCATTTTTGTTGCTGCACCTAGTAGTAGTTATAAATAATAACTGCTGAAAAAACCAAGATTCTGAGTTGCCAGATTGCCGACCTCGCTGACTTGCGGGCGTTTTGCTGCGGCTGAAGCTCGCCGGCTTGGGGTGGTTCTTGTCGGCCAATCCGGTAAGAAAACTATAACAACAAAAAAAATATTCAAGTCAGCCTTTCGTGAAAACCCACACAAACCGCAAAAAAAAATAAATTTAAATATAGATGAGGCCCGAAACAACATAAAAGGTATGTATTCTAAAATCTTATAACACCACCACAGCTTACCTCCTGACTTATCTTCATCCACAGCAAACTCCTTCTGGCAGATGTTGCGCCAGGATCGGTAGCCCACCCACCTGAAGCTTTGAGAAACTTCACCGTGATGGCTTGAAGACCGATGAAAATTTGTCAAGCCATCCCTGAACAATACTTACTTCTTCATCACCCTCCTACCACAAAATTAGCTTACCTAATCTACTCCATCGAGCTAATTAAACACATTCATTTAAAACGGTATAAAACGTATTAATTCTGTTTTATTTGTAATGAAATAAAGCTAGGAAAGATATTATTTGTATACAAAAAATTCATTTCTAATTCGAATAACCATTTTTGCACTATTATTGACTAAAAACTATATATTAACAGAATTCAATTGAAAAATTTAAATGTTTCTTGGTTTTCTATTCTACTGTACAGGCTCGCTGTAGGATATTCCACAAAACTTTTGCTTTTAGCGTCGCGGGTCAAAAGTAAAAAGTATAAAAAAACGGTTTATAAAATATATGTATATTTTTCCCCATGAGAGTTTCTCAGGTGAACACCTGGCCAAACTGCCCTCGTATATCTTTTAATCTGCCTGCCTAAAAATGAGCTCACTTTATGGGGCCTAAGTGCGCTAAATTATTGGCGCAATTAACAATAAAAAAGGTGTTTTTCCTAACCCTTTTGAAAAAATACAAATATATTTATAATATTATGTCTGTTTGTCCGTTATTTTTCAGTTCGTGTCAGCAAAATACCTGTGGACCTGTCATATGCGGAAGTTGTTGCTGTCTGGTGGGTGAAATCCTTGACCACTGATGGAACGGAACTTGCAGGCCTTTAGCAGATAACCGGAATGGATGGAGCTTACACAACCAGTTCCCTCGTGGAGTATGGTGCGATGACGGTGGGGCAGAGAATTTTGTACTTTTATTTAAAAAAGGAAATGTTCAATTAAATTTTATGTTTTGTAATAAAATTTACTGTGATTTTGCTTTATCGTTTGTTTTATTTTATATATGTGTGAAAAGTTTTATTTCACATAAAATTTTATTTCATATGTGCCACTATGATTTTAAACTTTCCCCATGGAGTTACCTCGCTTTTCTTTAACAAAAGTACTAGTGTAGTATTATATGCACGTCACCTGGCAACCTTTAATATTTGATTAGGTCTGGCAGTATTATTATTATAGGATGATGTAATAAGGAATAAAAACCAGCATTGTATGGCTAACCGCTGAACGTTGCGTTTGTTTTATTCTATAGATTCAGGTGTGGGGTGAAAAAATAAAATAAAAAGTATTGAATATTTAGAATACTAACGGAGAAATTATTAAAGATGTCAGCACGGGAAGAGATTGCTGCAGTCCTTCTGCAAATGGGAGTGAAATTCCCAGAAACTGCGACATTAACGCAACTACAAAAGTTAATGAAGAATTCTATTGAGGGTGTTGTGCCGGAGCAAAGTTGCGAAAATTTTGAGCCTGAGAAAGTGAGCGGTGAGAAAGGAGGCAATGTGGTATTAACCGAAGAGCAAAATAGTGGCCAAGCAGTGTTCCATGAGTTTGTTGAAGTCGATGGAGCAGCAGCAGTAAATAACGTTGTGCATAATGACGCTACATCATGCGAAATTCAAAATGGCGCTGCTACAGCGAATAATGAAATAAGAAATAATATGGCGGACGATTTGAACGAAACTGAAGCCAAACTATTACAACGTATTCGCATATTGAAATTGCAAAATGAACTTGAATTATTGGAAATGCAAAAGCCTAACAAGATTGCATTTGATTTCAGCGACATTGAAGCTGCCTTGCCAAAATTTAGTGGAGACGACAATTACAATGTAACGAAGTGGATATCTGATTTTGAATATATTACACATGGCTGTGATGAAAACTCGAAATTGCTTTTTGCTCGCCGAATGGTTACTGGTAGTGCTAAGTTGTGCTTGCGTCTTTTATCAGTGCGAAGCTGGAATGAACTCAAAGCCGCTTTAGTAAAAGAGTTTAACAAGGAAGAAAATTCTCGAAATGTTTATAAGAAATTAGAATCTCGTGTATGGAAACGTCATTCAGAGAATTTACATTATTACGTTCTAACTATGCAAGAAATAGCAAGCGGATCTCACATAAATGAATCCGAATTGGTCGAATATATCGTTGATGGTCTTCAGGACAAAACTTCAGCATCTTTGATCTTCTGTAACGTGACTTCAGTAGGCGCACTTAAGAAACTTCTACCGAGATATGAAAAGCTGATAGATAAATCCGGTAAAACAGATAGCAGTTTTGCAGCGAAGAAGGACGTGAGATGTTTTAATTGTTCAACCTTTGGTCATTTTGCCAACGAGTGTCCTAAGGAAAAACGCAAGAAGGGCACTTGCTTTAAATGCGGAAATCCGGATCATCGTTACGCTCAGTGCCCTCAGAGAACCGTAGCAGCTGTAGATAATAATGGGGATTTCGATTTTGTAGATTTTAAGGGGATGGTAAGTGTTGCTTTGAACCTCGATTTGATTGCTGATCCACAATATGTAAATGTATTTTGTTTATTTGATACGGGTAGTCCGAATAGCTTTATTCAAAAATCCTTTTTGGATAAAGCAGAAGGATGTCGCGAAGTAAAAGGAGGGAGGATGGCACCCTTCAGAGGAATTGGATCAACGAGATTTTATCCCGAACGGAAAATTTTTTCCTTTGTGAAATATAAGAATAGGAGAAGAATTTTGCCTTTATTTGTGTTACCTGATAAGTTTTTACCGTTTCCCCTATTGTTGGGAAGGGACTTTTTGCGATCATTTAATATAAGTTTGTACATGCGCACTGAATTTGAGAATTTGATTTCTTTGAATATAGATGAGAATAAGATTATAAGTTCACTGACTTTGAATGACTCTGGGAATGTTTCTAAAGGTAAGGTAAGCGGGGCTACGGATTTGCAATTGGCTTTGAGTGAGATATGTAATATTGAGATAGGTGATGGTACTGAGGATATTAATATTGGTTTAAGGGGAACAGGGGAATTTGTGAGACGCATTGAGGATATAGTTGTGGACTATATTAATAGTAGTAAGAAAACTTCTGCCTGTAGCGATTATGAGGCTGGAATAAAATTGATCTCTGACACGCCGACTTTCTGTGCCCCGAGGAGACTCTCTTTTAGGGAGAAAGACACAGTTAATCAATTAATTAAGGAACTGCTGGATGAGGGAGTTATCCGACACAGTAATTCACCATACGCTTCGCCGATTGTATTGACTAGGAAAAAGAGTGGAGAGACACGAATGTGCGTGGATTACAGAAATTTGAATAAATTGATTGTACGGGATAATTATCCTTTACCGCTTATAGAGGATTGTTTGGAATTCTTGGGAAATAAGAATTATTTTACGCTTTTGGACTTGAAATCGGGCTTTTACCAAATCAAGATGGCAGAGGACTCAATAGGGTATACCAGTTTTGTGGTGCCAAATGGACAGTACGAGTTTATGAGAATGCCGATTGGCCTTAAGAATGGTCCAGCCATATTTCAACGATTTGTGAACACAGTTTTCAGGGATTTGATAAGTCAGAATTTATTGGTGGTTTATATGGATGATATAGTGATTGCCACTAGAACGGTTGAGGAACATTTGGATCTGCTTAAAAGAGTTTTGGCTCGTTTACTGGAGAACGGCCTTAAATTGAAGCTTTCAAAATGCAAATTTTTTTACGCGGAGATTGAGTTTTTGGGGTACAAGGTGTCGGGAGAAGGGATAAGGCCTTCCGAGAATCATATTGTTGCGATAAAGAATTATCCTCTTCCGCGGAATACGCGAGAGCTTCAATAATTTCTAGGTTTATGTTCATACTTCCGCAGGTTTGTAAAAAATTTCTCTGTCTTAGCTCGGTGTTTGTACGATCTTTTGAAAAGCCAGGTCAAATTCACGTTTAGTAAGGAATGCGTTGAATGCTTTGAGCTCCTGAAACGGAAGCTAATTTCAGGACCTATATTGGCAATATACAATCCTAGAAGAGAAACCGAATTACATTGTGATGCGAGCAAACAGGGATTTGGGGCAATTCTCCTTCAAAAGCAGGATGATAATCATTTGCATCCTGTTGCATATTTTTCTAAAAGGACTTCGGATGCAGAGCAACGTTATGACAGCTTTGAATTGGAAACGCTGGCGGTGATATATGCACTTCGACGTTTCAGAGTGTATCTTGAGGGTTTGGAGTTTAGGATAGTAACCGATTGTAACTCACTGACATTGACTTTGAACAAGAAATTGATTAATAGTCGGATAGCAAGATGGGCATTGGAGCTTGAGAATTACAGTTATAAAGTCATTCATCGGTCGGGAACGAGAATGGCACATGCGGATGCTTTAAGTAGAAATAAATGTGACTGTTCTGCCGATAGTGTGATTGCGACAGTGGATAGCGAGAATTTGGACTTTCAATTGCAGATAATGCAGACAAGAGATGATCATATAGTCGAACTGAGAAAAAAACTTGAGGACGGTGAGATGGAAAAATATTGTATGATGAATGGAGTGGTGTTTAGAAAGGATGGAGAATTCACAAGATTGTATGTTCCTAAGGAATTGGAGAATGAAGTAATTCGATCAATTCATGTACAGATTGGCCACCAGGGTGTGGAGAAAAGTTATCAAAGGATCCGGAACAACTACTGGTTTCCAGATATGAAATCAAAGATAAATACATTTCTAAGGAATTGTGTACGATGTATAATGTATTCCGCACCAAACAGGCCGAATAATAGGAACTTGCATAGTATAAGAAAACATCCGGAACCCTTTCATACGATTCACTTAGATCATTTAGGTCCACTACCATCGTTGCAATCTAAGCGTAAGCACATATTAGTTATTGTCGATGCGTTTACGAAATATGTGAGACTATTTCCCGTACTGACAACTAGTACGACGGAGGTGATTGCTGCGTTGATTAAGTACTTTGATAATTACAGTCGTCCTTTGAGATGTATTACGGACAGGGGTAGTTGTTTCACATCAAAGGATTTCATTGGTTTCCTTGAAGAGAGAAATATTATGCATGTTAAGGTTGCAGTGCATTCACCACAGGCAAATGGGCAAGTGGAGCGGATAAACCGTAGTCTCGTTGGGATTCTGGCAAAGTATAGTGATCATGTGACGCATGCAGACTGGGTAAAACATTTGGGAAAGGTGGAGTTTGCAATTAATAATACAGTTAACCGGTCAATTGGAATGACCCCAAGTCAGGCATTGTTTGGTGTTGGTCAAAGGGGTGAGACTGTAGATAAACTAACGGAGTACCTGGAACAATTCATTTCGGGCCCGGTGAGGGATTTAGGAGCATTAAGGGAGAGGGCGATTAAGAACATTGAAAGATCACAGGGCTATAATATGGAGTATCACAGTAGGCGGAAAGGAGTGGTCAGTACATTCAAGGAAGGTGACTTTGTTGTGATAAAGAATATCGACACTTCAGTGGGCATGAACAAGAAATTGTTGCCTAAATTTAAAGGTCCATATAGGATTTTTAAAGTTTTACCTAACGATCGTTATGTTATAAGGGATATAGAGAACGGTCAGATAACACAGATACCGTACGATGGGGTTGTTGAGGCTTGTAATATCAGATTGTGGATTAGCAAAGGGGTACAAGACAACACTTGAATTGGGTTTTATTGGATATAGATTTAGTTTTAAGGTATCAGTAAATTATTGGCATGATCGCGGGCGATCATTTGGTCAGGTTGGCCGAGCTGTAGTATTATATGCACGTCACCTGGCAACCTTTAATATTTGATTAGGTCTGGCAGTATTATTATTATAGGATGATGTAATAAGGAATAAAAACCAGCATTGTATGGCTAACCGCTGAACGTTGCGTTTGTTTTATTCTATACTAGTTAAAAATTCGTTGGCACTTTAATTATCCTTGTGTTATAAACAAAAACACCTGTTGTTTATTTTTTTTTTTTTTTTTTTTTTTTTTTAGTTTTTCTTCTTTAACATTTTATTTTATTTTGCCCGTACCACAACCATACTTTACCGATCCACTTCCAAAAACCAAAAAGCCCCGACATTTTGTTCTGCACTTCCCAAATTATTTCTTCCCGCCTGGACTTCACCCACCATCTTATCAGATCCAACATCTATTCAATTCCCATTCCTAATTACTTTACATATATCTCTTTCCTACAGTCTTCTTCTTTTTCCCTTTCATTCACTATCAAAGACTGCTTTACCGGCTCACGTTAGGGTGACCACTACATATAGTTCATCAAATATACTTCAATACTGATACTCGTATATGAGGTCCACATAAATTCCATCACGGATAACACGCTTCCAGAGAAATAACTGAGTAAAGTCTCAACGGATTTAAATACTGTTTGTTAAGGGCTTTCGTTGAGTGTAGGACGATGTCGGGCAGGTCTCTTAGTTTTGCCAATTTTACGCTTAACGTTTTTTTAGAAATTTTAAAATTTTTCTACTATATTGCATAATGCACTGCGACTTCACCAATGGGTTGATGGTCACATTTTTTCGCATATGAAATATTCTTCTAAGGATCTTTTAAGAGATGTTTTATTTTTTTCAAAATCTGTTCCATAAGGACCACAGAACGCTCTAAACATCTCCATTTTATCTCTATTTCATGAATACCCAATTTTGCATCCACTGTAGATCGGAGCCTGAGAAACAACTGATTATTAAATTGACTGTTCTAGAATAGTTTTCCTTTATTATTTCTAAAAATATGGGTCAAACGCGTGCAGGTCTGTTGGAAGGACCTTTTATCCTGTCCAGGAAGTTGTCATATTAAGTATGGTAAAAGTCTAAGAAAAATGTAATATTTTTTCATACTTTTTATATTTTTCTTTATTTTGACGTGTTTACTTCTAAATTCTAAAAAAAAAAATTATAATTTTATGTATTGTAAAAAAAAAGAAAATTTAAAAAAGTTTGCTTTTTTAACATTGTTTAACATTGGTGTGGAACTTAGCCCACAGGGGTGTGGGACGTATTTAACCTACGAATTTATCTTCACACGCTTTAGTATTTCGTATTTTCCCCAAAAAGTCAGCTTTAACTAAAAAAATTAAATAAAAGAAATACCACAAAGCAATGCGATCAATTCTTCAATGTCAATTAATTTTATGCTACAATCTCTCAAATGGCTAAATATAAAACAGAGGATTGCTTTTAACACATTAAATTTCATCCAAAAACTGAACCGAGGAGAAGCACCACAATATTTAATAGAACAAATTTCATATGTGGGAGAAGTCCAACCTTATAACCTGAGGAATATGAACAATTTCAGGATCGAAAGAGTTAATTCATCAGCCATGCAAAGACGTTTATTCTACAAGGGATTACAGCTTTATAACACTCTACCGGGCTATGTAAAAAACGAGCAAAATATATTCCAATTTAGAAATTTTGTATCAAATTTTGTTAAATTAAGTATACACTAGATTTATTTTTTTGTTATTATTAATTCAAAAATTATTTTTTTTTTGTAAAAAGTATTTTTAATACTAATAAAGAAACCAAACTAAAAAAAAAAAAAAAAACTAAACTTATACCACGGCTTAGAGGACCCTTTGGGCCATCTTTTCTATATAGTGGGATGTGTGTAGTATTTCGTATATTTTTGTTATGACTACTTTTCTTTTCAAGAATATCAGATGTTTTAAATAGCCTTTTTTTATTAGAAGGGATAATGAGTTATGTACTTTTAAGGCAAAACTAAAAAATATGTATTGTGGAGAGCATATTTCAATTGATTCTTTATATTTTTGTGGTCCAGTTATGGAGATTTCTCTCCAAGAAAAATATATTCCAAATTAACATGCACTCTTAAACAGTTAACAGAGCTCTGTTCACGAAATAATTGCAAATGTGGTTTATATCTGTACTAGTTAAATTTAAAATTTATCTTCACACACATACATCAGTCAGGTTTTAGAAAAAAACATTCGTGCGAAACAGCAGTGAACTACTTAATTAACAGGCTGAGACTAGTAAAGAAAAATAAAAAAAATGTTAGCTATATTTCTTGACTTTAAGCGTGCGTTCGAAACACTAGATCAGGACATATTAATACAGAAGCATGATTAATATGGTGGTAAAAATAATGCATTAATAAAATGGTTTAAATCATATCTTACAAATAGAACACAAAAAACAAAAATGGAATCAACCGCAAATGTGAACGAATATGGTATGCCACAAGGCTCAATTTTTGGATCTCTGTTATTTATTATATACATAAATGATATTAAAACAATAATAGATAAATCCGAAATAATTTTATATGCAGATGATGATACACTTATATTAACGTAAGCAGAGACAGAAGAAATCTGTTACGAAAATAGTAAATAAGACATGAAAAAAATTAATCAATGGTTAAACATTAAGCTAAAATTAAATGAATTGATTGGTATTCCAGAGAGATGGCGTCTGGACGGATTATGAACTTCCACACAACACAACCGAAAAGCCAAATTATGAACACGGCAAAAAGTTTTATAAAAAGAGTATTAAGTATCAGCAATAAACGTGTTCATTCAAAAAACACAGAGCTTATTTATAAAATATTGAGAAAAAATAGTTTTCCAACAAATGTAATTAAATCGCTAGTAAATTACATTCAAAATACAAAAAACTATAAAAACACCCAAAATGACAAGACGCCCCTAATAAATAAAAAATTCTACAGCGTCACGTACATACCTAATCTGATCAATAACAGAAATCTAAGGAAAACAATTAAACATACAAATATATGCTTTGCATGCACCACCAAACCAAACAATAAATACAATATTCTCAAAAACAAAAACAACAATACAGGAGGAACAAAAAAGTAACGTTATTTATAAAATTAAGTGTAATGGCAAAAACAACGAAAACCGTGATCGCATATATATTGGCACCACAAAAAGAAACTTAAAAACTAGAATGGGAGAACACAAAATGGACATAGAAAGAAAAAAAGAAACAATAGCACTTGCACAACACATTCTACAATGTGGACACTCAGCTGATATTGATAACGTTAAAATTTTGGACATAGAAAATAATACGAAAAAGAGATTTACAATTGAGAGCTTACGGATACAACAAAACATAAACAAAACGATGAACTTAAAAGAAGAAACGGATAACATTAACATTAATTACAGAGTTGTGTTAAATTAACGTTGAGTTTTTAATTTTGTATTTTCTGTTTTGAAATCCTTATCAAAATAATTTTGTTAAAAATTCAGATGTAACAACATTAATTAAGGTAATTCTCACAAATATGTATATGTATTTAGATTATAAAAATTGTGTTTATATTTATATGAATAGACGCTCCCTTGAAAATGTAGACAAAAAATCTACGAGACGTCGGGAAAAAGAAAAAGCAACATGTTTTTTATTTAAAAATAGGTCAAACAGCAAAAACGTTTTAAGTAAACTTAAATGAATCTAAAACTAAATTAATGGAACTAAACATGGATTCTAACAGAACACTTGAAATAAATAATATAACAATAGAAAAAGTTAACAATATAAAATATCTCGGCTATGTTATAGACAAAAACTTGAAATTTAATGATCATATGGAGTACATTTGTAAAAAGATTGGGTTCTTTAAACGTATAAAAAATAAGATTTCAATTATGACTGCAATTAATATATATAACGTGACCATTAAACCACACTTTGAATATGGTTCAACAATCATATACTCAAGCTGCGCTGAGCAACAACTTGCAAGACTCCAAAAACTACAAAATGAAGCTATGCGTGCAATATTAAAATGTAGCCGTTTTACATCAATAAATCATATGCTAAATACGTTAAAATGGTTTAATATTAAACAGAGACTTCAATTAAACACAATAAATTTTATTCAAAAATTAAAAACGGGAAACGGTCCGGACTACTTAATAGAGCAGACGAGATATGTTGGAGAAGTTCAGTCATATAATCTCAGAAATGCTAGTGATTTTAGGCTTCAACAAGCGCGCACTAATCCAATGCAGAGAACATAGTTTTACAAAGGATTGAAACTATATAACACCATGCCAAATGAAATTAGAAATGAACAAAATGTAAAATTATTCAGAATGAAAGTTGTTAATTTTATTAAAAATAATTTGGTTCAGAACACATAATAATTTTGTACTAGCTGGAAATTATTCGTATTGTAATTAATAAAGTATTTCATAATACTACATAATATCTAAATAAAAAGTTTTAAAAAAAATTAATAGATTGTTGTAATTGTCTTGAGAAATGTAATGAAAAGTCGCAATTTTATATACATGTGAATATATCAAAACTATTTCTTATTTTCCTCAACGACCTTCTCCATCAAACTTCAAATCCTCTTGTCACTCGTACTCTTTTAGTTATAGGCCCAGTCTATCAGAGATCGCTGTCAAAAGGCAAAATATGAACGATTCACTGAATAGTGATCTATTAATCTCCGAATGGGGTCGTAAAAACAGGTTCGCCTTTAACGCTCTTAAGACCCAATGTTGCTTAATAAAGCACAAACAAACGACCGCAAATGCTGCTTCATCTGTACTTATGGATGGTATAAATATTAAGGAATCGGATGCTCTTGATGTTCTGGGAATGAAGATACAGTGTGATGTTCGCTGGGCTGAACACATTTTTAATTAGAATTTTCTGCACTGACTTTAACTTTCCAAAACGTGATCTTTGTAAAAGAACAGTTGTACATAAAAAAACTGTTTCTTCGTAAACGGTTCATAAGATTATTAGCAAAAATATCATTTACAGATGTTAGTATAATATATTCACAGAGTTGCCAGACGGCGTTTATATAACTACAGTAGGGGGAGTATTATTACGGCACAACATCGCGCCTCGCGTAAACGCCTCGCTATCGGATGTCTCCAATGGTATGTAAGTTAATGGGCGAGAGTTTATGGTATTTTCAACCCCTGCCAATGCACCTATTACAATTTCTTCACATGTACCATCTATTGGGAGAATATCTATTAGAACTGATTTGACTGACATTCCTTCCCAATATCCTCCCATATGCGGTGAGGAAGGCGGAATAAATTTTCATTCAATGCCTGACCATCTCTATTTCACTCAACAACACACGATTTGCACCCCTAAAATTAAACAAGATGCGTTGCGGAACACCTCGGCGGCTTATAGACTGTTTAAATAGCAGCAAAAACGATTCTGTACACAATGACGGCGTGATTTCAATGTGTACTGAACGCAGTCGTGCACTTAAATAGGGTTTAGTAAATATCAATTAACTACAATATGGTGCGCTTTCGTGGCATGATTATGGGTATTTTTATATCAAATAATACCAAATTCGTCTATATAGGGAGATAGTTTATAAATGAGGCTTTAGCGATGCACAAATTTCTCTGTACGAAGTGATTCTATTTAGACTACGTATTATTCTTGCAATTTGCGAATTATTACGTTTTCCACGCCGAATATATCATTAATGTTCTTTAGTTTTTCGATGCTTTCGGTAGGATATGGTTTCTTACGGACAAAGCGCAAGAATTTCAGAACCATTTGCAATGTGTTACGATATATCATTCTTACGAATTTTGGTCCTGTAAACATCCTCGAGCCTACATCGAACTTAAAGCTGATTGGCCATTTCGTGGCTTTTTCTGCCATCGCCAATCGTGGACATGTGAGACTTCTAAAATTTCTCCTATGTGAAGGGCTACAACTTGTTGATACTTTCTGGCATCAGATCGTATCCAGAACAGGACGTACTTACAATCTGACCAAAAAATACGACGTTCAACTCGCACTGACAGCTCGCTTGCTACAAAGTTCGCAAGACGAAAACTCAGACAGTAGCTAGCAATTCCAGATTCAGGACAGAAAGCGGTTTTAGCGGTGCCACTCTTGTTTTAGATGCTACTAAGCTGCATTTTACTATGCCGCAATGGTAGGGGCGAATATACATAAGCGCAGCATATGCGTTGATGCTTGTATCTACGAATATATGCATCCGGTTTTTTGAAATGCTTTTACCAAGAGTATAACAGCGTGGAATACGTATATGTGATAATTCTGGCAGTAATTTTACCCAAATTCACCATTTTGCGCTTCATCCGCATATACGGGAGCGTCCCATGTGACACCAGTAGTGCGATTCACTATGCTTTTTAAGCCCCAATTATTTCGGTTAAAATTATTAACCACAAAAGTATTCTTTTTCCTATTCACAAGCACTTTAAACACCATATGCTGGGGTTTAAAGTCAGCTGTTTGAGGCAGCTGTTGTATTTAGCCACATAAATAGGTGTTAATTAACACCCCAATATTTGGTGAGTTTAAAAAAGTGTTGATTTATATTGTTTACATATTCATTTCATTTAATTTAGTTAAATCTTTTCAAGTTAAATCTTGAAAATAGTATTTTTGTATAAAACAATAATTAAAAATTTTTTATTCAATATGTATTTCGTTTTCCTTTAGAAAACTTCTTAAGGAAAGTATTTGTAGATCGACTATAAAATCAAAAATGTTTTGATAGGCAATAAAATAACATTCTTTTTATGTTAAATGAAATTATGTATGTATGTATGTGTTAAATCTCTACATGTTATTTTATTTCCTATCACAAAATGTTTTTGATTTTATAATTCATCAACAAATACATACCTTAAGAAGTTTTCTAAAGCAAAACGAAATATTCAATAAAAAAAAAAACTTTTAATTATTGTTTTATATATAAGGATCTCGTGCTCATATATTATTTTTAAGATTTTTATACATATATGTATGTATATAAAAAGATTGAAGTTACAAAAGATGAAGAAAACATATAAACAAAAGGAGATTCAGTACAATAGCGAATAAAAATGAAATGGAGAGTTGCCACGTTATAACAATCTGAACGTGAAGAAAAATAAAACCCTTTACGGTGGCTAAATATAGTTAGTGAATAACGTAGGGGTTAGTGCAAACAACAAAAAGGTGTGGTTAAAGTTAACACTTCTAATTGGGGTGTAAAGTTAGTGAATTGCGCTACAGGTGCCAGATTCCGCAAATATGATTTTTTTTACCAATAAACACTCAAAATAAAATTCACCGACACTTTTCATTAAAAAGTGATGCCGTAAAAAAAATTAATATGATTTGTCAAGTTAACTGCGTCACACAAGTCAAGGCAGCTTTATACAGGTAGTGGCAGAATTACAATAAATATAACACCAACAAACATCAACATGTATTTCGTTGGTAGAATTTACGAATAGTTGTCAAAATTTTGACAACTATTCCTTTTGTTTATGTTTTTCAAGTTCAAAATATTTTACAAAAAACTAAAATTCAGCGAAGATTTTTGAGTGAAAAATTTATTATTAAATGTACACTTAGTACACTTTGTGTCAAAATTATTCATTCTCGCCATTGCGGGCGCAAAAATCAATACTTATATATATATGTTCAGCTTACTACTATTCATATCAGATTGATAGTTTGTGAAAATAAGGTCAATCATATCTTGAAATATTGCGATCTATTCCACCAATATGCTGGATGTATTTACCGTCTTTTTCTGCCATTTTACAGAATCGAAATCTGAGCTCATCCTCTCAAACAATTCGCTAAGTTACAAAAATTATGGTTGGTTGAGTGGACGTGATGTCGGCGATCTGGGGGCTAATTCTGTCATTCGCTTACGAGCGAGTTTTTTACACTTTTGGGATTATCTCATTCGATATCGAGTAAAAGGTTTCGAAATTTCTAATGATGACATTCGATAGCGAGTAACCATTCGAATGCAACCGTGCAACTTTTCACTCGTAAGCAAAAGTACTATCGAAAACCAGCCAAACAGAAAAACACAAAAGAAATGTAAATTAAAAATTAGTTTTGAACAGCAATAGTAGTTAAATTAAATTGAGAATTTTTGGTCCTTAAGGATTTTTTCAATTCATATTATGATGTATATGACGTATATATACAGGGGGCTAATTCTGTCATTCGTGATCGAAATTACTATCGAGTAGAAAATAATTTCGATATCGTGTAAATTTCTAATGATGTGACTCGTTACGTAACGAGTCGAGTTATCACTTCAGTGTTGCAAAATACTGACAAAATGTGTTTTATAACACTGCCGAAAATTGTATGTATTTGCATACTTTCTATACTTGTTGTACACTAAAAACTAAATAAACACACATACGTTCACAATAACAATTCTTTTAAATCAGTCATGTATGCGTACATTAAAAAGGAAGTGAATAGAAATAACAATTCAATAAATATGTATGTAAAAACAACTATTTAACTATGTATAAGCATATGTATGTATATATGAATTTCTAAAAAAAATAAAAAATAAACATGTGACTTCAAATATAAGTTTTTGTGTTCTTAGCAATACTCATCATCATATTTACATCATCATATGAATTGAAAAAATCCTTAAGAACCAAAAATTCTCAATTTAATTTAACTACTATTGCTATTCAAAACAAATTTTTCATTTACATTTCTGTTTAGCTGGTTTTCGATCGTACTTTTGCTTACGAGTAAAAAGTTGCCCGGTTGCATTCGAATGGTTACTCGCTATCGAATGCTATCATTAGAAATTTCGAAACCTTTTACTCGATATCGAATGAGATAATCCCAAAAGTGTAAAAACTCGCACATTCGAGTAAGAACTCGCTCGTAAGCGAATGACAGAATTAGCCCCCAGGTATATGTATATAAAGATGAGTATTGCTAAGAACACAAAAACTTATGTATATTTGAACTCGCATGTTATTATATTCAAGAATTTATTTTTGTTTTTTTTTTTTTTAGAAATTCATATATACATACATATGCTTATACATAGTTAAATAGTTGTTTTTTACATACATATTTATTGAAGTGTTATTTCTATTTACTTACTTTTTAATGTACAAACACGCATACATGACAGATTTAAATGAATTGTTATTGCGAACGTATGTGTGTTTATTTAGTTTTTAATGTACAACATGTATACAAAGTATGCAAATACATACAATTTTCGGCAGTGTTATAAAACACATTTTGTCAGTATTTTGCAACACTGAAGTGATAACTCGACTCGTTACGTAACGAGTCACATCATTAGAAATTTACACGATATCGAAATTATTTTCTACTCAATAGTAATTTCGATCACGAATGACAGAATTAGCCCCCTGAATTTTCGAATTCAATGCTAAATTGCTCGCGAATTGGTGATGTAGAAATCTGTCACTCTCTTTACTTGCCAAGATGATACAATCCTATTTTTAAGCTCACTAGAATTACCCGGATTGCTACCTCACAATCTGCAACTTTAAGTCGGATCGGTAATCATAATGTTACGAAGTATACACCAACCGCATATCTGTAATGACACTCAACTTCTGGTGAAAAAAGTGATGAACAACGCTAAAAAGCGAAGAATACTTAAGTAAAATTATAAAGAGAAGACGATTTTATACCACAAATCCTAATTGTTTCGAGAAATACACTATTCCATCATTACGGCTTGCTTTCACAATAAAAACCCATGTTTCTACATTTTTTTCACGTATTCAATGTAAATAAATTTGAAGGCAAAACAACGTTTGCCGGGTCAGCTAGTTTTTTTTTTATAAAAACAAAGGTGTGATTAAAATGTTATTTATGATTACGATTAAAGCCTAACACAACAAGATAAATGAAAGTGTTAGTAAATAAATCAGAAATTATTCATATACAGGTTAACACACGATATGTTTTTAACAATGTAGATGTCTTTTTTTTACAATGTAAAATGCCTACATGCAGGCTGTTACCTCAAGAACATTGCGTCTGTAAAAAAACATGAGAAATGTCGTCTGACAAAATTTCAGATAGAGTGTGTTCTATTTTTTTATGTTTAAACATCTGACATTAGAAGTCTATGCTTAGCGAATAATTAAGCGGTGCTTGACTTTGGGCGGTATAATTACTCGGCTTGAGAAAATTTTAACGTATTGATATTTTAATGTTATAAATAATTATTTTTTATAATAATAAAAAGCATAGACAATGTCAGACATAAATGTATGTACATGTACGTTTGTGAGCAAATTTTACAAACCGTCTGTAAAAATTATAATTTTGACAAACATGAAAAAATACATGAGGAATTACATATAAAAAACCGATGTAAAAACATATCGTCTGTGGGTGCCTTTAGGTGTGTCTTTACTTTCACGCATAAGTTTCTCTCAAATACAGATAAAATTTACCTAAAGTACGGGAACGAAAAAAACCAAATTTCTAGCCCAAAAAGAAACATGCTGTGGTTTGATGTGGCAACAAAAATTGGCTTTTAGTTTTACGAAAATATGCTGTGATATTGTACACTTTTGGGCATTTAAAGTCTTTTGCACAATCCTTTTTACTTGGTATTTATATAAAAACACTGAAATGATTTGTATACGAGTTGATTCAAATGAACTTTGTTTATTTGTTATTGTTTATTTTTCGAACAGCTGATTGCTTATCTACTTGCCCAAACTAGCCCGAAGAAAAAGTACGGGCTGTTTCGTGCAAGAAGAGGAAACATACTATTCTCTCAAAAGCGCTCTCATTTGCCCAATTTTAAAGTACGGGAACGCTTTTCGTGCAAATTGGGATTCTGCGGGATCGTAAAGTAGAGTAAAGAAACACACTTATTAAACATCATACGTAAAACCATATCGTCTGTGGGCGCCTTTATTAAAACTTAATTTAAAATTAAAGCTATATGAAGTGAACTGTACATTTATGCAAAAATATTTGTATAACTCTTTTTTAAACACGTCTACATTGTCGAGGGTTTGAATATTGTTCAGAAAAGAATTCCAGAGACTAATGGCATTATTTATAAATTTTTTTTCATGTTTATTAAAGTAGATAACACACGATATGTTTTTACCAATGTACATGTCATTTTTCACAATGTAAAACGCCTACATATCGTCTAGTACCTCAAAAACATTTCGTCTGTAAAAACATGAGCGAAGTTGTCTGACGAAATTTCAAATATGGTGTGTTCTTCAGTCGTAAAGCAGCTCTGGGCTGAAGAACAGCTCTCGAGTCATCGTAATTATTTCTTAAGTGCGGTCAGGCTTGTGTTTGTTGTTCGGTCTTCGAAAGTTTTGCGTCTCACTCGCACTGGTTAACGGTTTGCCTCAACTAACTGTATTAGTTTACAGTTTTTTTAGAGGTCATTCACGTGGAAACTTCCTATGTGAAGGCATAGGTCGTTATACAGTACTTTTGTAGCAACGCTACAAAAGTACAGTTTATACCATCTTGGGCATTATGGTCTTTGTCAACCCGCCCATGCTGTGCATCATATACTTTGCAAATTTACATTGCAACTGTATAGTTACTAAATAAATAAATAAGAGTGTATTATATTTTGTTATGTTTAAATATCTGACATTAGAACTCTATGCCTTGCGAACAATTCAGCGGCCGTTTAAAAACGGCGGTATAAGTAGTCTGCTTGAAAAAAATTTTATGCATTAAGTGCCAATCAGCGTTGTCACCTCGGTGCGTTTCGCACCGTTTTTGGTGCTTTTTAAAATTATTTGTGCGAAAAATTCTTTAGTCGGTGCGAGGTGCGCTTTTTTTAATTTTCGGTGCGTTTTTAAAATTTCGGTGGCACAAAATCAAATTCAACTCAACTTTTTGTTTTAATGTTTATATGCACAAAGTAAGACAGTTTTGCTGTTGTATATTATACACACTCTCGAAAGAAAACGAAACATTTCGTTTTATAAAATTTGCTGCTTTTAAATTTTTTTTTGCTATTAAGCGATCAAGCCAAGTTTGTCAAATATTGCAATAAATGCAGTCTCTGAACAGAGCAGTTCGTATTTATGATGGTACGTGAATTCGTTATGGTTTTGGTAATTGAGAAATCATCAAACTCTTACATAAATTAAAAAGTTTTTTCAAAACTTTTGCATTAAATATTGATTATGGTAAACTTCATCTTTTATTAGTTATAATTCTGATCGTCCAGAGCTCATCCATTTGTGGTCGATTGCGAGGGGAATCGTACTACGCATTACAGAGAGAATTCATTTTTCAGCCGTACGCTTCATCTGTGGAATAAGTTGCCTGCAGACGTGTTTCCTGTCTGTTAAAGCGTTGGAAAGTTCAAGTCAAATGCTCACAAACCCTCTTCCCCCCCTCATAACCTATTTTCCTAGTTTTGGCACAATGCACTGCATATGTAGGGGACATCCCCTGAGTACTGGTCCAAGAAAAAAAAGCAGGTATTTTGGGTTACTGCCCATCTACATTAGACATGAAAAGCTATTAAGACATACTGTTAAAACAAACCTTTGACGGCCCGATTGTTACATGGTGGAGTATACGTATGTCTTGATTTTTCATTATTTCAACTCCGCCAACAAAAGCACGTCATCACTTTTTATACCCTTTTCTATAGTTTGTGGAAAAAAATGTATTTTTATTGCAAAATTTGCAATCTAAAAATAAAAATTTTAAAAATTCTGTCTGTAATTTCTTTTAATTTAAAAATATTTTTATTTTTCCCGTATTGAAATGTCATTTTCTGTTAAGACAGAGCTTTTAAACCAGACATCTGAACAACTGTGTCAAGACGGCAAGAAAACAGTAACATTTGCAGTCCACACCTGACAGTATTTTGCTGACCCTGTTAGTGTTCTTATGTCAGGTGTGGACAGTACTTTAATGAAAATAAACAGTAAAAGTCAGAGCTGATTTCAGTTCACAGCGAATATAATTAAATGACATTGCTTAATAATAAATTTGATAATTGTGGAGATCTGGCAACACGGATATAGTTGTAGAGTCTATCGTGAAAAATAGCATGATATAAAAAATACAAGGTAGTTTCATTCTCTTTTTATTATTTGTAATAAGGATTTTTGAAGTTTATTTTTAGAGGGAAATATAAAAAGGCGTTGCCACACAGTTGAATAAGGGAATTTACTCCTAGAATGGATTTTTTCTGAAATGTGTAGCGCATTGTTCATATTAGAAAAAGCTGGAAATAACAAGCATTCAAACGAATGCCCATTTTAAAGAAAATATTATTACATTTAAAAGAAAATACTCTTTAGATATTAAAAACAAAGGGAAAAGTTTGATGCTTGTGGTTTAAAAATATATAAATAATTATTTCTACTAGAATGGCCGCGGATGCAGCGACAAAACTAATGCACGTAACCTTGAATATTCTTCATTACATACAATAAGAAAAACCTACGTCCAAAAGATGTCATTATTTGTTTAAATATCAAAGTAAGCATGTATAGCGAAAATTTGCATATAGTTTTCCGTCGTTTCCGTGCCTTCAAACTTGACGTGACTTGAAACTTCTCCAACAAATAGCGCGATATAATTATTCAGCGCATTTAAAAGAAAAAATAATAGCTGATTTTAATAGCGGCCAATCACTGACCACAATTGCAAAACAAAAAAAAATTTACATTCACCACAGCGTTATATTAAGAATTATAAGCCGTTTTCCCTGTTCGTTCCCGAAAAATCAGTAAACGAGATGGCCAGGCAATAATACGTTTGATAAAAAAACCGATTCGTGCCGTCAAGAACCATCGCCACACAATTGTTATTAAATGTTACTTTTGCTTGGAACCCAAAAAACGGCTTCTCTACAAACGTATTTGGAAAGTCTGGATGGTACTCCTCAGTCCGACTATTCTTTATGGCGGGCGACTAAGGGTTTAAAAAGGCCAGTTAGAGGTAAGCCGCCCTCGCGAGAACCGTCTGGTGACTGGGCTAGAGATGACTCGGAAAAGGGTAATTTATTTGTTAACCATTTGAAAAACGTTTTTACCACAAATAGGTCTGAAAATGCAAATGAGTTGCCACCTATTGTTAGTCGACCTCCTGTGTCTTTAAGATTCAATTTTAAAGAAGTTGAAATGGCTATTGGTAATCTAAACCTTAAAAAAGCTCCAGGTATGGACAAAATCAGCAAGAAAATGCTCGTAGAGCTGCCTCGTGTAGCTAAAAGAATTCTTCTTTTATTTTTAATGCTATTTTACGACTTGAGTATTACCCTGCAGAGTGGAAGGTGTCCATGATAACAATGGTTCCTAAGCCAGCGAAGGATCACACGAAAGTAGAATCATATCGTCCAATAAGTCTACTGACAACAACTTCAAAACTTTTCGAAAAATTGCTAAAGGCGAAGTTGGATCCAATGCTTAATAAGGTGGAATGTATTCCTAATCACCAATTTGGTTTTAGAGCGAAACATGGCACCATTGAGCAAACACACAGGTTAGTTAACGTCATAAGAAAGGCATTTGAAGATAAAAAATATTGCTCTGCCTTATTCATCGACGTCTCACAAGCTTTTGATAAAGTGTGGCACGATGGCTTAATGCATAAAATAAAGTTTAACTTACCTGCAAACGTACATATCCTTTTGGAAAGCTATTTATATTGTCGCAGATTTATAATAAAAGAAGGCGATTTCATAAGCCCCGTCCAGCCTGTTGAAGCTGGAGTTCCCCAAGGCAGCATATTAGGGCCTATCTTGTATTTGATCTACGCATCTGACATGCCGACAAGCACCAACGTTCACACTTCAACATTTGCAGATGATACAGCATTCCTTAGCATACATAGTAACCACCAGCAAGCATCAATAAACTTACAGGAACATGTCGCCAAATTAGAGAAATGGCTCAAGCTTTGGAAAATCAAGGTTAATGAACAAAAGTGTGCCCATGTTACATTCGCACTGCGTCTAGGAACATGCTCACCCATTACTATTAACAATAAAGTAATACCTCAACACAGTGAAGTCAAATACCTCGGTATTCATCTTGACCGTAGACTAACATGGAAGTCGCATATCGAGGCAAAAGTAATGCAGATGAAATTAAAAGCAGTGCAAATTAACTGGCTACTAGGCAGAAATGCGACCTTGAAGCTTGATTGTAAAATTTTACTGTACAACTCGATTCTAAAGCCAATATGGTGCTATGGGATTCAATTATGGGGCACAGCCTCGGCATCTAACATTGGAAAAATTCAAAGAAGTCAAAATAAAATTTTCCGTAGAATTACAGATGCTCCATGGTACGTTAAAAACTCACGAATCCACGCAGATCTGAACGTACCTTTTGTGAAATCTGAATTTGTGAAGTACGCGACAAGATATATTAACAAACTTGAACTCCATCCAAATCCTCTTGCAGTTAATATTCTTAACTTTGGTGGTCATATCCGTCTGAGAAGGAGGGATACTTTGGCTACCATTAGAGCTCTAAACAGGTGACTGAATTCTGAAATAATATTCGCATAAAAATAAATTTTTGTCCAGCACTGGCAGGACTTTAATCACAATTTTTTTTTTTAGTATTAAGATTTGAATACTTATTGTCATTACAATTTTTTATGTAGATTCGATAAATAAAATAAAGAAGTTAAAAAAAAAATTAAATGTTACCCCCAGAAGGATTCAAAAGCAGGCTGCAGAAGTCGGACCAGAAGCATACCATGCAAAAGTATTAAAAAGATCTTTATATCACGGAAAAATAGACTGGCCAGGTTGGAATTTGCAAGGGAACACATTAATTTGACCACCACACAAAGGAATTCCGTACTATTCTCCGATGAGTCCAAATTTAATTTAAAAGATTCTGATAGATTAAGGCTGGTTAGATGACCAAAAAGCCAACGTCTTAATCCACGTTATACTAAAGGCACATTGAAACATAGTGTCGGTAGCATTTTAGTCTGGAGATGTTTTTCAGGACATTTTTTATATTTTAAATTTATGTATGTATTTTATTTTAAAATTTTTTATTTATTTTTGTTTGAAGTCACAATTTTATTATTGAAAACAAGGGAATGTATAAACTAATACGGGAGCACAATTTTATGGAAAATGTCACAATCCTTATACTTGTCAGATGGTGATTGTTAAGGAAAATTGAGAGAATAAAACTAACTTGTATTTTTTATATCATGAAAAATAGTATTTTAAAATAAGCAAGCAACCATGATACAAAAAACAAGGTATCCGCTTCGATAAAACAATACAACAATAACAAAAGCAACAGGTATTTTGTTTGTGTCAAAAGGCGAATTCACACTTAAGCTGTCAAAAGTAATTGATAAAGAACATGTACCAAAATTTAAATGGCGCCGGAAAGGTAAACAAAACTTGACAGAGAAAGTGCTGCCATATTAAACGAATTCGCCTGAATTCGCCGATGCATCCACCTAATAATGAGTTCGCCTTGCAAGCAACAGAGGAGGTCTTGAAAAAAAATTCAAGCAGAAGAAAATATAATTAAATTAAGAAAAATATAATTAAATCGGAAAAATATAATTAAATTTAAAATCTTTGGTGTTTAGTAATTGTGTCAGGGAAGATGTTATTACATTGGCGACTGAGGTAAATAACAACAAGCGTTGGCACATGAAGGTCATCTAGGCGAGACGGTGATGAAGCGGCGGGTAGGATCAAAAGAAAAAAATCAATGATGAGTTTAGGAGATATTGCGGAGACAAGAATATAGAAATCATGACGTCTTCCCCCGTACTGGCTGCAAACGAATGGCGTAGTGGAGAACATGAATCGTTCAATAGTCAAGCGACTGCGGATAGCTCATAGTAGTGGAGCAGTCTACAAAAAGGAAATCCGGAAGTTCCTACTTATGTACAATGTCACCCCTCATGGAACGACTGGGAAAGCTCCAACGGAACTGCTGTTCAAACGCGTGATTCGAGGCAAAATACCATCTATCTTTGATGTCCGTTAAAATGTTTTAGATGCGGAGGCTAGAGACTTGGATGCTATCAATAAAGAAGGTAGAGAGAAGGCGGACAAAGATCGCGGGGCAAAACGAAGTGAGATTAAAGTTGGAGATAAAGTTTTGGTGCAAAATGTAATTTTCCCCAATAAGTTGACACCGATTTTGGTCAAGAGGCGGGTAAAGTTGTTGAGTGGCAGGGAAACGATGTTACAATTCGTAAAGGGGATAAGCTATGCTGGCGAAATGTTAGCTACCTGAAGAAGTTGCCTACAAAGTCGGAACCGGGCGATAATAATTCTGGTGCAGTTCGGGTAGAGAAACAAATTGACCAGGAGCAGGTAAACCCAAGACTAACACTAGTTAGATGGGGAGATCTGGCAACACGGATATAGTTGTAGTCTCTCGTGAAAAATAGTATTGTAAAATAAGCAAGCAACAGAGGAGGTCTTGAAAAGAAATTCAAGCAGAAGAAAATATAATTAAATTGAGAAAAATATAATTAAATCGGAAAAATATAATTGAATTTTAGTGTTTAGTAATTAATTAATTTTGGTGTTTAGTAATTGTCAGGGAAGAGGTTATTACAATAATATATGTATCTTTATAATTATTGTAAAGGTAACATTATTTAAATAAAACTAACGGAGTCGTACTAGAGGCCAAGTTTGATAAACACGAATTCTAGCTATTGAACGAATTTGATTGCATTCCATCAGGCGGTGCTATCAGACCTAGTTTGATTATATAATAGTGGCTTAAAAGGCTGTTTCATTATCGTGTTTTTTTTAATTTAAAATTTTTTACTTCGCAAAATATAAAATAGGTTTTTTAAAAACGAAAGGAAAAAATTAAAAATCGGTGCGTTTTCGTTGAAATAACGCGATTTTTCCCCATTTCGGTGCGTTTTGAAATTTCTAAGTTGACAACGCTGGTGCCAATTTGACGATAACGAAGCTGTTCGTTCGTTCGCATAATTACATTTAAAACAATAACAAAATTTTGAATGTTGTTTTTGTTTTAAATAATTATTTTTTTATAATAATAAAAAGCATAGACAATGTCAGACGCAAATGTACATGTACATTTGTGAGCAAAATTTTAAAAACCGTGTGTAAAAATTAATAATTTTGACAGACATGAAAAAATACATGAGGAATTACATATTAAAAAATAGACGTAAAAACATATCGTCTGTGGATGCCTTAAAGGCATCCAGAAATTTTTTTTATAAATAAGGCAATTAATTAATAAGACTTGATTAATTAACAAAGTTGTCTTTGTGTAGCCAGCCTTCGGTCGGGCGGAGGAGTTATTTATACACCCCTATATGGTGTATAAAGCATCGCTGATTAAAATGTCTCTGCATAACTGGACGCAACAGCGGCTTCGCCGACTAAAGCTTCCCTATATATCCGAAATTATATACAATGATTTTTATACTTTAACAGTCTTTAAATGTTTAAAATTTTGTCTTGCTTCTAAAAGGTTTAAAAAATCTTTAAAAAAAAAAATTGCATATCCAAAAAGGGCTACTGGAAGGCTTTCAAAAGATACCAGTTGCCTACATAACTTTGGAAATAAAGTGAAAAATCGTAATTTCATGTATAAGTACACCGAAACTTCAGAGATCTATAATTGTAATTTGCTTATTTTTCAATTTCCTAACCCTTTCAATTCAGAGCTCTGTGCGTAAAATTTATTCAATTATTTCATTTAATAACACTGACGGCATATACCTGTTAATACTTTTTTTTTTTTAATAATAAGAATTTTATTATTTCATTAAAAAATAAACAGAAATGCTCTTTTCAGGTTTGACACTTTTTATTTTTGTGGCATGTTGTACATAAACCATGTGCATATTTTTTTTAAATATTGCTTTTAGGAACGGGCAATATTACACACATAATTTTCTTTTTTCTTTACTTTGGTCTTTTTTGTTATTTTTATGGCATGTTATAAGTAGGTACACGCAATTTCAGATATTTTTAGAACTTTCCTGAAAAATAACCATATATTTTCAAGTAGTTTTTTTTAACATTTTTACAATTCCACTAACTGAACTATTTAACACATTGCTATTTTTTTTTCGCAATAAATATATTATGTAGATTCAATTTCAAATAAATCACCACAAAATACACGGCCTTTTCACATGCAATTATGAACAAATTAACTATCAAATACATTACACACAGATGCAATCGATATGAAAAATCAAGCAACGCTACTGGGTTTATACAATAAGCGAGCAACTCAATACACTCTCCTACGCATAATTGTATTCTGTGGCATAATACTGACACAGAGTGTCTCTGATACTGAGCCGCATCCAAGGTGCATTAACGTCTACACGGTGGTAGCACTAGAACAAAATTACAACAAACACAAGCACGTGGTAAGGTATGTTTGTCAAAAATATTTGTAACTTTTTCCATAACAATGAATGTACCTTTTCATAGTTATAAATTACTTTTATTTGAATTATTCTCATGTTCACAAAACTATTTTTAGATGTCTAATTCAGAATAAAACACTAAATTCACCTTCAAAAATGTAAACAATGCACTTGAGGTAAATGGCTTACTATATTGCCAGTAGCAAAAAATTTCACATGTCGTAGCGCTGCCACCTTGTAGATGTTAATACACCTTGGCCGCATCTAACTTGGGGTCTCCATGCGCAATAAACTAGGAAATAATTATGTTCTCAGCTGTCAAATTCTAATGCCAACACCATATGTCCACGTGTGGACCGCAAAAACATTTACATCCAGTTTACCCAAATCAATTTTCTTTCGCTTAGATTGCGAACGCAAGCAGGCTGTCGAGATTGGTAAACTGGCTATTATTTGCAAATGTATTGCTAAATAGTTGCTCACACCTTTTTTGAAGAAATAATGTTCAACATAAACTGTCAAATTTAGTTGCATTTTCTTCAACATTGTTGTTCGGGTATAAAAAAATGCTTGTGGCTATGGAATAATTATAAATTTGTTTAAATTAAAAATAAAAAGATTAAATATTCGTATTATTTGATCTTGTTTACATTGTTTTTCTTCTAAATGTTCCAGCTAAAGATCTTGATTGATTTTTGTTTTTTATAAAAAAGGTTTAACGGTATTTTATTTTCAATATTTCGATAACAATTTGTTATCATCATCAGGAAAATTAAAATGTTATAAAAAATTATTTGAAAAAATGTCAAAAAATTTTACATACAAAAAATTCATACACATGAGAAAATTCTTAACAATATTAACAAATTAAAAAATAAAATGATTTAAATTAAACTTATTCTGCAAACAACACATGCTCTGTTAACAATTACAATATGTTGTACCTCTACTTTTAACAGGTTAACATAGCATATATTGAAAATAAAATACCGTTAAACCTTTTTTATAAAAAACAAAAATCAATCAAGATCTTTAGCTGGAAAATTTAGAAGAAAAACAATTAAAAATAAAACAAGATAAACATGTCGATTATGTATCAAATATAATGTGAATATTTATGTTGTTAAAAATATAATATAAATTAAAAAAATTTATATTTTTATTTATTTATTGCAAACAGGATAGTTTAAATTCATAATAAACAAAGAAAATTTTATATTTTAAATCAATAAGTGTTATTTGTTTCAAAATTTAAACTATTTTTTTATTGTTATTAGTATATTGGACATGTAAGTACATCTTTACGTGTTCGTACTAACGAAACCATTCGGGACGAACTTTTTTAATTTATGTCCAATACACAATACGTGTTCCACAAATAAGAACATAAGCTTGACATGAACATATTTTTGCTGTTATTCTGCCGACGTTATTGCTTATGTTCGAAAATAAATATTGCGAATGGAGACGTGCAGTAACCAAACACTAAAATCATGGTGCAATTATTAGGTGGCAGCACTAGAGTTGCTGTACTAGATACCAGGATACACTTAATAAGGTAACCTCGTCAGTCGAACCGTTACTCATCTGGTGTGGCCAACTTGTCAAAAATACCGGCGAGAAGAAAACAAACAATTTTAATAACGCGTGTGAACTTATCATACAATTTTTAACAAATTTTTTTGAACGGTTGGAAAAAAAGGACTAAATAAAAAAGGTATGAAAATACTTTTTTTTCCACTGTATATATAAAATCCTAATTTTTACAACTATGAAGAGTATTTTATTTCACATTCGATCTTGTTCCTAGGAAAAAAAATATGCTAAAAATTCATTTCCATAGTATCTCGAATGAAAAAGCATACTAAAAGCCAAACACCATTAAGCGAAAAAGATATAATTTTCAAAAACATCAATGAAAAGTATAAAAAATAATTAAAAATGCAGCTTTAATGTTATTTAAGTAATTATTTGAGTAATTAATAAGTGTTTATATGAATGATTTTCATTAAGAGTGCCCTGTATACTTTGTTATTTTGTATATTCATCAAATATATAGAAAACTATCTGTAAAATCGTGAAATATAAAAGTGTTGCGGATCTGAAAACTGTTTTGAGAAGCTGAAATGGCCCTGAATACAGATACCGGGTTGTCACTTTATTCGATTTAGCCGTTTATAGGGTAAACCCTATGTAGTTGGTTAATTGGCATATTCATGCATTATATAGAAAATTATCTGTAAAATCGTGAAATATAAAAGTGTTGTGGATCTGAAAACTGTTTTGAGAAGCTGAAATGGCCCTGAATACAGATACTGGGTTGTCACTTTATTCAATTTAGCCGTTTACAGGGTAAACCCTATGTAGTTGGTTAATTGGCATATTCATGCATTATATAGAAAATTATCTGTAAAATCGTGAAATATAAAAGTGTTGCGAATCTGATAACTATTTTAAGAAGCTGAAAGGGCCCTGAATACAGATACCGGGTTGTCACTTTATTCAATTTAGCCGTTTACAGGGTAAACCCTATGTAGTTGGTTAATTGGCATATTCATGCATTATATAGAAAATTATCTGTAAAATCGTGAAATATAAAAGTGTTGCGGATCTAAAAACTGTTTTGAGAAGCTGAAATGGCCCTGAATACAAATACTGGGTTGTCACTTTATTCAGTTTAGCCGTTTACAGGGTAAACCCTATGTAGTTGGTTAATTGGCATATTCATGCATTATATAGAAAATTATCTGTAAAATCGTGAAATATAAAAGTGTTGCGGATCTGATAACTGTTTAGAGAAGCTAAAGAGCCCCTGAATGCAGATATCGGGTTGTCACTTTATTCAATTTAGCCGTTTACAGGGTAAACCCTATGTAGTTGGTTAATTGGCATATTCATGCATTATATAGAAAATTATCTGTAAAATCGTGAAATATAAAAGTGTTGCGGATCTGATAACTGTTTAGAGAAGCTAAAGAGCCCCTAAATGCAGATACCGGGTTGCCACTTTATTCAATTTAGCCGTTTACAGGGTAAACCCTATGTAGTTGGTTAATTGGCATATTCATGCATTATATAGAAAATTATCTGTAAAATCGTGAAATATAAAAGTGTTGCGGATCTGAAAACAGTTTCGAGAAGCTGAAGAGCCCCTGAATACAGATACCGGGTTGTCACTTTATTCAATTTAGCCGTTTACAGGGTAAACCCTATATAGTTGGTTAATTGGCATATTCATGCATTATATAGAAAATTATCTGTAAAATCGTGAAATATAAAAGTGTTGCGGATCTGAAAACAGTTTCGAGAAGCTGAATAGTCCCTAAATACAGATACCGGGTTGTCACTTTATTCAATTTAGCCGTTTACAGGGTAAACCCTATATAATTGGCTAATTGGCATATTCATGCATTATATAGAAAATTATCTGTAAAATCGTGAAATATAAAAGTGTTAAGAAAATTTTGTCATTGCACTCAAACACTAATAGGCCTCCCGAGTCCAAACAAGAAATTCTTCCTGAACCAAACCTTTTGCAAGTTAAAGAGGACCTTTCTAGCTTTAATTTGAGATAAAATTTATATATCCCAAAAGTTTTTGCTAAAACAAAGTTTGAATTTGAAAAAAATTTTGTCATTGCACTCAAACACTAATGGGCCTCCCGAGTCCAAACCAGAAATTCTTCCTGGACCAAACCTTTTGCAAGTTAAAGACGACCTTTTTAGCTTTAACTTGACATATATTTTATGTAGCCCAAAAGTTTTTGGTAGAACAAAGTATCAAATTTAAGAAAATTTTGTCATTGCACTCAAATACTAATGGGCCTCCCGAGTCCAAACAAGAAATTCTTCCTGGACCTAACCTTTTGCAAGTTAAAGAGGACCTTTCTAGCTTTAATTTGAGATAAAATTTATATAGCCCAAAAGTTTTTGCTAGAACAAAGTTTCAATTTTAAGAAAATTTTGTCATTGCTCTCAAACACTAATGGACCTCCCGAGTCCAAACCAGATATTCTTCCTGGACCAAACCTTTTGCAAGTTAAAGTGGACCTTTTTAGCTTTAATTTGACATATATTTTATATAGCCCAAAAGTTTTTGGTAGAACAAAGTTTCAATTTAAAGAATATTTTGTCATTGCACTCAAACACTAATGGGCCTCCCGAGTCCAAACCAGAAATTCTTCCTGGACCAAGCTTTTTGCAAGTTAAAGTTGACCTTTTTAGCTTTAATTTGACATATATTTTATGTAGCCCAAAAGTTTTTGGTAGAACAAAGTATCAAATTTAAGAAAATTTTGTCATTGCACTCAAGCACTAATGGGCCTCCCGAGTCCAAACAAGAAATTCTTCCTGGACCAAACCTTTTGCAATTTAAAGAGGACCTTTTTAGCTTTAATTTGACATATATATTATATACCCTAAAAATTTTTGGTAGAACAAAGTTTCTATTTTAAAAAAATTTTAGTAATTGTACTCAAACACTAATGTGCCTCCCGAAACACAAGAAACAACGGCCGGGAAATTGACAACCAAAGAGTCAGCAGTAAAAAAAGTATCTTCGAGAAAGCAAACCGGTATTTTACTGGACCCTGCCGGCGAGCCTAAAATCATCACGTCCCGTCATGGACGTAAGATACGATTTTGCCTCAACCGAAAGGGGGAGTAATGTGGCGTACATTCCCCCACATACACACCTGCTGATAAAAAAAACAATATTTAACTGTGGCAACTTGCAATAATTTAGTTTAGAGATACATAGAAAATAACCTTTCTTTTCTGATTGCAAACCTTATGGTTAAAACACGTTTTTTGAATTATAATTGTATTAGCAATAAAAACTAGTTCTACTTTAAAAACCAAATCGTGTTTTAATCCAAACTAACCGCCAAACATATATGTATAATTTGTCCAAAAGATTTAAAGGTAGTATACACAACAACACTACTCTAACTTGCAAATTTTTGCTAATAAAGTGTTCATTTACTTTTTCACATTTTTGAGGTAGGTTATGATGCTTTGTAATATTGTTATTTTGGCCATGGAGGCTTTATATTACTGTACAAATGAAATAAATAAATAATTTTGAAAATTTTCTTGTTACTCTCTCGTTGCTAATTTTTACTAGTAAAGTAAATGAACGCACCTAATACTACTGCGTGACGAGTAGTGTAGCGACTACGAAACAGCTAGTTGTCCCCCAGAGTCCTTATAGTCCAGTGACCTTTTCCTGTTTCTAAACTTTGAGAAAATGGCTCGCAGGAAAAAGATTCATTTCACATGAAGAAGTGATTACCGAGATTAACGCGTATTTTGAGAAGTTCCCAAAATCGTATTATTCAGATGGTATAAAAAAGTGGGAATATCGTCTTTTTAAGTGCATCAAAGAGAGACCATGTTGAGAGATAAATGGTTTTTGAAAAAAAAAAAATTGTTCCCACTTAGGTAGCTTCAATATCAATCCGCCCTCGTATGTTGCCGAGGAAGAATGCTTTTGATTTGTAATTCATTTCTTAAATAAATCATTTAGTATGTGTAATTCAATATCTCCAACACATTTTTTCCGCCGCTGTTTACTATCAGCATTAAAGAACATTTCTTGAAATTTTATTATTTAAGTTTTAATATTTATTTTGTTTATTAACTTTTTTGTACTCTCAACTTTGCTTTAGAATATATCCAACACTATAAAATTCTTCTTAAAAGTTTCTTTTTCAATTTAGTTGCCCCTCTTGGTAATAAGTCATAGAGGCAAAATAATGCAATAGTAGATAACACCAGTACTGCTATTTGTCGTACTGCATCCAGTTATTTTATCTTCATCCGCATTTGCCTCATATTTGTGGGTATTGTTTGAATTTTAATAATTTCGTAGGGTGCTAGAAGTTGGCATGCAAAAATTTCATCCAAATGAAAATAATCTTCTCCACAATTCACATCATGGCATTGAGGATTAGATGCTAAAGTTTTAAGCAAACGCCAGCAACGTTAAAATATTTCAGGACAATGTTTCAAAGCCATAATTTGTACGATTTTGGTGAGCATAACACGGCAGCAGTTTCCCATTAAAGGACTAAAGGCAACAAACATCTGATAGTTCTACATCACTTTCGTCATGGTGTTCCCAAATTATTTTAATAGATCTTGTTGCTGCCACTCTGCTGTGCAGTGAATGTTCACCATCAAATATCTGTATACGTTAAAGAATTAATCAGTCGCATAATTTTGTCTCAGTGTTTATATACATACCTGTTGTTTTTATCCAATTTATTCAAATATAATATATTTTTCCGCCCCAAATGCAAAATAAAAGTTTTCCATTGCGTAGTGTGTCTGATGTTTATTTTGTTTACTTTCTGTCAAAAATGATTTGCTTAATCGACCCTATTGTCACGGCCTTGCCGATAAATAAAAAAAGTGATACCAAATCATCAAGACAGAGATGTTTCCGAAGCAAGGGCGAGAAAGTGGTTAAATTTGAATTTAATAAACTGTCACAGGCTTAAGCATATTTTAAAGATAGTCAGGATTGCCTTTTGTCCGGTTTAAATGTCTTGGAATATTGGTGGAAAGGGAAAAACACAAGGTCATTACACTGGTTCAAGGCCATAGCAGTGCACCGTTAATTTTTTCCATCTTTTAAATACGTTATTCAGGAATATACGGTTTTCTATAGGGAAAAGAGAGACAAACGGATGATTGAAAGGAAAATGAGTGTCGATAATTCGCGAAAAATGGAAAATTTGGAATAGATTGGAATGTAATAAAAGTGCGGGAATTGGAAATGGAAAGGATTATTAAAAAGAAAGTGCTGAAATAGTAAAGATTTAAATGAAAGAGCGCTGAACATTTTTTAAAAATTAAATGTAGATTTTTTTGTGGATGTCAAAAATTAAATAATGTACTTTTACATTATTTAATTTTTGGACCTGATATCTAAAGGAGGATTAAAAATCAAAAAAACCGGGCGAGTTGCTGGAGACTAATTTTGATAGTGCAGTCTTTCCACGAACAAGATTAAAGAAGACCATTGAAATCATCATCCCTGGAGGAAATAGAGAAAAATTAAACGAAACTATACAGGTAACTCATTTAAATGTGAATGTTTTAAAAATAGTTGGAGCTGAAATTCAATATCCAGCGAGCCAAAGGAAGTGCTCATGAATTGTTCTGCAGCACAGAAAAGCAGTTTTATGAGATTTGATAATGCCGCGTACAGCATATTTGGCGATGTACAGTTCTTAAATGTGTGTAGTTTTTTTATATGATCAAAAGAAGAAGTTTTTTTCGTATTTTATCGTGAATTATCAATATTTCTTTTATTTATTCATTTTTTTTATTATTTGGTATAGTTTTATTAGGATATAAATTATATTCATTGGTTTTTGTGTAGTTTTTGTTTATACAGTACCTATTGTACATCTTAGGCGTTATAGGTTTGTGGGTATTTTAAAGTCGCGTTTTTTGTTTAATAGAGGTCGCGGTTAGGTGGCATTTCCACCGGAAAGCAAAAATAACCAAAAGGTTCACAACTGCTTTAGGTAGTGTAAAAGAGCGAATTTCATTTTTTGATTGGTTTGATTGTAAGTTGTGTTTGTGAGATTTTAAATTTTTTTTTAATGTACGAAGCACCCAGTTGGAGAGGGTTGGAATCCACTGAGATCTTTCTGAGTTGGCTGGAGGTCCTACTGGTCTCTGCGTTCGTAACATTAAATGGCGCCCAATCAAATATTTAAACGAAAGCTTGCAGAAAAATCAAAGCAAGAAAAAATCTTATGTCGTGCCTTTAAAGGTACGAAGCAAGAGCAAATATTAATCAACATCAATTTAATTTTTTTTACATGGATAGATCAACTAAATCCACATCAACCACTCAATATTTGCATAAGGTTCTGCAAATGAATCGCTCCGGTATACCAAACTTAAGTTGTCGTAGCCATTTCTGGCTGCAGATAAGAAGCAGGAAATGTAGTACGATTTACGAAAGTAGAAGTATTCTGGAGACGGTGAATTTGTATGATACCACCAACAAGTAAAAACAATAGCTTAGACGAATTATTCTTTTGATCGTCTATAATTGTATTATTGTTATTATTTTTGTTTCCTTTTTGGTCTTTTCTGCAAATGGTCTTAAGTCTGATTTTGGAATTGTCTAGATAGCCGCTTGTGTATCGTCAGAAGCACAAGGTCAGAAGTATCTGGAGTTCTCTGAGTCAGATCAGTCTTGTAGCTCATGTTGAATCAGATTTGGCATGATAGTACAAGGTGAACAACCATATTTCGGAAGGGTACTAAACAAGCTTAATCAATTAACTTGCGTGATTTCTTTGCACATACCTTTAATTTTTTTTTTGTTATGTTTTATTATTCTGTTTTAACCCACTCTAACAACTACAACTCACTTCTGTGCCAGCCAAGTTTAACATATAGCAGAAGAAAATAATATTATAATTTTTGTCAGCTAATAACATAGCAAAAGTATAAAATATTGAATTAGTCTGAAAAGCAAAATATATAATTCCGTTAGTAATATAGAGAAAAATATTTATAAAATAGTAACATACCAATCTGAAGCTCTTCGATAGTGCGGTTCGTCAAAGCTTATTGAGATTTTTTTTTTCAAACTCTAATAAGTATAGCAGTATTTCTAATACTTTTACAGCTGTTTTGGATTTTTGTTTTATTGCATTCTTGCGTGGAAATAGATTTTTGGTTTGATTTGATTTGTTTTTCTAGATTGATAACTAGCTCTAATTTCGAATTCTTGTGTTATGACCTCAAACCGCCCGGTAATTAGGAAGAGGGAAAGACAGATAAATTTTGATTTAAATAGGTCTACGCCTATAGTGTCTGAAAAATATATTAAATCAAATACTCCTGGTCGAAAATCGGTGATACTAGTTATAAGCTTAGTTAAATGGAATTGACTTACCAATTGTCTTTTTGAAGTGTAATATTAGGAGGTAGAATAAACTATGATACAATCTGTGATATAGGTGTTATTAGTGTTGTCTTTCTTTTTATATATTAGCTGTTAGATGGGGTGATGGGCAATATACCTGCACAGAAACTATACAAATCCGAAATCTCAGCATTTTTTCTAAAAAGGAAAAAAAAAAGATAACACAAAGTAAACGCTTATATTTTATAGTGATCACAAAGTACTTTCCGTAAGTTGCGTTCAGAAGAGATTTTTAAACAAGGTGAATTTCAAAGCCTCTCAATTATTTAATAACTTATTAACGATTTGAGAGCGGTCCCAATATTCAAAGCATATTTCCAAGGTAGTAGGAAGATAGAGGCGTACTCGTATTCTAGAAAAGTAATAATATTATTAAATAATAGACGAAATGTGTAAAAACCACTAAGCCGAGTTGTGGTGAGGATGTTTAAAACAATGGTTTGTCATCACGTACCTGTTATATAGGGTGTTTTTTTAAGCCCGATAGAACTTGAAATTGTAAAAAATAACACAAAAAATTAAATTGTAATCAAAATTTTTTTTTATTCGAAAGATCAATACGTGACGTTAACATTTGAAAATGATTTCGGGCATATGGGCACCGCGGCTGTTCTTGACGAAGCGCATTCTGGACGTCCAATTTTGGGCCACTTTTTCGAGGACTGCTGGCCGTATGTCACGAACAACACGAACAATGCTGGCCTCCAAGGCGTCAATTGTTGCTGGTTTATCAGCATAAACCAGTGACTTCACGTAGCCCCACATGAAATAATCGAGAGGTGTCAAATCGCACGACCTTGGAGGCCAATTGACAGGTCCATTTCTCGAAATAAACTTATCGCCAAATTTTGATTTCAGTAAGTCGATGGTTGCGTTCGCCGTATGGCACGTAGCGCCATCCTGTTGAAACCACATCTCCTCCGGATCAATGTCATCCATATTTTCAAACAAAAAATCATTGATCATGGTGCGGTAACGATCTCCATTGACCGTAACGCGAGCTCCGGCCTCATTTTTGAAGAAATAAGGTCCGATGATGCCACCAGCATGAAAACCGCACCAAACAGTGCATTTTTCTGGATGTAATGGAGTCTGTAGGGTCTCTTGTGGATTGGTCTCACTCCATATGCGGCAATTTTGCTTATTAACAAACCCGTTAAGCCAAAAATGTGCCTCATCGCTGAACACAATTTTGCGATAAAACAACGGGTCAGTTGCCAACTGATTTTCAAAGTAAATTTGGATAATTTCGTAGCGTTGTTCAAGCGTGAGTCTATTCATGATGATTTGTCAGAGTATACTGAAACAAATAAAAAAAATGTTTCATCAAAATTTAATTTTTTGTGTTACTTTTTACAATTTAAAGTTCTATCTAGCTTAAAAAAACACCCTATATAATTAGCACATTGATAAAAAGAGATGTTTGTTTTGTTTAATTGCTCATAGAAAGTTTCAATTCTGAGCATTCGTATTAGCGCTTTAAGTGTCCAATTGGTGAATCGAGACCAATTACAAGAAATGATTTATTAGGATTACTAGAACGGGTTTGCCACTACGATTTTCTTGCCAGAGAAATTCCACAGTAGGCTATAGCTTTATAGAGCTTGGGTGAAATGTACACCAACAGGACGTAACTTCGGAGAAAATACGCATGACAACAGGGAGGAAAAAGATTGGTAGTTAATTCTTGAGGTTAAGTTGTTTTTTAAATGTTTTGAGTACTTGCTGGTATATTCTTAGGCCCGGCTAGAGCAGTCGTGACGGTATCTCAGGGAGTTGGAGTTCCCCACGTTGGGCTTGGTTGATGCAATTTCGCTCAATCATAACCGCACTTCAGTTTCTGCAGCGTATACTCCCAGAATCTGAAGTTTCGTTGCGGCCACTCTGCTGTGCAGTGAATGTTCACCATCAAATATCTGTATACGTTAAAGAATTAATCAGTCGCATAATTTTGTCTCAGTGTTTATATACATACCTGTTGTTTTTATCCAATTTATTCAAATATAATATATTTTTCCGCCCCAAATGCAAAATAAAAGTTTTCCATTGCGTAGAGTGTGTTGATGTTTATTTTGTTTACTTTCTGTTTACTTTGTGGTTATGGAGTAATTATAAATTTGATTAAACTAAAAATAAAAAGAACATAAAAATGTCTATTTAATTATGATCGAAATGAATATTTATTTTATTATAGATATAATATAAATTAAAAAATATTTTTATTTATTTATTGGAAACATGATAGTTTAAATTTATAATAAATAAAGTAAATTTAATATTATAAAACAATAAGTTTTATTTGTTTCCAAATTTACATTATTATTTTATTATTGTTATTAGTATATTGGACATGTAAATACATATTTACGCTTTCATACTAACGAAACCATTCGGGGCGAAATTTTTAAATTTATGTCCAATACACAATACGTATTCCACACCTAACGCCGTGTCTTCACGTGTCATCGACTTGAACATGGCATGGACATAACGTCGGCAGAGCGAATGTAAAAAAAAGTTCATGTTCTGTATGTGGCGAATACGTATGTTCGGATTTACCTTATCAAAGTATTCAATTCGGCGCCATTTTGTGTATTTTTGTACGTGATGGCCAACTTCATGACGAACATTGATGCTCAGCCATATGCTCGAGCATCGATGTCAGAGCATGAACGAAACATGAAAAAGCGGTCCACATTAGCCATTTGCGATGTTCGCCATGATGGTCATACCATGTTCATGGCTAATGGAGACCCCCTGTAAAAACATAAAGTACTGTCCACACCTGACATAAGAACACTAACAAGGTCAGCAAAATACTGTTACTGTCAGGTGTGGACTGCAAATGTTACTGCTTTCTTGCCGTCTTGACACAGCTGTTAAGATGTCTGGTTTAAAAGCTGTCTTAACAGAAAATGACATTTCAATACGAGAAAAGTAAAAATATTTTCAAATTAAAAGAAATTATCGACAGAATTTTTCAAATTTTTATTTTAGATTGCAAATTTTGCAATAAAAATACATTTTTTTCCACAAACTATAGAAAAGGGTATAAAAAGTGATGACGTGCTTTTGTTGACGGAGTTGACCATGTAACTATCGGACCGTCAAAGGTTTGTTTTAACTTGGAGTCTCCACGCGCAATAAACTTGGAAATAAATATGTTCTCAGCTGTCAAATTCTATTGCCAACACCATATGTTCACGTGTGGACCGCAAAAACATTTATTTGCAAATATATTGCGAAATAGTTGTTAACACTTTTTTTGAAGAAATACGGCCGTATCCAAAAAAACTTAACAAAGCTTGGTAAGCAATTGTTAAGAAAAATTTAACGTTGTATGCAAAAACAATTGTTAACTTACCATTCGTTTAAAGTTGAAACGGGTACATTTTAACAGTACGCTAAAATGATGTTTAACTTCTTGATTTTTATTTAAAAAAACACAATTATGTGAAAATTTTCTATAGAACCAATGTTTTACGCTTGATAAATAAAGAAATTAACACATTACATTGTAACAAACTGAAAATATTAATTTTGAAATAATAATAAAAATAAGAAATATATTAGTGGTGCTCGTTCAAACAAACGAATACAACGAAAAACGGTATTCGAATGATAACATTTTTTCTAATATAAATAATCCTATTGATTTTTCTCGTTTTAATTAATATGCTACATATTACATATTCATCATTAATTTAAAAGATAAATCCAAGAAATTTTTGTCAAATATGTGTGTTGCAGTGAAATCTAAGTAAATCGCATTCAAGGTGACGATATGCGTAATGAAATTCTGTTTGCTTTGTATTTCTTAAATTGTTAACTGATTCTCTGCTTAACGTACTCAATAGCATTTTTATATTTGATATCTGCTCTTTAAACTTATTATTAACCCCTAAATGCTCAAGAGCACCGATTTCAATGAATTAAATATATGATACGTAAAAACTAAAATAAAGCAAAACCGCTTAATCAAATTTAAAAAATAAAATTTTTTTCTAAGTTATTTAAAAAAAATTGGTTGTATCTTATTATAAGATACACTGATAAAGGAAAATGTATATAAAGTTAAAAAAAAACGAATGAATTAGAAGTTTATAACTAATTTGTATGCACTATGCGTGTGCCTCATAACATGTTAAAGCTCCTATAATATCAAGAAGATCATAAACTATTTTGCACGTCCATTTCCTGCTGTTCATCATTATTCTGTGGGTATCCAATGAGCTGTCCATTAAGTCAACTCCACACATATGACAGTTGTAGTCTTTAATTCTTCTGCTTTTTCTGCAAGCTTTATTAGCTTAGTACCAACTTCTTTTATCGTCACCTTTTCATTACAACATGTAACTTCTATATTATTTATGTTACAAATAAACTCCCAAGGCGTTCCTCGTAAATATTTCATCATGACTTTCTCATCAGGAAGCTTACAGTTTTTAATTCTATTGCGTCGAATGGTGCCTACTGCAAATAATAACGGTATTGTGGTATAGAAGTTGTCAAAGTACACTATATAGTTTTTAAAGCGAGGCACTTCGCGCAGCAATCGTAGTTATATTTGCAGAAGCTAAAAGATCGGGTTCCCCTTCTGCACATCGTTCTGATTATCCACTATATATTTCAAATTTGTATGCATATCCCGTAGTATCACAGACTACAAACAATTTAAAACCCCATTCCTTTGGCTTATTGGGCAAGTACTATTCCATATATCTCCCAACTTTCGTAGAGCACATTTATTCGCCTACACATAGTCTACTCAAATTCGGAACACTATCAAATGTTTTATTTAGTGCTTCAATAACAGGACGTAGTAGATATAGCCTATCACGATCAAGATCTTCTCTGGGAGGTCTTTTATTTTTATCGTGTAGATGAATTATTTCCCGAATTTTTTCCAAAACGCTTTCTGATCATTTGTTTCTTTATAACTTCAACGCAGCGATGACAGTTTTCAGGCCAATAATCTCTTGAGTTTGGAAGTTTATAGTAACTTATATAAAAGAGAATACCGATAAATTAACATAAATCCGTTATGTCAAAATAAATTTGATTTATGCCATATTTTATAGACTCGCTGACTATAAGTTCCTCCAAGTCGTGTGAAAATAAATAACACCAAACTTGGTACGGTGTCTGTAAATTTTCTATATTTTCGGAAAACTGCTGTCCCCTTCACACTTAACTTGCTTTTCATTAAACTGAAGGTGTCCTTTTTTCCACAAAACTCTTTCAAACTCAGAAGATTTTGGATGTACCTTTACTTCACTAACATGGACAGAAATGGAGTAGATACTTTGGGAAAGGAATGAGATTGAGGTGAGTTATCTCTCACCTCAAGGAAAAAAAATAATAACAACAATACAATTATAGACGATCAAAAGAATAATTCGTCTAAGCTATTGTTTTTACTTGTTGGTGGTATCATACAAATTCACCGTCTCCAGAATACTTCTACTTTCGTAAATCGTACTACATTTCCTGCTTCTTATCTGCAGTCAGAAATGGCTACGACAACTTAAGTTTGGTATACCGGGGCGATTCATTTGCAGAACCTTATGCAAATATTGAGTGGTTGATGTGGATTTAGTTGATCTATCCATGTAAAAAAATTTAAATTGATGTTGATTAATATTTGCTCTTGCTTCGTACCTTTAAAGGCACGACATAAGATTTTTTCTTGCTTTGATTTTTCTGCAAGCTTTCGTTTAAATATTTGATTGGGCGCCATTTAATGTTACGAACGCAGAGACCAGTAGGACCTCCAGCCAACTCAGACAGATCTCAGTGGATTCCAACCCTCTCCCACTGGGTGCTTCGTACATTAAAAAAAAATTTAAAATCTCACAAACACAACTTACAATCAAAACTTATTAAATCCACTTACAATATTTTTCCGCGAAATTTCACACATACCTTTTTACACAGGACTAGGTGTTCCTCCTGTAGTAGCCCATCCCAACCATGTTGCTATAAAATCCTGCAATCAAGTTTATTGCAACCCCTTATACAAGCCACACTCTACATACTCAGCTCACCTCCAGCCTCACCAAAAATGCAAATTATTCACACAACATGACTTATATTTTCACTAATATCATACATACATTTTTATTTAAATAAAACTTAGAAAAATTCACCAATAATATCTTATTATACTTCCTATCTTTACTATACAAAAAAATTCCTGTTCTGAACAATACAATTAATTCCTATTTTATATTCTAATTTCCTTCAGCGACATAAGTTTGCCGGGGCTGTTTTTCTACTATAATTTCCAACAACACGATCTACGACTTTCAGTACACATCTACTTTACAGGTGTTGAGCAACCCCCTAATTTACAAAAACCTTATCTTTAAGGAGCTCCCTAAAGCGGTATGATATAAATTTCTCCCCACAAAAAATTAAATTCGCTCTTTTACACTACCTAAAGCAGTCGTGAACCTTTTGGTTATTTTTGCTTTCCGGTGGAAATGCCACCTAACCGCGACCTCTATTAAACAAAAAACACGACTTTAAAATATTCCACCCGCAAACCTATAACGCCTAAGATGTACAATAGGTACTGTATAAACAAAAACTACACAAAAACCAATGAATATAATTTATATCCTAATAAAACTATACCAAATAATTAAAAAAAATGAATAAATAAAAGAAATATTGATAATTCACGATAAAATACGAAAAAAACTTCTTCTTTTGATCATATAAAAAAACTACACACATTTAAGAACTGTACATCGCCAAATATGCTGTACGCGGCATTATCAAATCTCATAAAACTGCTTTTCTGTGCTGCAGAACAATTCATGAGCACTTCCTTTGGCTCGCTGGATATTGAATTTCAGCTCCAACTATTTTTAAAACATTCACATTTAAATGAGTTACCTGTATAGTTTCGTTTAATTTTTCTCTATTTCCTCCAGGGATGATGATTTCAATGGTCTTCTTTAATCTTGTTCGTGGAAAGACTGCACTATCAAAATTAGTCTCCAGCAACTCGCCCGGTTTTTTTGATTTTTAATCCTCCTTTAGATTTCAGGTCCACGCCAGCTCATTTAATTTATTTGCAAAAGTACATTATTTAATTTTTGACATCCACAAAAAAATCTACATTTAATTTTTAAAAAATGTTCAGCGCTCTTTCATTTAAATCTTTACTATTTCAGCACTTTCTTTTTAATAATCCTTTCCATTTCCAATTCCCGCACTTTTATTACATTCCAATCTATTCCAAATTTTCCATTTTTCGCGAATTATCGACACTCATTTTCCTTTCGATCATCCGTTTGTCTCTCTTTTCCCTATAGAAAACCGTATATTCCTGAATAACGTATTTAAAAGATGGAAAAAATTAACGGTGCACTGCTATGGCCTTGAACCAGTGTAATGACCTTGTGTTTTTCCCTTTCCACCAATATTCCAAGACATTTAAACCGGATAAAAGGCAATCCTGACTATCTTTAAAATATGCTTAAGCCTGTGACAGTTTATTAAATTCAAATTTAACCACTTTCTCGCCCTTGCTTCGGAAACATCTCTGTCTTGATGATTTGGTATCACTTTTTTTATTTATCGGCAAGGCCGTGACAATAGAGTCGATTAAGCAAATCATTTTTGACAGAAAGTAAACAAAATAAACATCAGACACACTACGCAATGGAAAACTTTTATTTTGCATTTGGGGCGGAAAAATATATTATATTTGAATAAATTGGATAAAAACAACAGGTATGTATATAAACACTGAGACAAAATTATGCGACTGATTAATTCTTTAACGTATACAGATATTTGATGGTGAACATTCACTGCACAGCAGAGTGGCCGCAACAAGATCTATTAAAATAATTTGGGAACACCATGACGAAAGTGATGTAGAACTATCAGATGTTTGTTGCCTTTAGTCCTTTAATGGGAAACTGCTACCGTGTTATGCTCACCAAAATCGTACAAATTATGGCTTTGAAACATTGTCCTGAAATATTTTAACGTTGCTGGCGTTTGCTTAAAACTTTAGCATCTAATCCTCAATGCCGTGATGTGAATTGTGGAGAAGATTATTTTCATTTGGATGAAATTTTTGCATGCCAACTTCTAGCACCCTACGAAATTATTAAAATTCAAACAATACCCACAAATATGAGGCAAATGCGGATGAAGATAAAATAACTGGATGCAGTACGACAAATAGCAGTACTGGTGTTATCTACTATTGCATTATTTTGCCTCTATGACTTATTACCAAGAGCGACAACTAAACTTGAAAAAGAAACTTTTAAGAAGAATTTTATACTGTTGGATATATTCTAAAGCAAAGTTGAGAGTACAAAAAAGTTAATAAACAAAATAAATATTAAAACTTAAATAATAAAATTACAAGAAATGTTCTTTAATGCTGATAGTAAACAGCGGCGGAAAAAAATGTGTTGGAGATATTGAATTACACATACTAAATGATTTATTTAAGAAATGAATTACAAATCAAAAGCATTCTTCCTCGGCAACATACGAGGGCGGATTGATATTGAAGCTACCTAAGTGGGAACAATTTTTTTTTTCAAAAACCATTTATCTCTCAACATGGTCTCTAATGTGCCTCCCGAGTCCAAACCAGAAATTCTTCATGGACCAAACCTTTTCCATATTAAAAAAGACCTTCTTAGCTTTAATTTGAGATATATTTTATATAGCCCAAAAGTTTTTGCTAGAACAAAGATCCAATTTAAAAAAAAAATTTTGTCATTGCACTCAAACACTAATGGGCCTCCCGAGTCCAAACAAGAAATTCTTCCTGGACCAAACCTTTTCCAGCTTAAAGAGGACCCTTTTAGCTTTAATTCAACATAAAATTTATATAGCCCAAAAGCTTTTGGTAGAACAAACTTTCTATTTTTAAAAAATTTTGTCATTGCGCTCAAACACTAATGGGCCTCCCGAGTCCCATTTTTACTGGTATAAATGTTAGAAGCTTAAATAGCAAATAAAAAACTTAATTGTTTGAATTTTTGTTCTCTGCTTTTCCATACTTTCAAAAAGCAAATCGTAGCAACCAACGGTTGTTCATTTGTTTGAAAGGTGTAAAGAAATGTTAGAGACGTTTATAAATAGAAAAGCTTGTTTTTTGTGTTTTGACGGATATTATTAGAGCATTTTTCTTTTTAAATTCTCAGCAATTTATTTGAATTGTTGGGATATAAAGTTGAATGTTTGAGAATATCTTTCAAAAATTTCCAAAGTCTACTGATGATTAGGGTAGTTCCTATGAAATGTCGACATATAGATAGCTGGGAAACATAGAAAACAAGCTATTTATAATTTTTTACTGGTATTATTTGGTATATTTTTATTAGGATATAAATTATATTCATTGGTTTTTGTGTAGTTATTGTTTATACAGTACCTATTGTACATCTTAGGCGTTATAGGTTTGTGGGTGGAATATTTTAAAGTCGCGTTTTTTGTTTAATAGAGGTCGCGGTTAGGTGGCATTTCCACCGGAAAGCAAAAATAACCAAAAGGTTCACGACTGCTTTAGGTAGTGTAAAAGAGCGAATTTAATTTTTTGTGGGGAGAAATTTATATCATACCGCTTTAGGGAGCTCCTTAAAGATAAGGTTTTTGTAAATTAGGGGGTTGCTCAACACCTGTAAAGTAGATGTGTACTGAAAGTCGTAGATCGTGTTGTTGGAAATTATAGTAGAAAAACAGCCCCGGCAAACTTATGTCGCTGAAGGAAATTAGAATATAAAATAGGAATTAATTGTATTGTTCAGAACAGGAATTTTTTTGTATAGTAAAGATAGGAAGTATAATAAGATATTATTGGTGAATTTTTCTAAGTTTTATTTAAATAAAAATGTATGTATGATATTAGTGAAAATATAAGTCATGTTGTGTGAATAATTTGCATTTTTGGTGAGGCTGGAGGTGAGCTGAGTATGTAGAGTGTGGCTTGTATAAGGGGTTGCAATAAACTTGATTGCAGGATTTTATAGCAACATGGTTGGGATGGGCTACTACAGGAGGAACACCTAGTCCTGTGTAAAAAGGTATGTGTGAAATTTCGCGGAAAAATATTGTAAGTGGATTTAATAAGTTTTGATTGTAAGTTGTGTTTGTGAGATTTTAAATTTTTTTTAATGTACGAAGCACCCAGTGGGAGAGGGTTGGAATCCACTGAAATCTTTCTGAGTTGGCTGGAGGTCCTACTGGTCTCTGCGTTCGTAACATTAAATGGCGCCCAATCAAATATTTAAACGAAAGCTTGCAGAAAAATCAAAGCAAGAAAAAATCTTTTGTCGTGCCTTTAAAGGTACGAAGCAAGAGCAAATATTAATCAACATGAATTTAAATTTTTTTACATGGATAGATCAACTAAATCCACATCAACCACTCAATATTTGCATAAGGTTCTGCAAATGAATCGCTCCGGTATACCAAACTTAAGTTGTCGTAGCCATTTCTGACTGCAGATAAGAAGCAGGAAATGCAGTACGATTTACGAAAGTAGAAGTATTCTGGAGACGGTGAATTTGTATGATACCACCAACAAGTAAAAACAATAGCTTAGACGAATTATTCTTTTGATCGTCTATAATTGTATTGTTGTTATTATTTTTTTTTCCTTGAGGTGAGAGATAACTCACCTCAATCTCATTCCTTTCCCAAAGTATCTACTCCATTTCTGTCCATGTTAGTGAAGTAAAGGTACATCCAAAATCTTCTGAGTTTGAAAGAGTTTTGTGGAAAAAAGGACACCTTCAGTTTAATGAAAAGCCAGTTAAGTGTGAAGGGAACAGCAGTTTTCCGAAAATATAGAAAATTTACAGACACCGTACCAAGTTTGGTGTTATTTATTTCCACACGACTTGGAGGAACTTATAGTCAGCGAGTCTATAAAATATGGCATAAATCAAATTTATTTTGACATAACGGATTTATGTTAATTTATCGGTATTCTCTTTTATATAAGTTACTATAAACTTCCAAACTCAAGAGATTATTGGCCTGAAAACTGTCATCGCTGCGTTGAAGTTATAAAGAAACAAATGATCAGAAAGCGTTTTGGAAAAAATTCGGGAAATAATTCATCTACACGATAAAAATAAAAGACCTCCCAGAGAAGATCTTGATCGTGATAGGCTATATCTACTACGTCCTGTTATTGAAGCACTAAATAAAACATTTGATAGTGTTCCGAATTTGAGTAGACTATGTGTAGGCGAATAAATGTGCTCTACGAAAGTTGGGAGATATATGGAACAGTACTTGCCCAATAAGCCAAAGGAATGGGGTTTTAAATTGTTTGTAGTCTGTGATACTACGGGATATGCATACAAATTTGAAATATATAGTGGATAATCAGAACGATGTGCAGAAGGGGAACCCGATCTTTTAGCTTCTGCAAATATAACTACGATTGCTGCGCGAAGTGCCTCGCTTTAAAAACTATATAGTGTACTTTGACAACTTCTATACCACAATGTTAAGAAATTCGTTGTGATTTCCTTTAGGATAATCCAAAAACTCAACATCAAATTCTAAAAATTTGGCCAGATACAGCAGTTGATCTTTCATATGCAGATTTACACTTTTGGCAGATACAGATACATCAGTTGATCTTTCATATGCAGATTTACACTTTTGGCTGATTTTGTAGTTGTGGTAGATTCTTTAATGGTTGCTGGAGCCAGGATACACTTATTATTAAATATACTTTGGCTAGAGCTAAAGAATTACAGAATGAAATGTTTATAGCTGGTTCATTTTTCACATTTTCACTCACTATAGATGCACTAACAAATGTATCACTTTAAAGTCTACAGGCATATTTCTTTTAATCTCAATTTCAAAAACTATTGATATAGGAGATTTATTATCATTTTCTAACAATTAAGTTCTTTTAATTTAACTTTTAATTCATAAAATTCAACTAACTTTAAAGTACGTGATGTACTTTTGTTTTCCTTTTTTCCACTTTTTCTTCTTTTTTCTGTCGCTTACTTTTGACATTCGGGTTTAATTGCAAAAACAAAATACACGCAAAATTTTTCGACGTTGTTGTTATCGTAGCGAAGCAGCCACTTTGTTAAATATACTTTGCAATATTTATTGCGGCAATTGTCAAATTTAATTGCGTCCATAAAATTTGCGATGTGTAGACCGCAAATTGCTATAGGTAGCAATCTATTGCGCAATGATTGCTCTACTGATTGCTTGAGCAATTATTAACAAGCAATGAGCTGTCAGTTGTTGTAATTTGGTGTACAAATACAACATACACAGTGATGTGCATACAACAAACACAGTGTTGTTCATACAACTTCTCACGTTGAATTTTGTTAGTATTTGTGATGAAGCAGTAATACGTTTACGCCACCTAGAGCAATTAGCAATCGCTATACTGTTATTCTGCCGACGTTTTTGCTTGAGCTTAGCAATAAAAATTGCTATGTGGAGACGCTAGGTTATTTAAAACGACCGGTAGTGCTACAAATTGTTTATGTTTACACAAATTGAAGTGAAAAAATAATGATATTTCAATCGTGCAAAAAAAAAAGAAAGAAAAAGTGAAAAAGTGCAAGAAAAACAATAAAGAAGTTTTCAAATATAATTTAATTGTTAATACAAAGCGAAGTGAAGAAATAATATTTTAAACGGTTTGAAAATGTGCAAAAGAAACAATAAAAAAGATTTCAAAAATATTTTAGTTCCTTAATATGCGTTGCTGTCTGCTATGTGAAAAAAAAAATTCTACTGCTTATCGACTTTCCTCGCTTCAAAAATAATTTAATTACTTAAAATGCGTTAAAAACAATTTATGAAAATAATAATACACAATTAAATTTCTTTATATACATTTTTTTCTTCACAAAACGGAGGAACCGTTTTGTAAACATGTTTTTGACATTATGGTGGAATTTTTTATTCGCTCTGTGATTCTCCAAAAAAGACAAAAAAACAAAAAAAATCTTTGTGCTCACATACTTTTAAACTTACATACATATAAAATCAATAATATATTGCATTAAATTGTAAAACAATAACAAATTATTAAAAAAAAACAACGGGAAAATAAATTCCTCACATTTCAGAAAATAAACAATAAAATCAATTTCAATAAAACAAGTGCGGTGGCAGTGCATTGTTATTGTTGTTATTGTGCGTGAAGATTACCAACCCAGTGGGGAAAAAACTATACATTAAAGTTTTGTTTTCTTGAGCGGACGTGTTAGTTTTTGATCGGAAAGTAATAAAAAAACCGTATTAGGTAAACAGAGTGATCCTATATAAAAAAATATTTTGTGACATTTTTATTTTTTTTTTTTTAATAAATTTTTTTTTGTTAATAAAAAAAAAAAAACTGCATTAGTGCACCTAGCAGATGCAATTCTGAGAATGAGCTTAGCTCAACTAGTAGAAACATTTGGATTTCTGAAGAGGAATCTTTACAAAAATCGTTAAAAAATCTTCTTTCTACAAGACAAAGAAACCGCACGCGTTCGTGTTCGTCAAATATATTTGCAACATCTGAAGAAAACACATCTAGTTCAACTAGCGCTAATAAGCCGAAAACCCAAGTAGGCATGGATAAATACATCACCGTTGTGAAACGGCAACGAAGCCCTAAATCTGCCCAATTATCATCAAAGCCTAAAATACCTAAAGATGAGGACCCCGGTAAATCTTCTGATAATAATAGGTTTGCTATTCTCCAAACGGATGAGCCAACAACTTCAAAAAAATCGTTTAAACCTCCACCAATTTATTTAAGGAACTGGTAAGCAAACTTATTTCCGTAATAGGTGAAAATACCTTTAGCGTAACATCTGTGCAGCATGGAAATATTAAAGAAACAGAAATCCAGGTAATTCATGAAAATGACAGACGCAAATTGACAGACGACTTGGAGAAAGAAAATAGAGCTTTTTACACCTATCAGCTTAAAAGTGCAAAAGGCCTCCAAGTTGTTGTTAAAGGCATTGATTCTGGCGTAGATCCTAATGACGTTAAATCTGGTTTGGAGGAGAAAAGGTTTAAAATTAAGAATGTTTTCAACATCAGAAACCGAGAAAAGATACCTCAGCCCATGTTTAGGGTGGAATTAGAATCTGGAGATGTCACCTTAAAGAAGAATGAGGTTCACCCCATATATAATGTTAAATACCTTCTACACCGGAAAGTTACTGTAGAGGAGCCTCATAAGCGTTCAGGACCCGTTCAGTGCATGAACTGCCAGGAGTATGGCCACACTAAGACATATTGTAAATTGCCCACTGTCTGTGTTGTGTGTGGTGATCTCCATGGCACATCAAAGTGCACCAAATCAAAAACTGATACAAACGTAAAAAAATGTAGTACTTGTGGAGGCAATCATACTGCTAATTACAGGGGTTGCCCCGTTTATACCCACTTCAAACGCTCAATGCCAAATAAATCATTAACTCCTCCCAAGCCGTCCCAGCAATCGCAATTCATTTCAAGCAACAATTTTCCTCAAGCAGGTCAGTCAACAACCCAAATACATGTTCCAAGCTCTAACCAAGTTTCTTATGCCAATGTGGTTAAGACTAATATACCAAACGCGAATCAGAAGTCCAAGTCTCAACAGCCCGACCCATATTTTAGCAACCTTGAAGCCACATTGCAGACTTTGGTTCAATCAATAAACACTTTTACAGCTTCTATGACCACCATGATGCAGGAAATGCTAAAAATGCAATCAACTATTTTACAGGCTATTTTAAAAAAATGATTTATTTAAAAATATGTTTCTGGAACGCAAACGGCATACGCCAACACAAAAATGAACTTGAACACTTCCTGAGGGAAAGGCAAATCGATGTTATGTTGATTGCTGAAACTCACCTGACGCCAAGGAGTTATTTCAGGATAAATGGCTATATACTATATGACACTAAAGATCCACGTGGAAGATCTTGTGGAGGTTCGGCTATTCTAATTAAAAATAGAATTAAACATTACTTGTTAAATGAGACATGTGAAGAATATTTTCAAGCAACAAATATTTGTATTGAACACATTCACAGTAAACTGGTAGTTTCATCAATTTATTCCCCGCCTCGGCCTTCAGTTACAGAAAACCATTACTCAAATTTTTTTACTTCTCTTGGATTTCGATTTATAGCTGCTGGTGACTATAATGCTAAACACACATTTTGGGGACCAAGATTAATCTCCCCGAAAAGTCGGGTGCTTTTTGATACTATATCAAAATTGGGCTTAGATGTAATCTCCAGCGGGAGTCCCACCTATTGGCCATCTGACCAGCGAAAGATCCCAGATGTTATTGACTTTGGAATCGTAAAAAACGTCCCCTTAGAATGGATGCATGTGGAGCCTTTATTGGATTTGTCCTCCGATCACTCACCTACTATGGTCTCTATATGTTTCCCCCAAAACATTGGATCCCCATTTAACGACATAGGTGTATTCCAGTCTAGAGTGAATTGGTTAAAATATAAAAAATATTTAAGTTGGTTATTGATGAGTCAATTAATGAATTTCCCAAAATATTATAATAGCGTGCAACATGCTACCACTACAAATTTTAGAAATACGAATATCAGAACTTGTTCTTCTGAAATCGAACACCTTGTTTCAGAAAAAAGAAGAATCAGAAGAGAATGGCAACTTCGCAGGTCTCCCCAGCTTAAAGCTAGGCTTCGAGAATGCGTAAATCAATTAAAAAATTTGCTTGAAGTCCAAAGAGTGGCTTCCCTCACAACCTATTTGGAAAGCCTCGATGGTAGTCCTCAATCCGATTATTCTTCATGGAAAGCAGCAAGAGGGTTAAAGAGACCCATTAGATCTAAGCCACCCTTGTGTACTCCAACTGGGGACTGGGCCAGAAGTGACTCCGAAAAGGGAATGCTGTACGCTAACCACTTGAGAAACGTGTTTGCCATTGACGGACTGAATGATAAAGGTACGGGGGTACCACCCGTACCTTTCAGACTTCGTTTTCAATATGCCGTTAGACCACCCGTACCTTTCAGACTTCGTTTTCAAGATGTCGGTAATGCTATTAGTAACTTAAACCCCAGAAAAGCTCCTGGTATTGATAAAACTACCAACAAAATGCTTGTGCAGTTACCCCGAGTAGCTAGAAGACTCGTCCTTTTTATTTTTAATGCTATTTTACGTCTCGAATACTTTCCTACTGAGTGGAAGGTGTCTGTCATTACTATGATACCAAAACCAGGAAAGGATCCTACAAAAGTTGAGTCATATAGGCCGATAAGTCTATTGCCAACAATTTCAAAACTGTTCGAGAAATTGCTAATGACGAGGTTGAAGTAGGATGTACTCCTAACCATCAATTCGGTTTTAGGGCTAAGCATAGCACCATAGAACAGACACACAGGCTGGTGAATGTTATCAGAAACGCCTGTTATCGAAGATAAAAAATATTGCTCAGCTCTATTTATTGACGTTTCCAAAGCTTTTGACAAAGTATGGCACGAAGGCTTAACCCATAAAATAAAATTAAACTTGCCTGCAAACACGCACAAGCTGTTAGAGAGCTACTTATATGACAGGAAATTCGTCATTAAGGAAGGTGATTTCAAAAGTTCGGCTCAACCAATCGAAGCTGGAGTTCCCCAGGGTAGCATATTGGGTCCAACCTTATATTTGATTTATGCTTCAGATATGCCAACGAGCTGCAAAATTCACACTTCAACTTTTGCAGATGATACAGCGTTCATCAGTGTCCATGAATACTATAAATTAGCATCACAAATTTTGCAAGAACATATTCTTATATTGGAGAAATGGCTGAAACTTTGGAAAATCAAAGTAAATGAACAAAAATGTACCCATGTTACATTCACACTACGTAGAAAAACTTGTTCGGCTATTAAAATCAACAACTACATTGTTCCGCAGCACACTGAAGTCAAATACCTTGGTATTCACCTCGACCGTAGGCTCACGTGGAAGTCTCATATTGACGCTAAAGTCACCCAGATGAAATTAAAAGCGGTGCAACTAAATTGGCTCATCGGCAGAAATTCTATCTTGAAGTTAGATTGCAAACTTTTGTTGTATAACGCAATCCTAAAGCCAATATGGAGCTATGGAATTCAATTGTGGGGTACCGCCTCTGCATCTAACATTGAGAAAATTCAAAAGCGCCAGAATAAAATTCTCCGTATAATTACTGCAGCCCCATGGTATGTTAAAAACTCTCGAATTCACAAAGATCTAGGTGTACCCTTAGTGAAAGATGAATTTTCAAAACACGCGATAAGGTACATTAACAGGCTGGAGTCTCACCCGAATCCTCTCGCACGTAACATCCTTAACTTTGGTGGCCACTTACTTACTTATTGTTAGTTCTTTTAGAAGATACAATAAATAATTGAATTATAAAAAAAAACAAGTAAGAGTGTAGTATATTCGGCTGGGCCGAATCTAAAATACCCTTCACGATAGTCACGAATATGTATAGTATATTAAAAATGTGACCTAAATATGCTCGGTTATATATGAACCGATATCGGAATTTTCTATTTTCTGTATTTTAGTAACCTTCTTTTATAACGAAAATTGCTTTTCAGCAAAAAAAAAAAAAATTTTTTTTAATGGAAAAATCGGTTTAGGCTATATCTCGGCTATATATGGACCGATATCGAAAATTTTAATTTTCCATATTTATATAACCTTATATCATTACCAGAACTGCTTTTGAGCACAAATAATTGTTTAAGTTCGCTTACGCGATATTTTCATGAAAAACCCGATTTAGGCTATATCTCGGGTATATATGGACCGATATCAGAAATTTTAATTTTCTCTATTTTCGTAACCTTCTTTCATAACAAGAACTGCTTTTCAGCAAAAAAAAAATGTTATTGGAAAAATCGGTTCAGGCTATATCTCGAGTATATATGGACCGATATCGGATATTTTCTTTTTCCATATTTATATGACCCTATTTCATTACCAGAACTGTTTTTAAGCAAAAAAAGATGTCTAAGTTCACTTACGCGACATTTTCATTAAAACCGCAGTTTAGGCTATATCTCGGGTATATATGGACCGATATCGGAAATTTTCATTTTCCATACCTATATAACCTTATTTTGCTATTAGAACTGCTTTTAAGCAAAAAAGTTGTTTTAGTTCGCTTACGCCGCGTATTCATGAAAAACCCGGTTAAGGCTATATCTCGGGTATATATGGACCGATATCGAAAACTTTCATTTTTCATATTTATGTAACCTAATTCCATTACCAGAACTGCTTTTGAGCACAAAAAAGTTGTTTAAGTTCGCTTACGCGACATTTTCATGAAAAACCCGATTTGGGCTATATCTCGGGTATATATGGACCGACATCGAAAATTTTCATTTTTCATATTTATGTAACCTAATTTCATTACCAGAACTGCTTTTGAGCACAAAAAAGTTGTTTAAGTTCGCTTACGCGGCATTTTCATGAAAACCCCGGTATAGGCTATATCTCGGGTATATATGGACCGATATCGAAAATTTTCATTTTTCATATTTATATGACCCTATTCCATTACCAGAACTGCTTTTGAGCACAAAAAAGTTGTTTAAGTTCGCTTACGCGACATTTTCATGAAAAACCCGATTTGGGCTATATCTCGGGTATATATGGACCGACATCGGAAATTTTCATTTTCCGTATTTATGTAATCTTATTTCATTATCAGAACTGCTTTTGAGCAAAAAAAAAGTTGTTTAAGATCGCTTACGCGACATTTTCATGAAAAACCCGATTTGGGCTATATCTCGGGTACATATGGACCGATATTGGAAATTTTCATTTTTCATATTTATGTAACCTAATTTCATTACCAGGACTGCTTTTGAGCACAAAAAAGTTGTTTAAGTTCGCTTACGCGGCATTTTCATGAAAACCCCGGTATAGGCTATATCTCTGGTATATATAGACCGATATCGACAATTTTCATTTTCCATACTTATATAACTTTATTTCATTACTAGAACTGCTTTTGAGCAAAAAAAAGTTGTTTAAGATCGCTTATGCGACATTTTCATGAAAAACCCGATTTGGGCTATATCTCGGGTACATATGGACCGATATCGGAAATTTTCATTTTCCATATTTATGTAACCTAATTTTATTACCAGAAGCGCTTTTGAGCACAAAAAAGTTGTTTAAGTTCGCTTACGCGGCATTTTCATGGAAACCCCGGTTTGAGCTATATCTCGGGTATATATGGACCGATATCGGAAATTTTCATTTTCCATATTTATGTAACTTAATTTTATTACCAGAACTGCTTTTGAGCAAAAAAAAGTTATTTAGCTTCGCCTGTGCGACATTTTCATTAAAATCCGATTTGGGCTATATCTCGGGTATATATGGACCGATATCTGAAAAAAAAAATTTTTGTCTTTTAGTCACCATGCTTAATAAGTGTGTGAAGTTTGAAGCAAAACGAACAACTTTTGTTTTCAAAAATTTTCATACAAAAATGCAAAAAAAAATGGCTTTTTTCGGAATTTTGAATATATCTCAGCTATACGTGGACCGATATTACTGAATTTCAATAGCAAACCCATGAATCGATGGGGTAAAAGAATGGTGAAAGAAAAAAGTTTCTAAGTCTTATGGTTTTCTCAGAAACGGTATTTCAACAGCGGACAGACGGACAGACGGACAGACGGACATCGCTTAATCGACTTTTCCATTAATTCTGATTCAGAATATATATACTTTATAGGGTCGCAAAAAAAAACTGTAGAAATTACAAACGGAATCACAAACTTATATATACCCTTTACATTTTTGTGAAGGGTATAAAAAAAAAAAAAAAAAAAAAATGGTGGAATTTTTAAGCAAACAAAATATTATGTATCTAGTACAGCAACTCTAATGCTGCCACCTTATAATTGCACCATGGAGTATACCTTACACTGACCTTACACGTACAAGTAACTTGTTACAAGTTGCGTGTACATATTATCAACCAACACATCGAAAAAATATTATAAAAACACTTGCAATTTGCACGATTGTTTACACACGCAGGTGCAAGTTCATTTTCAAAATGTCGTCAAAGACAAACGTTGTACTACAGACGCTTGTACTACAGACGCTTTTAATATCTGTGCTGCCAAAGTTTTAGCATGGCAATATTATAAGTAAAAGCTCCAGTAATCGTCTAGAGCTTTTTATATTAAAATTTCAGGATGGAGTTTAAATTAAATAAAAGTTTACGTTTTTATTGTTAAATGGTTGTTGAAAAACTAAAAACTAATTTGTATCATACTAGAATGAAAATTATGTGACATAAAAGAGTAAAGAAACAGTATTATTAATATTCCAAAGATAGCTAGATTAATAGTGTAGTGTTCTATCTCTCGTCGTGTGCACATGTCTGTTGTTACTGCTGTCCGTATTTTCTACTGGGTGGCCCAGAAAGACCGAAGTGGTGTGAATTCCTTATAACTTTTTTATTATAATTTTTTTTTTTTCTTTTCTTTTCAGTATTTTGTAAAGAAGACTTGGATAATTTATAATGGAGCAATACACAATTGAACAACGTGCCCAAATTGTTGAAATTTACTTTTCAAATCAACGGTCCATTGTGTTGACTCAGCGTGCATACCGTCGTCAATTTAATGTGCGGGTTGCACCCTCTCAGTCAACAATAAACCGTCTGGTTGCAAATTTTCGAGAACAAGGAGCAGTAAGGAACCTTCCTGGTCCCGGCAGACACCGAACTGTCCACACGGCTGACAATATTCAAGTGGTACAGGAGAGTATTCGGGAGGATCCAGAAACATCAACCAGGAGACGTTCGTCACAACTGGGCCTCTCAAGGACGTCGCTGCAGCGAATTTTGCACACCATAGGATTGTTTCCATACAAAATTCAACTTGTCCAAGAATTGAAACCAACAGATTACCAGCAACGACTTGACTATGCAATTTATTTCCAGCAAAAAGCACAAGAGAATCCAAATTTTATTCATAACTTAGTAATGAGTGACGAAGCCCATTTTCAATTAAATGGGTTCGTTAACAAGCAAAACTGTAGGATATGGGCTACGGAAAACCCGAGAGTACTTCATCAACGACAATTGCACCCAGTTAAGTGTACCGTTTGGTGCGGTGTTTCTTCAGAAAGGATCATTGGCCCATTTTTTTTTTGAAAATGAACAAGGTGTCGCCATTTCCGTCAATGGTGATCGATATCGGGCCATGTTGCAAAATTTTGTAAGGCAAGCCGTGGAAAACCATCCGCAAATATGGTTCCAACAGGATGGAGCCACAGCGCACACTGCGAGGGCCACAATGACTCTTTTACGCGACATCTTTGGTGAAAGAATAATTTCTCGTAACAGCAATTTTAATTGGCCTCCGCGTTCCCCGGATTTAACCGCTCCAGACTGTTTTCTTTGGGGCTATTTAAAAGGAAAAGTTTATGTTAATAAGCCTAGGACTATTGAGGAGTTAAAAACCAATATTCGAGAAGAAATTAACAACATACCACCGGAAGTTTTGCGAAAGGTCATGGAAAATGTGTTGGAAAGAGCACATTTGTGCGAAGCAGAATATGGCCACCACTTGCGGGATATCATTTTTAATAACTAATCCAAAAATATTCCCCATAAATTTAATGTATTTAAAAAAAAAAAATTAAAAAAATATCTCTTAAATAAAAAGTTATAAGCAATTCACACCACTTCGGTCTTTCTGGGCCACCCTGTATATATGTACGTTCATAAATTAAATTCATATAAAACCAAATTGCACCGTAATAGGTAGTAAGCTGTGTACATGTGTTTTTCTTACTCTCTTTTTTTTACCGTTGTTCGTATTATTTATATACATACATATGTTCATTATTAATTTCGTATGAAATCAAAGTGCACCGGAATAGGTAGCAGTATGTGTACAAGCGTGTACGTTCATTAATTAAATTCATATAAAACCAAATTGCACCGTAATAGGTAGTAAGCTGTATACATGTGTTTATTTTTCTTACTCTCTATTTTTTACCGTTGTTCGTATTTTTTATATACATACATATGTTCATTATTAATTTCGTATGAAATCAAAGTGCACCGGAATAGGTAGCAGTATGTGTACAAGCGTTTCTTTTTGTTTCTTCTTTCACCGTTGTCCGCGTTTTCTTTACATGCACAATGTTAATTTCTTCTGAATGTACTTCATTACCTTGTAGCGTGGAAGGTGTTGGACTAAATATTGTTAGTCTGAGCAGTGTCGAAGGTATATACACTGGGCACAGATCAGTTTTAAATAATTTGATTCCAACATTTTAAATGCTGCAATAGAGTTTGTTTTAGCCTTTCGTGTTGTTATTGTTCAAGTTAAACCTCCACGAACACTACTCCCTCTTTCCTACCTCATCATAACCTATTTTCCTAGTTCCAGTACAATGCACTGCATATGTAGGGGTCATCCCCTGAGTACTGGTCCAAGATAAAAAAAAAAAATATAGTAGAACAGAGGTTCCCAACAGTCGGCTATCCTGCATTTAAAGCGTCCTCGCTTTCATCTTCCGAATATTCGATGCTTGCTTCTTCATCAAAAGTTGGCGGTAGACTCCTGCAGGGTTTCATTTTGCCAGAGGCATAAACTGATGAGTAGTAACGTGAAGACCTACTAGAATTTTCAATGTCTTCTATTATATACCTGTCATGACCAAGGATATTTGCAATCTTAAAAGGCCCTTTATAACGCGGCTCCAACTTGCGAGAAGTCCCGCTTCTGGCAGGCTCGTTCTCAACCAGTACCAAATCGCCAACTTCATATTTACTAGGAACAAAGTGTTTTCTATCAAACTTTTCCTTTGCTTGTCTTCACTTTTCGTTAATATTATTCGAGGCGTCTTGCCTGATTTCTTTCACTTCATCCTCGGAAAGACTGTAATTGCTGTGCACTGCTAAAAGGATTTTGTTCTGAAGCATTCCACGTGGTTTAAAGCAAAATAATAGTTCATGAGGACTACGGCCAGATGTTTTGTTCTTCATTGTGTTAACAGACCATTGGATATTTCGCAAATGCTCATCCCATTGTTTGTCATTTTGTACAGTAGGCAACAACATCGAAAGTAATGTACGGTTTGCCCGTTCCACATGACCGTTAGCTCGCGGTGTTCTTACTGCATTAAGTACATATTTTATACTATTGTGTTGACAATACCGATTGAATTCATTTGACGTGAATGACGTTCCTCTGTCGGTAACTATACGCGTTGGAACTCCAAAGTAACTTGAAAATTCATTTAACACTCTTATAACATGTCTTGTCGCCGTACTTTTCAAAGCTCTTATAAGTGCAAATTTTGTGAACGAATCGACTATCACCAGTATATGTTCATTCTGCTTACTACTTTTCGGAAAAGGTCCCAAAATGGTACATATGAACCGTATGGAATGGTACAGGTTCTATTTCATCAAAGTGGTACTAACCCTCCTTACGGCCACTTTTATTTTTATTGTAAGCACATTCGACACAAGCCTTAATATACTTTGGAAACCACTCACAAATTTCCATTTTCGTGCCTTCGGAAAAGCCTTCCATTCTCCAACTTGTATTCCTTAGATAGCATTTGATCTTTGTTCTGAATTTTTACTATCATTTCTCTAATTGTTAGGTCTTGCATCTGCATTGCCGTCAACCAGCCATCATTGTGTAAATTCACTTTGTCAATTTTCAGGGCAGCGACGTCTATGTCATTCGGAAGTTCGTTCGTCTTTCGACTCAAAGCATCAACATGTTGCATGTTCTGCCCTTTACGATGATCTAGGATCACATCAAAATCTTGAATTCTTAGCCACCACTTTGCTATACGAGGTATCAATTCACGTTTCGTCATAGCAGATTTCACTGCACTGCAATCGGTCACTACACGGACTTGTTTCCCATATAAGTAATAACGGAACTTCTCCAAGGTTTCCACTACAGCAAGTGTTTCTAATTCATAGCTATGGAAGTTCCTCTCCGTTGGACTAGTTGATCGACTGTAATAAGCAACAGCCTTTAACTCACCGCCGTCTTCTTGTAACAACACCCCAGCTAAACCTACAGAGCTAGCATCCGTATGTACTTCATGCTTAGCATCCAAACTGAATGCTGTTAACACTGGTGGTGCGGATAATCTTGATTTTAGCTCATTAAATGCTTCTTCTTGTTCACTCTCCCAAACAAAAGTTTGATCTTTCCGTAGAAGTTTACGCAAAGGTTCTGCAATTATTGAAAATTTTGGAATAAATTTACGAAAGAAACCACTTAACCCTAAGAATTGCCTTGTTTCATGAACATTTCTAGGGCGTTTGAAGTTACATATTGCTGCAGTCATTGCTCTACCAGGACTTAATCCCTCGGGCGTTAAATGATGCCCAAGAAATTCAATTGACGTTTTGAAAAATTCGCACTTCTCTATATTAATTGTCAAATGAGCTTCCTTCAAAATATTCAGAACCCTTGTTATTTTGCTAAACATCTCATCTTTAGTATTGCTACCAATAAGAATATCGTCCATATAATGCATCATATTCTCACTACCTGCACGTTGCTGGATTTTCGCCATCAACCTTTGGAAAACCATTGGTGCGTTTTTAAGACCAAAAGGCATTCGCTTAAACTCATACAGGCCCTCCGTTGTTATGAATGCCGTGTATTTACGACTTTCAGGCTCAATTAGAATTTGATAGTACCCACTATTAAGGTCTAAAGTCGTAAAATATTTGTACTTCTTAGCTTCTTGCAGACATTCTTCTATATTTGGTGATGGAAAGTTTTCCTTAGCCATAAGATTATTAAGTTGCCTGTAATCAATACAGAGCCGTTCGCTATCGTTTTTCTTTTTTTGGAGTATTACTGGGCTTGCATATTCCGAACAAGAAGGAACTATAATGTCGTTATCTAAGGAAAGTTTTCCTTAGCCATAAGGTTATTAAGTTGCCTGTAATCAATACAGAGCCGTTCGCTACCGTTTTTCTTTTTTTGGAGTATTACTGGGCTTGCATATTCCGAACAAGAAGGAACTATAATGTCGTTATCTAAGAGTTCTTTGATCATCTTCGCTATTACATTTTTCTTCGGTTCTGGGACACGATACGGCTTTTGATTCACTAATTTCGAATCTGCAAGCTCTATTTTCATAGCAACTAACTCTGTTTTGCCAAGGTTTTGTGACCCATTTGAGAATACCTCTCTATTTCCCTCAACAATTTTTAATAACTCTTTCTTCGTGACTTCATCGTCTATTTCACATCTTATCGTATTTATATCTGTGGCCATGGTGTTCGTACTACTGACGCGTACTTCTAAATTGTTCTCGATTCGTGTTTTCTTTTCCCCTTTCTTTCGAGATATTATTATTTCCCTGTCTTTGACTAGCATCTCTTGCATCCTGACCCAGCAATATATCTGTCATTAACAGATCATCATCTACAAGATATAATGGTACCGCTACATCTATACCATTGATATTCAAATTTGCTAAAATCTTCTGAGTCGATATTCTAATACCTCCACAAATCCCAGAAATTCTCATGCTACAATCAATGTGTTCTAAAGTTACCTGTTCGCCAGCGGATTGTTTAATGACTTCCCGTATCAATAAAAGCGCTAAGCATCTTACCATTCATGTTAACATTGATTTTAAATACATCATCATTATTGCAAAACATATTTCTTGCAGTAGCTTTCTGTTTACATTGTATATCGTCTCTACTGTGAACTTTTTTTTCAGGGTTTTGGAAATCGTTCAGGTAAATAGTTATTGTTGTAGTTCCTCATTGTATTCAAATTTAATTTTTAGAACATCACCCTGAGATCCTAAAGAAAATTTGCCTAGTGATTACGCCTGTATTTACCTATTTGAAAATTACGATCGTACTAGACGACGCATCAAAAATGATGCCAAAGAGATAGATAGTGCCGTGGTAAGGTTGAATACAAAGTTTGGGCAAAAAATTTGCACAATTTATACTGTACATGTTCGTTACCTAGACTGGTTGGTGTATCACTATAATCGTGGCCAGTTTTCCAGCTTCAAAATGGCACGCTTTCAAATCAGCTCAACAGAATGAAAATGTTATAGTTTATGGACTTTTGCCACATGAACATCAAATGTCTGTTATGAATGTGGTGTTAAAACGCATGCCCGATTCGGAAGTTACCATTAAATCCAAAGAGAGATTGATCATACAATGCGACTATAGAAGATTTGTGGTGAATCCTATATTAGTCAATACGCCAACGGTGACAAATATAATGTAAATATAAAGCTTTATATACCTATGTCAAGTTTGCACAAAAACTATTATTATAGTTTCAACGTTATTTTAGACCCCATGCGATAGTCTGTTATATTTTTTTGCACCCATTCAGTACTCGCCTGCTCCTGTATTGGGCAAAATGTTAAAAAATCGCTTAGGCTACGTTAAAAGTGCATCAAATTTAAGCCAAAAAACATGTTTTTTTTTTGAGTTTTTGAAATGTCATGTTTTTTTTTCGAAATTTCTTCAAATTCATCCCATTACCTAGGCTAACATGAAACAAGTTTGGACTTGTTAACAGTAATTAAAAACATTTTTATTGGAATCATTGGAAATTATCTATTAGATCTGGCCCTAAATTTATTAAAAGTACTTTAAGTAAAAGATTATGTGATAGCAACCCAAAAGGATTAAGCAAATTTAATTTTTTATAAATGTAGGACTGCATCCTCGATATCAATTGAATTATATAGCTTGAATGAGCCAAGAACTGTTTTGAAAATAAATCATTAGTATCTTTGACTACATTGTGAATTATTTCATTTAAAACAATCTCAATTTCATTTAAAACAATAACTGCCGTCACCGAATTTAAAGCTGCTGTTGGAAGCATTTGTTTACATCTCTTAAGAGAGGCCCTCATGTTTGAGCGCAAGTTTAGTATTTGAACAAAACTGTATAAAGTGGAAGATTTAGGGAAACCTTTTATCATTGCTGCTTTTGTTCCTTTTATAACCATCAGCAACCAAAAAATTACTCTACACATAATTGCCCTAGTGTTTCTAATGTTCTTCAAAATTCAGCCCACAGCTTTGCCATGAGATCTGAAACTCATTTCACACTCGTCCCAAACTATCTTTATAGCGCCTTCTATACCTTGATCACAGGCTATTCTTCCGTAGGTAACATACATACATATATATGTTATTATTTCACAGTCAAAGCAACTGAAAATTTAAAAGATTTTTAAGTTTTACTATTATTTGCTATTTTTATAATGGAATAATATCAATTACATAGTTTAGTAAATTCGCGAGTCAGATTCGCTCAAGTAAAAGTATAGATATGCAAATAAAAACCTAATGTTCCATTATTAGTCAAAAGACAGAAAAAAGCAAAAAATACAACAAACTCTTTCAACATTATTATTCCTTTTATATCCTTTTTTCTTATATAAACTGAAGCGGTAAACAAACGACATCCATCAATTTTAAAATTAAACCTTTCAAATTTGCTTTATTTTTCCTTACTTTTTGAACATAAGCAATAACGTAGGCAGAATAACAGCAAAATTATGTTCATGATCAAGCTTATGTTCTTAGGTGTGGAATGCGTATTGTGTATTGGACATAAATTTAAAAATTTCGTCCCAAATGGTTTCGTTAGTATGAAAGCGTAAATATGTATTTACATTTCCAATATACTAATGATAATAAAATAATAATGTAAACTTGGAAACAAATAAAACTTATTGTTTTATAATATTAAATTTACTTTATTTATTATAAATTTAAACAATCATGTTTCCAATAAATAAATAAAAACATTTTTTAATTTATATTATATTTACAACAAAATAAATATTCACTTGGATCATAATTAAATAGACATTTTTATCTTTTTTTTTATTTTAAATTTAAACAAATTTATAATTATTCCATAACCACAAGCATTTTTTTATACCCGTACAACAAATGCTAAAGAAAATACAACTAAATTTGATAGTTTATGTCGAACATTATTTCTTCAAAAAAAGTGTTAACAACTATTTCGCAATATATTTGCAAATAAATGTTTTTGCGGTCCACACGTGAACATATGGTGTTGGCAATAGAATTTGACAGCTGAGAACATAATTATTTGCAAGTTTATTGCGCGTGGAGACCCCAAGTTAGTATTGCTCAATTGTACAAATATAAAATATTTTTGGCGCAGCTGACAAAACAATGGCTAGCTGAGAAAATAGCGCCGCACATGGCTAAGCCGCCGCCGACAAAGTACCAACGGCTCGGATCTCTGAAAGCAGCTACTCAGAAATTTATTTCAAAACTACTACCAAAACGCAAAATAACGCTATTGGATACTAATGCAGAATTATAGAGAATGTTTTAAATTTGGTAATTATTAAATATTTTTTTCGTTTTAAGGTCTAAATATAATTCGCCATATTGGTGGGGGAAAAAAATCATTGTTCACAATCGTTACAACCGACCACATCTTTGGCGACCATGTTGAATTTATACCCAATCCGAATATCGATGAAGATGAAGGCTATCAGTTTCCTGCGCGGTACTCCTTTAAATTATAATGGATTAGTACACGTTGCTGGTTTGTGTGATGTCACAAACTAATACGCTCAGTGATCCTTACAAATTGTACAAAGCTCGCAATCAAGAAATGAAGTTTGAAGAGCGTATTGCAGCTAAAGCTGACCCAAACAAGCAGACTTCTTTGCAAACAAAACACCAGATCCAAAGGATCTTGAACAGACTTGGCCAACAGAAGAAATTGAACAGTCATAACAGCACACTAAGAAAATAAAATTAATTAAAAGAGTTCGTAAGGGCTATAGCAATTATCAATCTGCTTGGATACCAGATATTGAAACTGTGGAAGATAATAGCAATGACGATGAAGAAATGGATAGCAATGAAGACAAATTTATGTCTTGTGAAAATAAATCATTTGATGGTGAATACGAAAAGCTTGAATCCGACACTGCAGAATATGTCGATAGTGCTTCAATCTCAGATGGAGCCATAAACGACTAAAATACGATTTGCAACAGATCTCTATTATGAGGAACGGGATACTATGGAAAAGTTGAAAGAAGCACGCATTGATGAAATGTGGCCAACTGAAATCGACACGCCATTAGATATACCCGCCCGCACAAGGTTTCAAAAATTCAGAGGTTTGGAATCGTTCAGGTAAATAGTTATTGTTGTAGTTCCTCATTGTATTCAAATTTAATTTTTAGAACATCACCCTGGGACCCTAAAGGAAAATTGCCTAGTGATCACGCCTGTATTTACCAATTTGAAAATTACGATCGTACTAGACGACGCATCAAAAATGATCCCAAAAAGATAGATAGTGCCGTGGTAAGGTTGAATACATAGTTTGGGCAAAAAATTTGCACAATTTATACTCTACATGTTCGTTACCTAGACTGGTTGGTATATCACTATAATCGTGGCCAGTTTTCCAGCTTCAAAATGGCACGCTTTCAAATCCGCTCACCAGAATGAAAATGTTATAGTTTATATACTTTTGCCACATGAACATCAAATGTCTGTTATGAATGTGGTGTTAAAACGCATGCCCGATTCGGAAATTACCATTAAATCCAAAGAGAGATTGATCATACAATGCGGGTATAGAAGATTTGTGGTGAATCCTATATTTAGTCAACACGCCAACGGTGACAAATATAAGGTAAATATAAAGCTTTATATACCTATGTCAAGTTTGAGCAAAAACTATTATTATAGTTTCAACGTTATTTTAGACCCCACACGATAGTCTGTTACATTTTTTTGCACCCATTCAGTACTCGCCTGCTCCTGTATTGGGCAAAATGTTAAAAAATCGCTTACGTTACGTTAAAAGTGCATCAAATATAAGCCAAAAAACATGTTTTTTTTGAGTTTTTGAAATGTCATGTTTTTTTTTTCGAAATTTCTTTAAATTCATCCCATAACCTAGGCTAACATGAAACAAATTTGGACTTGTTAGCAGTAATTAAAAACAACATTTTTATTGGAATCATTGGAAATTATCTATTAGATCTGGCCCTAAATTTATTAAAAGTACTTTACGTAAAAGATTATGTGATGGCAACCCAAAAGGATTAAACAAATTTAATTTTTTATAAATGTAGGACTGTATCCTCGATATCAATTGAATTATATAGCTTGGATTAGCCAAGAACTGTTTTGAAAACAAATCATTAGTATCTTTGACTACATTGTGAATTATTTCATTTAAAACAATCTCAATTTCATTTAAAACAATAACTGCCGTCACCGAATTTAAAGCTGCTGTTGGAAGTATTTGTTTACATCTCTTAAGAGAGGCCCTCATGTTTGAGCGCAAGTTTAGTATTTGAACAAAACTGTATAAAGTGGAAGATTTAGGAAAACCTTTTATCATTGCTGCTTTTGTTCCTTTTATAACCATCAGCAACCACAAAATTACTCTACCCATAATTGCCCTAGTGTTTCTAATGTTCTTCAAAATTCAGCCCACAGCTTTGCCATGAGATCTGAAACTCATTTCACACTCGTTCCAAACTATCTTTATAGCGCCTTCTATACCTTGATCACAGGCTATTCTTCCGTAGGTAACATACATATATATGTTATTATTTCACAGTCAAAGCAACTGAAAATTTAAAAGATTTTTAAGTTTTACTATTATTTGCTATTTTTATAATGGAATAATATCAATTACATAGTTTAGTAAATTCGCGAGTCAGATTCGCTCAAGTAAAAGTATAGATATGTAAATAAAAACCTAATGTTCCATTATTAGTCAAAAGACAGAAAAAAAGCAAAAAATACAACAAACTCTTTCAAAATTATTATTCCTTTTATATCCTTTTTTCTTATGTAAACTGAAGCGGTAAACAAACGACATCCATCAATTTTAAAATTAAACCTTTCAAATTTGCTTTATTTTTCCTTACTTTTTGAACATAAGCAATAACGTCGGCAGAATAACATCAAAATTATGTTCATGATCAAGCTTATGTTCTTAGGTGTGGAATACGTATTGTGTATTGGACATAAATTTAAAAATTTCGTACCGAATGGTTTCGTTAGTATGAAAACGTAAATATGTATTTACATTTCCAATATACTAATAACAATAATAAAATAATAATGTAAACTTGGAAACAAATAAAACTTCTTGTTTTATAATATTAAATTAACAGTAAAAAATTATAAATAGCTTGTTTTCTATGTTTCCCCGCTATCTATATGTCGACATTTCATAGGAACTACCCTAATCATCAGTAGACTTTGGAAATTTTTGAAAGATATTCTCAAACATTCAACTTTATATCCCAACAACATACATAAATTGTTGAGAATTTAAAAAGAAAAATGCTCTAATAATATCCGTCAAAACACAAAAAACAAGCCTTTCTATTTATAAACGTCTATAACATTTCTTTACACCTTTCAAACAAATGAACAACCGTTGGTTGCTACGATTTGCTTTTGAAAGTAGTTGTGTTCATTTACTAAAAACTTTTACAAATTTGTAATAATTGTTACTAGAAAGCGTTCATTAACCCAAAAAATTTGCAACGAGAGAGCGTCAAAAGAGCGTAAAAAATTGAGAGCCATAAAAATTCTTGCAAGTTTTTACAAGTAAAATTTTTACTTGCAATAATTATTCAAACAGCTGTTTTGCTTTTGTGTTTACAAAACAGCATTTCTAAATTAAGTTAAAAATTAAAACATTTTGGAAAATTTAAGAAATTATAATTGTATGTAAACTTTTAAGCCGATTAAAAGTATTAAAAAGATTACAAATGTATTTTTGTAGTCTTTTTAATAAAATAAGAAGTCTAAGGGAAATAAACTAAGCAACACAGTATCTGGCACATCACTGGCGAAGGATGTTCCGGTAAATTTACTTGCTTGAATGTGTTTAAAGCTTCTAGTGAAGCAATTAAATTCACACTTGGATCCTTCCATTTATAATTATATTAACATTTATCTAATTTTAACCTCTAAAATATTTCTGTTTTTTGTTTCTTTATTTTTTACAAACCAGATGTTATTTTTAGTATTGTAAATATTATGAGTACCTAGTTACTCATAACTACTACTTTCCACTTTGAAATTATGCTAGGCAGGCAGTTATAACGCATAAATACACGTTTCAATTCAATTGTGAATTGAGTCTTTCAATTGAATTGGTTCTTGGCAACACAGTTCATAAACTGAATTGAAAGATTTTCATCCAACTGTCAGATTCAATGAAATTAAAGACAATTTTAAAATTATTTAACATTTTCTTTACAAAAAATTACAAATATAAATTTGGACAATAATTTATTGAATTTTTGTTGAACTTTATAATTTTTGAATTAAATTTTTGGTTTGTACATTTGCAAGTTTTTTCCTTTCTTAAGTTTTTTGGGCAACTGATCAGGAGACTCGAACATACAAAGCACAATCGAATTGAGAGACTTACTAGCCAACTTGAAAAAAAATCAAAATGGTTTGAGTTTTCTTCAACCAACTCGACAAGTTCCAAACGAATCAATTTAAACGTCTTGATACAACAACCGACTCAGTAGCCAATTGAGTTTATCGCAAAGGGCTGTGAGCTGGTGAATCCAGGTACTTTTTTGAGAATCCAGCGGCCTGCCTACCTAACCAATTGAATTGAAACGTGTATGGGGTAAGCGCCCCTAATTCAAAATAGATATTTTATTCAAAAGTATCTAATCACCCCTGTATTTAGCGTATTTCGACTACGTCTAGTACTAGATTAAATAAAATTGTAAAACTTTTCTTTATTCTGTTACAAGCCGTATTCCAAAAACGCCAGCCACGACAATGCTGAATATAAATGACCACAACAATTTGTCCAAAAAATATAAGAGTAGTTATTAAGTACTCATATATACCTATACATAACAACACTACTCTAACTTGCAAATTTTAGCTAGAAAAGTGTTCATATACTTTTTCACATTTTTGAGAGTAATTTTGCAAAATTTCTTGTTACTCTCTCGTTACTAATTTTACTAGTAAAGAAGATGAACACACCTACTGTAAAAGAACTGTCACTTTACTCTCTTTTTTGTGTTCTCATTTACTGCAATTTGGGTAAACGAAAAAAACCATTCAGTAAAATGCAGTAAAAATTTGTACAAATTTTTGGTTAAACAAACAGCCATATTATTTTACAACCCTGGATTACCAGAATCAGGGGTTAAAAGGATGGAGTAAACTACATGTTACACAATTAAATCCGTTAAACCAAAATATGTTTAGATCCGAAACGAAAAGCAAAACTAGCCAAAGAAAACAAAACATGGTTTCTACTCATGTAAAATTAGAACAACTGGTGTTACACACTTTTGGATTTTCCATGACGATATTTAATGTGTCCATTAAAAAGTAGCTTGATGAGGATTAGAAACGGCTAATGTAAATATTTCTTGAAAATTTCTTCTTGCATTATTATTGAGATTTAGTGTTCCCCATGAAATGAACACTCAAGCATGCAACATACATATGTATTCAACACTATATGGTTACTGCAAATGACCATTAATAAATATTTCCTTACTGGCTTTTTTTTCGTTTTCAATTTATCACTTTTTGAAACTGTCGACATTAATGGATGAGAATAACATTTATTAATGCAAAAACTATAACTATTTCAAATGTTTTCCTCGAGATTCTATAACAGAATTTAATCGATGAAACTAAAATGAAAACTAATAAATATCATTGTTGTGGCAATCACTTTAAAGTGTTTATGTCATGGAAACGTAACACCAGGCATGTCAAGCAGGTAAAACAGTCATGACAGCTGTTTGCTCTCTCTGCAGAACGGCAGTTGTTCTTAAATTCCTTTTAAATTTTTTCGCCACATTAAAAGAAAAATCTCTTACAAGGCTGAAAAACAAAATTTGTGACTTCTTTTGTTTAAAAAGTTTGGAGCAAAACATTTTCAGCCAAGCAAAAACATGTTTTTGGTTTTTTAATTACCGGCCTTATGAAAAAGTTTCACAACTATATGCTGAAATTCACATTCCGCAAAAATGTGATTACTTTTTGTAGTCGCAAAATTGCTGAGCTGAAAAACGTAATCACAAAAAAATGTTTGCTATTTCAAATCGCAAGCAAAGTGTAGGGTGCACTTTGTCTAAACTTGCCAATACTCGTATTACAGAAATTGAGTGTCAAAGAGTGGAAATGGAAGCTTCTAAATAAAGCTAATGTGTCTTACTATTTTCAATTTCACTATTTTAACTTTAACAATATATTTTAAATTGAAAAATACGCCGCTTTTATATTATCGCTGTATTCATTTGTTTATTTTAAAAATAGTAGGTGTGTTTCACGAGATCTTGGACTAGTTCGGACTAATGAGAGTAAAAAGCAAATTACTCTCTAAATTTGCAAATTTTACCCAAAACTGCTGGAACGCAAAAAACCACAAGTTGTGTTCATTTACTAAAAACTTTTACAAATTTGTAATAATTGTTACTAGAAAGCGTTCATTAACCCAAAAAATTTGCAACGAGAGAGCGTCAAAAGAGCGTAAAAAATTGAGAGCCATAAAAATTCTTGCAAGTTTTTACAAGTAAAATTTTTACTTGCAATAATTATTCAAACAGCTGTTTTGCTTTTGTGTTTACAAAACAGTATTTCTAAATTAGGTGTGTTCATTTACTTTACTAGTAAAAATTAGCAACGAGAGAGTAACAAGAAAATTTTCAAAATTACTCTAAAAAATGTGAAAAAGTAAATGAACACTTTACTAGCAAAAATTTGCAAGTTAGAGTAGTGTTGTTGTGTATAGGTATATATAAGTACTTAATAACTACCATTATATCCTTTGGACAAATTATACATATATGAATGTTATTATAAAAATAATGTGATTATGGTCATTTATATTCAGCATTGTCTTGACTGGTGTTTTTCGAGTACAGCTTGTAATAGAATAATGAAAAGTTTTACAATTTTATTTAATCTAGGACTAGGCATAGTGGAAATACACTAAGCACTATAAGGGTGATTAGCTACTTTTGAATAAAATATCTATTTTCAAATAGCATCCCATACACGTTTCACTTCAATTCGTAACTGAGTCGGTCGTTGTGCAATTCAAGAAGTAGTTTTTTTTTTGCAAGGAGACCGTTAATAATTTTTTAAATTGTCTTTAATTTCATTAAATCTGATAGTTGAATGAAAATCTTCCTATTCAGTTTATGAAGTGTGTGGCCAAGAATCAATTCAATTGAAAGACTCAATTAACAATTGAATTGAAATGTGTATGGGCTGCTTTATACGTTATAACAGCCTGCATTTTCATTTTTATTTGAAATTAATTTCAAATTGTAAAGTACCGAATAGCTAGGTACTCATAATATTTACGATACTAAAAATAATAGTTGGTCTGTAAAAATTAAAGAAACAAAAACATTTCAGAGGTTAAAACTACAAAAATATTAATATAATTAAAAATGGAAGGTGTCTAAGTGTCTATTTAATTGCTTCCCTAAAAGTTTTAAACACATTCAAGCAAGTAAATTTGCCGGAACATCCTTTGCCATTGATGCGCTACATACTGTGTTGCTTAGTTCATTGCCACTAGACGTCTTATTTTAACTCTGTTGTTCCTAAGTTACACAAAAATCAATTTGTTATCTTTTTAATATTTATACTCGTTTTAAAAGTTTACATACACTTACAATTTCTTAAATTTTTCAAAATATTTTCATTTTTAACTTAATTTAGAAATATTGTTTTGTAAACACAAACGCAAAACAGCTGTTTGAATAATTATTGCAAATAAAAATTTTACTTGCAAAAACTTGCAAGAATTTTTCTGTCTCTCAATTTTGTACGCTCTTTTGACGCTCTCTCGTTGCAAATTTTTTGGGTTAATGAACGCTTTCTAGTAAAAATTGTTACAAATTTGTGAAAATTTTTAGTAAATGAACACACCTATTAAGTTAAAAATTAAAACATTTTGGAAAATTTAAGAAATTATAATTGTATGTAAACTTTTAAGCCGATTAAAAGTATTAAAAAGATTACAAATGTATTTTTGTAGTCTTTTTAATAAAATCAAAAGTAGCTAATCACCCCTGTATTTAGCGTATTTCGACTACGTTTAGTACTAGATTAAATAAAATTGTAAAACTTTTCTTTATTCTGTTACATGCCGTACTCAAAAAACGCCAGCCACGACAATGCTGAATATAAATGACCACAAATACACACTTTTTATCATAATATACATATGTATATTTGTCCAAAAAATATAAGGGCAGTTATTAAGTACTCTTATATACCTATACATAACAACACTACTCTAACTTGCAAATTTTAGCTAGAAAAGTGTTCATTCGTTGTTTAGCTTCGATAGTGAACGGACGTGTTTCTTTTTTTGATCCCAAAGTAAAAAAAACAAGTAAGAGTGTAGTATATTCGGCTGGGCCGAATCTAAAATACCCTTCACGAATATGTATAGTATATTAAAAATGTGACCTAAATATGCTCGGTTATATATGAACCGATATCGGAATTTTCTATTTTCTGTATTTTAGTAACCTTCTTTTATAACGAAAATTGCTTTTCAGCAAAAAAAAAAAAATTTTTTTTAATGGAAAAATCGGTTCAGGCTATATCTCGGCTATATATGGACCGATATCGAAAATTTTAATTTTCCATATTTATATAACCTTATATCATTACCAGAACTGCTTTTGAGCACAAATAATTGTTTAAGTTCGCTTACGCGATATTTTCATGAAAAACCCGATTTAGGCTATATCTCGGGTATATATGGACCGATATCAGAAATTTTAATTTTCTCTATTTTCGTAACCTTCTTTCATAACAAGAACTGCTTTTCAGCAAAAAAAAAAATGTTATTGGAAAAATCGGTTCAGGCTATATCTCGAGTATATATGGACCGATATCGGATATTTTCTTTTTCCATATTTATATGACCCTATTTCATTACCAGAACTGTTTTTAAGCAAAAAAAGATGTCTAAGTTCACTTACGCGACATTTTCATTAAAACCGCAGTTTAGGCTATATCTCGGGTATATATGGACCGATATCGGAAATTTCCATTTTCCATACCTATATAACCTTATTTTGCTATTAGAACTGCTTTTAAGCAAAAAAGTTGTTTTAGTTCGCTTACGCCGCGTATTCATGAAAAACCCGGTTTAGGCTATATCTCGGGTATATATGGACCGATATCGAAAACTTTCATTTTTCATATTTATGTAACCTAATTTCATTACCAGAACTGCTTTTGAGCACAAAAAAGTTGTTTAAGTTCGCTTACGCGGCATTTTCATGAAAACCCCGGTCTAGGCTATATCTCGGGTATATATGGACCGATATCGAAAATTTTCATTTTTCATATTTATATGACCCTATTCCATTACCAGAACTGCTTTTGAGCACAAAAAAGTTGTTTAAGTTCGCTTACGCGACATTTTCATGAAAAACCCGATTTGGGCTATATCTCGGGTATATATGGACCGACATCGAAAATTTTCATTTTTCATATTTATGTAACCTAATTTCATTACCAGAACTGCTTTTGAGCACAAAAAAGTTGTTTAAGTTCGCTTACGCGGCATTTTCATGAAAACCCCGGTATAGGCTATATCTCGGGTATATATGGACCGATATCGAAAATTTTCATTTTTCATATTTATATGACCCTATTCCATTACCAGAACTGCTTTTGAGCACAAAAAAGTTGTTTAAGTTCGCTTACGCGACATTTTCATGAAAAACCCGATTTGGGCTATATCTCGGGTATATATGGACCGACATCGGAAATTTTCATTTTCCGTATTTATGTAATCTTATTTCATTATCAGAACTGCTTTTGAGCAAAAAAAAAGTTGTTTAAGATCGCTTACGCGACATTTTCATGAAAAACCCGATTTGGGCTATATCTCGGGTACATATGGACCGATATTGGAAATTTTCATTTTTCATATTTATGTAACCTAATTTCATTACCAGAACTGCTTTTGAGCACAAAAAAGTTGTTTAAGTTCGCTTACGCGGCATTTTCATGAAAACCCCGGTATAGGCTATATCTCTGGTATATATAGACCGATATCGACAATTTTCATTTTCCATACTTATATAACTTTATTTCATTACTAGAACTGCTTTTGAGCAAAAAAAAGTTGTTTAAGATCGCTTATGCGACATTTTCATGAAAAACCCGATTTGGGCTATATCTCGGGTACATATGGACCGATATCGGAAATTTTCATTTTCCATATTTATGTAACCTAATTTTATTACCAGAAGCGCTTTTGAGCACAAAAAAGTTGTTTAAGTTCGCTTACGCGGCATTTTCATGGAAACCCCGGTTTGAGCTATATCTCGGGTATATATGTACCGATATCGGAAATTTTCATTTTCCATATTTATGTAACTTAATTTTATTACCAGAACTGCTTTTGAGCAAAAAAAAGTTATTTAGCTTCGCCTGTGCGACATTTTCATTAAAATCCGATTTGGGCTATATCTCGGGTATATATGGACCGATATCTGAAAAAAAAATTTTTTGTCTTTTAGTCACCATGCTTAATAAGTGTGTGAAGTTTGAAGCAAAACGAACAACTTTTGTTTTCAAAAATTTTCATACAAAAATGCAAAAAAAAAATGGCTTTTTTCGGAATTTTGAATATATCTCAGCTATACGTGGACCGATATTACTGAATTTCAATAGCAAACCCATGAATCGATGGGGTAAAAGAATGGTGAAAGAAAAAAGTTTCTAAGTCTTATGGTTTTCTCAGAAACGGTATTTCAACAGCGGACAGACGGACAGACGGACAGACGGACATCGCTTAATCGACTTTTCCATTAATTCTGATTCAGAATATATATACTTTATAGGGTCGCAAAAAAAAACTGTAGAAATTACAAACGGAATCACAAACTTATATATACCCTTTACATTTTTGTGAAGGGTATAAAAATATAACGGGATTAAGTAAAAACCGTAATAGGTGAACAGAGTGTTTTTGTTTAAAAGAAAAGTTTTGTGACATTTTTTAAATACTGTTTTAAATTGTAAATAAAAAATAGAAACAATTAATTGCATGAGTGCACCTATCAGATGTAATTCTGAAAAAGAGCTTAGCTCCGGCAGAAAAAATCTTTGGATTTCAGAGGAAGAATCTGTGAAAAAATCACTGGAAAATTTCCTGTCTCTAAGAGAAAGAAAACGCCCGCGATCGTGTTCGCCAAATATTGTTGTTACAACTGAAGACAAAACATCTTCCAGTTTAATTGTTGATGATAAGCCAAAAACCCAAGTAGGCATGGACAGGTACATAACCGTAGTTAAAAGACAGCGAAGCCCCAAATCAGCTCAAATATCATCTAAACCGAAAATTTCTAAAGATGATAATAGGACTTCGGCAACGGATAATAATAGGTTTGCTATACTGCAAACAGATGAGCCAACTAAATCTAAAAAAACCTTTAAGCCGCCACCAATATATTTGCGAGAGCCTACCTCTAGTGACCTGGTAAAGCAACTTATTGCGGCAATCGGCAAAGACACTTTTAACGTAACATCGGTTAAGCACGGCGGCATAAATGAAACGAAAATCCAGGTAAACAGTGAAAATGAATACCGAAAGTTGTCTGACGTTCTAGAGAAGGAGAAACGATCATTTTACACATATCAGCTTAAAAGTGCCAAAGGTATTCAGGTCGTTATAAAAGGTATTGACCCTTTTGTTGACACGAATGAGGTCAAAACCGGACTAGAAGACAATGGCTTCAAAATTAAAAATGTGGTTAATATTAGAAACCGTGAAAAAATTCCTCAACCCATGTTTAGGGTTGAATTGGAACCTAGAGATGTTCTCTTGAAAAAGAATGAAGTGCATCCAATTTATAACCTCAAATATCTTTTGCATCGTAAGGTTACCGTTGAGGAGCCTCATAAGCGTTTAGGGCCCGTCCAATGCCTAAACTGCCAAGAATTTGGCCATACTAAGGCCTATTGTAAGTTGCCCGCAGTTTGCGTTGTGTGTGGTGAACTTCACGGTACATCACAGTGCAAAAAACCTAAGACTGACGCGAGCGTTAAAAAATGCGGTAATTGTGGAGGTAACCACACTGCAAACTACAGGGGTTGCCCTGTCTATACTCACTTCAAGAGGTCAATGACAAATAGGCCATCAATTTTAAATATGCCACCCCAGCAGTCAAAAACCACTTCATCAAACAATTTCCCCCAGGTACGCCAGCCAACCAGCCATATACACGTGCAAAACCCCCAACAAATTTCTTATGCGAATGTGGTAAAATCCGATAATCCAAATTTGAATCAGGAGCCCAAGCCTCAAAACTCCGACCAAAATTTTAGCAATCTTGAGGCAACTCTGCAGACTCTTGTTCAATCTATAAATACATTTACGGTTTTCATGACGAACATGATGCAGGAAATGCTGAAAATGCAATCCACTATTTTGCAGGCAATTTAAAAAAAATGAATTGGTTGAAAATATGTTTCTGGAACGCAAACGGCATTCGCCAACACAAAAATGAACTTGAGCACTTCCTTATGGAAAAACAAATCGATATAATGTTGATTGCTGAAACCCATTTGACAACCAACAGTTATTTCAAAATTAATGGGTACGCATTATATGACACTAAAGATCCCCGCGGAAGATCTTGCGGAGGATCCGCAATTCTAATAAAATCCAGAATTAAGCATTATTTAATGAACGAGACATGTGAGGAGTATCTCCAAGCAACTAACATATGCATTGAATATTTTCATCACAAAATTGTTATTTCCTCGATTTACTCACCGCCCCGATTTTCAATAACAGAAAGCCAATATTCAAATTTTTTCAAATCATTTGGGCCTCGATTTTTAGCGGCTGGCGACTATAACGCTAAACACACTTTTTGGGGATCACGCTTAATTACCTCGAAAGGCCGTGTGCTTTTTGACACCGTTTTCAAAATGGGCTTAGATGTGGTTTCAAGCGGACACCCCACTTATTGGCCGACAGACCGACGAAAGATCCCAGACGTTATAGATTTTGGAGTTGCGAAAAATTTTCCTTTAGAGTGGATGCAAGTGGAGCCTTCATTAGATTTGTCATCAGATCACTCTCCCACTATAATCTCTGTTTCGTTCCCCCAAGAGATTGGCTCACCGTTGACTGTCAATAGAGTTAATTGGTTAAAGTACAAAAAATTTTTGAGCACACATTGTACTGAAAATATCGCCTTGAGAACGCCTGAGGATATTGATGGGTCAATTAACGATTTTTCTGAAAACCTCAAACTGGCCGTACATCATGCTACCACTAGTCATTTAAGATCTAGAAATGAGAACAATAGAACTTATTCATCTGAAATTGAGCAACTTCTGTCAGAAAAAAGAAGATTCAGAATAGAGTGGCAACTTCGCAGGTCGCCCCAGCTTAAAACTAGGCTACGGGAATGCATAACTCAGCTAAGAAATCTGCTTGAAGTCCATAGAATGGCTTCCCTTAAAACATATTTGGAAAGCCTTGATGGTACCCCTCAATCTGATTATTCCTTGTGGAAAGCGACAAAAGATTTAAAAAGACCCGTAATAGGTAAGCCACCTTTGCGAAATTCAACTGGCAACTGGGCAAGAAGCGATTCTGAAAAGGGAATGTTGTATATCGATCAGTTGCGAAACGTTTTTATTACAAATGATTCAGAGAATAATACAGCGGAATTACCACCATATGTTGTTAGACCTCCTGTGTCTTTGAGATTTAATTTTCAAGATGTCGAAAACGTTATCGGTAATACAAACCCCAGGAAAGCTCCAGGCATTGATCAAATTACTGGTAAAATGCTTGAACAGTTACCTCGTGTAGCTAGAAGGGTTCTACTTTTTATTTTTAACGCCATTTTACGCCTTGAGTATTATCCTGCAGAGTGGAAGGTCTCAATGATTACTATGATACCCAAGCCAGGGAAGGATCTAACTAAGGTAGAATCATATAGACCAATAAGTCTTTTACCAACAATTTCAAAACTATTCGAAAAATTGTTAATGGCGAAGTTGAGTCCAATATTGAACAATGTGGGATGCATCCCTGATCATCAATTTGGCTTTCGGGCTAAGCATAGCACCATAGAACAAACGCACAGACTACTCAATGTTATAAGACAAACCTTTGAGGAGAAGAAGTATTGCTCAGCTCTTTTCATTGATATTTCTCAAGCTTTTGATAAAGTGTGGCACGACGACTTGATGCACAAAATAAAGCTAAACTTGCCTGCAAATACACACAAGCTTCTGGAAAGCTACTTATACGGGCGGAAGTTTGTTATCAGAGAAGGCGACTTTATAAGCCCAACTCAGCCAATCAAGGCAGGAGTTCCCCAAGGCAGCATACTGGGGCCTACTTTATATTTGATTTACGCGTCTGACATGCCAACGACATCCGGAATCCACACTTCTACCTTTGCAGATGACACAGCGTTTTTGAGTGTTCATGAAAACCACCAATTAGCATCACGAAATTTACAGGAATATACTTCAGTATTAGAGAAATGGCTAAAACTTTGGAAAATCAAAGTTAATGAACAGAAATGTACTCATGTTACATTCACACTGTGTAGGCAAACATGTCCGCCTATCCAAATTAACAACTCACCTATTCCGCAGCACAACGAAGTCAAGTACCTTGGTATTCACCTGGACCGTTGGCTAACGTGGAAGTCTCACATTGAAACAAAGGTCACTTAGTTAAAACTAAAAGCAGCGCAGCTAAATTGGCTTATGGGCAGAAATTCGACACTGAAATTAGATTGCAAACTTTTGTTATACAACGCAATACTAAAGTTTATATGGTGCTACGGAATTCAGTTATGGGGCACCGCCTCAGCGACAAACATTGAAAAAATCCAAAGGCGACAAAACAAAATTCTTCGAACGATTACTGCAGCTCCATGGTACGTAAAAAATTCACGAATTCATAAAGATCTGAGTGTTCCGCTGGTAAAAGAGGAATTTTCTAAGTACGCGACAAGGTGTGTCAGTAAGCTGGAAATTCATCCAAACCCTCTTGCGCGCAATATACTTAATTTTGGCGGCCACACTCGGCTTAAAAGAAGGGATACCGCTGCCACCATCAGATTGCTCAATAGGTGATTTTACCGAAATACATAGCTCCCGCATAATAAAGCTTTTTGTCTAGCATTGGCCGGACTTAAGAATCACATTTTTTAATTTAAAATTTAGTATTAAGATTTGAATACTTATTGTTAGTTCATTTTGAAGATTCAATAAATAAAAAAATGCTTAAAAAAAAAAAAAAAAAAAAAATTTTTTTTGAGAGTAATTTTGCAAAATTTCTTGTTACTCTCTCGTTACTAGTTTTTACTAGTAAAGTAGATGAACACACCTAGTATCGAAAAGCAGAGAACAAAAATCCAAACAATCAAGTTTTTCTACATTTATTGAATTTTTGATGAAATTTTATAATTTTTTAAATAAAATTTTTGGTTTGTACATTTGTACAACGGTTATAGTTCAGGAAAGATTTTTTACAATACAAATCTGCTGTAATCAATAATTTTGATTGAAGAAGACAAGAAAAATAATAATCAAATCTTTAGCTGGGGGACAACTAGCTGTTTCGTAGTCGCTACACTACTCATCAGCACCCACTGGGATTTGAACTCGGGACATGACGTATCATGATCTACTGCTTTAACCACTAAGCCACCGAGCATTTAATTATTTTCGATCTATATTCATCTCATATTGAATCACATATGCATTTTGTTAATTGCCCACATTGTTTGTACAGCGTTTGCTGTCTCTAAACTAGCGGTATTTATTTTTATTTATTAACATACATATTTTTGTATTTTTTAATATTCTCCGTACCCAGAGATGTAAATATACATTTATTGAATTTTTGATGAACTTTTATAATTTTTTAAATTAAATTTTTGGTTTGTACATTTGTACAACGGGTTATAGTTCAGGTTTTTTCTTTCTTAAGTTTTTTTTCTTAAGAAAGATTTTTTACAATACAAATCTGCTGTGATGAATAATTTTGATTGAAGAAGACAAGAAAAATAATAATCAAATCTTTAGCTGGGGGACAACTAGCTGTTTCGTAGTCGCTACACTACTCATCAGCACCCACTGGGATTTGAACTCGGGACATGACGTATCATGATCTACTGCTTTAACCACTAAGCCATCGAGCATTTAATTATTTTCTATCTATATTCATCTCATATTGAATCACATATGCATTTTGTTAATTGCCCACATTGTTTGTACAGCGTTTGCTGTCTCTAAACTAGCGGTATTTATTTTTATTTATTAACATACATATTTTTGTATTTTTTAATATTCTCCGTACCCAGAGATGTAAATATACATTTATTGAATTTTTGATGAACTTTTATAATTTTTTAAATTAAATTTTTGGTTTGTACATTCGTACAACGGGTTATAGTTCAGGTTTTTTCTTTCTTAAGTTTTTTTCTTAAGAAAGATTTTTTACAATACAAATCTGCTGTGATCAATAATTTTGATTGAAGAAGACAAGAAAAATAATAATCAAATCTTTAGCTGGGGGACAACTAGCTGTTTCGTAGTCGCTACACTACTCATCAGCACCCACTGGGATTTGAACTCGGGACATGACGTATCATGATCTACTGCTTTAACCACTAAGCCACCGAGCATTTAATTATTTTCTATCTATATTCATCTCATATTGAATCACATATGTATGCATTTTGTTAATTGCCCACATTGTTTGTACAGCGTTTGCTGTCTCTAAACTAGCGGTATTTATTTTTATTTATTAACATACATATTTTTGTATTTTTTAATATTCTCTGTACCCAGAGATGTAAATATACATTTATTGAATTTTTGATGAACTTTTATAATTTTTTAAATTAAATTTTTGGTTTGTACATTTGTACAACGGGTTATAGTTCAGGTTTTTTCTTTCTTAAGTTTTTTTCTTAAGAAAGATTTTTTACAATACAAATCTGCTGTGATCAATAATTTTGATTGAAGAAGACAAGAAAAATAATAATCAAATCTTTAGCTGGGGGACAACTAGCTGTTTCGTAGTCGTTACACTACTCATCAGCACCCACTGGGATTTGAACTCGGGACATGACGTATCATGATCTACTGCTTTAACCACTAAGCCACCGAGCATTTAATTATTTTTTATCTATATTCATCTCATATTGAATCACATATGCATTTTGTTAATTGCCCACATTGTTTGTACAGCGTTGGCTGTCTCTAAACTAGCGGTATTTATTTTTATTTATTAACATACATATTTTTGTATTTTTTAATATTCTCCGTACCCAGAGATGTAAATATACATTTATTGAATTTTTGATGAACTTTTATAATTTTTTAAATTAAATTTTTGAAGAAATAAATTAAATTTTTGGAACTTGATTGTTTGGATTTTTGTTCTCTGCTTTTCGATACTTTCAAAAAGCAAATCGTAACAACCAACGGTTGTTCATTTGTTTGAAAGGTGTAAAGAAATGTTAGAGACGTTTATAAATAGAAAGGCTTGTTTTTTGTGTTTTGACGGATATTATTAGATTTCTTTTTAAATTCTCAACAATTTATTTATGTTGTTGGGATATAAAGTTGAATGTTTGAGAATATCGTTCAAAAATTTCCAAAGTCTTTATGTTGAACATTATTTCTTCAAAAAAAGTGTTAACAACTATTTCGCAATATATTTGCAAATAACAGCCAGTTTACCAATTTCGAAAGAAAATGAATGCGAAAGAAAGCCAGTCACTCACATTCGAATCAATTTGGGTTTGTCTATCTCACTACTATTCGCATATTCTTATGTATTTTGATTGAGTTTTGACACATCGTTCGCATAGAGAAAAGTTAGACGAACCCAAATCAATTTTCTTTCGCTTAGATTGCGAACGCAAGCAGGCTGTCGAGATTGGTAAACTGGCTGTAAGAGTTTTTGCGGTCCACACGTGAACATATGGTGTTGGCAATAGAATTTGACAGCTGAGAACATTATTATTTCCAAGTTTATTGCGCGTGGAGACCCCAAGCACAGAGAAGAACAGAGGTGTCACGCGGCGGAAAAGAGACAACTAATAAAAATAAATTCTGTGCATCGCACTTATTCGCGTCTCTCCGCGCTTTGTGCTATATTCGTAAGAATGATATCACAAAGCAAAATACTACAAAATTAAACTAAATTTTACAGCAAAAAAGTTTGTAATAAGTTTTATTAAATTGTGAAAAAATTTTGATTTTTTTTGTTTTTATTAAAGAAAAATTAGTTCAGTTTTGCCAGAAAGTGTTTATTAAAAGTATTCTTTTATTTGCAGGATAGCAAAAAGTGAATCAACAAGCCAAGGTAAGTACAAATATTTATACATGCATATTTTGTAAAATGAATATACAATTTTGTAATGTTTTTTATAATTTTAGTTTTAAAATATGCTTATTTCTTTTAAAACCAAATTATAATATTAATTATATTTCAGCAGTTCTGTGCGTTTTGGTTATCGTCAACAGAAATGTAAGCTTAAAAAAGGCTGAAATGTGATTGATTTTTAATGATGTGTAATATTGTTTTCAGATCTACACTTGCATGCTCCATGCCCACATGAAGCTCCAATACACAGTTTCCCGCAAAACGCAGAGAGGTAAGTAGATAAATAAAATGGAAAAATAACAACAAAATGTTAAATGGCCAAAGAAGTTCTAAATATATACATGCTATTTTCTACCACATTTTTTAATTTATATCTTCAATATTAGTATCATTTGAAAGTTTGTGAATAGATCTGTTACACCATACAGGAGAGAATTCCTGCATCCTATGCAAAAAAAACTTTTGTTAGTAAATTCGGCGTTTGTTATAATACAAAGGCCCTGTTTATTGCCACAAATTTTTATACAAAAAGAGATTATAATTGGATCACAAAAGGTCCTTCTCAGGGCCACAAATTTTATTGTAATATGGTTAATAACCACCACAAAGGCCCTTTTCAGGGCCAGAAATTGTTTTATTAAAAGAGATTGAAATTGGCCCTAAAAAGGTTCTTCTCAGGGCCACCAATTAAAAAAAAATATATTATATTCATTTAGATATACATATGTATATTTATTTTTGGTTTTAACTTCATCAAGCATTCGTTGTCCTAGCTTTAAAGAAATTAAAGCCTGAATTTCTGAGTTGTATACCTTCGAACGCAAAGGAGAGATATATCTGTCTACAATCCAGTTGATCATAGTTTTTAAATAGTTTACGAATTTAGACATACTTATTTGTATCTATTTTTGCTTTTAATTTTGTTAAAGTATGTTGAACAGCTCAGAAAAAGAGACTGTCTCGTAAAACATCTACCCCATTCAAAAAACAATTCCTATCAGATTATGTCAAAAAACTATGTTTGTTAATTTTCTGTACTACTCCCTTCTGTTCGTTTGGGACTTTAAGTAATTATTAATATGCATTAAAAAACAAACAAATTTATATATCGCTCCTTTATTGCAACATAGTCATATTAGCTATTCGAGTTAACAATGCAAAATTGTTAACAGCAATACCTTTAATATTGTACCAAAAATTTGTTCAAATTACTTTTAAATGTTTGAAATGTTTTTCTCGAAAAAAGCTTTTTTTTAGTTATGACTATGTTGCAATAAAGGAGCGGTATGCCTTTGTCCAAAGAAGTTAACTCTAAGGAACATACTTTCCATGTCCACTTAGTAAATTGTATTGAAATTAAAGGGGTTAATTTTATTTTAAACATAGCATATAATTAGAAATGACAAATTATTTATGTTGAATATGTTTAGAGTATGTGGTTTTTACCATTCAGGCAGACTAACTCGTCTTACACGCTCGATTTGAACATACACTTCCTCATGCAAGGATCCTTGACATTTCGTCCATAAGCGGGCAAACTTCTCTCCCGTTTGATGTTAAGCGACAACTTCCTTCATATGCAATTCTCCCATTTTAGGTTCATAATGTGGACATAAAGGTTCATTTTCGTAGCCTTTATGCAAAAGCGACTTACAGCCTAAACAGGAAGACTTTTTCGTCATAAACCCAGCTAGGCCACCAACTTTTGATGTTACCACTGTACGAGTACGTGTGTTTTCTCCTTCTAAAAAACAATTGAATTAAAAAAATGTTTCAAGCATTTTTTTTTAAATACTAAATTTACTTAGTAAAATTCATTCAGTCTTGTCACCCAAAATAGGTTCAAATATTCTAAGAAGTGGTTTCGGTAACAGTTGTTCCAAACAATAACTTGCATCATATAAAGGATCTTCAGCCTTAGCATAGGCTGGATTATTTTTCGCAGCTGCACATATAAAATAGGGAACGGAATCACCAAGTTTTGGAGTAGTACTGGGTTCTCTTTTCTTCATTTTAGCTGCTAACTCTACATGAGCTTAAGTGTTAGATAACTCTTTTGTTATAACCACCTGTGAGATATCAATACGATTGCACGACAAATCGGATATTATTTGTTCAACATATTCTACAACAGTTAGGATTTCTTTCAATAAGCAGTTTTTGTAAACATATAATCACTAGATTGGCAACCAGCGGTGAATTATCTCCGCAGACTGCTTCAATACCTTTACAGTCCATTTTATCATAGGTTTCTGGCCGTGTAAAATAAAGACCAGCATATCTTTTCTTATTTATTAGCCAACAACATCGCAATTTACCATAAACCGTATATCGAAATCAATATTATTTTCAAAAGCATGACAATCTTGAAAGTTACTCATTATATATGACTTCTTTTTTTTAGCAATCTTGAAGCAGCAAACTTTGGCAACGGCTAAGTAATTCCAATATATTTGTGCTTAATATCAACCTGATAGCCATAAATGTTTAAACGCTCTATTAATTCAACACTTAACACAGCTTCCTGTACATTGTCTTTGTCGCCTCCGCGTATATCAGCCAAAACTTCTTTATCTAAGGCGGTTCTCAGCTTATGACAATGTCTGTGTTCAAAGCCCCTAGGAGCGGACAAATAAAAGTACGGACAAAATCCATGCACATGACAACAAACCGAATTGCCCTCCAGAGTTATGCCATACATGCGTATGATGGGCACTGGTCCTAAACGAGCACCCGGCATACCAGGCAGAGGTGAATCAATGTAATTTTCAACATCAATTTATTGAAATATTAAAGCGTCTGTTTCGCAGTAAAACTCGAGACCACTTCACACAAGTTGGTTGATCTCTGACCTTTCGCCTACTATAACATACAGACACTAGAAAGCCTTACCTTGCGTTTTTAATTTGTGTAGGTGGACTACCAAATTTTCCTTTATTTGTAAATACTCATTTTTTCACGTTTTACATACATATACTGTTTGCTAAAGTCCTGTCTTTAGACACAAAGCAGACACTATTTGCAGCTGCCTTATTCTTGGCTAAAGCTTTGAGTTGCTTTTTATTTATGCTCAGCTCACCAAGGCGTTGTATTTCTTCCATTCCATTCAGCTTTTAAATCCACCAAATACTAATAGTCTTCTTTCACAGCAGCAAATTCGTGATAGATGACAAAAGATTCATTAGATTCAATTGCACCAAATTTTGTATATTGTTTTCCCTGGAAAATACCATGTGGTAACAGGCTCGCTGTACATAAAATGTTTCGTCGTATTATATTTATTAATTTTACTATTTTGATTTTTACTACAAAGTTAAATTTTCACGGAAAATTTTAATTTTTATTCAACCACCACAATTTTTGTCACAAGCACAATTTTTTTATAAAACGTGTTATTTTTGTTTGTTTACATTTGATATTCGTACATAAAGTACAATATATCTGTCTCGCGTTACGCAACTCTCCATCAGCTGACAAGGCGGTTTTACAAAAGTCACTTCTGACACCTCTGTATACTCTGTGCCACCTGTTCTATTTGCCTTTGCTTGAGTTTATTTGTTGTAGGCAAATGAACGCGGCTAATTGAAGAAAAATTTGTGCTTCGAAGATTAAACAAAAAAACATTTAAATTTTTTTTAAAGCCAAAATAAATAAACAAATTCAATTGTTGAAATTTCAATACCGAAAATTAATTCCTGTCTTCTATTTTTTTCCTTTATTTTTTGGTTTGACAAATTGAGGCGGCAAAACAAAAAGTTAAACTGAATTCAACATTGCCGCTCGGCCGCCTTTAACGGCATTGCTAAATTAAATTATATTCAATATGTTGAAATTTATGTTTTTATATTTTTATAAAAAATATAATTTTTTGTAAATGGGTCACATTGTTGCCGCCCGCTGCCGCTTACATTGGCCTTTCACTATTAGTATTGCTATATAAAATATTTTTGGCGCAGCTGACAAAACAATGGCTAGCTGAGAAAATAGCGCCGCACATGGCGCCGCCGACAAAATACCAACGGCTAGCATCTCCGAAAGCAGCTACTCAGAAATTTATTTCAAAACTACTACCAAAAGGAAAAATAACTCTATTGGATATTAATGCAGAAGTATAGAGAATGTTTTAAATTTGGTAATTATTTAACATTTTTTTCGTTTTAAGGTCTAAATGTAATTCGCCATATTGGTGGGCAAAAAAAAATCATTGTTCACAATCGTAACAACCGACCACATCTCTTTGGCGACCATGTTGAATTTATACCCAATCCGAATATCGCCGATGATGAAGGTTTACTGAAAGTTATCAGTTTCCTGCGCGGTACTCCTTTAAATCATAATGGATTAGTGCACGTTGCTGGTTTGTATGATGTCACAAATTAATACGCTCAGTGATCCTTACAAATTGTACAAAGCTCGCAATCAAGAAATGAAGCTTGAAGAGCGTATTGCAGCTAAAGCTGACCCAAACAAGCAAACTTCTTTGCAAACAAACACCAGATCCAAAGGATGTTGAACAGACTTGGCCAACAGAAGAAATTGAACAGTCACAACAGCACACTAAGAAAATAAAATTAATTAAAAGAGTTCGTAAGGGCTATAGCAATTATCAATCTGCTTGAATACCAGATATTGAAACTGTGGAAGATAATAACAATGACGATGAAGAAATGGATAGCAATGAAGACAAATTTATGTCTTGTGAAAATAAATCGTTTGATGGTGAATACGAAAAGCTTGAATCCGACACTGCAGAATATGTCGATAGTGCTTCAATCTCAGATAGAGCCAGAAACGACTAAAATACGATTTGCAACAGATCTCTATTATAAGGAACGGGATACTATGGAAAAGTTGAAAGAAGCACGCATTGATGAAATGTGGCCAGGTGAAATCGACACGCCATTAGATATACCCGCCCGCATAAGGTTTCAAAAATACAGAGGTTTGGAATCTATCAGGTAAATAGTTATTGTTGTAGTTCCTCATTGTATCAAATTTAATTTTTAGAACATCACCCTGGGATCCTAAAAAATATTTGCCTAGTGATTACGCCCGTATTTACCAATTTGAAAATTACGATCGTACTAGACGGCGCATCAAAAATGATGCCAAACAGATAGATAGTGCCGTGGTAAGGTTGAATACAAAGTTTGGGCAAAAAATTTGCACAATTTATACTCTACATGTTCGTTACCTAGTCTGGTTGGTATATCACTATAATCGTGGCCAATTTTCCATCTTCAACACGGCACGCCTTCAAATCAGCTCAATAGAATGAAAATGTTATAGTTTATGGACTTTTGCCACACGAACATCAAATGAATGAGGTGTTAAAACGCATGTCCGATTCGGAAATTACCATTATATCCAAAGAGAGATTGATCATACAATGCGGCTATGGAAGATTTGTGGTGAATCCTATATTTAGTCAACACGCCAACGGTGACAAATATAAGGTAAATATAAAGCTGTCTATATGTCGACATTTCATAGGAACTACCCTAATCATCAGTAGACTTTGGAAATTTTTGAAAAATATTCTTAAACATTCAACTTTATATCCCAACAATCCAAATAAGTTGCTGAGAACTTAAAAAGAAAAATGCTCTAATAATATCCGTCAAAACACAAAAATCAAGCTTTTCTATTTATAAACGTCTCTAACATTTCTTCACACCTTTCAGACAAATGAACAACCGTTGGTTGCTACGATTTGCTTTTTGAAAGTATCGAAAAGCAGAGAACAAAAATTCAAACAATTAAGTTTCAAAAAGCAAATCGTAGCAACCAACGGTTGTTCATTTGTTTGAAACATAGAAAACAAGCTATTTATAATTTTTTACTGGTATAAATGTTAGAAGCTTAAATAGCGAATAAAAAACTTAATTGTGTAAATATAAAGCTTTATACAAAACTATTATTATAGTTTCAACGTCATTTTAGACCCCACGCGATAGTTTGTTACATTTTTTTGCACCCATTCAGTTGTCGCCTGCTCCTGTATTGGGGAAAATGTTAAAAAATCGCTTAGGTTACGTTAAAAGTGCATCAAATGTAAGCCAAAAAACATGTTTTTTTTTTGAGTTTTTGAAATGTCATGTTTTTTTTTTTCGAAATTTCTTCAAATTCATCTCATTACCTAGGCTAACATGAGACAAATTTGGACTTGTTAACAGTAAATAAAAACAACATTTTTATTGGAATCATTGGAAATTATCTATTAGATCCGGCCCTAAATTTATTAAAAGTACTTTAAGTAAAAGATTATGTGATGGCAACCCAAAAGGATTAAGCAAATTTAATTTAAAAGATTTGTAAGTTTTACTATTATTTGCTATTTTTATAATGGAATAATATCAATTACATACTTTAGTAAATTCACAAGCCAGATTCGCACAAGTAAAAGCATAGATATGTAAATAAAAACCTAATGTTCCATTATTAGTCAAAAGACAGAAAAAAGCAAAAAATACAACAAACTTTTTTAAAATTTTTATTCCTTTTATATCCTTCTTTCTTATGTAAACTGAAGCGGTAAACAAACGACATCCATCAATTTTAAAATTAAACCTTTCAAATTTGCTTTATTTTTCCTTACTTTTTGAACATAAGCAATAACGTCGGCAAAATAACAGCAAAATTATGTTAATGATCAAGCTTATGTTCTTAGGTGTGGAATATGTATTGTGTATTGGACATAAATTTAAAAATTTCGTCCCGAATGGTTTCGTTAGTATGAAAGCGTAAATATGTATTTACATTTCCAATATACTAATAACAATAATAATGTAAACTTGGAAACAAATAAAACTTATTGTTTTATAATATTAAATTTACTTTATTTATTATAAATTTAAACTATCATTTTTCCAATAAATAAATAAAAACATTTTTTAATTTATATTATATTTATAATAAAATAAATATTCACTTGGATCATAATTAAACAGACATTTTTATACCCTTCACAAAAATGTAAAGGGTATATATAAGTTTGTGATTCCGTTTGTAATTTCTACAGTTTATTTTTGCGACCCTATAAAGTATATATATTCTGAATCAGAATTAATGGAAAAGTCGATTAAGCGATGTCCGTCTGTCCGTCTGTCCGCTGTTGAAATACCGTTTCTGAGAAAACCATTAGACTTAGAAACTTTTTTCTTTCACCATTCTTTTACCCCAGCGATTCATGGGTTTGCTATTGAAATTCAGTAATATCGGTCCACGTATAGCTGAGATATATTCAAAATTCCGAAAAAAGCCATTTTTTTTTGCAGTTTTGTATGAAAATTTTTGAAAACAAAAGTTGTTCGTTTTGCTTCAAACTTCACACACTTATTAAGCATGGTGACTAAAAGGCAAAAAATTTTTTTTTCAGATATCGGTCCATATATACCCGAGATATAGCTCAAATCGGATTTTTAATGAAAATGTCGCATAGGCGAAGCTAAATAACTTTTTTTTGCTCAAAAGCAGTTCTGGTAATAAAATTAGGTTACATAAATATGGAAAATGAAAATTTCCGATATCGGTCCATATATACCCGAGATATAGCCTAGACCGGGTTTTTCATGAAAATGTCGCGTAAGCGAACTTAAACAACTTTTTTGTGCTCAAAAGTAGTTCTGGTAATGAAATAGGGTCATATAAATATGAGAAATGAAAATTTTCGATATCGGTCCATATATACCCGAGATATAGCCCAAATCGGGGTTTTCATGAAAATGTCGCGTAAGCGAACTTAAACAACTTTTTTGTGCTCAAAAGCAGTTCTGGTAATGAAATAGGGTCATATAAATATGAAAAATGAAAATTTTCGATATCGGTCCATATATACCCGAGATATAGCCCAAACCAGGTTTTTCATGAAAATGCCGCGTAAGCGAACTTAAACAACTTTTTTGTGCTCAAAAGCAGTTCTGGTAATGAAATTAGGTTACATATATATGAAAAATGAAAATTTTCGATATCGGTCCATATATACCCGAGATATAGCCTAGAACGGGTTTTTCATGAAAATGCCGCGTCAGCGAAATTAAACAACTTTTTTTGCTTTAAAGCGGTTCTGGTAACAAAATAAGGTTATATAAATATGAAAATTGAAAATTTCCGATATCGGTTCATATATACCGCAGATATAGCCTGGAACGGGGTTTTTATGAAATTGCCGCGTAAGCGAACTTAAACAACTTTTTTTGCTTAAAAGTAGTTTTGGTAATAAAATAAGGTTGTATAAGTATGGAAAATGAAAATTTTCGATATCGGTCTATATATACCCGAGATATAGCCCAAACCGGGTTTTTCATGAAAATGTGGCGTAAGCGAACTTTAACAACTTTTTTTTGATTAAAAACAGTTCTGATAATAAGATCAGTTTATATAAATATGGAAGATAAAAATTTCCGATATCGGTCCATATATACCCGAGATATAGCCTAAACCGGGGTTTTCATGAAAATGCCGCGTAAGCGAACTTAAACAATTTTTTCGCCTTAAAGTAGTTCTGGTAATTAAATAAGGTTATATAAATATGCAAAATGAAAATTTCCGATATCGGTCCATATATACCCGAGATATAGCCCAAACCGGGTTTTTCATGAAAATGTCGCGTAAGCGAACTTAAACAACTTTTTTCACCTTAAAGCAGTTCTGGTAATGAAATAAGGTTATATAGGTATGAAAAATGAAAATTTCCGATATCGGTCTATATATACCCGAGACATAGCGCAAACCGGGTTTTTCATGAAAATGTCGCGTAAGCGAACTTAAACAACTTATTTTCGCTTAAAACAGTTCTGGTAATAAGTTGAGGTTATATAAATATGGAAAATGAAAATTTTCGATATCGGTCCATATATACCAGAGATATAGCCTAAACCGTGGTTTTCATGAAAATGCCGCGTAAGCGAACTTAAACAACTTTTTTCACCTTAAAGCAGTTCTGGTAATAAAATAAGGTTATATAAATATGGAAAATTAAAATTTCCGATATCGGTTCATATATACCCGATATATAGCTTAACAGGTTTTTTGATGAAAATGCCGAGTAAACAACTTTTTTGTGCTCAAAAGCAGTTCTGGTAATGCAATAAGGTTATATAAATATGGAAAAAGAAAAAATCCGATATCGGTCCATATATACTCGAGATATAGCCTGAACCGATTTTTCCAATAACATTTTTTTTTTACTGAAAAGCAATTCTTGTTATAAAAGAAGGTTAAGAAAATAGAGAAAATTAAAATTTCTGATATCGGTCCATATATACCCGAGATATAGCCTAAATCGGGTTTTTCATGAAAATATCGCGTAAGCGAACTTAAACAATTTGTTGTGCTCAAAAGCAGTTCTGGTAATGATATAAGGTTATATCAATATGGAAAATTAAAATTTTCGATATCGGTCCATATATACCCGAGATATAGCCTGAACCGATTTTTCCATTAAAAATTTTTTTTTTTTTTTTTTTGCTGGAAAGCAATTCTCGTTATAAAAGAAGGTTACTAAAATACAGAAAATAGAAAAATCCGATATCGGTTCATATATAACCGAGCATATTTAGGTCACATTTTTAATATACTATACATATTCGTGACTATCGTGAAGGGTATTTTAGATTCGGCCCAGCCGAATATACTACACTCTTACTTGTTTTTTTTTAGTTTTAATTTAAACAAATTTATAATTATAATTATTTATATTTCTAATATTATATGATGATGGGTGGGTATCATTCGTCTAGCTCGAGTTCAATCCTGGCTAAAGCCAAGAAATATTTTTATTTATAATTATAACAATAATTGCCGCGATCAATAACTCTTGATCAAAGAAGACAGGAAAAAATAATTGAATACACTAAAGCTGGGGGACAACTAACTGTTTCACAGTCGCTACACTGTTCATCAGCACCCATTAGGATTCGAACTTAGTACCACGTAAACATGATGTATTTTTAATACGGCTGCTTAACCAACTCAGCCACTAAGCCCTTATTTATTTTTGCGTCTATATTTGTCTCATATTGATCACATATGCAATTTGTTATAATCCCAGTTGTTTGTACTGCAGTTTGCTGTCACTGAACAACCAGTTATTTTGTATTATTTATCAACGTACGTATGTATGTTGACAGTCTCTGTGCTGGGAGATATACAGTACTGGACAATTCAATGGAAACTTTTCGAAAAATTTATTTATTTATTTTTAGAAGTCGAAAATCAAAAATTATTTCTAAAGAAACTTCACAAGTATTTTAGAATTTCATTTTATAGATTCTTTTTGATATATAAACAAAAAAATAATAACATAAAAATAACGTAGTTCTAAAATTATAAAGAAAAATTAAAAGTATCAAATTTTGAGGTATTGACAAAACAATGGAAACTTAAAATTTACTCCAATAAAAACCTTCGGCCTATTATCAAAAATTAATATTTTGTTGGGTATCCTTTGTTTTTAATTACTGCATCACAGCGACGATGCATTGACCCAATTAATTTGTCAATTGTATCCTTTGGTACCTTTTGCCATTCACTCAAAACTGCATTGGATAAATCTTCCTTTCATGTGTAATTTCGAGTTCTTATCTTGCGTTCTACAATTGCCCATAGATTTTCTATGGGATTGAGATCCGGGGATTGGGCAGGCCACTTCAAAACACGGACCTCATTTGATTGTAACCAGTCAGTTACAACCCTAGAGGTGTGTTTTGGATCATTGTCATGCTGAAATCTCCAAATTAGTGGCATGTTCTCCTCTGCATATGGATACATTATGTCGTTTAAAATGGATCTGTAGCCGACACCAGTCATTGTATCCTTTATAATGTGAATTGGGCCCATTCCTTGCCCAGAAAAACAGCCCCACACCATAATATTGCCACCTCCAAACTTGACTGTCTTGCTTGTGTACTTTGGGTCTAGTCTCTTTCCCTTTGGCCGCCTTACAAATGATCTTCCATCATTGCCCCTTAAATTATATTTGGACTCGTCTGAAAAAAGGACAGTGTTCCATTTCTCTTTAGACCAATTTATGTGCTCTTCGGCAAATTTTAAACGATTGTTCGAGAGCTAACATCCAACCCAAGAACATTTTTAACCTCTCTTGATGCCATTTGGGGGTCTTTTTTGAACTCTCTTGATATTAAATTATCCTGTCTTGGAGTAGTTTTACGTGGTCTTCCTCCTGAATGCAGAGTTTTAACAGTACCCGTTTCACGAAATTTCTTGATAATCTTCGAAATTGATGATTTATTCATCGAATATTTATCACAAATAGTTTTTTGTTTTAATCCAGCATTAAAATCATTTATTATTTTTATTTTTAAATCTTCACTTATCTTGACTCTAGCCATTTTTACCAATTATGTATTCAAGATTCTTGTGCTTAAAATATTTGAAAAAAGAAGCTGGCAAGAGAGTAATTTAAAAAATAACGGTAAATTATTATGCATTTTGCCTCGTTTTTCATCAATACATTTTGCTTTAGTCATCTTTCGTGCAGAAGTGTAAAAGTTTCCATTGTTTTGTCGAACCCCAAAAATTTTATACTTTTAATTTTTCTTTATAATTTTAGAACTACGTTATTTTTATGTTATTATTTTTTTGTTTATATATCAAAAAGAATCTATAAAATGAAATTCTAAAATACTTGTCAAGTTTCTTTAGAAATAATTTTTGATTTTCGACTTCTAAAAATAAATAAATAAATTTTTAGAAAAGTTTCCATTGAATTGTCCAGTACTGTATATGTATGTATTAATGTTAAATAGTCGAACTTTTATTTTTAATATTTATAATATTATATGATGATGGGTGGGTATCATTCGTCTAGCTCGAGTTCAATCCTGGCTAAAGCCAAGAAATATTTTTATTTATAATTATAACAATAATTGCCGCGATCAATAACTCTTGATCAAAGAAGACAGGAAAAAATAATTGAATACACTAAAGCTGGGGGACAACTAGCTGTTTCACAGTCGCTACACTGTTCATCAGCACCCATTAGGATTCGAACTTAGTACCACGTAAACATGATGTATTTTTAATACGGCTGCTTAACCAACTCAGCCACTAAGCCCTTATTTATTTTTTCGTCTATATTTGTCTCATATTGATCACATATGCAATTTGTTATAATCCCAGTTGTTTGTACTGCAGTTTGCTGTCACTGAACAACCAGTTATCCCATCATCATATAATATTAGAAATATTAAAAATAAAAGTTCGACTATTTAACATTAATACACACATATATATCTCCCAGCACAGAGACTGTCAACATACATACGTACGTTGATAAATAATACAAAATAACTGGTTGTTCAGTGACAGCAAACTGCAGTACAAACAATTGGGATTATAACAAATTGCATATGTGATCAATATGAGACAAATATAGACGAAAAAATAAATAAGGGCTTAGTGGCTGAGTTGGTTAAGTAGCCGTATTAAAAATACATCATGTTTACGTGGTACTAAGTTCGAATCCTAATGGGTGCTGATGAACAGTGTAGCGACTGTGAAACAGCTAGTTGTCCCCCAGCTTTAGTGTATTCAATTATTTTTTCCTGTCTTCTTTGATCAAGAGTTATTGATCGCGGCAATTATTGTTACAATTATAAATAAAAATATTTCTTGGCTTTAGCCAGGATTGAACTCGAGCTAGACGAATGATACCCACCCATCATCATATAATATTAGAAATATTAAAAATAAAAGTTCGACTATTTAACATTAATACATACATATATATCTCCCAGCACAGAGACTGTCAACATACATACGTACGTTGATAAATAATACAAAATAACTGGTTGTTCAGTGACAGCAAACTGCAGTACAAATAACTGGGATTATAACAAATTGCATATGTGATCAATATGAGACAAATATAGACGAAAAAATAAATAAGGGCTTAGTGGCTGAGTTGGTTAAGCAGCCGTATTAAAAATATATCATGTTTACGTGGTACTAAGTTCGAATCCTAATGGGTGCTGATGAACAGTGTAGCGACTGTGAAACAGCTAGTTGTCTGTCCCCCAGCTTTAGTGTATTCAATTATTTTTTCCTGTCTTCTTTGATCAAGAGTTATTGATCGCGGCAATTATTGTTATAATTATAAATTTTTTTTTTTTTTTTTAACTTCATTCTTTTATTTATTGAATCTACATAAAAAAATGTAATGACAATAAGTATTCAAATCTTAATACTAAAAAAAAAAAAAATTATGATTAAAGTCCTGCCAGTGCTGGACGAAAATTTATTTTTATGCGAATATTATTTCAGAATTCAGTCATCTGTTTAGAGCCCTAATGGTAGCCAAAGTATCCCTCCTTCTCAGACGGGTATGACCACCAAAATTAAGAATATTAGCTGCAAGAGGATTTGGATGGAATTCAAGTTTGTTAATATATCTTGTCGCGTACTTCACAAATTCAGATTTCACAAAAGGTACGTTCAGATCTGCGTGGATTCGTGAGTTTTTAACGTACCATGGAGCATCTGTAATTCTACGGAGAATTCTATTTTGACTTCTTTGAATTTTCTCAATGTTGGATGCCGAGGCTGTGCCCCATAATTGAATCCCATAGCACCATATTGGCTTTAGAATCGAGTTGTACAGCAAAAGTTTACAATCAAGCTTCAAGGTCGAATTTCTGCCTAGTAGCCAGTTAATTTGCACTGCTTTCAATTTCATCTGCGTTACTTTTGCCGCGATGTGCGACTTCCATGTTAGTCTACGGTCAAGATGAATTCCGAGGTATTTGACTTCACTGTGTTGAGGTATTACTTTATTGTTAATAGTAATGGGTGAGCATGTTCCTAGACGCATTGCGAATGTAACATGGGCACACTTTTGTTCATTAACCTTGATTTTCCAAAGCTTCAGCCATTTCTCTAGTTTGTCGATATGTTCCTGTAAATTTATTGATGCTTGCTGGTGGTTACTATGTATGCTAAGGAATGCTGTATCATCTGCAAATGTTGAATTGTGAACGTTGGTGCTTGTTGGCATGTCAGATGCGTAGATCAAATATAAGATAGGCCCTAATATGCTGCCTTGGGGAACTCCTGCTTCAATAGACTGAGCGGGGCTTATGAAATCGCCTTCTTTTACTATAAATTGGCGACAATATAAATAGCTTTCCAAAAGGTTATGTATGTTTGCAGGTAAGTTAAACTTTATTTTATGCATTAAGCCATCGTGCCACACTTTATCAAAAGCCTGTGAGACGTCGATGAATAAGGCAGAGCAATATTTTTTATCTTCAAATGCCTTTCTTATGACGTTAACTAACCTGTGTGTTTGCTCAATGGTGCCATGTTTCGCTCTAAAACCAAATTGGTGATCAGGAATACATTCAACCTTATGAAGCATTGGTTCCAACTTCGCCTTTAGCAATTTTTCGAAAAGTTTTGATATTGTTGACAGTAGACTTATTGGACGGTATGATTCTACTTTCGTGTGATCCTTCCCTGGCTTAGGAACCATTGTTATCATGGACACCTTCCACTCTGCAGGGTAATACTCAAGTCGTAAAATAGCATTAAAAATAAAAAGAACAATTCTTTTAGCTACACGAGGCAGCTCTACGAGCATTTTGTTGCTGATTTTATCCATACCTGGAGCTTTTTTAAGGTTTAGATTGCCAATAGCATTTTCAATTTCTTGGAAATTGAATCTTAAAGGCACAGGAGGTCTACTAACAATAGGTGGCAACTCATTTGCATTCTCGGACCTATTTGTGATAAAAACGTTTTTCAAATGGTTAAAAAATAAATTACCCTTTTCCGAGTCATCCCTAGCCCAGTCACCAGATGGTTCTCGCAAGGGCGGCTTACCTCTAACTGGCCTTTTTAAACCCTTAGTCGCCCGCCATAAAGAATAGTCGGACTGAGGAGTACCATCCAGACTTTCTAAATACGTTTGTAGAGAAGCCGTTTTTTGGTTTCCAAGCAAACTTCTTAGTTGATTTGTGCACTCACGTAGCCTTGTTTTTAGCTGCGGAGACCTGCGAAGTTGCCACTCTCGTCGAACTCTTCTTTTTTCTAACACTAACAAGCTCAACATTGAGAAAATTCTATACCATTTAATTATAGTCAATTTAATGTTGTATTATTTGTATTATTGCTCAACAGATACTATTTATTTATACCCCTGAAGATGTTAGAATAAAGCTAACGAAACGTTGGGAAAAAATATAAAAAAATTATTTTAATTTTATCTGACCATATTGAAGCCCGAAGGTGACCCCTTTTAAACAATAAAGATTTTAATAAATGGTCATAAAAAGAAAACTTAAGATAACTTGTCATATTGCCAAAATATTCGCCAAAAGCTTCTTCAACGAAGCAAATTTGTGAATCTTGGCGAAAATATAAAAGAATTCTTTTTCAAATGTCGCCTTTATTTCAGAGTATGCCAATTAAATAAAAATTTGAGGGATGAGAAGGCAACTCAGCAATCGATGGGCAAAAAACAGGGCAGAGGAAAACCCTAATGACCAGAAAAAGATTAAAAAAGACAACCACTTAAGTTGTTAACAGCCACAGCCACTTACTACCCGTCCACACGGGCAATCTGATTGGCAATTACTGCCGTGGCAACTGCCAAAATCGATTGCCGACACAAGATATTTGCGTGTGGACCGCACGAATATGTGTTCAAACACATGTTCAGCAATTATTGCTAGAAGATATTGCTGAGCAATTATCTTTGAACATAAGCTGTCAAAACTCACTGATGTTTATGAACATACATACAAACATACGTTTCAATATATAAACAAATGTACAAATGATTATAAAACGTGATTTTATCAACAGAAAAAATTTAATTATTTACATTTTTGAGTTCATTAAAAAAAGAAATGAATTGTTCGGAGATTGATGCGTTTAAAGCACTCATTTTTAAAAGAATAAAAAAAATAAAACCATTACAATTAATTAAAACATGCGCAACCTTCTTCGCCAAAATATCTTAAATTATGTTCTAAGAGATTTACATGTTCGCCAACTAAAAGTACAGCGTTGAACATTAGCAATTTGATGACGTAATTCTGCCGGCGTTATTGCTAGTATTAAGACACATCAGATTGTCTGTGTGGTCGAGCTGTTAAGTTGTTGAGATGAAATTTCCCATTCATGAGAAGTCCAAAGATAAGTATAAAATAATTGACTATTTAAATGCAGCTTTTAACTTTTCTTATTTCCTATGCATATTTCTTATTTCAGAAAGCGATGGGTCAAAAAAAGGGCAGAGTAACAACCCCGATGATCGAAAAGGACAGCCACTTAAGTTGTTGAGACGAAAGTTCCCATTCATGAGAAGTCCAAAGATAAGTATAAAATAATTAACTATTTAAATACAGCTTTTAACTTCTTTCTTATTTCTTTATAATTTGAAGACAAGTACATTTCAAAAGACTGCATTTGGCTGAATGTAGTGGTTACATAAATGACTGAATGTAGTGGTTACGCTTTTTCTTCATGATTTACATACATATTAATTATAAAAAAAAGTTTTTAGATTTAAATGTCCTAACTTGTTTCTTGTTATTCTTTTCTTTCTTAATAATAATACATATTAATTATAAAAAAACTCATATTTAAATTTCCTAACGAATATCGTAGTATTTCCGTTTATTATTTTATTTATTTTCCGTTTTCTAAACTAAACTAAATATAATGGAGATGTCTATAACCAAAATTGCAAAAAAAAAAAAATAATAATTGTTTCGTAACCTAAAAAAGTTTCAGTAAAATAAAAGTTTTTAAAACTATTAAATTAAAAAAAATATATATATTTTCTATAAACTATTTTATTTCATTTATCTAGTAGTATTATTGTTTCATTAGTTTGTAAACCCTATTTTTAATCATATACGGCCCAATTGGCTCGATTGATAATAATAAATAAAAAAATAAATATATAAAAAAAAAAAAAAACAATGAATAAATAGTTATTATTAAAATTTATTTAGACGCTTCCGTTTATTTGAAGTTATGGAATATATGTAGGTACCTATAGTTTTATGTTTGAAAATATTTTTCAGTTTCCAAGTAATAATCAACAAACTCAAACAAGTACATTTATTTCCTTTTCATTTTGTTTATTATGCTAAATAGATATAATTTATTTTGATAAAAATGGAATAGTTGAGGTTGCTCATGTTTGATTATCGAATTCAATAATAAACTTCATAACAGATTTATATACTTATATGCAGTTGATAAAGTGTAAATTATAATTTAATTGCATTATTCAAACCCATCTCACTGAGTATTTATAAAGCATTTTTAGCAGCATCTGACTATATTTCGATTGATCAGATGGAAACACACCAGGTGGGGGAATGACTTCAATGACTTTGTTTAAAACTTCACAAACCCCAATTCCAAGTTTCGTGGATATCTGAAACGTTATAACAGTAAACTCGGTAAAGAGTTGGTTACTACTTTAATGTCATACTAACCTTCAAAACGCGTTCTGATTCGATATCGAATGATAATTAGCTACAGTCTTCACTTGTACGCCATGGCAGGCATCAACCAACAAAATAACACCATTGCAAGCAGCTAATGACCTCGACACTTCATTAGAAAAGTCGACATGGCCGGGCGTATCAACAATATTCAGCAAATATCTCACATTTTTATAAGTGTGAAATATTGAAACAGTTTGTGCCTTCACATCTATACCGCGTTCCTTTTTAACTTGAAAACTGTGTAAAACCTGGCGCCTGTAAAATATGGCGCCTGTAAGCTCCAACAAACGGTCAGCTAAAGTACTCTTTCCATGATCGACATGGGCAATAATACTAAAATTTCTTATATGCTCTACTGGTATCTTGCTTAATATCTCATCAGGCTTCTCCCTACTAGAATTTTCATTTATCTTGGAACTAAAGTGATAGAAGAATGTTACGAATATTCATTTGCATGTGTTGATGTTTCGAACTTACTTCAATTTGTAATATTTATTGCAATAACACCGTGACAAATTTGCGGTGGTGTGGTGGAAAGCATAACAATGTTAAGAAATTCGTTGTGATTTCCTTTAGGACAATCCAAAAATTCAACATCAAATCCTAAAAATTTGGCCAGATACATCAGTTGATCTTTCATATGCAGATTTACACATTTGGCTTATTTCGTAGTTGTAGTAGATTCTTTAATGGTTGCTGGAGCCAGAATACACTTAATTATTATTAAATATACTTTGGCTGGAGCTAAAGAATTACAGAATGAAATGTTTATATCTGGTTCATTTTTCACATTTTCACCCACTGTAGATGCACTAACAAATGTGCGCATTTCGGCCGGTTCTTCACGTGTGTCACTTTAAAGTCTACAGGCATATTTCTTTTAATATCAATTTCAAAAACTATTGGATATAGGAGATTTATTATCATTTTCTAACATTAAAGTTCTTTTAATTCAACTTTTAATTCATAAAATTCAATTATCTTTTAAGTACGTGATGCACTTTTGTTTTCCTTTTTTCCACTTTTTTTCTGTCGCATACTTTTGACATTTTCGTTGAATAGCAAAAACAAAATACACGCAAAATTTTTCGACGTTGTTGTTATCGTAGCGAAGCGGCTACTTTATTAAATATACTTTGCAATTGTACAAATATAAAATATTTTTGGCGCAGCTGACAAAACAATAGCTAGCTGAGAAAATAGCGGCGCACATGGCTAAGCCGCCGCTGACAAAATACCAACGGCTCGCATCAAAACTACTATTTCAAAACTACTACCAAAAGGCAAAATACCGCTATTGGATACTAATGCAGAAGTATAGAGAATGTTTTAAATTTGGTAATTATTTAATATTTTTTTCGTTTTAAGGTCTAAATTTAATTCGCCATATTGGTGGGCAAAAAAAAAAATCATTGTTCACAATCGTAACAACCGACCACATCTCTTTGGCTACCATGTTGAATTTATACCCAATCCGAATATCGCCGAAGATGAAGGTTTACTGAAAGTTAACAGTTTCCTTCGCCGTACTCCTTTAAATTATAATGGATTAGTACACGTTGCTGGTTTGTGTGATGTCACAAACTAATACGCTCAGTGATCCTTACAAATTGTACAAAGCTCGCAATCAAGAAATGAAGCTTGAAGAGCGTATTGCAGCTAAAGCTGACCCAAACAAGCAGACTTCTTTGCAAACAAAACACCAGATCCAAAGGATGTTGAACAGACTTGGCCAACAGAAGAAATTGAACAGTCATAACAGCACACTAAGAAAATAAAATTAATTAAAAGAGTTCGTAAGGGCTATAGCAATTATCAATCTGCTTGGATACCAGATATTGAAACTGTGGAAGATAATAGCAATGACGATGAAGAAATGGATAGCAATGAAGACAAATTTATGTCTTATGAAAATAAATCGTTTGATGGTGAATGCGAAAAGCTTGAATCCGACACTGCAGAATATTTTTATTTTTTTTCATTCATTTATTTATTGAATGTTCACAAAGTGAACTAACAATAAGTATTCAAATCTTAATACTAAATACATAAAATTAATTAAGTCCAGCCAATGCTAGACAAAAATGTTTTATTTTGCACGGGCAATATCGGTAAAATCCCCTATTTAACGTTCTGATGGTGGCAAGGGTATCCCTCCGTCTCAACCGAGAGTGGCCTTCAAAATTAAGTATATTGCGTGCAAGACGATTTGGATGAAGTTCCAATTTACTGATGTACCTAGTTGCGTACTTTAAAAATTCGTCTTTTACAAGAGGAACACAGAGATCCTTATGAATTCGTGAGTTTTTTACATACCATGGAGCTGCGGTAATTGTTCGAAGAATTTTGTTTTGTCGCCTTTGAATTTTTTCAACGTTTGAAGCGGAGGCGGTGCCCCATAATTGAATTCCATAGCACCATATAGGCTTTAAAATTGCGTTGTATAATAAAAGTTTGCAATCCAACTTCAATGCCAAATTTCTGCCCATAAGCCAATTCAGTGGCGCTGCTTTTAACTTTAATTGAGTAACTTTCGCATTTATGTGAAACTTCCACGTTAACCTACGGTCGAGACGAATACCAAGGTACTTGACTTCATTTTGCTACGGAATAGGTAAATTGTTAATTTGGATAGCTGAACATGTTTGTTTACGCAATGTGCATGTAACGTGAGTACACTTCTGTTCATTAACTTTAATTTTCCAAAGTTTTAACCATTTCTCTAACATTGAAATATACTCCTGCAAATTTCGCGAAGCTACTTGGTGGTTTTCATGTACGGTGCAGAATGCTGTATCGTCTGCAAAAGTTGAAGTGTGGATTCCGGGTGTCGTTGGCATGTCAGAGGCGTAAATCAAATATAAAGTAGGCCCCAGTATGCTGCCTTGGGGTACTTCTGCCTCGATTGGCTGAGTTGGGCTTATAAAGTCGCCTTCTCTGATAACAAACTTCCACCCACATAAGTAGCTTTCCAGTAGCTTGTGTGTATTTGCAGGCAAGTTCAACTTTATTTTGTGTATCAAGCCCTCTTGCCACACTTTATCAAAAGCTTGAGAAATGTCAATGAATAGAGCTGAGCAATACTTCTACTCCTCAAAGGTCAGTCTTATGACATTGACTAGTCTGTGCGTTTACAGTTTATCAATTGTCTGCATATAAGTATATAAATCTGTTATGAAGTTTATTATTGAATTCGATAATCAAATATGAGCAACCTCAACTATTCCATTTTTATCAAATTAAATTATATCTATTTAGCATAATAAACAAAATGAAAAGGAAATAAATGTACTTGTTTGAGTTTGTTGATTATTACTTGGAAACTGAAAAATATTTTCAAACATAAAACTATAGGTACCTATGTTCCATAACTTTAAATAAACGGAAGCGTCTAAATAAATTTCATTCATTGTTTTTTTTTTTATATTTATTTTTTTATTTATTATTATCAATCGAGCCAATAGGGCCGTATATGATTAAAAATAGGGTTTACAAACTAATGAAACAATAATACTACTAGATAAATGAAATAAAATAGTTTATAGAAAATATATATATATTTTTTAATTTAACAGTTTTAAAAACTTTTATTTTACTGAAACTTTTTTAGGTTACGAAACTATTATTATTTTTTTTTTTTTGCAATTTTGGTTATAGACATCTCCATTATACTTAGTTTAGTTTAGAAAACGGAAAATAAATAAAATAATAAACGGAAATATTATGATATTCGTTAGGAAATTTATATATGAAATTTTTTTTTTTATAATTAATATGTATTATTATTAAGAAAGAAAACAATAACAAGAAACAAGTTAGGACATTTAAATCTAAAAGCTTTTTTTTATAATTAATATGTATATATAATCATGAAGAAAAAGCGTAACCACTACATTCAGTCATTTGTGTAACCACTACATTCAGCCAAATGCAGTCTTTTGAAATGTACTTGTCTTCAAACTATAAAGAAATAAGTTAAAGCTGTATTTAAATAGCTAATTATTTTATACTTATCTTTGGACTTCTCATGAATGGGAACTTTCGTTCCAACAACTTAAGTGGCTGTGGCTGTTAACAACTTAAGTGGTTGTCTTTTTTAATATTCTTCTGGTCATTAGGGCGTTCCTCTGCTCTGTTTTTGCCCATCAATTGCTGAGTTGCCTTCTCATCCCTCAAATTTTTATTTAATTGGCGTACTCTGAAATAAAGGCGACATTTGAAAAAGAATTCTTTTATATTTTCGCCAAGATTCACAAATTTGCTTCGTTGAAGAAGCTTTTGGCGAATATTTTGGCAATATGACAAGTTATCGCCATTTAAATTTTGAAATACTCCCTCTAACTTTTTTATTTCAATGAGGAAACTTTCATTTGGCTTCTTTAATGAACAAGTTGCCACGTGATCAACCCATGAAAACGAATTTGAATGGCTCTCGTATTCTTGGAGCTTCAACTTCTGGATAATATACCCTGCAAAGTATTCAATAGCATCATCTACAAGAGTACCAGAGTCATTCAAATAGGATTCATCGCTGCAGTTGTTTTGTGAGGGAGCGGTAATACTAACTTGGGGTCTCCACGCCAATAAACTTGGAAATAATTATGTTCTCAGCTGTCAAATTCTATTGCCAACACCATGTGTTCACGTGTGAACCGCAAAAACATTTATTTGCAAATATATTGCGAAATAGTTGTTAACACTTTTTTTTGAAGAAATAATGTTCAACATAAACTATCAAATTTAGTTGTATTTTCTTTAGCATTGGTTGTTCGGGTATAAAAAGTGCTTGTGGTTATGGAATAATTATAAATTTGTTTAAATTAAAAATAAAAAGAAGATAAAAATGTCTATTTAATTATGATCCAAGTGAATATTTATTTTATTATAAATATAATATAAATTAAAAAAATATTTTTATTTATTTATTGGAAACATGATAGTTTAAATTTATAATAAATAAAGTAAATTTAATATTATAAAACAATAAGTTTTATTTGTTTCCAAGTTTACATTATTATTTAATTATTGTTATTAGTATATTGGAAATGTAAATACATATTTACGCTTTCATACTAACGAAACCATTCGGGACGAAATTTTTAAATTTATGTCCAATACAAAATACGTATTCCACACCTAAGAACATAAGCTTGATCATGAACATAATTTTGCTGTTATTCTGCCGACGTTATTGCTTATGTTCAAAAAGTAAGGAAAAATAAAGCAAAGTTGAAAGGTTTAATTTTAAAATTGATGGAAGTCGTTTGCTTACCGCTTCAGTTTACATAAGAAAAAAGGATATAAAAGGAATAATAATTTTGAAAAAGTTTGTTGTATTTTTTGCTTTTTTCTGTCTTTTGACTAATAATGGAACATTAGGTTTTTATTTACATATCTATACTTTTACTTGTGCGAATCTGACTCGCGAATTTACTAAACTATGTAGTTGATATTATTCCATTATAAAAATATCAAATAATAGTAAAACTTAAAAATCTTTTAAATTTTCAATTGCTTTGACTGTGAAATAATAACATATATATGTATGTTACCTACGGAAAAATAGCCTGTGGTCAAGGTATAGAAGGCGCTATAAAGATAGTTTGGGATGAGTGTGAAATGAGTTTCAGATCTCATGGCAAAGCTGTGGGCTGAATGTTGAAGAACATTAGAAACACTAGGGCAATTATGGGTAGAGTAATTTTGTGGTTGCTGATGGTTATAAAAGGAACAAAAGCAGCATTGATAAAAAGTTTCCCTAAATCTTCCACTTTATACAGTTTTGTTCAAATACTGGACTTGCGATCAAACATGAGGGCCTCTCTTAAGAGATGTAAACAAATACTTCCAACAGCAGCTTTAAATTCGGTGACGGCAATTATTGTTTTAAATGAAATTGAGATTGTTGTAAATGAAATAATTCACAATGTAGTCAAAGATACTAATGATTTGTTTTCAAAACAGTTCTTGGCTAATCCAAGCTATATAATTCAATTGATATCGAGGATACAGTCCTACATTTATAAAAAATTAAATTTGTTTAATCCTTTTGGGTTGCCATCACATAATCTTTTACGTAAAGTACTTTTAATAAATTTAGGGCCAGATCTAATAGATAATTTCCAATGATTCCAATAAAAATGTTGTTTTTAATTACTGCTAACAAGTCCAAATTTGTCTCATGTTAGCCTAGGTAATGGGATGAATTTAAAGAAATTTCGAAAAAAAAACATGACATTTCAAAAACTAAAAAAAAACATGTTTTTTGGCTTACATTTGATGCACTTTTAACGTAGCCTAAGCGATTTTTTAACATTTTGCCCAATACAGGAGCAGGCGACAACTGAATGGGTGCAAAAAAATATAACAGACTATCGCATGGGGTCTAAAATAACGTTGAAACTATAATAATAGTTTTTGCTCAAACTTGACATAGGTATATAAAGCTTTATATTTACCTTATATTTGTCATCGTTGGCGTGTTGACTAAATATAGGATTCACCACAAATCTTCTATAGCCGCATTGTATGATCAATCTCTCTTTGGATTTAATGGTAATTTCCGAATCGGGCATGCGTTTTAACACCACATTCATTTGATGTTCGTGTAGCAAAAGTCCATAAATTATAACATTTTCATTCTATTGAGCTGATTTGAAAGCGTGCCATTTTGAAGCTGGAAAATTGGCCACGATTATAGTGATATACCAACCAGACTAGGTAACGAACATGTCGAGTATAAATTGTGCAAATTTTTTGCCCAAACTTTGTATTCAACCTTACCACGGCACTATCTATCTCTTTGGCATCATTTTTGATGCGTCGTCTAGTACGATGGTAATTTTCAAATTGGTAAATACAGGCGTGATCACTAGGCAATTTTTCTTTAGGGTCCCAGGGTGATGTTCTAAAAATTAAATTTGAATACAATGAGGAACTACAACAATAACTATTTACCTGAACGATTCCAAACCTCTGAATTTTTGAAACCTTGTGCGGGCGGGTATATCTAATGGCGTGTCGATTTCAGTTGGCCACATTTCATCAATGCGTGCTTCTTTCAACTTTTCCATAGTATCCCGTTCCTCATAATAGAGATCTGTTGCAAATCGTATTTTAGTCGTTGATGGCTCTATCTGAGATTGAAGCACTATCGACATATTCTGCAGTGTCGGATTCAAGCTTTTCGTATTCACCATCAAACGATTTATTTTCACAAGACATAAATTTGTCTTCATTGCTATCCATTTCTTCATCGTCATTGCTATTATCTTCCACAGTTTCAATATCTGGTATCCAAGCATATTGATAATTGCTATAGCCCTTACGAACTCTTTTAATTAATTTTATTTTCTTAGTGTGCTGTTGTGACTGTTCAATTTTTTCTGTTGGCCAAATCTATTCAACATCCTTTGGATCTGGGGTTTGTTTGCAAAGAAGTTTGCTTGTTTGGGTCAGCTTTAGCTGCAATACGCTCTTCAAGCTTCATTTCTTGATTGCGAGCCTTATATAATTTGTAAGGATCACTGAGCATATAAATTTGTGACATCACACAAACCAGCAACGTGCACTAATCCATTATGATTTAAAGGAGTACCGCGCAGGAAACTGGTAACTTTCAGTAAACCTTCATCTTCGGCGATACTCGGATTGGGTATAAATTCAACATGGTCGCCAAAGAGATGTGGTCGGTTGTTACGATTGTGAACAATGATTTTTTTTTGCCCACCAATATGGCGAATTACATTTAGACCTTAAAACGAAAAAAATATTGGAACAAGTCCAGTTTACGCACAGAGCCTAAATTGAAAAAAAATTATATAGGGGGGTAGAAAATTGGAAAAGAAGAAGAAAATGTTAAATGAAGAAATTGCCGGAAATGCTGAGTTTCCGAGTTATGGACCTCTGAAATGTTGATATACGTGTATATGAAATTGCAATATTTCATTACATTTCTCAAGGTGTTTATGCAAAATTGGTATCATTCGAAAGCTTTTGATTAGATGCATTATATTATGCAAAAATCGTTTAATTTCTTAAGTGTAAATACAGGTCTTAAAAAATTTTTAATTAAAGTGCTAGAGGTTAAAATATAAATATTATAATTTGTTAGAAAAACGAAACTGTGATCGAAATTTCAGTGAATAGCACTGGATTAATTAAATGAATTTTTTTAGCGTAGCCGTCCTTCGGCCGGGCGGAAGGATTTTCTTCTCTATGGTATAACAAACACCGGCTTCGCTGACCAAAGTTTTCCTGCATAGCGGGCCTTCGGCCGGGCGAAAGGATTTTCTTCTCTATGGTATAACAAACACTGGCTTCGCTGACCAAAGTTTTCCTGCATAGCCGGCCTTCGGCCGGGCGAAAGGATTTTCTCCTCTATGGTATAACAAACACCGGCTTCGCTGACCAAAGTTTCCCTGCATAGCCGGCCTTCGGCCGGGCGGAAGGATTTTCTCCTCTATAGTATAATAAACACTGGCTTCGCTGACCAAAGTTTCCCTGCATAGCCGGCCTTTGGCCGGGCGGAAGGATTTTCTCCTCTATAGTATAATAAACACCGGCTTCGCTGACCAAAGTTTCCCTGCATAACCGGCCTTCGGCCGGGCGAAAGGATTTTATCCTATGTAACAAAATGACAAACAATTCTGCCTACATATCTTTGGATACGTAATGCAAAATCGCAATTTCATACACACGTACAGTCACTCACATTTAAAGTCGGGCAGACGCATGAAAAAATTTTTAGTCCCAATATTTATAAGCTGACGGAAGAAAAAGTCGTTTTAATTTTGTTTATTTTATCACAAAAGTTCTTTTATTTAAAAACAACAAAAGCAATTTATTCCAAGTTCTTTTATTAAATGTATACGAAGGCTTAACCTAAATAAGGTCACTTTTCAGTCTCACATTTAAATTCGGGCAATTAATAAAAAATTTGCATTATGTGAACATAACGCAAAATTAATATTTTGTAGATACACCTTTTTGGGTTTCAACAGCTTGTAAGCGGTTAGGCAAAGATTCCACTAATTTTTTGCAAACCTCAGGACTTATATTATTCCACTCTTCCTGTAAGACATTCTTTAGTTGTGGAATTGAAGTACACTGCCTGTCCTGCATCCGGCGGCCTAATTCGTCCCACAAATGTTCAATAACATTGACGTCCGGACTTTGTGCAGGGGTTTTAATAACCTTCGGACAATTATAGAGCAGCCAATTCTTTACATCATATGCTGAATGTTTAGGATCATTGTCCTGGTAAAATTGGAAATTATTTTCAATGCCGAGTTTTTTTACGCTTTCTTTTAAATTTTTTCTCAAAATATTTAAATAAACATTCTTATTCATAACACCGTCAATGAAGTGCAAATTTCCAACTCCTGAGGCTGCCATGCATCCCCAAACCATAACCGATCCACCACCGAGCTTTACTGTTTTTCTTAAATTCTTGCCTTCCATCTCTTTGTTTTGTTTGCCTCTTCCATCGCACCCAAATAAGTTAAATTTACTTTCGTCAGTAAACAATACTAAATATTAATAATAAGCCTAATTAAATTTTTATGTTTGTTCCAACTTACGGTACTCCAAAAATCAGAATCTTTGGTCATATATTGACGAGCAAAAACAAGCGGTTCGCTTTGGTTTTTCTTACTTATAAGAGGTTTTTTCCGTGCCACTCGGCCATGAAAGTCATTCTTGCGAAGAAGTCTTGTTATTGTTTCTGGGTTTACCTCCGTCCCAGAAGCTTCCTTGACCATTGCTGTCAGTTTTGGAGCAGAAATAAAAGGATTTTTCTTCATCTGTTTTAAAATCATGCTCTCATCTCTGGGTGAAAGCTTTCTTGCTCGGGCTCCGCGTTTTTTATTTGCTATCATGCACTGTAGATTTGCTTTTTTTATCAAATTAGATATTTCCCTTTCAGATTTTCCATCTAAGTGCAACTCAATTATTATTTTCCGTTCTTGGAAGGTGGAGTGTTTAATTTTGCGCGGCATTTTTCAAAAAACTTTTATAATCTTCACTGATCGAATGATAGTGTAAGAAGAAATAGTTATTTTGGAGACAAAAGAAGAAAAAAGTGGAAATAACGATATATTTCAGTTTTTCATTGTACAAAACATTAAGTGTCCGACTTTCAATGTGAGACAGAGAATTTACTTTTTCTCACTTTGTTATTCTTATGTATTTTATAACGGGACTTAAAATAAAATTTCTTTGGTTTTTCTATTAATAAGAGTTTTTATAATAAAACAAAAAAAAAAGTTAAACGCATCATCTTTCATCAAAACATAAATATTAAGATCATAAATTTTCGACAATGTTTGCCCGACTTTAAATGTGAGTGACTGTATATTAAAACTTCAGACATCCATAACTCGGAAACTATGCGTTTCCGCCAACTTTTTCACTTAATATTTTCATCTTATTTTTCAATTTCCTACCCCCCTATATAATTTTTTTAATTCGCGGCTCTGTGCGTAAACTGGACTTAAGCCACAAAATTTTGCCTCACCAAAGCCATTATATTTATCCCGCTTCCAAACGGGCTAAAAAATAAAAAAAATGTATATCTAAATAGGTCTATTTAAGAGCTTTCCAATGACATAAAAATTGTCTAAATACCTTGAGAAATGCATTGAAAAATCGCATTTCAATGTACATATATACCAAATTTTCAGAGGTCCATAACTCGGAAACTATGCGTTTCCGCCAACTTTTTCACTTAATATTTTCTTCTTATTTTTCAATTTCATACTCCCCTATATAATTTTTTTTAAATTCGGAGCTCTGTGCGTAAACTGGACATAAGCCAAAATATTAAATATTTACCAAATTTAAAACATTCTTTATACTTCTGCATTAGTATCCAATAGCGTTATTTTGCCTTTTGGTAGTAGTTTTGAAATAAATTTCTGAGTAGCTGCTTTCAGAGATGTGAGCCGTTGGTATTTTGTCGGCGGCGGCTTAGCCATGTGCGGCGCTATTTTCTCAGCTAGCCATTGTTTTGTCAGCAGCGCCAAAAATATTTTATATTTGTACAATTGCAAAGTCTCAGTTTACACACATCAGGTTTTCTTGATCAATTCTGCTTTAATTTGCTTTTGAACTTGCATTTATGTTCACACACAAAAGCTTTATGTCGTCAAGTTTAAGTTCTTTTGCCTTCAAGTTTTCATATTTTTTGGTATTTCATTTTAAACTTGACGGTACCGTCAAGTCTGCACCCTTTTCCATTCTCTTTTCCCCGTTCTCCCACAAAGTTAAGACTTGACGAGTCAAACTTGATGTGTGTAAACTGGCACAAAGTATAATAAAGTAGCCGCTTCGCTACGATAACAACAACGTCGAAAAATTTTGCGTGTATTTTGTTTTTGCCATTCAACCAAAATGTCAAAAGTATACGACAGAAAAAAAGAAGAAAAAGTGGAAAAAAGGAAAACAAAAGTGCATCACGTACTTAAAAGATAATTGAATTTTATGAATTAAAAGAACTTTAATGTTAGAAAATGATAATAAATCTCCTATATCCAATAGTTTTTGAAATTGATATTAAAAGAAATATGCCTGTAGACTTTAAAGTGATACACGTGAAGAACCGGCTGAAATGCGTACATTTGTTAGTGCATCTACAGTGGGTGAAAATGTGAAAAATGAACCAGCTATAAACATTTCATTCTGTAATTCTTTAGCTCCAGCCAAATAATAATAATTAAGTGTATCCTGGCTCTAGCAACCATTAAAGAATCTACTACAACTACAAAATCAGCCAAAAGTGTAAATCTGCATATGAAAGATCAACTGATGTATCTGGCCAAATTTTTAGGATTTGATGTTGAATTTTTGGATTATCCTAAAGGAACACATGCAAATGAATATTCGTAACATTCTTCTATCACTTTAGTTCCAAGATAAATGAAAATTCTAGTAAGGAGAAGCCTGATGAGATATTAAGCAAGATACCAGTAGAGCATATAAGAAATTTTAGTATTATTGCCCATGTCGATCATGGAAAGAGTACTTTAGCTGACCGTTTGTTGCAGCTTACAGGTGCAATATCGCTGAATTCCGAAAGCCAGGTTTTACACAGTTCACAAGTTAAAAAGGAACGTGGTATAGATGTGAAGGCACAAACTGTTTCAATATTTCACACTTATAAAAATGTGAGATATTTGCTGAATATTATTGATACACCCGGCCATGTCGACTTTTCTAATGAAGTGTCAAGGTCATTAGCTGCTTGCAATGGTGTTATTTTGTTGGTTGATGCCTGCCATGGTGTACAAGTGAAGACTGTGGCTAATTATCATTCGATATCGAATCAGAACGCGTTTTGAAGGTTAGTATGACATTAAAGTAGTAACCAACTCTTTACCGAGTTTACTGGTATAACGTTTCAGATATCCACGAGACTTGGAATTGGGGTTTGTGAAGTTTTAAACAAAGTCATTGAAGTCATTCCCCCACCTGGTGTGTTTCCATCTAATCAATCGAAATATACTCAGATGCTGCTAAAAATGCTTTATAAATACTCAGTGAGATAGGTTTGAATAATGCAATTAAATTATAATTTACAGTTTATCAATTGTCTGCATATATATAAATCTGTTATGAAGTTTATTATTGAATTCGATAATCAAATATGAGCAACCTCAACTTTTCCATTTTTATCAAAATAAATTATATCTATTTAGCATAATAAACAAAATGAAAAGGAAATATATGTACTTGTTTGAGTTTGTTGATTATTACTTGGAAACTGAAAAATATTTTCAAACATAAAACTATAGGTACCTATGTTACATAAATTCAAATAAACGGAAGCGTCTAAATAAATTTTAATAATAACTATTTATTCATTGTGTTTTTTTTATATATTTATTTTTTTATTTATTATTATTTAATTTTTTATTTATTATTATTTATTCGTATAAATATTTATTATTGCAAACTTCAGGCATAGAATTTATTCATATTCTAGTTTCAATCGAAATAAGGTCTAGTAATATTTTAAAGTCCTTAATTGGCTCTGTATATATTCCTTGCAATTTTTCTACTCAACTGTTAAACAATGGTCTATCCAGATTATGTGCTTATTTTCAGAATTATGGCGGAACATTTATAGGAGGTGATTTTAATTCAAAGCATTCTAGCTGGGGTGACTTTACGTTTAACTCTAACGGCAATATTTTCTTCAACTTCTTGGAACGCAACTCAGTAAATTTGTTACGTTTGTGTGATAGTCTTCCTTCATATCCTAATGGAACATCCTTTCTCGATCACTTTTTAATAAGCCGAAATTGTGTTGATAGTACTAATTGCAATTTTAAAGTATCAAGTTTGCCGTCTTTTTCAGATAATTGCCCGCTCAAACTTCATATCCTCCTTCAAGCCTAGGCAATGGAATGGATTTAATGAAATTTCGATGAAAATATGACATCTCACAAATTCAAAAATAACATGTTTTTTGGGCTAAATTTGACGCACTTTTAACGTAGCCTAAGCGACTTTTAAAAATTTTGAAAAAAAAATTTTAAACATTTTTTTTCATTATATGTGTCGTTTTAAGCCTAGGTAATGGAATGGATTTGATGAAATTTCGATGAAAATATGACATCTCACAAATTCAAAAATAACATGTTTTTTGGGTTAAATTTGACGCACTTTTAACGTAGCCTAAGCGATTTTTAAAAATTTTGAAAAAAATTTTAAACATTTTTTACATAATTTGTGTCGTCTTAAGCCTAGGCAATGGAATGGATTTAATGAAATTTCGATGAAAATATGACATCTCACAAATTCAAAAATAACATGTTTTTTGGGTTAAATTTGACGCACTTTTAACGAAGCCTAAGCGATTTTTAAAAATTTTGAAAAAAGTGTTAAACACTTTTTACATTATATGTGTCGTTTTAAGCCTAGGTAATGGAATGGATTTGATGAAATTTCGATGAAAATATGACATCTCACAAATTCAAAAATAACATGTTTTTTGGGTTAAATTTGACGCACTTTTAACGTAGCCTAAGCGATTTTTAAAAATTTTGAAAAAAATTTTAAACATTTTTTACATAATTTGTGTCGTCTTAAGCCTAGGCAATGGAATGGATTTAATGAAATTTCGATGAAAATATGACATCTCACAAATTCAAAAATAACATGTTTTTGGGTTAAATTTGACGCACTTTTAACGTAGCCTAAGCGATTTTTAAAAATTTTGAAAAAAATTTTAAACATTTTTTACATAATTTGTGTCGTCTTAAGCCTAGGCAATGGAATGGATTTAATGAAATTTGGATGCAAATATGACATCTCACAAATTCAAAAATAACATGTTTTTTGGGTTAAATTTGACGCACTTTTAACGTAGCCTAAGCGATTTTTAAAAATTTTGAAAAAAAATTTTAAACATTTTTTTTCATTATATGTGTCGTTTTAAGCCTAGGTAATGGAATGGATTTGATGAAATTTCGATGAAAATATGAAATCTCACAAATTCAAAAATAACATGTTTTTTGGGTTAAATTTGACGCACTTTTAACGTAGCCTAAGCGATTTTTAAAAATTTTGAAAAAAATTTTAAACATTTTTTACATAATTTGTGTCATTTTAAGCCCAGGCAATGGAATGGATTTAATGAAATTTTGATGAAAATATGACATCTCACAAATTCAAAAATAACATGTTTTTTGGGTTAAATTTGACGCACTTTTAACGTAGCCTAAGCGATTTTTAAAAATTTTGAAAAAAATTTTAAAAATTTTTTACATAATTTGTGTCGTCTTAAGCCTAGGCAATGGAATGGATTTACTGAAATTTCGATGAAAATATGACATCTCACAAATTCAAAAATAACATGTTTTTTGGGCTAAATCTGACGCACTTTTAACGTAGCCTAAGCGATTTTTAAAAATTTTGAAAAAAAATTTTAAACATTTTTTTTCATTATATGTGTCGTTTTAAGCCTAGGTAATGGAATGGATTTGATGAAATTTCGATGAAAATATGACATCTCACAAATTCAAAAATAACATGTTTTTTGGGTTAAATTTGACGCACTTTTAACGTAGCCTAAGCGATTTTTAAAAATTTTGAAAAAAATTTTAAACATTTTTTACATAATTTGTGTCGTCTTAAGCCTAGGCAATGGAATGGATTTAATGAAATTTCGATGAAAATATGACATCTCACAAATTCAAAAATAACATGTTTTTTGGGTTAAATTTGACGCACTTTTAACATAGCCTAAGCGATTTTTAAAAATTTTGAAAAAAAATTTTAAACATTTTTTTTCATTATATGTGTCGTTTTAAGCCTAGGTAATGGAATGGATTTGATGAAATTTCGATGAAAATATGACATCTCACAAATTCAAAAATAACATGTTTTTTGGGTTAAATTTGACGCACTTTTAACGTAGCCTAAGCGATTTTTAAAAATTTTGAAAAAAATTTTAAAAATTTTTTACATAATTTGTGTCGTCTTAAGCCTAGGCAATTGAATGGATTTAATGAAATTTCGATGAAAATATGACATCTCACAAATTCAAAAATAACATGTTTTTTGGGTTAAATTTGATGCACTTTTAACGTAGCCTAAGCGATTTTTAAAAATTTTGAAAAAAATTTTAAACATTTTTTACATAATTTGTGTCGTCTTAAGCCTAGGCAATGGAATGGATTTAATGAAATTTCGATGAAAATATGACATCTCACAAATTCAAAAATAACATGTTTTTTGGGTTAAATTTGACGCACTTTTAACGTAGCCTAAGCGATTTTTAAAAATTTTGAAAAAAAATTTTAAACATTTTTTTTCATTATATGTGTCGTTTTAAGCCTAGGTAATGGAATGGATTTGATGAAATTTCGATGAAAATATGACATCTCACAAATTCAAAAATAACATGTTTTTTGGGTTAAATTTGACGCAGTTTTAACGTAGCCTAAGCGATTTTTAAAAATTTTGAAAAAAATTTTAAACATTTTTTACATAATTTGTGTCGTCTTAAGCCTAGGCAATGGAATGGATTTAATGAAATTTCGATGAAAATATGACATCTCACAAATTCAAAAATAACATGTTTTTTGGGTTAAATTTGATGCACTTTTAACGTAGCCTAAGCGATTTTTAAAAATTTTGAAAAAAATTTTAAACATTTTTTACATAATTTGTGTCGTCTTAAGCCTAGGCAATGGAATGGATTTAATGAAATTTCGATGAAAATATGACATCTCACAAATTCAAAAATAACATGTTTTTTGGGTTAAATTTGACGCACTTTTAACGTAGCCTAAGCGATTTTTAAAAATTTTGAAATAAAATTTTAAAAATTTTTTTTCATTATATGTGTCGTTTTAAGCCTAGGTAATGGAATGGATTTGATGAAATTTCGATGAAAATATGAATTCTCACAAATTCAAAAATAACATGTTTTTTTGGGTTAAATTTGACGCACTTTTAACGTAGCCTAAGCGATTTTTAAAAATTTTGAAAAAAATTTTAAACATTTTTTACATAATTTGTGTCGTCTTAAGCCTAGGCAATGGAATGGATTTAATGAAATTTCGATGAAAATATGACATCTCACAAATTCAAAAATAACATGTTTTTTGGGTTAAATTTGACGCACTTTTAACGTAGCCTAAGCGATTTTTAAAAATTTTGAAAAAAATTTTAAACATTTTTTACATAATTTGTGTCGTCTTAAGCCTAGGCAATGGAATGGATTTAATGAAATTTCGATGAAAATATGACATCTCACAAATTCAAAAATAACATGTTTTTTGGGTTAAATTTGACGCACTTTTAACGTAGCCTAAGCGATTTTTAAAAATTTTGAAAAAAATTTTAAACATTTTTTACATAATTTGTGTCGTCTTAAGCCTAGGCAATGGAATGGATTTACTGAAATTTCGATGAAAATATGACATCTCACAAATTCAAAAATAACATGTTTTTTGGGCTAAATCTGACGCACTTTTAACGTAGCCTAAGCGATTTTTAAAAATTTTGAAAAAAAATTTTAAACATTTTTTTTCATTATATGTGTCGTTTTAAGCCTAGGTAATGGAATGGATTTGATGAAATTTCGATGAAAATATGACATCTCACAAATTCAAAAATAACATGTTTTTTGGGCTAAATCTGACGCACTTTTAACGTAGCCTAAGCGATTTTTAAAAATTTTGAAAAAAAATTTTAAACATTTTTTTTCATTATATGTGTCGTTTTAAGCCTAGGTAATGGAATGGATGTGATGAAATTTCGATGAAAATATGACATCTCACAAATTCAAAAATAACATGTTTTTTGGGTTAAATTTGACGCACTTTTAACGTAGCCTAAGCGATTTTTAAAAATTTTGAAAAAAATTTTAAACATTTTTTACATAACTTGTGTCGTCTTAAGCCTAGGCAATGGAATGGATTTAATGAAATTTCGATGAAAATATGACATCTCACAAATTCAAACATAACATGTTTTTGGGTTAAATTTGACGCACTTTTAACGTAGCCTAAGCGATTTTTAAAAATTTTGAAAAAAATTTTAAACATTTTTTACATAATTTGTGTCGTCTTAAGCCTAGGCAATGGAATGGATTTAATGAAATTTCGATGAAAATATGACATCTCACAAATTCAAAAATAACATGTTTTTTGGGTTAAATTTGACGCACTTTTAACGTAGCCTAAGCGATTTTTAAAAATTTTGAAAAAAATTTTAAACATTTTTAACATAATTTGTGTCGTCTTCAGCCTAGGCAATGGAATGGATTTAATGAAATTTCGATGAAAATATGACATCTCACAAATTCAAAAATAACATGTTTTTTGGGTTAAATTTGACGCACTTTTAACGTAGCCTAAGCGATTTTTAAAAATTTTGAAAAAAAAAATTTTAAACATTTTTTTTCATTATATGTGTCGTTTTAAGCCTAGGTAATGGAATGGATTTGATGAAATTTCGATGAAAATATGAAATCTCACAAATTCAAAAATAACATGTTTTTTGGGTTAAATTTGACGCACTTTTAACGTAGCCTAAGCGATTTTTAAAAATTTTGAAAAAAATTTTAAACATTTTTTACATAATTTGTGTCGTCTTAAGCCTAGGCAATGGAATGGATTTAATGAAATTTCGATGAAAATATGACATCTCACAAATTCAAAAATAACATGTTTTTTGGGTTAAATTTGACGCACTTTTAACGTAGCCTAAGCGATTTTTAAAAATTTTGAAAAAAATTTTAAACATTTTTTACATTATATGTGCCGTTTTAAGCCTAGGTAATGGAATGGATTTAATGAAATTTCGATGAAAATATGACATCTCACAAATTCAAAAATAACATGTTTCTTGGGTTAAATTTGACGCACTTTTAACGTAGCCTAAGCGATTTTTAAAAATTTTGAAAAAAATTTTAAACATATTTTACATAATTTGTGTCGTCTTAAGCCTAGGCAATGGAATGAATTTAATGAAATTTCGATGAAAATATGACATCTCACAAATTCAAAAATAACATTTTTTTTAGGGTTAATTTGAAGGACTTTTAACGTAGCCTAAGCGATTTTTAAAAATTTTGAAAAAAATTTTAAACATTTTTTACATAATTTGTGTCGTCTTAAGCCTAGGCAATGGAATGGATTTAATGAAATTTCGATGAAAATATGACATCTCACAAATTCAAAAATAACATGTTTTTTGGGTTAAATTTGACGCACTTTTAACGTAGCCTAGGCAATTTTTAAAAATTTTGAAAAAAGTATTAAACATTTTTTACATTATATGTGTCGCTTTAAGCCTAGGTAATGGAATGGATCTGATGAAATTTCGATGAAAATATGACGTCTCACAAATTCAAAAATAACATGTTTTTTGGGTTAAATTTGACGCACTTTTAACGTAGCCTAAGCGATTTTTAAAAATTTTGAAAAAAAATTTTAAACATTTTTTACATAATTTGTGTCGTCTTAAGCCTAGGCAATGGAATGGATTTAATGAAATTTCGATGAAAATATGACATCTCACAAATTCAAAAATAACATGTTTTTTGGGTTAAATTTGACGCACTTTTAACGTAGCCTAAGCTATTTTTAAAAATTTGGAAAAAAAATTTTTAACATTTTTTTCATTATATGTGTCGTTTTAAGCCTAGGTAATGGAATGGATTTGATGAAATTTCGATGAAAATATGACATCTCACAAATTCAAAAATAACATGTTTTTTGGGTTAAATTTGACGCACTTTTAACGTAGCCTAAGCGATTTTTAAAAACTTCGAAAAAATTTTAAACATTTTTTACAAAATTGGTTCGTCTTTAGCCTAGGCAATGGAATGGATTTAATGAAATTTCGATGAAAATATGACATCTCACAAATTAAAAAATAACATTTTTTTTGGGTTAAATTTGACACACTTTTAACGTAGTCTAAGCGATTTTAAAAATTTTGAAAAAAATTTTAAACATTTTTTACATTATATGTGTTGTTTTAAGCCTAGGTAATGGAATGGATTTGATGAAATTTCGATGAAAATATGACATTTCACAAATTCAAAAATAACATGTTTTTATACCCTTCACAAAAATGTAAAGGGTATATATAAGTTTGTGATTCCGTTTGTAATTTCTACAGTTTTTTTTTTGCGACCCTATAAAGTATATATATTCTGAATCAGAATTAATGGAAAAGTCGATTAAGCGATGTCCGTCTGTCCGTCTGTCCGTCTGTCCGCTGTTGAAATACCGTTTCTGAGAAAACCATAAGACTTAGAAACTTTTTTCTTTCACCATTCTTTTACCCCATCGATTCATGGGTTTGCTATTGAAATTCAGTAATATCGGTCCACGTATAGCTGAGATATATTCAAAATTCCGAAAAAAGCCATTTTTTTTTGCATTTTTGTATGAAAATTTTTGAAAACAAAAGTTGTTCGTTTTGCTTCAAACTTCACACACTTATTAAGCATGGTGACTAAAAGACAAAAAATTTTTTTTTCAGATATCGGTCCATATATACCCGAGATATAGCCCAAATCGGATTTTAATGAAAATGTCGCACAGGCGAAGCTAAATAACTTTTTTTTGCTCAAAAGCAGTTCTGGTAATAAAATTAAGTTACATAAATATGGAAAATGAAAATTTCCGATATCGGTCCATATATACCCGAGATATAGCTCAAACCGGGGTTTCCATGAAAATGCCGCGTAAGCGAACTTAAACAACTTTTTTGTGCTCAAAAGCGCTTCTGGTAATAAAATTAGGTTACATAAATATGGAAAATGAAAATTTCCGATATCGGTCCATATGTACCCGAGATATAGCCCAAATCGGGTTTTTCATGAAAATGTCGCATAAGCGATCTTAAACAACTTTTTTTTGCTCAAAAGCAGTTCTAGTAATGAAATAAAGTTATATAAGTATGGAAAATGAAAATTGTCGATATCGGTCTATATATACCAGAGATATAGCCTATACCGGGGTTTTCATGAAAATGCCGCGTAAGCGAACTTAAACAACTTTTTTGTGCTCAAAAGCAGTTCTGGTAATGAAATTAGGTTACATAAATATGAAAAATGAAAATTTCCAATATCGGTCCATATGTACCCGAGATATAGCCCAAATCGGGTTTTTCATGAAAATGTCGCGTAAGCGATCTTAAACAACTTTTTTTTTGCTCAAAAGCAGTTCTGATAATGAAATAAGATTACATAAATACGGAAAATGAAAATTTCCGATGTCGGTCCATATATACCCGAGATATAGCCCAAATCGGGTTTTTCATGAAAATGTCGCGTAAGCGAACTTAAACAACTTTTTTGTGCTCAAAAGCAGTTCTGGTAATGGAATAGGGTCATATAAATATGAAAAATGAAAATTTTCGATATCGGTCCATATATACCCGAGATATAGCCTATACCGGGGTTTTCATGAAAATGCCGCGTAAGCGGACTTAAACAACTTTTTTGTGCTCAAAAGCAGTTCTGGTAATGAAATTAGGTTACATAAATATGAAAAATGAAAATTTTCGATGTCGGTCCATATATACCCGAGATATAGCCCAAATCGGGTTTTTCATGAAAATGTCGCGTAAGCGAACTTAAACAACTTTTTTGTGCTCAAAAGCAGTTCTGGTAATGGAATAGGGTCATATAAATATGAAAAATGAAAATTTTCGATATCGGTCCATATATACCCGAGATATAGCCTAGACCGGGGTTTTCATGAAAATGCCGCGTAAGCGAACTTAAACAACTTTTTTGTGCTCAAAAGCAGTTCTGGTAATGAAATTAGGTTACATAAATATGAAAAATGAAAGTTTTCGATATCGGTCCATATATACCCGAGATATAGCCTAAACCGGGTTTTTCATGAATACGCGGCGTAAGCGAACTAAAACAACTTTTTTGCTTAAAAGCAGTTCTAATAGCAAAATAAGGTTATATAGGTATGGAAAATGAAAATTTCCGATATCGGTCCATATATACCCGAGATATAGCCTAAACTGCGGTTTTAATGAAAATGTCGCGTAAGTGAACTTAGACATCTTTTTTTGCTTAAAAACAGTTCTGGTAATGAAATAGGGTCATATAAATATGGAAAAAGAAAATATCCGATATCGGTCCATATATACTCGAGATATAGCCTGAACCGATTTTTCCAATAACATTTTTTTTTTTGCTGAAAAGCAGTTCTTGTTATGAAAGAAGGTTACGAAAATAGAGAAAATTAAAATTTCTGATATCGGTCCATATATACCCGAGATATAGCCTAAATCGGGTTTTTCATGAAAATATCGCGTAAGCGAACTTAAACAATTATTTGTGCTCAAAAGCAGTTCTGGTAATGATATAAGGTTATATAAATATGGAAAATTAAAATTTTCGATATCGGTCCATATATAGCCGAGATATAGCCTGAACCGATTTTTCCATTAAAAAAAATTTTTTTTTTTTTGCTGAAAAGCAATTTTTGTTATAAAAGAAGGTTACTAAAATACAGAAAATAGAAAATTCCGATATCGGTTCATATAAAACCGAGCATATTTAGGTCACATTTTTAATATACTATACATATTCGTGACTATCGTGAAGGGTATTTTAGATTCGGCCCAGCCGAATATACTACACTCTTACTTGTTTGGGTTAAATTTGACGCACTTTTAACGTAGCCTAAGCGATTTTTAAAAATTTTGAAAAAAATTTTTAAAAATGGATTTAATGAAATTTCGATGAAAATATGACATTTCACAAATTCAAAAATAACATGTTTTTTGGGTTAAATTTGACGCACTTTTAACGTAGCCTAAGCGATTTTTAAAAATTTTGAAAAAAATTTTAAACATTTTTTACATTATATGTGCCGTTTTAAGCCTAGGTAATGGAATGGATTTAATGCAATTTCGATGAAAATATGACATTTCACAAATTCAAAAATAACATGTTTCTTGGGTTAAATTTGACGCACTTTTAACGTAGCCTAAGCGATTTTTAAAAATTTTGACAAAAATTTCAAACATATTTTACATAATTTGTGTCGTCTTAAGCCTAGGCAATGGAATGGATTTAATGAAATTTCGATGAAAATATGACATCTCACAAATTCAAAAATAACATGTTTTTTAGGGTTAATTTGAAGGACTTTTAACGTAGCTTAAGCGATTTTTAAAAATTTTGAAAAAAATTTTAAACATTTTTTACATAATTTGTGTCGTCTTAAGCCTAGGCGATGGAATGGATTTAATGAAATTTCGATGAAAATATAACATCTCACAAATTCAAAAATAACATGTTTTTTGGGTTAAATTTGACGCACTTTTAACGTAGCCTAGGCAATTTTTAAAAATTTTGAAAAAAGTGTTAAACATTTTTTACATTATATATGTCGCTTTAAGCCTAGGTAACGGAATGGATTTGATGAAATTTCGATGAAAATATGACGTCTCACAAATTCAAAAATAACATGGGGTTAAATTTGACGCACTTTTAACGTAGCCTAAGCGATTTTTAAGAATTTTGAAAAAAAATTTTAAACATTTTTTACATAATTTGTTTCGTCTTAAGCCTAGGCAATGGAATGGATTTAATGAAATTTCGATGAAAATATGACATCTCACAAATTCAAAAATAACATGTTTTTATACCCTTCACAAAAATTTAAAGGGTATATATAAGTTTGTGATTCCGTTTGTAATTTCTACAGTTTTTTTTTGCGACCCTATAAAGTATATATATTCTGAATCAGAATTAATGGAAAAGTCGATTAAGCGATGTCCGTCTGTCCGTCTGTCCGTCTGTCCGTCTGTCCGCTGTTGAAATACCGTTTCTGAGAAAACCATAAGACTTAGAAACTTTTTTCTTTCACCATTCTTTTACCCCATCGATTCATGGGTTTGCTATTGAAATTCAGTAATATCGGTCCACGTATAGCTGAGATATATTCAAAATTCCGAAAAAAGCCATTTTTTTTTGCATTTTTGTATGAAAATTTTTGAAAACAAAAGTTGTTCGTTTTGCTTCAAACTTCACACACTTATTAAGCATGGTGACTAAAAGACAAAAAATTTTTTTTTCAGATATCGGTCCATATATACCCGAGATATAGCCCAAATCGGATTTTAATGAAAATGTCGCACAGGCGAAGCTAAATAACTTTTTTTTGCTCAAAAGCAGTTCTGGTAATAAAATTAAGTTACATAAATATGGAAAATGAAAATTTCCGATATCGGTCCATATATACCCGAGATATAGCTCAAACCGGGGTTTCCATGAAAATGCCGCGTAAGCGAACTTAAACAACTTTTTTGTGCTCAAAAGCGCTTCTGGTAATAAAATTAGGTTACATAAATATGGAAAATGAAAATTTCCGATATCGGTCCATATGTACCCGAGATATAGCCCAAATCGGGTTTTTCATGAAAATGTCGCATAAGCGATCTTAAACAACTTTTTTTTGCTCAAAAGCAGTTCTAGTAATGAAATAAAGTTATATAAGTATGGAAAATGAAAATTGTCGATATCGGTCTATATATACCAGAGATATAGCCTATACCGGGGTTTTCATGAAAATGCCGCGTAAGCGAACTTAAACAACTTTTTTGTGCTCAAAAGCAGTTCTGGTAATGAAATTAGGTTACATAAATATGAAAAATGAAAATTTCCAATATCGGTCCATATGTACCCGAGATATAGCCCAAATCGGGTTTTTCATGAAAATGTCGCGTAAGCGATCTTAAACAACTTTTTTTTTGCTCAAAAGCAGTTCTGATAATGAAATAAGATTACATAAATACGGAAAATGAAAATTTCCGATGTCGGTCCATATATACCCGAGATATAGCCCAAATCGGGTTTTTCATGAAAATGTCGCGTAAGCGAACTTAAACAACTTTTTTGTGCTCAAAAGCAGTTCTGGTAATGGAATAGGGTCATATAAATATGAAAAATGAAAATTTTCGATATCGGTCCATATATACCCGAGATATAGCCTATACCGGGGTTTTCATGAAAATGCCGCGTAAGCGAACTTAAACAACTTTTTTGTGCTCAAAAGCAGTTCTGGTAATGAAATTAGGTTACATAAATATGAAAAATGAAAATTTTCGATGTCGGTCCATATATACCCGAGATATAGCCCAAATCGGGTTTTTCATGAAAATGTCGCGTAAGCGAACTTAAACAACTTTTTTGTGCTCAAAAGCAGTTCTGGTAATGGAATAGGGTCATATAAATATGAAAAATGAAAATTTTCGATATCGGTCCATATATACCCGAGATATAGCCTAGACCGGGGTTTTCATGAAAATGCCGCGTAAGCGAACTTAAACAACTTTTTTGTGCTCAAAAGCAGTTCTGGTAATGAAATTAGGTTACATAAATACGAAAAATGAAAGTTTTCGATATCGGTCCATATATACCCGAGATATAGCCTAAACCGGGTTTTTCATGAATACGCGGCGTAAGCGAACTAAAACAATTTTTTTGCTTAAAAGCAGTTCTAATAGCAAAATAAGGTTATATAGGTATGGAAAATGAAAATTTCCGATATCGGTCCATATATACCCGAGATATAGCCTAAACTGCGGTTTTAATGAAAATGTCGCGTAAGTGAACTTAGACATCTTTTTTTGCTTAAAAACAGTTCTGGTAATGAAATAGGGTCATATAAATATGGAAAAAGAAAATATCCGATATCGGTCCATATATACTCGAGATATAGCCTGAACCGATTTTTCCAATAACATTTTTTTTTGCTGAAAAGCAGTTCTTGTTATGAAAGAAGGTTACGAAAATAGAGAAAATTAAAATTTCTGATATCGGTCCATATATACCCGAGATATAGCCTAAATCGGGTTTTTCATGAAAATATCGCGTAAGCGGACTTAAACAATTATTTGTGCTCAAAAGCAGTTCTGGTAATGATATAAGGTTATATAAATATGGAAAATTAAAATTTTCGATATCGGTCCATATATAGCCGAGATATAGCCTGAACCGATTTTTCCATTAAAAAAAATTTTTTTTTTTTTTGCTGAAAAGCAATTTTCGTTATAAAAGAAGGTTACTAAAATACAGAAAATAGAAAATTCCGATATCGGTTCATATATAACCGAGCATATTTAGGTCACATTTTTAATATACTATACATATTCGTGACTATCGTGAAGGGTATTTTAGATTCGGCCCAGCCGAATATACTACACTCTTACTTGTTTGGGTTAAATTTGACACACTTTTAACGTAGTCTAAGCGATTTTAAAAATTTTGAAAAAAATTTTAAACATTTTTTTTCATTATATGTGTCGTTTTAAGCCTAGGTAATGGAATGGATTTTATGAAATTTCGATGAAAATATGACATCTCACAAATTCAAAAATAACATGTTTTTTGGGTTAAATTTGACGCACTTTTAACGTAGCCTAAGCGATTTTTAAAAATTTTGAAAAAAATTTTAAACATTTTTTACATAATTTGTGTCGTCTTAAGCCTAGGCAATGGAATGGATTTAATGAAATTTCGATGAAAATATGACATTTCACAAATTCAAAACTAACATGTTTTTTGGGTTAAATTTGACGCACTTTTAACGTAGCCTAAGCGATTTTTAAAAATTTTGAAAAAAGTTTTAAACATTTTTTTACATAATTTGTGTCGTCTTAAGCCTAGGCAATGGAATGGATTTGATGAAATTTCGATGAAAATATGACATCTCACAAATTCAAAAATAACATGTTTTTTGGGTTAAATTTGACGCACTTTTAACGTAGCCTAAGCGATTTTTAAAAATTTTGAAAAAAATTTTAAACATTTTTTACATAATTTGTGTCGTCTTAAGCCTAGGCAATGGAATGGATTTTATGAAATTTCGATGAAAATATGACATCTCACAAATTCAAAAATAACATGTTTTTTGGGTTAAATTTGACGCACTTTTAACGTAGCCTAAGCGATTTTTAAAAATTTTGAAAAAAATTTTAAACATTTTTTACATAATTTGTGTCGTCTTAAGCCTAGGCAATGGAATGGATTTAATGAAATTTCGATGAAAATATGACATCTCACAAATTCAAAAATAACATGTTTTTTGGGTTAAATTTGACGCACTTTTAACGTAGCCTAAGCGATTTTTAAAAATTTTGAATTTTGATTATATGTGTCGTTTTAAGCCTAGGTAATGGAATGGATTTGATGAAATTTCGATGGAAATATGAAATCTCACAAATTCAAAAATAACATGTTTTTTGGGTTAAATTTGACGCACTTTTAACGTAGACTAAGCGATTTTTAAAAATTTTGAAAAAAATTTTAAACATTTTTTACATAATTTGTGTCGTCTTAAGCCTAGGCAATGGAATGGATTTAATGAAATTTCGATGAAAATATGACATCTCACAAATTCAAAAATAACATGTTTTTTGGGTTAAATTTGACGCACTTTTAACGTAGCCTAAGCGATTTTTAAAAATTTTGAAAAAAATTAAAAAATTTTTTTACATTATATGTGTCGTTTTAAGCCTAGGTAATGAAATGGATTTAACGAAATTTCGATAAAAATATGACATCTCACAAATTCAAAAATAAAATGTTTTTTGGGTTAAATTTGACGCACTTTTAACGTAGCCTAAGCGATTTTTAAAAATTTTGAAAAAAATTTTAAACATTTTTTACATAATTTGTGTCATCTTAAGCCTAGGCAATGGAATGGATTTAATGAAATTTCGATGAAAATATGACATCTCACAAATTCAAAAATAACATGTTTTTTGGGTTAAATTTGACGCAATTTTAACGTAGCCTAAGCGATTTTTAAAAATTTTGAAAAAAATTTTAAACATTTTTTACATTATATGTATCGTTTTAAGCCTAGGTAATCGAATGGATTTGATGAAATTTCGATGAAAATATGACATCTCACAAATTTAAAAATAACATGTTTTTGGATTAAGTTTGACGCACTTTTAACGTAGCCTAAGCGATTTTTAAAAATTTTGAAAAAAATGTTAAACATTTTTTACATTATATGTGTCGTTTTAAGCCTAGGTAATCGAATGGATTTGATGAAATTTCGATGAAAATATGACATCTCACAAATTCAAAAATAACATGTTTTTTGGGTTAAATTTGACTTACTTTTAACGTAGCCTAAGCGATTTTTAAAAATTTTGAAAAAAATTTTAAACATTTTTTACATAATTTGTGTCGTCTTAAGCCTAGGCAATGGAATGGATTTAATGAAATTTCCATGAAAATATGACATCTCACAAATTCAAAAATAACATGTTTTTTGGGTTAAATTTGACGCACTTTTAACGTAGCCTAAGCGATTTTTAAAAATTTTGAAAAAAAAAATTTTAAACATTTTTTTTCATTATATGTGTTGTTTTAAGCCTCGGTAATGGAATGTATTTGATGAAATTTCGATGAAAATATGACATCTCACAAATTCAAAAATAACATGTTTTTTTGGGTTAAATTTGACGCACTTTTAACGAAGCCTAAGCGATTTTTAAAAATTTTGAAAAAAATTTAAAAAATTTTTTACATTATATGTGTCGTTTTAAGCCTAGGTAATGAAATGGATTTAACGAAATTTCGATAAAAATATGACATCTCACAAATTCAAAAATGAAATGTTTTTTGGGTTAAATTTGACGCACTTTTAACGTAGCCTAAGCGATTTTTAAAAATTTTGAAAAAAATTTTAAACATTTTTTACATTATATGTGTCGTTTTAAGCCTAGGTAATCGAATGGATTTGATGAAATTTCGATGAAAATATGACATCTCACAAATTCAAAAATAACATGTTTTTTGGGTTAAATTTGACGCACTTTTAACGAAGCCTAAGCGATTTTTAAAAATTTTGAAAAAATTTAAAAAATTTTTTACATTATATGTGTCGTTTTAAGCCTAGGTAATGAAATGGATTTAACGAAATTTCGATAAAAATATGACATCTCACAAATTCAAAAATGAAATGTTTTTTGGGTTAAATTTGACGCACTTTTAACGTAGCCTAAGCGATTTTTTAAATTTTTGAAAAAAATTTTAAACATTTTTTACATAATTTGTGTCGTCTTAAGCCTAGGCAATGGAATGGATTTAATGAAATTTCCATGAAAATATGAAATCTCACAAATTCAAAAATAACATGTTTTTTGGGTTAAATTTGACGCACTTTTAACGTAGCCTAAGCGATTTTTAAAAATTTTGAAAAAAATTTTAAGCATTTTTTACATAATTTGTGTCGTCTTAAGCCTAGGCAATGGAATGGATTTAATGAAATTTCCATGAAAATATGACATCTCACAAATTCAAAAATAACATGTTTTTTGGGTTAAATTTGACGCATTTTTAACGTAGCCTAAGCGATTTTTAAAAATTTTGAAAAAAAATTTTAAACATTTTTTTTTCATTATATGTGTCGTTTTAAGCCTAGGTAATGGAATGGATTTGATGAAATTTCGATGAAAATATGACATCTCACAAATTCAAAAATAACATGTTTTTTGGGTTAAATTTGACGCACTTTTAACGTAGCCTAAGCGATTTTTAAAAATTTTGAAAAAAATTTTAAACATTTTTTACATAATTTGTGTCGTCTTAAGCCTAGGCAATGGAATGGATTAAATGAAATTTCGATTAAAATATGACATCTCACAAATCAAAAATAACATATTTTCTGGGTTAAATTTGACGCACTTTTAACGTAGCCTAAGCGATTTTTAAAAATTTTGAAAAAAATTTTAAACATGTTTTATATAGTTTGTGTCGTCTTAAGCCTAGGCAATGGAATGGATTTAATGAAATTTCGATGAAAATATGACATCTCACAAATTCAAAAATAACATGTTTTCTTGGTTAAATTTGACGCACTTTTAACGTAGCCTAAGCGATTTTTAAAAATTTTGAAAAAAATTTTAAACATTTTTTACATAATTTGTGTCGTCTTAAGCCTAGGCAATGGAATGGATTTAATGAAATTTCGATGAAAATATGACATCTCACAAATTCAAAAATAACATGTTTTTTGGGTTAAATTTGACGCACTTTCAAAAAAAAATTTTTAACATTTTTTTCATTATATGTGTTGTTTTAAGCCTAGGTAATGGAATGGATTTGATGAAATTTCGATGAAAATATGACATCTCACAAATTCAAAAATAACATGTTTTTTTGGTTAAATTTGACGCAGTTTTAACGTAGCCTAAGCGATTTTTAAAAATTTTTAAAAAAAAATTTAAACATTTTTTACATAATTTGTGTCGTCTTAAGCCTAGGCAATGGAATGGATTTAATGAAATTTCGATGAAAATATGACATCTCACAAATTCAAAAATAACATGTTTTGTGGGTTAAATTTGACGCAGTTTTAACATAGCCTAAGCGATTTTTAAAAATTTTGAAAAAAATTTTAAGCATTTTTTACATAATTTGTGTCGTCTTAAGCCTAGGCAATGGAATGGATTTAATGAAATTTCGATGAAAATATGACATCTCACAAATTCAAAAATAACATGTGTTTTGGGTTAAATTTGACGAACTTTTAACGTAGCCTAAGCGATTTTTAAAAATTTTGAAAAAAAATTTTAAACATTTTTTTTATTATATGTGTCGTTTTAAGCCTAGGTAATGGAATGGATTTGATGAAATTTCGATGAAAATATGACATCTCACAAATTCAAAAATAACATGTTTTTTGGGTTAAATTTGACGCACTTTTAACATAGCCTAAGCGATTTTTAAAAAGTTTGAAAAACATTTTAAACATTTTTTACATAATTTGTGTCGTCTTAAGCCTAGGCAATGGAATGGATTTAATGAAATTTCGATGAAAATATGACATCTCACAAATTCAAAAATAACATGTTTTTTGGGCTAACTTTGACGCACTTTTAACGTAGCCTAAGCGATTTTTAAAAATTTTGAAAAAAATTTTAAACATTTTTTACATAATTTGTGTCGTCTTAAGCCTAGGCAATGGAATGGATTTAATGAAATTTCGATGAAAATATGACATTTCACAAATTCAAAAATAACATGTTTTTTGGGTTAAATTTGACGCACTTTCAACGTAGCCTAAGCGATTTTTAAAAATTTTGAAAAAAAATTAAAAAATTTTTTTTTCATTATATGTGTCGTTTTAAGCCTAGGTAATGGAATGGATTTGATGAAATTTCGATGAAAATATGAAATCTCACAAATTCAAAAATAACATGTTTTTTGAGTTAAATTTGACGCACTTTTAACGTAGTTTAAGCGATTTTTAAAAATTTTGAAAAAAATTTTAAACATTTTTTACATAATTTGTGTCGTCTTAAGCCTAGGCAATGGAATGGATTTAATGGAATTTCGATGAAAATATGACATCTCACAAATTCAAAAATAACATGTTTTTTGGGTTAAATTTGACGCACTTTTAACGTAGCCTAAGCGATTTTTAAAAATTTTGAAAAAAATTTTAAACATTTTTTACATAATTTGTGTCGTCTTAAGCCTAGGCAATGGAATGGATTTAATGAAATTTCGATGAAAATATGACATCTCACAAATTCAAAAATAATATGTTTTTTGGGTTAAATTTGACGCACTTTTAACGTAGCCTAAGCGATTTTTAAAAATTTTGAAAAAAATTTTAAACATTTTTTACATAATTTGTGTCGTCTTAAGCCTAGGCAATGGAATGGATTTAATGAAATTTCAATGAAAATATGACATCTCACAAATTCAAAAATAACATGTTTTTTGGGTTAAATTTGACGCACTTTTAATGTAGCCTAGGCAATTTTTAAAAATTTTGAAAAAAGTGTTAAACATTTTTTACATTATATATGTCGCTTTAAGCCTAGGTAATGGAATGGATTTGATGAAATTTCGATGAAAATATGACATCTCACAAATTCAAAAATAACATGTTTTTTGGGTTAAATTTGACGCATTTTTAACGTAGCCTAAGCGATTTTTAAAAATTTTGAAAAAATTTTAAACATTTTTTGCATAATTTGTGTCGTCTTAAGCCTAGGCAATGGAATGGATTTAATGAAATTTCGATGAAAATATGACATCTCACAAATTCAAAAATAACATGTTTTTTGGGTTAAATTTGACGCACTTTTAACGTAGCCTAAGCGATTTTTAAAAATTTTGAAAAAAATTTTAAACATTTTTTACATAATTTGTGTCGTCTTAAGCCTAGGTAATGGAATGGATTTGATGAAATTTCGATGAAAATATGACATCTCACAAATTCAAAAATAACATGTTTTTTGGGTTAAATTTGACGCAATTTTAACGTAGCCTAAGCGATTTTTAAAAATTTTGAAAAAAATTTTAAACATTTTTTACATAATTTGTGTCGTCTTAAGCCTAGGCAATGGAATGGATTTAATGAAATTTCCATGAAAATATGACATCTCACAAATTCAAAAATAACATGATTTTTGGGTTAAATTTGACGCACTTTTAACGTAGCCTAAGCGATTTTTAAAAATTTTGAAAAAAATTTTAAACATTTTTTTTCATTATATGTGTTGTTTTAAGCTTAGGTAATGGAATGGATTTGATGAAATTTCGATGAAAATATGACATCTCACAAATTCAAAAATAACATGTTTTTTGGGTTAAATTTGACGCACTTTTAACGTAGCCTAAGCGATTTTTAAAAATTTTGAAAAAAATTTAAAAAATTTTTTACATTATATGTGTCGTTTTAAGCCTAGGTAATCGAATGGATTTAACGAAATTTCGATAAAAATATGACATCTCACAAATTCAAAAATGAAATGTTTTTTGGGTTAAATTTGACGCACTTTTAACGTAGCCTAAGCGATTTTTAAAAATTTTGAAAACAATTTTAAACATTTTTTACATAATTTGTGTCGTCTTAAGCCTAGGTAATGGAATGGATTTGATGAAATTTCGATGAAAATATGAAATCTCACAAATTTAAAAATAACATGTTTTTTGGGTTAAATTTGACGCACTTTTAACGTAGCCTAAGCGATTTTTAAAAATTTTGAAAAAAATTTTAAACATTTTTTACACAATTTGTGTCGTCTTAAGCCTAGGCAATGGAATGGATTTAATGAAATTTCGATGAAAATATGACATCTCACAAATTCAAAAATAACATGTTTTTTGGGTTAAATTTGACGCACTTTTAACGTAGCCTAAGCGATTTTTAAAAATTTAAAAAAAAAATTTTAAACATTTTTATTCATTATATGTGTCGTTTTAAGCCTAGATAATGGAATGGATTTGATGAAATTTCGATGAAAATATGAAATCTCATAAATACAAAAATAACATGTTTTTTGGGTTAAATTTGACGCACTTTTAACGTAGCCTAAGCGATTTTTAAAAATTTTGAAAAAAATTTTAAACATTTTTTACATAATTTGTGTCGTTTTAAGCCTAGGCAATGGAATGGATTTAATGAAATTTCGATGAAAATACCAAACCTCTGAATTTTTGAAACCTTGTGCGGGCGGGTATATCTAATGGCGTGTCGATTTCACCTGGCCACATTTCATCAATGCGTGCTTCTTTCAACTTTTCCATAGTATCCCGTTCCTCATAATAGAGATCTGTTGCAAATCGTATTTTAGTCATTTATGGCTCTATCTGAGATTGAAGCACTATCGACATATTCTGCAGTGTCGGATTCAAGCTTTTCGTATTCACCATCAAACGATTTATTTTCACAAGACATAAATTTGTCTTCATTGCTATCCATTTCTTCATCGTCATTGCTGTTATCTTCCACAGTTTCAATATCTGGTATCCAAGCATATTGATAATTGCTATAGCCCTTACGAACTCTTTTAATTAATTTTATTTTCTTAGTGTGCTGTTGTGACTGTTCAATTTTTTGTGTTGGCCAAATCTATTCAACATCCTTTGGATCTGGGGTTTGTTTGCAAAGAAGTTTGCTTGTTTGGGTCAGCTTTAGCTGCAATACGCTCTTCAAGCTTCATTTCTTGATTGCGAGCTTTGTACAATTTGTAAGGATCACTGAGCGTATTAGTTTGTGACATCACACAAACCAGCAACGTGCACTAATCCATTATGATTTAAAGGAGTACCGCGCAGGAAATTGGTAACTTTCAGTAAACCTTCATCTTCGGCGATACTCGGATTGGGTATAAATTCAACATGGTCGCCAAAGAGATGTGGTCGGTTGTTACGATTGTGAACAATGATTTTTTTTTGCCCACCAATATGGCGAATTACATTTAGACCTTAAAACGAAAAAAATATTGGAACAAGTCCAGTTTACGCACAGAGCTCTAAATTGAAAAAAAAAAAATTATTTAGGGGGGTAGAAAATTGGAAAAGAAGAAGAAAATGTTAAATGAAGAAATTGCCGGAAATGCTGAGTTTCCGAGTTATGGACCTCTGAAATGTTGATATACGTGTATATGAAATTGCAATATTTCATTACATTTCTCAAGGTGTTTATGCAAAATTGGTATCATTCGAAAGCTTTTGATTAGATGCATTATATTATGCAAAAATCGTTTAATTTCTTAAGTGTAAATACAGGTCTTAAAAAATTTTTAATTAAAGTGCTAGAGGTTAAAATATAAATATTATAATTTGTTAGAAAAACGAAACTGTGATCGAAATTTCAGTGAATAGCACTGGATTAATTAAATAAATTTTTTTAGCGTAGCCGTCCTTCGGCCGGGCGGAAGGATTTTCTTCTCTATGGTATAACAAACACCGGCTTCGCTGACCAAAGTTTTCCTGCATAGCGGGCCTTCGGCCGGGCGAAAGGATTTTCTTCTCTATGGTATAACAAACACTGGCTTCGCTGACCAAAGTTTTCCTGCATAGCCGGCCTTCGGCCGGGCGAAAGGATTTTCTCCTCTATGGTATAACAAACACCGGCTTCGCTGACCAAAGTTTCCCTGCATAGCCGGCCTTCGGCCGGGCGGAAGGATTTTCTCCTCTATAGTATAATAAAAACTGGCTTCGCTGACCAAAGTTTCCCAGCATAGCCGGCCTTTGGCCGGGCGGAAGGATTTTCTCCTCTATAGTATAATAAACACCGGCTTCGCTGACCAAAGTTTCCCTGCATAACCGGCCTTCGGCCGGGCGAAAGGATTTTATCCTATGTAACAAAATGACAAACAATTCTGCCTACATATCTTTGGATACGTAATGCAAAATCGCAATTTCATACACACGTACAGTCACTCACATTTAAAGTCGGGCAGACGCATGAAAAAATTTTTAGTCCCAATATTTATAAGCTGACGGAAGAAAAAGTCGTTTTAATTTTGTTTATTTTATCACAAAAGTTCTTTTATTTAAAAACAACAAAAGCAATTTATTCCAAGTTCTTTTATTAAATGTATACGAAGGCTTAACCTAAATAAGGTCACTTTTCAGTCTCACATTTAAATTCGGGCAATTAATAAAAAATTTGCATTATGTGAACATAACGCAAAATTAATATTTTGTAGATACACCTTTTTGGGTTTCAACAGCTTGTAAGCGGTTAGGCAAAGATTCCACTAATTTTTTGCAAACCTCAGGACTTATATTATTCCACTCTTCCTGTAAGGCATTCTTTAGTTGTGGAATTGAAGTACACTGCCTGTCCTGCATCCGGCGGCCTAATTCGTCCCACAAATGTTCAATAACATTGACGTCCGGACTTTGTGCAGGGGTTTTAATAACCTTCGGACAATTATAGAGCAGCCAATTCTTTACATCATATGCTGAATGTTTAGGATCATTGTCCTGGTAAAATTGGGAATTATTTTCAATGCCGAGTTTTTTTACGCTTTCTTTTAAATTTTTTCTCTAAATATTTAAATAAACATTCTTATTAGGTGTGTTTCTTTACTTTTTGGGCAAAGTTTGGTAAAATGAGAGTAAACTACAATTTCTCTCAATAAATGCCAAATATGTATAAAAGTACGGGAACGCGAAAAACCAAATATTTTACCGCAAAAGAAATCGTCAGCTGTTTTAAACGCCCAACAGACAAAAAGAAAAAATAGCGCGTGTGTTTGAATTGTGTAGAAAAAACTTTTTTGTGAAAATTTCGCGTAAATATAAAATAAAAACGCAATTTCTAAAATAAAAATGGAATCGCTTACAATATGTTGTTCTCCGCGCACTTATCGTGATGTTGAAAATGGTATTTATACTAAATTAAGAATTATGTACTTCAACATTTAATTTTCTTTGCCAGACGATTATTACAGGCTTAAAGTTACTCAGGACGTACTGTCTAAGCAGGATGAAACATATGACGAAATTATATTTACCCAGTCATCGCAACAAGAACTTAGTTAGTATTAGTCAGTTGGTAAATACTGGTTGAAAGTTTACTTTTACCTTTTTATTAGCAGCACCGGAAGAAACATTTACGGATGAGGCGACGGGGAGTCAGATATTTACCTCAATAAAGACAAGTGGTAAGACGTTTTAATAAGCATTGTGTCGATATGTACCTATACTACAAGATTATTATTTTTTATTTACATATTACAGATGATAAACAAAATTGGCATGATGCTGCTACTAAACTAATATTAAGCTTGGTGCAAGAGATGCGTCCAAAATTGGGGAAAAGCATTTATGTTAAAACAAAAGCAAAAATGTACCAGCTCATTGCAAATAAAATGTGTGATAAAGGATATTCATACACCCCAATACAAATTGAAAATAAATTTAGGGGCCTAGAGCGATCGTTTAAAAAAACGGTCCTTAATAACAGGCAAACTGGACGAAACAGGCAAACCTGTTCTTACTATGAGTACGCATATATTTATACTTCAATACTTGGATACAATAAAAATTTGTTTTTATACCCTTCACAAAAATGTAAAGGGTATATATAAGTTTGTGATTCCGTTTGTAATTTCTACAGTTTTTTTTTGCGACCCTATAAAGTATATATATTCTGAATCAGAATTAATGGAAAATTCGATTAAGCGATGTCCGTCTGTCCGTCTGTCCGTCTGTCCGCTGTTGAAATACCGTTTCTGAGAAAACCATAAGACTTAGAAACTTTTTTCTTTCACCATTCTTTTACCCCATCGATTCATGGGTTTGCTATTGAAATTCAGTAATATCGGTCCACGTATAGCTGAGATATATTCAAAATTCCGAAAAAAGCCATTTTTTTTTGCATTTTTGTATGAAAATTTTTGAAAACAAAAGTTGTTCGTTTTGCTTCAAACTTCACACACTTATTAAGCATGGTGACTAAAAGACAAAAAATTTTTTTTTCAGATATCGGTCCATATATACCCGAGATATAGCCCAAATCGGATTTTAATGAAAATGTCGCACAGGCGAAGCTAAATAACTTTTTTTTGCTCAAAAGCAGTTCTGGTAATAAAATTAAGTTACATAAATATGGAAAATGAAAATTTCCGATATCGGTCCATATATACCCGAGATATAGCTCAAACCGGGGTTTCCATGAAAATGCCGCGTAAGCGAACTTAAACAACTTTTTTGTGCTCAAAAGCGCTTCTGGTAATAAAATTAGGTTACATAAATATGGAAAATGAAAATTTCCGATATCGGTCCATATGTACCCGAGATATAGCCCAAATCGGGTTTTTCATGAAAATGTCGCATAAGCGATCTTAAACAACTTTTTTTTGCTCAAAAGCAGTTCTAGTAATGAAATAAACTTATATAAGTATGGAAAATGAAAATTGTCGATATCGGTCTATATATACCAGAGATATAGCCTATACCGGGGTTTTCATGAAAATGCCGCGTAAGCGAACTTAAACAACTTTTTTGTGCTCAAAAGCAGTTCTGGTAATGAAATTAGGTTACATAAATATGAAAAATGAAAATTTCCAATATCGGTCCATATGTACCCGAGATATAGCCCAAATCGGGTTTTTCATGAAAATGTCGCGTAAGCGATCTTAAACAACTTTTTTTTTGCTCAAAAGCAGTTCTGATAATGAAATAAGATTACATAAATACGGAAAATGAAAATTTCCGATGTCGGTCCATATATACCCGAGATATAGCCCAAATCGGGTTTTTCATGAAAATGTCGCGTAAGCGAACTTAAACAACTTTTTTGTGCTCAAAAGCAGTTCTGGTAATGGAATAGGGTCATATAAATATGAAAAATGAAAATTTTCGATATCGGTCCATATATACCCGAGATATAGCCTATACCGGGGTTTTCATGAAAATGCCGCGTAAGCGAACTTAAACAACTTTTTTGTGCTCAAAAGCAGTTCTGGTAATGAAATTAGGTTACATAAATATGAAAAATGAAAATTTTCGATGTCGGTCCATATATACCCGAGATATAGCCCAAATCGGGTTTTTCATGAAAATGTCGCGTAAGCGAACTTAAACAACTTTTTTGTGCTCAAAAGCAGTTCTGGTAATGGAATAGGGTCATATAAATATGAAAAATTAAAATTTTCGATATCGGTCCATATATACCCGAGATATAGCCTAGACCGGGGTTTTCATGAAAATGCCGCGTAAGCGAACTTAAACAACTTTTTTGTGCTCAAAAGCAGTTCTGGTAATGAAATTAGGTTACATAAATATGAAAAATGAAAGTTTTCGATATCGGTCCATATATACCCGAGATATAGCCTAAACCGGGTTTTTCATGAATACGCGGCGTAAGCGAACTAAAACAACTTTTTTGCTTAAAAGCAGTTCTAATAGCAAAATAAGGTTATATAGGTATGGAAAATGAAAATTTCCGATATCGGTCCATATATACCCGAGATATAGCCTAAACTGCGGTTTTAATGAAAATGTCGCGTAAGTGAACTTAGACATCTTTTTTTGCTTAAAAACAGTTCTGGTAATGAAATAGGGTCATATAAATATGGAAAAAGAAAATATCCGATATCGGTCCATATATACTCGAGATATAGCCTGAACCGATTTTTCCAATAACATTTTTTTTTTTGCTGAAAAGCAGTTCTTGTTATGAAAGAAGGTTACGAAAATATAGAAAATTAAAATTTCTGATATCGGTCCATATATACCCGAGATATAGCCTAAATCGGGTTTTTCATGAAAATATCGCGTAAGCGAACTTAAACAATTATTTGTGCTCAAAAGCAGTTCTGGTAATGATATAAGGTTATATAAATATGGAAAATTAAAATTTTCGATATCGGTCCATATATAGCCGAGATATAGCCTGAACCGATTTTTCCATTAAAAAAAATTTTTTTTTTTTTTGCTGAAAAGCAATTTTCGTTATAAAAGAAGGTTACTAAAATACAGAAAATAGAAAATTCCGATATCGGTTCATATATAACCGAGCATATTTAGGTCACATTTTTAATATACTATACATATTCGTGACTATCGTGAAGGGTATTTTAGATTCGGCCCAGCCGAATATACTACACTCTTACTTGTTTTTTTTCTTTTCAGCGAACTGAACTTAATCCTTGGAAAAAAGAAGGGCATTAATCCAGAATTTGTGCTAGATAGCGAAGACATCAACGAAACTTCAAGAAACCCGCTTCCGGTAGATGATAGGAATAGTGACACGGAGAATTCTTTAAAAGGTTAAATTTATGGCAGCTACATAAATTTTTTCAGCATCTTTTCATACGTCAGTTATTTTGAACTGTTGTTGATTAGATTTCTTGTTGTTTTCTTATTATTTAATAATATTAGCTTATTTGGCATTGTATATTTTGTATGTGTTTGTACATAAAAAACGATTTTAATGGTGCAAAAATTTATCCCAACAGATGAAGAACTAAGTCCGAAGAAAATTTTTAAGAGCAGATTTAAGCCCACTGTTAGAGAAAAAGTTTTGGAAAAAATTGAGGAGTTAGTAAAGGAAAAAAAGAATTTTCATGACAAGGTATTACATTTGATGAAGAAAAAAGATGAGCGTGCTGAGAAAAGAGAGGAAAGGTCTCAAAAAAAATTTGAGTTATTAGAAATGTTGGTGAAACAAAGAAGTCAATAAATTGTATGCCTACCTGTGCCTTAAGATGTGTTCTTAGAAAGTACCTTACACAATTTCTATTGGAATTGAGTGTTCTGTTTTTTACTTGCACTGATCCAATTTAGTTGTTTTTATTAGAACTGGATTTTGTTATTTATATTTTTAGTTAAATTTTTTTTATTTAAAAACCAATAGCGTTCATTACTTTTTCAAAAAAAAAAAAAAAAAAAATTTTATTTTTATGTATGTATAATACGTTTATTTATCTTTTTTTAATTTTATTGAATATATGTATTGAAGAAATGAATAATAAAATATTAAATCCATTAAAAGCGCTTATTTGGTATTTGACTCTAAATCTGCACAAATTGTATCCCTTACGGCATTTCCTTTGAATGTTTCTACTACCAAATATCTTTCTAAATTTGATTCTTCCTCTTCTTCGGAAAACACCAAATCGTTATCGTTGGCGAGATTGTGAAGGACACGGCACGCTCGTATAAAGTGGCATAGCTTCGCTACACCTCTTAATTTGCAATAGTACAATTGCCTGAAACGTTGCTTCAACATCCCAAATGAATGTTCTATGCACACGCGACCTGAGCTTAATTTAATATTGAAATTTTTCTGTGCCTTTGTCAAATGGCCATTATCTTTGTACGGTGTCACTAGATACTGGGTGCAAGGATATGCTGAATCCCCTAACAGATAATAGTCTGCAATAGAAAAATTTTTAAACCTAAATTTCTAGCAAACATATACATATGTATGTACATATACGTATGTATACTTGAGTAAGTACATATGTATATTACCACCACAAAGCGTTGGCAAATGTTGGTACAATGGAGAATTCTGGTACACCCAACTATCATGAGCTGATCCCGGGAAGCCTACGAAAATATTAATAAACTTTTTTTTTTCGTTGCAAACTGCTTGCATTGTAAGAGTTGTGTTGCCTTTGCGATCGATGTAATCATCCTTGCATTCTTTAGGAGGGTCAATAACCACATGTGTCCCATCAATACTACCTGCATTGTGAAGACAAATATGAACAAAATAAGATATGAACTATGAAACTTATATTTTACTTACCTATGGCTTTCGAAAACCCGCATTTGTTGCCAAAAAAAAGCGCAGACTCTTGCTTCTCATCTTCATTCGGCCATTTAATAACACTTGGACTTAAACTGCTAATGAACATTGAAGTTTTATCAATGATTCTGCAGACAGTGGAAAGTGCGAAATTGAAGCGGTCGCACAAATCGCGGAAACTGCATGCTTCATGACCCGCAAACCACAAAAAAACAGCCAAGTACGATGTTGCTGGTAAACGTTTATCAGCACGAAGATTTTTATATATTTCACTTTCTGAAAATCTGTTTGATAGATTTATATACAAGTCCCTAGAAATGCGAAAGTGTTGCCGGAACTCTTCTTTGATATAAGAAATGATAACTTCCTGTAAATAGTTTGGAATGCTATTTCTTCTTTGAGTTTCCAAACATTGAAAAACAATTTGCGAAACACATTCTTCGCTGTCAGAATCCTGGTCAATAATGTCATCATCAGCACTTGACTCACTGGAAGTGTTCATAAGCTCTGCAACAATTGTTTCATACAAATCTTCATCTGATATTGTATTGTTGCAATCCATCTACAGAAAGTATATATATGTAGGTACATATACAAGTAAAACACATAAAAATTAAAAATGTAGATTCATTCATATGTAGATTCATTCATATCCATACCTAGGTACTTACGTTTTGGTGTATTTGAAACATTTTCTCCCTTAGAGCTTCTTATATAGAAATATGTACTTATATAAAACTCCGCTTGAACAAAATATATTAGATACGAATGTAAGTATGTACATATATTCATATATACATATGTATCTGTACATATAAACTTGCAATAATAAATTTAAGTATAAAACAGTTTTTATAATTAATATGCTTTATTTGTTAATACAAATTTTTAATTTTATTTTCTTTTTCGCACAGATTTACTTTTTCTTTGTTATTGTTTACTTTTCAAACAGCTGACTGCTTAACTACTTGCCCAAACTAGCCCGAAGAAAAAGTACGGGCTGTTTCGTGCAAGAAGAAGAAGCATAGTGTTCTCTCAAAAGCGCTCTCATTTGCCCAATTTTAAAGTACGGGAACGCTTTTCGTGCAAATTGGGATCCCGCGGGATCCCAAAGTAGAGTAAAGAAACACACCTATTCATAACACCGTCTATGAAGTGCAAATTTCCAACTCCTGAGGCTGCCATGCATCCCCAAACCATAACCGATCCACCACCGTGCTTTACTGTTTTTCTTAAATTCTTGCCTTCCATCTCTTTGTTTTGTTTGCCTCTTCCATCGCACCCAAATAAGTTAAATTTACTTTCGTCAGTAAACAATACCTAAATATTAATAATAAGCCTAATTAAATTTTTATGTTTGTTCCAACTTACGGTACTCCAGAAATCAGAATCTTTGGTCATATATTGACGAGCAAAAACAAGCGGTTCGCTTTGGTTTTTCTTACTTATAAGAGGTTTTTTCCGTGCCACTCGGCCATGAAAGTCATTCTTGCGAAGAAGTCTTGTTATTGTTTCTGGGTTTACCTCCGTCCCAGAAGCTTCCTTGACCATTGCTGTCAGTTTTGGAGCAGAAATAAAAGGATTTTTCTTCACCTGTTTTAAAATCATGCTCTCATCTCTGGGTGAAAGCTTTCTTGCTCGGGCTCCGCGTTTTTTAGTTGCTATCATGCACTGTAGATTTGCTTTTTTTATCAAATTAGATATTTCCCTTTCAGATTTTCCATCTAAGTGCAACTCAATTATTATTTTCCGTTCTTCGAAGGTGGATTGTTTAATTTTGCGCGGCATTTTTCAAAAAACTTTTATAATCTTCACTGATCGAATGATAGTGTAAGAAGAAATAATTGTTTTTTTTGGAGACAAAAGAAGAAAAAAGTGGAAATAACGGTATATTTCAGTTTTTCATTGTACAAAACATTAAGTGTCCGACTTTCAATGTGAGACAGAGAATTTACTTTTTCTCACTTTGTTATTCTTATGTATTTTATAACGGGACTTAAAATAAAATTTCTTTGGTTTTTCTATTAATAAGAGTTTTTATGATAAAACAAAAAAAAAAGTTAAAATATTAAGATCATAACAAAACATAAATATTAAGATCATAAATTTTCGACAATGTTTGCCCGACTTTAAATGTGAGTGACTGTATATTAAAACTTCAGACATCCATAACTCGGAAACTATGCGTTTCCGCCAACTTTTTCACTTAATATTTTCATCTTATTTTTCAATTTCCTACCCCCTATATAATTTTTTTAATTCGCGGCTCTGTGCGTAAACTGGACTTAAGCCACAAAATTTTGCCTCACCAAAGCCATTATATTTATCCCGCTTCCAAACGGGCTAAAAAATAAAAAAAATGTATATCTAAATAGGTCTATTTAAGAGCTTTCCAATGACATAAAAATTGTCTAAATACCTTGAGAAATGCATTGAAAAATCGCATTGCAATGTACATATATACCAAATTTTCAGAGGTCCATAACTCGGAAACTATGCGTTTCCGCCAACTTTTTCACTTAATATTTTCTTCTTATTTTTCAATTTCATACTCCCCTATATAATTTTTTTTTAAATTCGGAGCTCTGTGCGTAAACTGGACATAAGCCAAAATATTAAATATTTACCAAATTTAAAACATTCTTTATACTTCTGCATTAGTATCCAATAGCGTTATTTTGCCTTTTGGTAGTAGTTTTGAAATAAATTTCTGAGTAGCTGCTTTCAGAGATGTGAGCCGCTGGTATTTTGTCGGCGGCGGCTTAGCCATGTGCGGCGCTATTTTCTCAGCTAGCCATTGTTTTGTCAGCAGCGCCAAAAATATTTTATATTTGTACAATTGCAAAGTCTCAGTTTACACACATCAGGTTTTCTTGATCAATTCTGCTTTAATTTGCTTTTGAACTTGCATTTATGTTCACACACAAAAGCTTTATGTCGTCAAGTTTAAGTTCTTTTGCCTTCAAGTTTTCATATTTTTTGGTATTTCATTTTAAACTTGACGGTACCGTCAAGTCTGCACCCTTTTCCATTCTCTTTTCCCCGTTCTCCCACAAAGTTAAGACTTGACGAGTCAAACTTGATGTCTGTAAACTGGCACAAAGTATAATAAAGTAGCCGCTTCGCTACGATAACAACAACGTCGAAAAATTTTGCGTGTATTTTGTTTTTGCTATTCAACCAAAATATCAAAAGTATACGACAGAAAAAAAGAAGAAAAAGTGGAAAAAAGGAAAACAAAAGTGCATCACGTACTTAAAAGATAATTGAATTTTATGAATTAAAAGAACTTTAATGTTAGAAAATGATAATAAATCTCCTATATCCAATAGTTTTTGAAATTGATATTAAAAGAAATATGCCTGTAGACTTTAAAGTGATACACGTGAAGAACCGGCTGAAATGCGTACATTTGTTAGTGCATCTACAGTGGGTGAAAATGTGAAAAATGAACCAGCTATAAACATTTCATTCTGTAATTCTTTAGCTCCAGCCAAATAATAATAATTAAGTGTATCCTGGCTCTAGCAACCATTAAAGAATCTACTACAACTACAAAATCAGCCAAAAGTGTAAATCTGCATATGAAAGATCAACTGATGTATCTGGCCAAATTTTTAGGATTTGATGTTGAATTTTTGGATTATCCTAAAGGAACACATGCAAATGAATATTCGTAACATTCTTCTATCACTTTAGTTCCAAGATAAATGAAAATTCTAGTAAGGAGAAGCCTGATGAGATATTAAGCAAGATACCAGTAGAGCATATAAGAAATTTTAGTATTATTGCCCATGTCGATCATGGAAAGAGTACTTTAGCTGACCGTTTGTTGCAGCTTACAGGTGCAATATCGCTGAATTCCGAAAGCCAGGTTTTACACAGTTCACAAGTTAAAAAGGAACGTGGTATAGATGTGAAGGCACAAACTGTTTCAATATTTCACACTTATAAAAATGTGAGATATTTGCTGAATATTATTGATACACCCGGCCATGTCGACTTTTCTAATGAAGTGTCAAGGTCATTAGCTGCTTGCAATGGTGTTATTTTGTTGGTTGATGCCTGCCATGGTGTACAAGTGAAGACTGTGGCTAATTATCATTCGATATCGAATCAGAACGCGTTTTGAAGGTTAGTATAACATTAAAGTAGTAACCAACTCTTTACCGAGTTTACTGGTATAACGTTTCAGATATCCACGAGACTTGGAATTGGGGTTTGTGAAGTTTTAAACAAAGTCATTGAAGTCATTCCCCCACCTGGTGTGTTTCCATCTAATCAATCGAAATATACTCAGATGCTGCTAAAAATGCTTTATAAATACTCAGTGAGATAGGTTTGAATAATGCAATTAAATTATAATTTACAGTTTATCAATTGTCTGCATATATATAAATCTGTTATGAAGTTTATTATTGAATTCGATAATCAAATATGAGCAACCTCAACTTTTCCATTTTTATCAAAATAAATTATATCTATTTAGCATAATAAACAAAATGAAAAGGAAATATATGTACTTGTTTGAGTTTGTTGATTATTACTTGGAAACTGAAAAATATTTTCAAACATAAAACTATAGGTACCTATGTTACATAAATTCAAATAAACGGAAGCGTCTAAATAAATTTTAATAATAACTATTTATTCATTGTGTTTTTTTATATATTTATTTTTTTATTTATTACTATTTAATTTTTTATTTATTATTATTTATTCGTATAAATATTTATTATTGCAAACTTCAGGCATAGAATTTCCTCATATTCTAGTTTCAATCGAAATAAGGTCTAGTAATATTTTAAAGAAGTCCTTAATTGGCTCTGTATATATTCCTTGCAATTTTTCTACTCAAATGTTAAACAATGGTCTATCCAGATTATGTGCTTATTCTCAGAATTATGACGGAACATTTATAGGAGGTGATTTTAATTCAAAGCATTCTAGCTGGGGCGACTTTACGTTTAACTCTAACGGCAATATTTTCTTCAACTTCTTGGAACGCAACTCAGTAAATTTGTTACGTTTGTGTGATAGTCTTCCTTCATATCCTAATGGAAAATCCTTTCTCGATCACTTTTTAATAAGCCGAAATTGTGTTGATAGTACTAATTGCAATTTTAAAGTATCAAGTTTGCCGTCTTTTTCAGATAATTGCCCGCTCAAACTTCATATCCTCCTTCAAGCCTAGGCAATGGAATGGATTTAATGAAATTTCCATGAAAATATGACATCTCACAAATTCAAAAATAACATGTTTTTTGGGCTAAATTTGACGCACTTTTAACGTAGCCTAAGCGATTTTTAAAAATTTTGAAAAAAATTTTTCACATTTTTTTTTCATTATATGTGTCGTTTTAAGCCTAGGTAATGGAATGGATTTGATGAAATTTCGATGAAAATATGACATCTCACAAATTCAAAAATAGCATGTTTTTTGGGTTAAATTTGACGCACTTTTAACGTAGCCTAAGCGATTTTTAAAAATTTTGAAAAAAATTTTAAACATTTTTTACATAATTTGTGTCAACTTAAGCCAAGTCAATGGAATGGATTTAATGAAATTTCGATGAAAATATGACATCTTACAAAATCCAAAAATAACATGTTTTTTGGGTTAAATTTGACGCACTTTTAACGTAGCCTAAGCGATGGATTTGACGAAATTTCGATGAAAATATGACATCTCACAAATTCAAAAATAACATGTTTTTTGGGTTAAATTTGACGCACTTTTAACGTAGCCTAAGCGATTTTTAAAAATTTTGAAAAAAATGTTAAACATTTTTTACATAATTTGTGTCGTCTTAAGCCTAGGCAATGGAATGGATTTAATTAAAATTCGATGAAAATATGACATTTCACAAATTCAAAAATAACATGTTTTTTGGGTTAAATTTGACACACTTTTAACGTAGCCTAATCGATTTTTAAAAATTTTGAAAAAAAATTTTAAACATTTTTTTTCATTATATGTGTCGTTTTAAGCCTAGGTAATGGAATGGATTTGATGAAATTTCGATGAAAATATGAAATCTCACAAATTCAAAAATAACATGTTTTTTGGGTTAAATTTGACGCACTTTTAACGTAGCCTAAGCGATTTTTAAAAATTTTGAAAAAAATTTTAAACATTTTTTACATAATTTGTGTCGTCTTAAGCCTAGGCAATGGAATGGATTTAATGAAATTTCGATGAAAATATGACATCTCACAAATTCAAAAATAACATGTTTTTTGGGTTAAATTTGACGCACTTTTAACGTAGCCTAAGCGATTTTTAAAAATTTTGAAAAAAATTTTAAACATTTTTTACATAATTTGTGTCGTCTTAAGCCTAGGCAATGGAATGGATTTAATGAAATTTCGATGAAAATATGACATCTCACAAATTCAAAAATAACATGTTTTTTGGGTTAAATTTGACGCACTTTTAACGTAGCCTGAGCGATTTTTTAAAATTTTGAAAAAAAAATTTAAACATTTTTTTTTATTATATGTGTCGTTTTAAGCCTAGGTAATGGAATGGATTTAATGAAATTTCGATGAAAATATGAAATCTCACAAATTCAAAAATAACATGTTTTTTGGGTTAAATTTGACGCACTTTTAACGTAGCCTAAGCGATTTTTAAAAATTTTGAAAAAAATTTTAAACATTTTTTAAATAATTTTTGTCGTCTTAAGCCTAGGCAATGGAATGGATTTAATGAAATTTCGATGAAAATATGACATCTCACAAATTCAAAAATAACATGTTTTTTGGGTTAAATTTGACGCACTTTTAACGTAGCCTAAGCGATTTTTAAAAATTTTGACAAAAATTTTAAACATTTTTTACATTATATGTGTCGTTTTAAGCCTAGGTAATGGAATGGATTTGATGAAATTTCGATGAAAATATGAAATCTCACAAATTCAAAAATAACATGTTTTTTGGGTTAAATTTGACGCACTTTTAACGTAGCCTAAGCGATTTTTAAAAATTTTGACAAAAATTTTAAACATTTTTTACATTATATGTGTCGTTTTAAGCCTAGGTAATGGAATGGATTTAATGAAATTTCGATGAAAATATGACATCTCACAAATTCAAAAATAACATGTTTCTTGGGTTAAATTTGACGCACTTTTAACGTAGCCTAAGCGATTTTTAAAAATTTTGAAAAAAATTTTAAACATTTTTTACATAAATTGTGTCGTCTTAAGCCTAGGCAATGGAATGGATTTAATGAAATTTCGATGAAAATATGACATCTCACAAATTCAAAAATAACATGTTTTTTGGGTTAAATTTGACACACTTTTAACGTAGTCTAAGCGATTGTAAAAACTTTGAAAAAAATTTTAAACATTTTTTACATTATATGTGTTGTTTTAAGCCTAGGTAATGGAATGGATTTGATGAAATTTCGATGAAAATATGACATCTCACAAATTCAAAAATAACATGTTTTTTGGGTTAAATTTGACGCACTTTTAACGTAGCCGAAGCGATTTTTAAAAATTTTGAAAAAAATTTTAAACATTTTTTACATAATTTGTGTCGTCTTAAGCCTAGGTAATGAAATGGATTTGATGAAATTTCGATGAAAATATGACATCTCACAAATTCAAAAATAACATGTTTTTTGGGTTAAATTTGACGCACTTTTAACGTAGCCTAAGCGATTTTTAAAAATGTTGAAAAAAATTTTAAACATTTTTTACATAATTTGTGTCGTCTTAAGCCTAGGCAATGGAATGGATTTAATGAAATATCGATGAAAATATGACATCTCACAAATTCAAAAATAACATGTTTTTGGGTTAAATTTGACGCACTTTTAACGTAGCCTAAGCGATTTTTAAAAATTTTGAAAAAAATTTTAAACATTTTTTACATTATATGTGCCGTTTTAAGCCTAGGTAATGGAATGGATTTAATGAAATTTCGATGAAAATATGACATCTCACAAATTCAAAAATAACATGTTTCTTGGGTTAAATTTGACGCACTTTTAACGTAGCCTAAGCGATTTTTAAAAATTTGGAAAAAAATTTTAAACATATTTTACATAATTTGTGTCGTCTTAAGCCTAGGCAATGGAATGGATTTAACGAAATTTCGATGAAAATATGACATCTCACAAATTCAAAAATAACATGTTTTTTAGGGTTAATTTGAAGGACTTTTAACGTAGCCTAAGCGATTTTTAAAAATTTTGAAAAAAATTTTAAACATTTTTTACATAATTTGTGTCGTCTTAAGCCTAGGCAATGGAATGGATTTAATGAAATTTCGATGAAAATATGACATCTCACAAATTCAAAAATAACATGTTTTTTGGGTTAAATTTGACGCACTTTTAACGTAGCCTAGGCAATTTTTAAAAATTTTAAAAAAAGTGTTAAACATTTTTTACATTATATGTGTCGCTTTAAGCCTAGGTAATGGAATGGATTTGATGAAATTTCGATGAAAATATGACGTCTCACAAATTCAAAAATAACATGTTTTTTTGGTTAAATTTGACGCACTTTTAACGTAGCCTAAGCGATTTTTAAAAATTTTGAAAAAAAATTTTAAACATTTTTTACATAATTTGTGTCGTCTTAAGCCTAGGCAATGGAATGGATTTAATGAAATTTCGATGAAAATATGACATCTCACAAATTCAAAAATAACATGTTTTTTGGGTTAAATTTGACGCACTTTTAACGTAGCCTAAGCTATTTTTAAACATTTTGAAAAAAAATTTTAAACATTTTTTTTCATTATATGTGTCGTTTTAAGCCTAGGTAATGGAATGGATTTGATGAAATTTCGATAAAATATGAAATCTCACAAATTCAAATATAACATGTTTTTTGGGTTAAATTTGACGCACTTTTAACGTAGCCTAAGCGATTTTTAAAAATTTCGAAAAAATTTTAAACATTTTTTACATAATTTGTGTCGTCTTAAGCCTAGGCAATGGAATGGATTTAATGAAATTTCGATGAAAATATGACATCTCACAAATTAAAAAATAACATTTTTTTTGGGTTAAATTTGACACACTTTTAACGTAGTCTAAGCGATTTTAAAAATTTTGAAAAAAATTTTAAACATTTTTTACATTATATGTGTTGTTTTAAGCCTAGGTAATGGAATGGATTTGATGAAATTTCGATGAAAATATGACATCTCACAAATTCAAAAATAACATGTTTTTTGGGTTAAATTTGACGCACTTTTAACGTAGCCTAAGCGATTTTTAAAAATTTTGAAAAAAATTTTAAACATTTTTTACATAATTTGTGTCGTCTTAAGCCTAGGCAATGGAATGGATTTAATGAAATTTCGATGAAAATATGACATTTCACAAATTCAAAAAAACATGTTTTTTGGGTTAAATTTGACGCACTTTTAACGTAGCCTAAGCGATTTTTAATAATTTTGAAAAAAATGTTAAACATTTTTTACATTATATGTGTCGTTTTAAGCCTAGGTAATGGAATGGATTTGATGAAATTTCGATGAAAATATGACTTCTCACAAATTCAAAAATAACATGTTTTTTGGGTTAAATTTGACGCACTTTTAACGTAGCCTAAGCGATTTTTAAACATTTTGAAAAAAGTTTTAAACATTTTTTACATTATATGTGTTGTTGTAAGCCTAGGTAATGGAATGGATTTGATGAAATTTCGATGAAAATATGACATCTCACAAATCAAAAATAACATGTTTTTTGGGTTAAATTTGACGCACTTTTAACGTAGCCTAAGCGATTTTTAAAAATTATGAAAAAAAATTTTAAACATTTTTTTTTCATTATATGTGTCGTTTTAAGCCTAGGTAATGGAATGGATTTGATGAAATTTCGATGAAAATATGAAATCTCACAAATTCAAAAATAACATGTTTTTTGGGTTAAATTTGACGCACTTTTAACGTAGCCTAAGCGATTTTTAAAAATTTGGAAAAAAATTTTAAACATTTTTTACATAATTTGTGTCGTCTTAACCCTAGGCAATGGAATGGATTTAATGAAATTTCGATGAAAATATGACATCTCACAAATTCAAAAATAACATGTTTTTTGGGTTAAATTTGACGCACTTTTAACGTAGCCTAAGCGATTTTTAAAAATTTTGAAAAAAATTTTAAACATTTTTTACATAATTTGTGTCGTCTTAAGCCTAGGCAATGGAATGGATTTAATGAAATTTCGATGAAAATATGACATCTCACAAATTCAAAAATAACATGTTTTTTGGGTTAAATTTGACGCACTTTTAACGTAGCCTAAGCGATTTTTAAAAATTTTGAAAAAATTTTTAAACATTTTTTACATTATATGTGTTGTTTTAAGCCTAGGTAAAGAAATGGATTTGATGAAATTTCGATGAAAATATGACATCTCACAAATTCAAAAATAACATGTTTTTTGGGTTAAATTTGACGCACTTTTAACGTAGCCTAAGCGATTTTTAAAAATTTTGAAATAAAATTTTAAACATTTTTTTTCATTATATGTGTCGTTTTAAGCCTAGGTAATGGAATGGATTTGATGAAATTTCGATGAAAATATGACTTCTCACAAATTCAAAAATAACATGTTTTTTGGGTTAAATTTGACGCACTTTTAACGTAGCCTAAGCGATTTTTAAAAATTTTGAAAAAAATTTTAAACATTTTTTACATAATTTGTGTCGTCTTAAGCCTAGGCAATGGAATGGATTTAATGAAATTTCGATGAAAATATGACATATCACAAATTCAAAAATAACATGTTTTTTGGGTTAAATTTGACGCACTTTTAACGTAGCCTAAGCGATTTTTAAAAATTTTGAAAAAAATTTTAAACATTTTTTACATTATAAGTGTCGTTTTAAGCCTAGGTAATGGAATGGATTTAATGAAATTTCGATGAAAATATTACATCTCACAAATTCAAAAATAACATGTTTTTTGGGTTAAATTTGACGCACTTTTAACGTAGCCTAAGCGATTTTTAAAAATTTTGAAAAAAATTTAAACATTTTTTTCATTATATGTGTTGTTTTAAGCCTAGGTAATAGAATGGATTTGATGAAATTTCGATGAAAATATGACATCTCACAAATTCAAAATTAACATGTTTTTTGGGTTAAATTTGACGCACTTTTAACGTAGCCTAAGCGATTTTTAAAAATTTTGAAAAAAATTTTAAACATTTTTTACATAATTTGTGTCGTCTTAAGCCTAGGCAATGGAATGGATTTGATGAAATTTCGATGAAAATATGAAATCTCACAAATTGAAAAATAACATGTTTTTTGGGTTAAATTTGACGCACTTTTAACGTAGCCTAAGCGATTTTTAAAAATGTTGAAAAAAATTTTAAACATTTTTTACATAATTTGTGTCGTCTTAAGCCTAGGCAATGGAATGGATTTAATGAAATTTCGATGAAAATATGACATCTCACAAATTCAAAAATAACATGTTTTTTGGGTTAAATTTGACGCACTTTTAACGTAGCCTAAGCGATTTTTAAAAATTTTGAAAAAAATTTTTAAAAAACATTTTTTTTGGGTTCAATTTGACGCACTTTTAACGTAGCCTAAGCGATTTTTAAAAATTTTGAAAAAAATTTTAAACATGTTTTACATAGTTTGTGTCGTCTTAAGCTTAGGCAATGGAATGGATTTAATGAAATTTCGATGAAAATATGACATCTCACAAATTCAAAAATAACATGTTTTTTGGGTTAAATTTGACGCACTTTTAACGTAGCCTAAGCGATTTTTAAAAATTTTGAAAAAATTTTAAACATTTTTTACATAATTTGTGTCGTCTTAAGCCTAGGCAATGGAATGGATTTAATGAAATTTCGATGAAAGTATGACATCTCACAAATTCAAAAATAACATGTTTTTTGGGTTAAATTTGACGCACTTTTAACGTAGCCTAAGCGATTTTTAAAAATTTTGAAAAAAAATTTTAAACATTTTTTTTCATTATATGTGGCGTTTTAAGCCTAGGTAATGGAATGGATTTGATGAAATTTCGATGAAAATATGAAATCTCACAAATTCAAAAATAACATGTTTTTTGGGTTAAATTTGACGCACTTTTAACGTAGCCTAAGCGATTTTTAAAAATTTTGAAAAAAATTTTAAACATTTTTTACATAATTTGTGTTGTCTTAAGCCTAGGCAATGGAATGGATTTAATGAAATTTCGATGAAAATATGACATCTCACAAATTCAAAAATAACATGTTTTTTGGGTTAAATTTGACGCACTTTTAACGTAGCCTAAGCGATTTTTAAAAATTTTGAAAAAAATTTTAAACATTTTTTTCATTATATGTGTCGTTTTAAGCCTAGGTAATGGATTTAAAAAGTTTATTTATTTTATTTTATTTTATTTATTTATTTTTATTTTTTTTTTTATTTATTTCATACACAAGACCCAAGTCTTATATTGCAGTATGAAACTAGTTAATCAAAATTTAACAAAAATATTAATAATAATAGAAATAATAATAATTAAAATACAAATACAAATCAATCGCATTGTGAAACTGAGTAAGTAAAAAGATACAACAAAAAATAAATAAAATAAAATATATGTATGTATATGTATATATAACAATAATAACAATAATTATAGTACAGATCAATTGAACAAATACACATATATACATAAAAACAAAGAAATTTAAATTCCATAAAATAGTTAATTATATAAAGCTAACAACATTAGGCTGAGAAAACTAAAAATGTGAAATCAGAAATGTTTAAAACATACATTATTATTCATACAATTATAATTTAAACATATGTATTAGCATTTACGACGAGAAATGAGAAAAAATATATTTTCTGAATTGATGTGCGTTACTATGGCCAAATGCTAGGATTCTTTTACCTCTATCAAGTGTTGAAAAATTTAAACGTGTATGGAGATGTTCAGTCTTATGTGTATAAATAATTTTGTGCATAAACAGCAAACTACGTACTCTCAGGTAGTCGTCAAGAGTAACTCCGTAAAGTAAAGTTACGTAGGGGGAAATATGATCGAATCTTCTTAGACCATATACGTATCGTATAATGCTATTAAATGCCACGTTAAGTTTTCTTCTACTTTCACAGTCACAGTTGGCGAATAATTCACAGCCATATAATAAGACCGGCACTAAATACGATTTGGCAATAAGTACTCTAATATTGACAGGAGTGCAGTACTGAGTTTGCCATAGATTCCTTAGCATTGAAAACGTTCGACCGCAAGCAAAGTTAACATGGTTTGACCAAGTTAGGGTGTCATTAAAGTATATACCAAGATTTTTGGCACAGGTAACGACTTCAATGACCTGGTTATTTAAAGTTAAAATAGTATTGCAATCAAGTTTTAGTAATCTCTTCTTAATAATCACACATTTAGACTTGGTAGGATTAATCACTAGACCATTAGCGGTTGCCCACTCATGAATCCTTCCTAACTCCTGGTTTAAGGTTCTAACACAATCAGGAACCATATTATTGCTACAACTTAAACAAAGCTGAACATCATCAGCATACAATCTAACCCTGCAATGTTGAAGTTTATCCTGAATATCATTCACGTATAATGAAAAAAGAAGCGGGCCTAAGATTGATCCTTGCGGAACACCTCGACTTAATGGCAAAAAGCTGGAGACTGAAGTAGTTGTTTCAACGTATTGATATCTCTCTGCTAGATATGAACATATAAGTTTAGTTGCACTAGTAGCAAATCTAAACATATGATTAAGCTTAAGGCACAAAATTTTATGGTCGACCATATCAAAAGCTCTAGAATGATCCAAGAGAACTAAAAAAGTAACGTTTCCGCAGTCCACCTGTTGCCTTATATCCTCGGAAACATCAACGAGAGCCGTTATACAACTGTGATTTTTACGAAAACCAGATTGATCAGAAAGCATATTGGCGGCTTCAAGATATTGTGAAACTTGGTCGTGAATTAATCTTTCAAAGACCTTAGATAGAAAAGGCAAGATCGCTATTGGCCTGAAATCAGAATTAGATTTCGGTACAGGAATGACCTTCGCAATTTTCCAAATTTTGGGATAACAGCTAGAAGTAAAAATCTTATTAAAAATAAACGTTATAATGGGAAGAAGTCTTGGAATAAGAATTTTAACAAATCTGGGATCCATTCCATCCACACCAACTGCATTGGATCTTGTAGATAACAGGCTGGATAATACATCAGTTTGGCTTACGTTTGCAAAACTGAACCTGGTGTCCAAAATGCCATTAGGGAAATTATAGTAAGCAGAATTTGGCTGAACATTTGGGATATTCAAAAATTGTTTATTTAAGGTGTTAGCATCGGTTGTACAGTTCTCTTGACTACCATGATTTCCAATTCCGATCTCACGAATCGTTTGCCACTTTTTTTTGGAGTCTATGGCTGTGGAAAACTTCGTAGCATAGTAGTCAGATTTTGCTTTTTTAATTAGCCTGTTAGTTGTCTTACGTGATAGTCTGTATTCTTCATGGAATTCTACTGTTTTGAAACGCTTCCACCGAGCATACAAAATATCTCTGCGACTAATCGCTTGTCTTATTGCATAAGAAAACCAAGGTTTACTATGTCGACTTACAATTTTTGTTTTTAAGGGAACGGCAAGATTGTATAAATAGTCAAGATTGTTATGTAGAAAAGAGAGCTGGTCGTCAACAGAAATTAGATTATATGTCACACTCCAATCAATTCTCAAGAATTCTGCTTCTAAGCTACTATAATTAATGTTCTTAAAATCCCGATATCTAACAAATTCCTCATGTACACTTAACTGAAAATTATACGTCATAAAAATTAGGTCATGGCGCGAAAAACAAGGTGCCGATAATTGGTCATAAAGTAACACCTTCGAAATATCACTAACAAAGAAAAGGTCAAGAAGTGTGTTGCTGGTGTTCGTAAAATGTGTAGCAATACTTGTGTTCGGTGTGTTAAGCCCCAGAGCAAGCATGTTGTCAGTTAGAAAAGGATTCACTAAAATATTTGAATTAAAATCTCCTGTAATAATGACTTCATCATAAGAGACTGTGTGTGTTTCTAGAGTGCTCATAAAACTGTCCATACATATATGATTATTAGGTCTATAAACACAACCTACCAATAGCTTTCTTCCTTCACAACTTACTTCTAGCAATAAATATTCTACATTTCCTGGAATATATGCCCCGGTAACCATTATACTATCAGATTTACTGAGAACTTTGATTGCGATGCCTTTCTTTACATAAATCGCTACACCTCCATACCCATTTCTATCAACTCTCCTGACATTATATCCTTGCAAAGAAACGCTTAAATCTGTGAACTCAGGTTTAAACCATGTCTCAGATACACATATCACATCAACTCCGGAGTTCTCAAAAATATATCTAAATTCCTCAATCTTGGGTCTCAAGCTTTGGGCATTGATATGACAGATTCTAATACCTCTCTTTTGAGTGGCCAAAATTTTTATCATCGTCCCAATACCGTCACTAGAACGTACCCTATTACTATCAACTACATTGATCATTGCTATTAAGTACAAGGTAAGAAAACATAACGCACATCGAATATATTAAATTCTCGTTTCTAGGTAATACATTGCAACAATTATCAAAGTAGACCAAGAACAAGGAATTTTTTTTTATTTTTAAGACACTTGAAGGTTTAAGGATAACATAAAATTTGAAAAATATGAAAAACTTATTAGAAATATTACAAATATATGCAAAAATTAAAAGTGAAAAATAAAGCAAATAAAGTACTAAAATAATTGTAACATTAGGGTTGCCTGCGGTCTGCAACATCACCAAAGTCACTAGCCGTAGGAAGAGATCCATCAGGAACACGAAATAAATTGTTTAGATGTTTTAAATCATCAATATGCATTGCTCGGTCATTTGCAGACAATTTGATAAAAACCAGACCCCGTATAGTAAAGGCACTATGTATACGTTTATCCCTTTTAAGGCGAGAAGCAGCACGCAGAATTTTAAAATTATCAGAACTGAGATTTTCATTGACATAAAATTTATTATCAGAATTCACACCAATATGTCTCAGTGTGAAGAAAAAGCGCGGATTAACTTTACGCCAATTCGCAAAAACTTTAAGAAAGTAGTTCTTGTCATAAGGTGAAAAAAATTTTACAATTATAACCGCATCTCTCGAGTCTGATTCATGTTTATTATTTTGATTTTGAAGCCGATATATATTTTTAATTGCAGGAACCGAAACATTAATTGTTTTACAGATCTTTGCAAAAATCTCTGATAAGTTTTCATTAGGTGTGTAGGGAATTTCATTAAGTCTTAACTCACAAGCAACATTCATATTTTCTTGCTGTTTGACTTTAGATTTCAATGCATTTATTTCCTCTTGCATACTTTTTATGTTACCCGCGACTGTTTCTAATTTCCCAACTCTTTCAGTAACATTATGCAATTCATTTTTCAGACTGTTAAATCTTTTGTTTATCTCATTTATTAACCGATTCTCACACTCACGAAACACAGATTGTATGGATGACTGTAATTGTTCCGTTAATTTTTCAAAACGTTTATCTATAATTTGCAAAAGCTTAAGCGGAGAGCTAGTATTGTTTAAATAGAGAGATTCTGAGTTAGTACGGCTACGAGTAATCGGTGTATTTTCAATTACAGATTCCTGTATAACTTCTCTTATGCGTTTCGTAGCAGGAGCTGTTTTAGAGATATCCATATCTGATGGTGGTTGCTGTTTTCTCAGTTCCTGTTGTTTATTAATGTTTTTATTTTTGTTTTGGCTTCTTAGTTTACAAGTATACATTAAAATAAAGATTGAGACAATTTAGTTTTAGTTTATTTATATATTTTTCTTTGTTGTGTTGTTCTATTTATTTAACTTAGTTTAATTTTGACTATTTAATGTAGATGTACAAATAGTATTATTGTTGTTGTTTTTATGATTCTTATCTGTTATTAATTACCAGAGTAAGAGAATTGTTGTTTTATTTTTTTGTTTGTTTTTCTCTTTTTTTTAATACTGTTGATTTTAAAGCTGAATATATATTTTTTGCATTTGAATGCAAGCTTCACTTTGATTTTTAGATTTTTATTTTTCTGTTTTTTCTTTTATTTTTAGTTAAATCGTGCAAATATTATATTATGCAAATATTATGCAGATATTTCGTTTCATATTAGGTACAATGATGCCGATTTTAGTTTTATCAAGCGGTGAAATAGATTATTATTGCGGAGTACTAATTAATCACGTCTTATTACTTCAACAGTTCTTTGCTGGCAATGGAATGGATTTAATGAAATTTCGATGAAAATATGACATCTGACAAATTCAAAAATAACATGTTTCTTGGGTTAAATTTGACGCACTTTTAACGTAGCCTAAGCGATTTTTAAAAATTTTGAAAAAAATTTTAAAAATATTTTTCATTATATGTGTTGTTTTAAGCCTAGGTAATGGAATGGATTTGATGAAATTTCGATGAAAATATGACATCTCACAAATTCAAAAATAGCATGTTTTTTGGGTTAAATTTGACGCACTTTTAACGTAGCCTAAGCGATTTTTAAAAATTTTGAAAAAAATTTTAAACATTTTTTACATAATTTGTGTCGCTTTAAGCCTAGGTAATGGAATGGATTTGATGAAATTTCGATGAAAATATGACGTCTCACAAATTCAAAAATAACATGTTTTTTTGGTTAAATTTGACGCACTTTTAACGTAGCCTAAGCGATTTTTAAAAATTTTGAAAAAAAATTTTAAACATTTTTTACATAATTTGTGTCGTCTTAAGCCTAGGCAATGGAATGGATTTAATGAAATTTCGATGAAAATATGACATCTCACAAATTCAAAAATAACATGATTTTTGGGTTAAATTTGACGCACTTTTAACGTAGCCTAAGCTATTTTTAAAAATTTTGAAAAAAAATTTTAAACATTTTTTTTCATTATATGTGTCGTTTTAAGCCTAGGTAATGGAATGGATTTGATGAAATTTCGATAAAATATGAAATCTCACAAATTCAAATATAACATGTTTTTTGGGTTAAATTTGACGCACTTTTAACGTAGCCTAAGCGATTTTTAAAAATTTCAAAAAAATTTTAAACATTTTTTACATAATTTGTGTCGTCTTAAGCCTAGGCAATGGAATGGATTTAATGAAATTTCGATGAAAATATGACATCTCACAAATTAAAAAATAACATTTTTTTTGGGTTAAATTTGACACACTTTTAACGTAGTCTAAGCGATTTTAAAAATTTTGAAAAAAATTTTAAACATTTTTTACATTATATGTGTTTTTTTAAGCCTAGGTAATGGAATGGATTTGATGAAATTTCGATGAAAATATGACATCTCACAAATTCAAAAATAACATGTTTTTTGGGTTAAATTTGACGCACTTTTAACGTAGCCTAAGCGATTTTTAAAAATTTTGAAAAAAATTTTAAACATTTTTTACATAATTTGTGTCGTCTTAAGCCTAGGCAATGGAATGGATTTAATGAAATTTCGATGAAAATATGACATTTCACAAATTCAAAAAAAACATGTTTTTTGGGTTAAATTTGACGCACTTTTAACGTAGCCTAAGCGATTTTTAATAATTTTGAAAAAAATGTTAAACATTTTTTACATTATATGTGTCGTTTTAAGCCTAGGTAATGGAATGGATTTGATGAAATTTCGATGAAAATATGACTTCTCACAAATTCAAAAATAACATGTTTTTTGGGTTAAATTTGACGCACTTTTAACGTAGCCTAAGCGATTTTTAAACATTTTGAAAAAAGTTTTAAACATTTTTTACATTATATGTGTTGTTGTAAGCCTAGGTAATGGAATGGATTTGATGAAATTTCGATGAAAATATGACATCTCACAAATCAAAAATAACATGTTTTTTGGGTTAAATTTGGCGCACTTTTAACGTAGCCTAAGCGATTTTTAAAAATTATGACAAAAAATTTTAAACATTTTTTTTTCATTATATGTGTCGTTTTAAGCCTAGGTAATGGAATGGATTTGATGAAATTTCGATGAAAATATGAAATCTCACAAATTCAAAAATAACATGTTTTTTGGGTTAAATTTGACGCACTTTTAACGTAGCCTAAGCGATTTTTAAAAATTTGGAAAAAAATTTTAAACATTTTTTACATAATTTGTGTCGTCTTAAGCCTAGGCAATGGAATGGATTTAATGAAATTTCGATGAAAATATGACATCTCACAAATTCAAAAATAACATGTTTTTTGGGTTAAATTTGACGCAATTTTAACGTAGCCTAAGCGATTTTTAAAAATTTTGAAAAAAATTTTAAACATTTTTTACATAATTTGTGTCGTCTTAAGCCTAGGCAATGGAATGGATTTAATGAAATTTCGATGAAAATATGACATCTCACAAATTCAAAAACAACATGTTTTTTGGGTTAAATTTGACGCACTTTTAACGTAGCCTAAGCGATTTTTAAAAATTTTGAAAAAAATTTTAAAAATTTTTTACATTATATGTGTTGTTTTAAGCCTAGGTAAAGAAATGGATTTGATGAAATTTCGATGAAAACGATCAAAGCAAAAATATTTTTCAATGAAAATTAAAAATGCGTGACTTAATGTTTTCGCTTTAAGTTCTATTCAACCAATGATTTTTATTTCTTTATTTAAGTTTGGCTTAGGCCTACAGAAAATAAGATCATAAACAGTACAGTTATAAATTCAGCAATTCTGTATGAGTAAATTAAATATATACATATGTACATTTATAAAGAGAGAACAAGTGTGTACCTGAAATATGTTTATGCTTACATACATTTATGTAAATAGCTTTGATCATTGATCTTACGGTTTATTTATAATATACCAAAAACAGCTAAGTATTAGGTGTAGCCAAAATTGTTTCTCAACATATGACATCTCACAAATTCAAAAATAACATGTTTTTTGGGTTAAATTTGACGCACTTTTAACGTAGCCTAAGCGATTTTTAAAAATTTTGAAAAAAATGTTAAACATTTTTTACATTATATGTGTCGTTTTAAGCCTAGGTAATGGAATGGATTTGATGAAATTTCGATGAAAATATGACTTCTCACAAATTCAAAAATAACATGTTTTTTGGGTTAAATTTGACGCACTTTTAACGTAGACTAAGCGATTTTTAAAAATTTTGAAAAAAATTTTAAACATTTTTTACATAATTTGTGTCGTCTTAAGCCTAGGCAATGGAATGGATTTAATGAAATTTCGATGAAAATATGACATATCACAAATTCAAAAATAACATGTTTTTTGGGTTAAATTTGACGCACTTTTAACGTAGCCTAAGCGATTTTTAAAAATTTTGAAAAAAATTTTAAACATTTTTTACATTATATGTGTCGTTTTAAGCCTAGGTAATGGAATGGATTTAATGAAATTTCGATGAAAATATTACATCTCACAAATTCAAAAATAACATGTTTTTGGGTTAAATTTGACGCACTTTTAACGTAGCCTAAGCGATTTTTAAAAATTTTGAAAAAAATTTAAACATTTTTTTCATTATATGTGTTGTTTTAAGCCTAGGTAATGGAATGGATTTGATGAAATTTCGATGAAAATATGACATCTCACAAATTCAAAAATAACATGTTTTTTTGGGTTAAATTTGACGCACTTTTAACGTAGCCTAAGCGATTTTTAAAAATTTTGAAAAAAATTTTAAACATTTTTTACATAATTTGTGTCGTCTTAAGCCTAGGCAATGGAATGGATTTGATGAAATTTCGATGAAAATATGAAATCTCACAAATTCAAAAATAACATGTTTTTTGGGTTAAATTTGACGCACTTTTAACGTAGCCTAAGCGATTTTTAAAAATGTTGAAAAAAATTTTAAACATTTTTTACATAATTTGTGTCGTCTTAAGCCTAGGCAATGGAATGGATTTAATGAAATTTCGATGAAAATATGACATCTCACAAATTCAAAAATAACATGTTTTTTGGGTTAAATTTGACGCACTTTTAACGTAGCCTAAGCGATTTTTAAAAATTTTGAAAAAAATTTTTAAAAAACATTTTTTTTGGGTTCAATTTGACGCACTTTTAACGTAGCCTAAGCGATTTTTAAAAATTTTGAAAAAAATTTTAAACATGTTTTACATAGTTTGTGTCGTCTTAAGCTTAGGCAATGGAATGGATTTAATGAAATTTCGATGAAAATATGACATCTCACAAATTCAAAAATAACATGTTTTTTGGGTTAAATTTGACGCACTTTTAACGTAGCCTAAGCGATTTTTAAAAATTTTGAAAAAATTTTAAACATTTTTTACATAATTTGTGTCGTCTTAAGCCTAGGCAATGGAATGGATTTAATGAAATTTCGATGAAAGTATGACATCTCACAAATTCAAAAATAACATGTTTTTTGGGTTAAATTTGACGCACTTTTAACGTAGCCTAAGCGATTTTTAAAAATTTTGAAAAAAAATTTTAAACATTTTTTTTCATTATATGTGTCGTTTTAAGCCTAGGTAATGGAATGGATTTGATGAAACTTCGATGAAAATATGAAATCTCACAAATTCAAAAATAACATGTTTTTTGGGTTAAATTTGACGCACTTTTAACGTAGCCTAAGCGATTTTTAAAAATTTTGAAAAAAATTTTAAACATTTTTTACATAATTTGTGTTGTCTTAAGCCTAGGCAATGGAATGGATTTAATGAAATTTCGATGAAAATATGACATCTCACAAATTCAAAAATAACATGTTTTTTGGGTTAAATTTGACGCACTTTTAACGTAGCCTAAGCGATTTTTAAAAATTTTGAAAAAAATTTTAAACATTTTTTTCATTATATGTGTCGTTTTAAGCCTAGGTAATGGATTTAAAAAGTTTATTTATTTTATTTTATTTTATTTTATTTATTTATTTTTATTTTTATTTTTTATTTATTTCATACACAAGACCCAAGTCTTATATTGCAGTATGAAACTAGTTAATCAAAATTTAACAAAAATATTAATAATAATAGAAATAATAATAATTAAAATACAAATACAAATCAATCGCATTGTGAAACTGAGTAAGTAAAAAGATACAACAAAAAATAAATAAAATAAAATATATGTATGTATATATATATATAACAATAATAACAATAATTATAGTACAGATCAATTGAACAAATACACATATATACATAAAAACAAAGAAATTTAAATTCCATAAAATAGTTAATTATATAAAGCTAACAACATTAGGCTGAGAAAACTAAAAATGTGAAATCAGAAATGTTTAAAACATACATTATTATTCATACAATTATAATTTAAACATATGTATTAGCATTTACGACGAGAAATGAGAAAAAATATATTTTCTGAATTGATGTGCGTTACTATGGCCAAATGCTAGGATTCTTTTACCTCTATCAAGTGTTGAAAAATTTAAACGTGTATGTTCAGTCTTATGTGTATAAATAATTTTGTGCATAAACAGCAAACTACGTACTCTCAGGTAGTCGTCAAGAGTAACTCCGTAAAGTAAAGTTACGTAGGGGGAAATATGATCGAATCTTCTTAGACCATATACGTATCGTATAATGCTATTAAATGCCACGTTAAGTTTTCTTCTACTTTCACAGTCACAGTTGGCGAATAATTCACAGCCATATAATAAGACCGGCACTAAATACGATTTGGCAATAAGTACTCTAATATTGACAGGAGTGCAGTACTGAGTTTGCCATAGATTCCTTAGCATTGAAAACGTTCGACCGCAAGCAAAGTTAACATGGTTTGACCAAGTTAGGGTGTCATTAAAGTATATACCAAGATTTTTGGCACAGGTAACGACTTCAATGACCTGGTTATTTAAAGTTAAAATAGTATTGCAATCAAGTTTTAGTAATCTCTTCTTAATAATCACACATTTAGCCTTGGTAGGATTAATCACTAGACCATTAGCGGTTGCCCACTCATGAATCCTTCCTAACTCCTGGTTTAAGGTTCTAACACAATCAGGAACCATATTATTGCTACAACTTAAATAAAGCTGAACATCATCAGCATACAATCTAACCCTGCAATGTTGAAGTTTATCCTGAATATCATTCACGTATAATGAAAAAAGAAGCGGGCCTAAGATTGATCCTTGCGGAACACCTCGACTTAATGGCAAAAAGCTGGAGACTGAAGTAGTTGTTTCAACGTATTGATATCTCTCTGCTAGATATGAACATATAAGTTTAGTTGCACTAGTAGCAAATCTAAACATATGATTAAGCTTAAGGCACAAAATTTTATGGTCGACCATATCAAAAGCTCTAGAATGATCCAAGAGAACTAAAAAAGTAACGTTTCCGCAGTCCACCTGTTGCCTTATATCCTCGGAAACATCAACGAGAGCCGTTATACAACTGTGATTTTTACGAAAACCAGATTGATCAGAAAGCATATTGGCGGCTTCAAGATATTGTGAAACTTGGTCGTGAATTAATCTTTCAAAGACCTTAGATAGAAAAGACAAGATCGCTATTGGCCTGAAATCAGAATTAGATTTCGGTACAGGAATGACCTTCGCAATTTTCCAAATTTTGGGATAACAGCTAGAAGTAAAAATCTTATTAAAAATAAACGTTATAATGGGAAGAAGTCTTGGAATAAGAATTTTAACAAATCTGGGATCCATTCCATCCACACCAACTGCATTGGATCTTATAGATAACAGGCTGGATAATACATCAGTTTGGCTTACGTTTGCAAAACTGAACCTGGTGTCCAAAATGCCATTAGGGAAATTATAGTAAGCAGAATTTGGCTGAACATTTGGGATATTCAAAAATTGTTTATTTAAGGTGTTAGCATCGGTTCTACAGTTCTCTTGACTACCATGATTTCCAATTCCGATCTCACGAATCGTTTGCCACTTTTTTTTGGAGTCTATGGCTGTGGAAAACTTCGTAGCATAGTAGTCAGATTTTGCTTTTTTAATTAGCCTGTTAGTTGTCTTACGTGATAGTCTGTATTCTTCATGGAATTCTACTGTTTTGAAACGCTTCCACCGAGCATACAAAATATCTCTGCGACTAATCGCTTGTCTTATTGCATAAGAAAACCAAGGTTTACTATGTCGACTTACAATTTTTGTTTTTAAGGGAACGGCAAGATTGTATAAGTAGTCAAGATTGTTATGTAGAAAAGAGAGCTGGTCGTCAACAGAAATTAGATTATATGTCACACTCCAATCAATTCTCAAGAATTCTGCTTCTAAGCTACTATAATTAATGTTCTTAAAATCCCGATATCTAACAAATTCCTCATGTACACTTAACTGAAAATTATACGTCATAAAAATTAGGTCATGGCGCGAAAAACAAGGTGCCGATAATTGGTCATAAAGTAACACCTTCGAAATATCACTAACAAAGAAAAGGTCAAGAAGTGTGTTGCTGGTGTTCGTAAAATGTGTAGCAATACTTGTGTTCGGTGTGTTAAGCCCCAGAGCAAGCATGTTGTCAGTTAGAAAAGGGTTCACTAAAATATTTGAATTAAAATCTCCTGTAATAATGACTTCATCATAAGAGACTGTGTGTGTTTCTAGAGTGCTCATAAAACTGTCCATACATATATGATTATTAGGTCTATAAACACAACCTACCAATAGCTTTCTTCCTTCACAACTTACTTCTAGCAATAAATATTCTACATTTCCTGGAATATATGCCCCGGTAACCATTATACCATTAGATTTACTGAGAACTTTGATTGCGATGCCTTTCTTTACATAAATCGCTACACCTCCATACCCATTTCTATCAACTCTCCTGACATTATATCCTTGCAAAGAAACGCTTAAATCTGTGAACTCAGGTTTAAACCATGTCTCAGATACACATATCACATCAACTCCGGAGTTCTCAAAAATATATCTAAATTCCTCAATCTTGGGTCTCAAGCTTTGGGCATTGAATGACAGATTCTAATACCTCTCTTTTGAGTGGCCAAAATTTTTATCATCGTCCCAATACCGTCACTAGAACGTACCCTATTACTATCAACTACATTGATCATTGCTATTAAGTACAAGGTAAGAAAACATAACGCACATCGAATATATTAAATTCTCGTTTCTAGGTAATACATTGCAACAATTATCAAAGTAGACCATGAACAAGGAATCTTTTTTTATTTTTAAGACACTTGAAGGTTTAAGGATAACATAAAATTTGAAAAATATGAAAAACTTATTAGAAATATTACAAATATATGCAAAAATTAAAAGTGAAAAATAAAGCAAATAAAGTACTAAAATAATTGTAACATTAGGGTTGCCTGCGGTCTGCAACATCACCAAAGTCACTAGCCGTAGGAAGAGATCCATCAGGAACACGAAATAAATTGTTTAGATGTTTTAAATCATCAATATGCATTGCTCGGTCATTTGCAGACAATTTGATAAAAACCAGACCCCGTATAGTAAAGGCACTATGTATACGTTTATCCCTTTTAAGGCGAGAAGCAGCACGCAGAATTTTAAAATTATCAGAACTGAGATTTTCATTGACATAAAATTTATTATCAGAATTCACACCAATATGTCTCAGTGTGAAGAAAAAGCGCGGATTAACTTTACGCCAATTCGCAAAAACTTTAAGAAAGTAGTTCTTGTCATAAGGTGAAAAAAATTTTACAATTATAACCGCATCTCTCGAGTCTGATTCATGTTTATTATTTTGATTTTGAAGCCGATATATATTTTTAATTGCAGGAACCGAAACATTAATTGTTTTACAGATCTTTGCAAAAATCTCTGATAAGTTTTCATTAGGTGTGTAGGGAATTTCATTAAGTCTTAACTCACAAGCAACATTCATATTTTCTTGCTGTTTGACTTTAGATTTCAATGCATTTATTTCCTCTTGCATACTTTTTATGTTACCCGCGACTGTTTCTAATTTCCCAACTCTTTCAGTAACATTATGCAATTCATTTTTCAGACTGTTAAATCTTTTGTTTATCTCATTTATTAACCGATTCTCACACTCACGAAACACAGATTGTATGGATGACTGTAATTGTTCCGTTAATTTTTCAAAACGTTTATCTATAATTTGCAAAAGCTTAAGCGGAGAGCTAGTATTGTTTAAATAGAGAGATTCTGAGTTAGTACGGCTACGAGTAATCGGTGTATTTTCAATTACAGATTCCTGTATAACTTCTCTTATGCGTTTCGTAGCAGGAGCTGTTTTAGAGATATCCATATCTGATGGTGGTTGCTGTTTTCTCAGTTCCTGTTGTTTATTAATGTTTTTATTTTTGTTTTGGCTTCTTAGTTTACAAGTATACATTAAAATAAAGATTGAGACAATTTAGTTTTAGTTTATTTATATATTTTTCTTTGTTGTGTTGTTCTATTTATTTAACTTAGTTTAATTTCGACTATTTAATGTAGATGTACAAATAGTATTATTGTTGTTGTTTTTATGATTCTTATCTGTTATTAATTACCAGAGTAAGAGAATTGTTGTTTTATTTTTTTGTTTGTTTTTCTCTTTTTTTTAATACTGTTGATTTTAAAGCTGAATATATATTTTTTGCATTTGAATGCAAGCTTCACTTTGATTTTTAGATTTTTATTTTTCTGTTTTTTCTTTTATTTTTAGTTAAATCGTGCAAATATTATATTATGCAAATATTATGCAGATATTTCGTTTCATATTAGGTACAATGATGCCGATTTTAGTTTTATCAAGCGGTGAAATAGATTATTATTGCGGAGTACTAATTAATCACGTCTTATTACTTCAACAGTTCTTTGCTGGCAATGGAATCGATTTAATGAAATTTCGATGAAAATATGACATCTCACAAATTCAAAAATAACATGTGTTTTGGGTTAAATTTGACGAACTCTTAACGTAGCCTAAGCGATTTTTAAAAATTTTGAAAAAATATTTTAAACATTTTTTTTCATTATATGTGTCGTTTTAATGGAATGGATTTGATGAATTTCGATGAAAATATGAAATCTCACAAATTCAAAAATAACATGTTTTTTGGGTTAAATTTGACGCACTTTTAACGTAGCCTAAGCGATTTTTAAAAATTTTGAAAAAAATTTTAAACATTTTTTACATAATCTGTGTCGTCTTAAGCCTAGGCAATGGAATGGATTTAATGAAATTTCGATGAAAATATGACATCTCACAAATTCAAAAATAACATGTTTTTTGGGTTAAATTTGACGCACTTTTAACGTAGCCTAAGCGATTTTTAAAAATTTTGAAAAAAATTTTAAGCATGTTTTACATAGTTTGTGTCGTCTTAAGCCTAGGCAATGGAATGGATTTAATGAAATTTCGATGAAAATATGACATCTCACAAATTCAAAAATAACATGTTTTTTGGGTTAAATTTGACGCACTTTTAACGTAGCCTAAGCGATTTTTAAAAATTTTGAAAAAAATGTTAAACATTTTTTACATTATATGTGTCGTTTTTGCCCTAGGTAATGGAATGGATTTAATGAAATTTCGATGAAAATATGACATCTCACAAATTCAAAAATAACATGTTTTTTGGGTTAAATTTGACGCACTTTTAACGTAGCCTAAGCGATTTTTAAAAATTTTGAAAAAAATTTTAAACATTTTTTACATAATTTGTGTCGTCTTAAGCCTAGGCAATGGAATGGATTTGATGAAATTTCGATGAAAATATGACATCTCACAAATTCAAAAATAACATGTTTTTTGGGTTAAATTTGACGCACTTTTAACGTAGCCTAAGCGATTTTTAAAAATTTAAAAAAAATTTTAAACATTTTTTACATTATATGTGTCGTTTTAAGCCTAGGCAATGGAATGGATTTAATGAAATTTCGATGAAAATATGACATCTCACAAATTAAATCTAATTAATTCAAAACTAATTAATCACGTCTTATTACTTCAACAGTTCTTTGCTGGCAATGGAATGGATTTGATGAAATTTCGATGAAAATATGACATCTCACAAATTCAAAAATAACATGTTTTTTGGGTTAAATTTGACGCACTTTTAACGTAGCCTAAGCGATTTTTAAAAATTTTGAAAAAAATTTTAAAAATTTTTTACATAATCTGTGTCGTCTTAAGCCTAGGCAATGGAATGGATTTAATGAAATTTCGATGAAAATATGACATCTCACAAATTCAAAAATAACATTATTTTTGGGTTAAATTTGACGCACTTTTAACGTAGCCTAAGCGATTTTTAAAAATTTTGAAAAAAATTTTAAACATTTTTTACATTATATGTGTCGTTTTAAGCCTAGGCAATGGAATGGATTTAATGAAATTTCGATGAAAATATGACATCTCACAAAATCCAAAAATAACATGTTTTTTGGGTTAAATTTGACGCACTTTTAACGTAGCCTAAGCGATTTTTAAAAATTTTGAAAAAAGTGTTAAACATTTTTTACATTATATGTGTCGTTTTAAGCCTAGGTAATGGAATGGATTTGACGAAATTTCGATGAAAATATGACATCTCACAAATTCAAAAATAACATGTTTTTTGGGTTAAATTTGACGCACTTAACGTAGCCTGAGCGATTTTTAAAAATTTTGAAAAAAAATTTAAAAATTTTTTACATAATCTGTGTCGTCTTAAGCCTAGGCAATGGAATGGATTTAATGAAATTTCGATGAAAATATGACATCTCACAAATTCAAAAATAACATTATTTTTGGGTTAAATTTGACGCACTTTTAACGTAGCCTAAGCGATTTTTAAAAATTTTGAAAAAAATTTTAAACATTTTTTACATTATATGTGTCGTTTTAAGCCTAGGCAATGGAATGGATTTAATGAAATTTCGATGAAAATATGACATCTCACAAAATCCAAAAATAACATGTTTTTTGGGTTAAATTTGACGCACTTTTAACGTAGCCTAAGCGATTTTTAAAAATTTTGAAAAAAGTGTTAAACATTTTTTACATTATATGTGTCGTTTTAAGCCTAGGTAATGGAATGGATTTGACGAAATTTCGATGAAAATATGACATCTCACAAATTCAAAAATAACATGTTTTTTGGGTTAAATTTGACGCACTTAACGTAGCCTGAGCGATTTTTAAAAATTTTGAAAAAAAATTTTAAACATTTTTTTCATTATATGTTTCGTTTTAAGCCTAGGTAATGGAATGGATTCAATGAAATTTCGATAAAAATAAGACTTCTCACAAATTCAAAAAAAACATGTTTTTTGGGTTAAATTTGACGCACTTTTAACGTAGCCTAAGCGATTTTTAAAAATTTTGAAAAAAATTTTAAACATTTTTTACATAATTTGTGTCAACTTAAGCCTAGGCAATGGAATGGATTTAATGAAATTTCGATGAAAATATGACATCTCACAAAATCCAAAAATAACATGTTTTTTGGGTTAAATTTGACGCACTTTTAACGTAGCCTAAGCGATTTTTAAAAATTTTGAAAAAAGTGTTAAACATTTTTTACATTATATGTGTCGTTTTAAGCCTAGGTAATGGAATGGATTTGACGAAATTTCGATGAAAATATGACATCTCACAAATTCAAAAATAACATGTTTTTTGGGTTAAATTTGACGCAATTTTAACGTAGCCTAAGCGATTTTTAAAAATTTTGAAAAAAATTTTAAACATTTTTTACATAATTTGTGTCGTCTTAAGCCTAGGCAATGGAATGGATTTAATGAAATTTCGATGAAAATATGACATCTCACAAATTCAAAAATAACATGTTTTTTGGGTTAAATTTGACGCACTTTTAACGTAGCCTAATCGATTTTTAAAAATTTTGAAAAAAAATTTTAAACATTTTTTTTCATTATATGTGTCGTTTTAAGCCTAGGTAATGGAATGGATTTGATGAAATTTCGATGAAAATATGAAATCTCACAAATTCAAAAATAACATGTTTTTTGGGTTAAATTTGACGCACTTTTAACGTAGCCTAAGCGATTTTTAAAAATTTTGAAAAAAATTTTAAACATTTTTTACATAATTTGTGTCGTCTTAAGCCTAGGCAATGGAATGGATTTAATGAAATTTCGATGAAAATATGACATCTCACAAATTCAAAAATAACATGTTTTTTGGGTTAAATTTAACGCACTTTTAACGTAGCCTAAGCGATTTTTAAAAATTTTGACAAAAATTTTAAACATTTTTTACATAATTTGTGTCGTCTTAAGCCTAGAAAATGGAATGGATTTAATGAAATTTCGATGAAAATATGACATCTCACAAATTCAAAAATAACATGTTTTTTGGGTTAAATTTAACGCACTTTTAACGTAGCCTAAGCGATTTTTAAAAATTTTGACAAAAATTTTAAACATTTTTTACATTATATGTGTCGTTTTAAGCCTAGGTAATGGAATGGATTTAATGAATTTTCGATGAAAATATGACATCTCACAAATTCAAAAATAACATGTTTCTTGGGTTAAATTTGACGCACTTTTAACGTAGCCTTAGCGATTTTTAAAATTTTTGAAAAAAATTTTAAACATTTTTTACATAATTTGTGTCGTCTTAAGCCTAAGCAATGGAATGGATTTAATGAAATTTCGATGAAAATATGACATCTCACAAATTCAAAAATAACATGTTTTTCGGGTTAAATTTGACACACTTTTAACGTAGTCTAAGCGATTGTAAAAACTTTGAAAAAAATTTTAAACATTTTTTACATTATATGTGTTGTTTTAAGCCTAGGTAATGGAATGGATTTGATGAAATTTCGATGAAAATATGACATCTCACAAATTCAAAAATAACATGTTTTTTGGGTTAAATTTGACGCACTTTTAACGTAGCCTAAGCGATTTTTAAAAATTTTGAAAAAAATTTTAAACATTTTTTACATAATTTGTGTCGTCTTAAGCCTAGGTAATGAAATGGATTTGATGAAATTTCGATGAAAATATGACATCTCACAAATTCAAAAATAACATGTTTTTTGGGTTAAATTTGATGCACTTTTAACGTAGCCTAAGCGATTTTTAAAAATTTTGAAAAAAAATTTTAAACATTTTTTTTTCATTATATGCGTCGTTTTAAGCCTAGGTAATGGAATGGATTTGATGAAATTTCGATGAAAATATGAAATCTCACAAATTCAAAAATAACATGTTTTTTGGGTTAAAATTGACGCACTTTTAACGTAGCCTAAGCGATTTTTAAAAATTTTGAAAAAAATTTTAAACATTTTTTACATAATTTGTGTCGTCTTAAGCCTAGGCAATGGAATGGATTTAATGAAATTTCGATGAAAATATGACATCTCACAAATTCAAAAACAACATGTTTTTTGGGTTAAATTTGACGCACTTTTAACGTAGCCTAAGCGATTTTTAAAAATTTTGAAAAAAATTTTAAACATTTTTTACATAATTTGTGTCGTCTTAAGCCTAGGCAATGGAATAGATTAAATGAAATTTCGCTGAAAATATGACATCTTACAAATTCAAAAATAACATGTTTTTTGGGTTAAATTTCACGCACTTTTAACGTAGCCTAAGCGATTTTTAAAAATTTTGAAAAAAAATTTTAAACATTTTTTTTCATTATATGTGTCGTTTTAAGCCTAGGTAATGGAATGGATTTGATGAAATTTCGGTGAAAATATGACATCTCACAAATTCAAAAATAACATGTTTTTTGGGTTAAATTTGACGCACTTTTAACGTAGCCTAAGCGATTTTTAAAAATGTTGAAAAAAATTTTAAACATTTTTTACATAATTTGTGTCGTCTTAAGCCTAGGCAATGAAATGGATTTAATGAAATTTCGATGAAAATATGACATCTCACAAATTCAAAAATAACATGTTTTTTGGGTTAAATTTGACGCACTTTTAACGTAGCCTAAGCGATTTTTAAAAATTTTGAAAAAAATTTTAAACATTTTTTACAATATATGTGCCGTTTTAAGCCTAGGTAATGGAATGGATTTAATGAAATTTCGATGAAAATATGACATCTCACAAATTCAAAAATAACATGTTTCTTGGGTTAAATTTGACGCACTTTTAACGTAGCCTAAGCGATTTTTAAAAATTTTGAAAAAAATTTTAAACATATTTTACATAATTTGTGTCGTCTTAAGCCTAGGCAATGGAATGGATTTAATGAAATTTCGATGAAAATATGACATCTCACAAATTCAAAAATAACATGTTTTTTAGGGTTAATTTGAAGGACTTTTAACGTAGTCTAAGCGATTTTTAAAAATTTTGAAAAAAATTTTAAACATTTTTTACATAATTTGTGTCGTCTTAAGCCTAGGCAATGGAATGGATTTAATGAAATTTCGATGAAAATATGACATCTCACAAATTCAAAAATAACATGTTTTTTGGGTTAAATTTGACGCACTTTTAACGTAGCCTAGGAAATTTTTAAAAATTTTGAAAAAAGTGTTAAACATTTTTTACATTATATGTGTCGCTTTAAGCCTAGGTAATGGAATGGATTTGATGAAATTTCGATGAAAATATGACGTCTCACAAATTCAAAAATAACATGTTTTTTTGGTTAAATTTGACGCACTTTTAACGTAGCCTAAGCGATTTTTAAACATTTTGAAAAAAAATTTTAAACATTTTTTACATAATTTGTGTCGTCTTAAGCCTAGGCAATGGAATGGATTTAATGAAATTTCGATGAAAATATGACATCTGACAAATTCAAAAATAACATGTTTTTTGGGTTAAATTTGAAGCACTTTTAACGTAGCCTAAGCTATTTTTAAAAATTTTGAAAAAAAATTTTAAACATTTTTTTTCATCATATGTGTCGTTTTAAGCCTAGGTAATGGAATGGATTTGATGAAATTTCGATGAAAATATGACATCTCACAAATTCAAAAATAACATGTTTTTTGGGTTAAATTTGACGCACTTTTAACGTAGCCTAAGCGATTTTTAAAAATTTTGAAAAAAATTTTAAACATTTTTTACATAATTTGTGTCGTCTTAAGCCTAGGCAATGGAATGGATTTAATGAAATTTCGATGAAAATATGACATTTCACAAATTCAAAAATAACATGTTTTTTGGGTTAAATTTGACGCACTTTTAACGTACCCTAAGAAATTTTTAAAAATTTTGAAATAAATGTTAAACATTTTTTACATTATATGTGTCGTTTTAAGCCTAGGTAATGGAATGGATTTGATGAAATTTCGATGAAAATATGACTTCTCACAAATTCAAAAATAACATGTTTTTTGGGTTAAATTTGACGCGCTTTTAACGTAGCCTAAGCGATTTTTAAACATTTTGAAAAAAGTTTTAAACATTTTTTACATTATATGTGTTGTTGTAAGCCTAGGTAATGGAATGGATTTAATGAAATTTCGATGAAAATATGACATCTCACAAATTCAAAAATAACATGTTTCTTGGGTTAAATTTGACGCACTTTTAACGTAGCCTAAGCGATTTTTAAAAATTTTGAAAAAGATTTTAAACATATTTTACATAATTTGTGTCGTCTTAAGCCTAGGCAATGGAATGGATTTAATGAAATTTCGATGAAAATATGACATCTCACAAATTCAAAAATAACATGTTTTTTAGGGTTAATTTGAAGGACTTTTAACGTAGCCTAAGCAATTTTTAAAAATTTTGAAAAAATTTTAAACATTTTTTACATAATTTGTGTCGTCTTAAGCCTAGGCAATGGAATGGATTTAATGAAATTTCGATGAAAATATGACATCTCAAAAATTAAAAAATAACATGTTTTTTGGGTTAAATTTGACGCACTTTTAACGTAGCCTAGGCAATTTTTAAAAATTTTGAAAAAAGTGTTAAACATTTTTTACATTATATGTGTCGCTTTAAGCCTAGGTAATGGAATGGATTTGATAAAATTTCGATGAAAATATGACGTCTCACAAAATCAAAAATAACATGTTTTTTTGGTTAAAATTGACGCACTTTTAACGTAGCCTAAGCGATTTTTAAAAATTTTGAAAAAAAATTTTAAACATTTTTTACATAATTTGTGTCGTCTTAAGCCTAGGCAATGGAATGGATTTAATGAAATTTCGATGAAAATATGACATCTCACAAATTCAAAAATAACATGTTTTTTGGGTTAAATTTGACGCACTTTTAACGTAGCCTAAGCTATTTTTAAAAATTTTGAAAAAAAATTTTAAACATTTTTTTTCATTATATGTGTCGTTTTAAGCCTAGGTAATGGAATGGATTTGATGAAATTTCGATAAAATATGAAATCTCACAAATTCAAAAATAACATGTTTTTTGGGTTAAATTTGACGCACTTTTAACGTAGCCTAAGCGATTTTTAAAAATTTCGAAAAAATTTTAAACATTTTTTACATAATTTGTGTCGTCTTAAGCCTAGGCAATGGAATGGATTTAATGAAATTTCGATGAAAATATGACATCTCACAAATTAAAAAATAACATTTTTTTTGGGTTAAATTTGACACACTTTTAACGTAGTCTAAGCGATTTTAAAAATTTTGAAAAAAATTTTAAACATTTTTTACATTATATGTGTTGTTTTAAGCCTAGGTAATGAAATGGATTTGATGAAATTTCGATGAAAATATGACATCTCACAAATTCAAAAATAACATGTTTTTTGGGTTAAATTTGACGCACTTTTAACGTAGCCTAAGCGATTTTTAAAAATTTTGAAAAAAATTTTTAAAAATCGCTTAGGCTACGTTAAAAGTGCGTCAAATTTAACCCAAAAAACATGTTATTTTTGAATTTGTGAGATGTCATATTTTAATCGAAATTTCATTAAATCCATTCCATTGCCTAGGCTTAAGACGACACAAATTATGTAAAAAATGTTTAAAATTTTTTTCAAAATTTTTAAAAATCGCTTAGGCTACGTTAAAAGTCCTTCAAATTAATCCTAAAAAACATGTTATTTTTGAATTTGTGAGATGTCATATTTTCATCGAAATTTCATTAAATCCATTCCATTGCCTAGGCTTAAGACGACACAAATTATGTAAAATATGTTTAAAATTTTTTTCAAAATTTTTAAAAATCGCTTAGGCTACGTTAAAAGTGCGTCAAATTTAACCCAAAAAACATGTTATTTTTGAATTTGTGAGATGTCATATTTTCATCGAAATTTCATTAAATCCATTCCATTGCCTAGGCTTAAGACGACACAAATTATGTAAAAAATGTTTAAAATTTTTTTCAAAATTTTTAAAAATCGCTTAGGCTACGTTAAAAGTGCGTCAAATTTAACCCAAAAAACATGTTATTTTTGAATTTGTGAGATGTCACATTTTCATCGAAATTTCATCAAATCCATTCCATTACCTAGGCTTAAAACGACACATATAATGAAAAAAAATGTTTAAATTTTTTTTCAAAATTTTTAAAAATCGCTTAGGCTACGTTAAAAGTGCGTGAAATTTAACCCAAAAAACATGTTATTTTTGAATTTGTAAGATGTCATATTTTCATCGAAATTTCATTAAATCCATTCCATTGCCTAGGCTTAAGACGACACAAATTATGTAAAAAATGTTTAAAATTTTTTTCCAAATTTTTAAAAATCGCTTAGGCTACGTTAAAAGTGCGTCAAGTTTAACCCAAAAAACATGTTATTTTTGAATTTGTGAGATGTCATATTTTCATCGAAATTTCATTAAATCCATTCCATTGCCTAGGCTTAAGACGACACAAATTATGTAAAAAATGTTTAAAATTTTTTTCAAAATTTTTAAAAATCGCTCAGGCTACGTTAAAAGTGCGTCAAATTTAACCCAAAAAACATGTTATTTTTGAATTTGTGAGATGTCATATTTTCATCGAAATTTCATTAAATCCATTCCATTGCCTAGGCTTAAGACGACACAAATTATGTAAAAAATGTTTAAAATTTTTTTCCAAATTTTTAAAAATCGCTTAGGCTACGTTAAAAGTGCGTCAAATTTAACCCAAAAAACATGTTATTTTTGAATTTGTGAGATTTCATATTTTCATCGAAATTTCATCAAATCCATTCCATTACCTAGGCTTAAAACGACACATATAATGAAAAAAAATGTTTAAAATTTTTTTTCATAATATTTAAAAATCGCTTAGGCTACGTTAAAAGTGCGTCAAATTTAACCCAAAAAACATGTTATTTTTGATTTGTGAGATGTCATATTTTCATCGAAATTTCATCAAATCCATTCCATTACCTAGGCTTACAACAACACATATAATGTAAAAAATGTTTAAAACTTTTTTCAAAATGTTTAAAAATCGCTTAGGCTACGTTAAAAGTGCGTCAAATTTAACCCAAAAAACATGTTATTTTTGAATTTGTGAAATGTCATATTTTCATCGAAATTTCATTAAATCCATTCCATTGCCTAGGCTTAAGACGACACAAATTATGTAAAAAATGTTTAAAATTTTTTTCAAAATTTTTAAAAATCGCTTAGGCTACGTTAAAAGTGCGTCAAATTTAACCCAAAAAACATGTTATTTTTGAATTTGTGAGATTTCATATTTTCATCGAAATTTCATTAAATCCATTCCATTGCCTAGGCTTAAGACGACACAAATTATGTAAAAAATGTTTAAAATTTTTTTCCAAATTTTTAAAAATCGCTTAGGCTACGTTAAAAGTGCGTCAAATTTAACCCAAAAAACATGTTATTTTTGAATTTGTGAGATTTCATATTTTCATCGAAATTTCATCAAATCCATTCCATTACCTAGGCTTAAAACGACACATATAATGAAAAAAAATGTTTAAAATTTTTTTTCATAATTTTTAAAAATCGCTTAGGCTACGTTAAAAGTGCGTCAAATTTAACCCAAAAAACATGTTATTTTTGATTTGTGAGATGTCATATTTTCATCGAAATTTCATCAAATCCATTCCATTACCTAGGCTTACAACAACACATATAATGTAAAAAATGTTTAAAACTTTTTTCAAAATGTTTAAAAATCGCTTAGGCTACGTTAAAAGTGCGTCAAATTTAACCCAAAAAACATGTTATTTTTGAATTTGTGAAATGTCATATTTTCATCGAAATTTCATTAAATCCATTCCATTGCCTAGGCTTAAGACGACACAAATTATGTAAAAAATGTTTAAAATTTTTTCGAAATTTTTAAAAATCGCTTAGGCTACGTTAAAAGTGCGTCAAATTTAACCCAAAAAACATGTTATATTTGAATTTGTGAGATTTCATATTTTATCGAAATTTCATCAAATCCATTCCATTACCTAGGCTTAAAACGACACATATAATGAAAAAAAATGTTTAAAATTTGTGTCGTCTTAAGCCTAGGCAATGGAATGGATTTAATGAAATTTCGATGAAAATATGACATCTCACAAATTCAAAAATAACATTTTTTTTGGGTTAAATTTGACACACTTTTAACGTAGCCTAAGCGATTTTAAAAATTTTGAAAAAAATTTTAAACATTTTTTACATTATATGTGTTGTTTTAAGCCTAGGTAATGAAATGGATTAGATGAAATTTCGATGAAAATATGACATCTCACAAGTTCAAAAATAACATGTTTTTTGGGTTAAATTTGACGCACTTTTAACGTAGCCTAAGCGATTTTTAAAAATTTTGAAAAAAATTTTAAACATTTTTTACATAATTTGTGTCGTCTTAAGCCTAGGCAATGGAATGGATTTAATGAAATTTCGATGAAAATATGACATTTCACAAATTCAAAAATAACATGTTTTTTGGGTTAAATTTGACGCACTTTTAACGTAGCCTAAGCGATTTTTAAAAATTTTGAAAAAAATGTTAAACATTTTTTACATTATATGTGTCGTTTTAAGCCTAGGTAATGGAATGGATTTGATGAAATTTCGATGAAAATATGACTTCTCACAAATTCAAAAATAACATGTTTTTTGGGTTAAATTTGACGCACTTTTAACGTAACCTAAGCGATTTTTAAACATTTTGAAAAAAGTTTTAAACATTTTTTACATTATATGTGTTGTTGTAAGCCTAGGTAATGGAATGGATTTGATGAAATTTCGATGAAAATATGACATCTCACAAATCAAAAATAACATGTTTTTTGGGTTAAATTTGACGCACTTTTAACGTAGCCTAAGCGATTTTTAAAAATTTTGAAAAAAAATTTTAAACATTTTTTTTCATTATATGTGTCGTTTTAAACCTAGGTAATGGAATGGATTTGATGAAATTTCGATGAAAATATGAAATCTCACAAATTCAAAAATAACATGTTTTTTGGGTTAAATTTGACGCACTTTTAACGTAGCCTAAGCGATTTTTAAAAATTTGGAAAAAAATTTTAAACATTTTTTACATAATTTGTGTCGTCTTAAGCCTAGGCAATGGAATGGATTTAATGAAATTTCGATGAAAATATGACATCTCACAAATTCAAAAATAACATGTTTTTTGGGTTAAATTTGACGCACTTTTAACGTAGCCTAAGCGATTTTTAAAAATTTTGAAAAAAATTTTAAACATTTTTTACATAATTTGTGTCGTCTTAAGCCTAGGCAATGGAATGGATTTAATGAAATTTCGATGAAAATATGACATCTCACAAATTCAAAAATAACATGTTTTTTGGGTTAAATTTGACGCACTTTTAACGTAGCCTAAGCGATTTTTAAAAATTTTGAAAAAAATTTTAAACATTTTTTACATAATTTGTGTCGTCTTAAGCCTAGGCAATGGAATGGATTTAATGAAATTTTGATGAAAATATGACATCTTACAAATTCAAAAATAACATGTTTTTTGGGTTAAATTTGACGCACTTTTAACGTAGCCTAAGCGATTTTTAAAAATTTTGAAAAAAAATTTTAAACATTTTTTTTCATTATATGTGTCGTTTTAAGCCTAGGTAATGGAATGGATTTGATGAAATTTCGATGAAAATGTGACATCTCACAAATTCAAAAATAACATGTTTTTTGGGTTAAATTTGACGCACTTTTAACGTAGCCTAAGCGATTTTTAAAAATGTTGAAAAAAATTTTAAACATTTTTTACATAATTTGTGTCGTCTTAAGCCTAGGCAATGGAATGGATTTAATGAAATTTCGATGAAAATATGACATCTCACAAATTCAAAAATAACATGTTTTTTGGGTTAAATTTGACGCTCTTTTAACGTAGCCTAAGCGATTTTTAAAAATTTTGAAAAAAATTTTAAACATTTTTTACATTATATGTGCCGTTTTAAGCCTAGGTAATGGAATGGATTTAATGAAATTTCGATGAAAATATGACATCTCACAAATTCAAAAATAACATGTTTTTTAGGGTTAATTTGAAGGACTTTTAACGTAGCCTAAGCGATTTTTAAAAATTTTGAAAAAAATTTTAAACATTTTTTACATAATTTGTGTCGTCTTAAGCCTAGGCAATGGAATGGATTTAATGAAATTTCGATGAAAATATGACATCTCACAAATTCAAAAATAACATTTTTTTTGGGTTAAATTTGACGCACTTTTAACGTAGCCTAAGCGATTTTTAAAAATTATGAAAAAAATTTTAAACATTTTTTACATTATATGTGTTGTTTTAAGCCTAGGTAATGGAATGGATTTGATGAAATTCCGATGAAAATATGACATCTCACAAATTCAAAAATAACATGTTTTTTGGGTTAAATTTGACGCACTTTTAACGTAGCCTAAGCGATTTTTAAAAATTTTGAAAAAAATTTTAAACATTTTTTACATTATATGTGTCGTTTTAAGCCTAGGTAATGGAATGGATTTGATGAAATTTCGATGAAAATATGACATCTCACAAATTCAAAAATAACATGTTTTTTGGGTTAAATTTGACGCACTTTTAACGTAGCCTAAGCGATTTTTAAAAATTTTGAAAAAAATTTTAAACATTTTTTACATAATTTGTGTCGTCTTAAGCCTAGGCAATGGAATGGATTTAATGAAATTTCGATGAAAATATGACATATCACAAATTCAAAAATAACATGTTTTTTGGGTTACATTTGACGCACTTTTAACGTAGCCTAAGCGATTTTTAAAAATTTTGAAAAAAATGTTAAACATTTTTTACATTATATGTGTCGTTTTAAGCCTAGGTAATGGAATGGATTTAATGAAATTTCGATGAAAATATTACATCTCACAAATTCAAAAATAACATGTTTTTTGGGTTAAATTTGACGCACTTTTAACGTAGCCTAAGCGATTTTTAAAAATTTTGAAAAAAATTTAAACATTTTTTTCATTATATGTGTTGTTTTAAGCCTAGGTAATGGAATGGATTTGATGAAATTTCGATGAAAATATGACATCTCACAAATTCAAAAATAACATGTTTTTTGGGTTAAATTTGACGCACTTTTAACGTAGCCTAAGCGATTTTTAAAAATTTTGAAAAAAATTTTAAACATTTTTTACATAATTTGTGTCGTCTTAAGCCTAGGCAATGGAATGGATTTGATGAAATTTCGATGAAAATATGAAATCTCACAAATTCAAAAATAACATGTTTTTTGGGTTAAATTTGACTCACTTTTAACGTAGCCTAAGCGATTTTTAAAAATGTTGAAAAAAATTTTAAACATTTTTTACATAATTTGTGTCGTCTTAAGCCTAGGCAATGGAATGGATTTAATGAAATTTCGATGAAAATATGACATCTCACAAATTCAAAAATAACATGTTTTTTGGGTTAAATTTGACGCACTTTTAACGTAGCCTAAGCGATTTTTAAAAATTTTGAAAAAAATTTTTAAAAAACATTTTTTTGGGTTAAATTTGACGCACTTTTAACGTAGCCTAAGCGATTTTTAAAAATTTTGAAAAAAATTTTAAACATGTTTTACATAGTTTGTGTCGTCTTAAGCCTAGGCAATGGAATGGATTTAATGAAATTTCGATGAAAATATGACATCTCACAAATTCAAAAATAACATGTTTTTTGGGTTAAATTTGACGCACTTTTAACGTAGCCTAAGCGATTTTTAAAAATTTTGAAAAAATTTTAAACATTTTTTACATAATTTGTGTCGTCTTAAGCCTAGGCAATGGAATGGATTTAATGAAATTTCGATGAAAGTATGACATCTCACAAATTCAAAAATAACATGTTTTTTGGGTTAAATTTGACGCACTTTTAACGTAGCCTAAGCGATTTTTAAAAATTTTGAAAAAAAATTTTAAACATTTTTTTTCATTATATGTGTCGTTTTAAGCCTAGGTAATGGAATGGATTTGATGAAATTTCGATGAAAATATGACATCTCACTAATTCAAAAATAACATTTTCTTTGGGTTAAATTTGACGCACTTTTAACGTAGCCTAAGCGATTTTTAAAAATTTTGAAAAAAATTTTAAACATGTTTTACATAGTTTGTGTCGTCTTAAGCCTAGGCAATGGAATGGATTTAATGAAATTTCGATGAAAATATGACATATCACAAATTCAAAAATAACATGTTTTTTGGGTTAAATTTGACGCACTTTTAACGTAGCCTAAGCGATTTTTAAAAATTTCGAAAAAATTTTAAACATTTTTTACATAATTTGCGTCGTCTTAAGCCTAGGCAATGGAACGGATTTAATGAAATTTCGATGAAAATATGACATCTCACAAATTCAAAAATAACATGTTTTTTGGGTTAAATTTGACGCACTTTCAACGTAGCCTAAGCGATTTTTAAAATTTTTGAAAAAAATTTTAAACATTTTTTACATATTTTGTGTCGTCTTAAGCCTAGGCAATGGAATGGATTTAATGAAATTTCGATGAAAATATGACATCTCACAAATTCAAAAATAACATGTTTTTTGGGTTAAATTTGACGCACTTTTAACGTAGCCTAAGCGATTTTTAAAAATTTTAAACATTTTTTACATTATATGTGTCGTTTTAAGCCTAGGTAATGGAATGGATTTGATGAAATTTCGATGAAAATATGACATCTCACAAATTCAAAAATAACATGTTTTTTGGGTTAAATTTGATGCACTTTTAACGTAGCCTAAGCGATTTTTAAAATTTTTGAAAAAAATTTTAAACATTTTTTACATAATTTGTGTCGTCTTAAGCCTAGGCAATAGAATGGATTTAATGAAATTTCGATGAAAATATGACATCTCACAAATTCAAAAATAACATGTTTTTTGGGTTAAATTTGACGCACTTTTAACGTAGCCTAAGCGATTTTTAAAAATTTTGAACAAAATTTTAAACATTTTTTACATTATATGTATCGTTTTAAGCCTAGGTAATGGAATGGATTTAATGAAATTTCGATGAGAATATGACATCTCACAAATTCAAAAATAACATGTTTTTTGGGTTAAATTTGACGCAATTTTAACGTAGCCTAAGCGATTTTTAAAAATTTTGAAAAAAATTTTAAACATTTTTTACATAATTTGTGTCGTCTTAAGCCTAGGCAATGGAATGGATTTAATGAAATTTCGATGAAAGTATGACATCTCACAAATTCAAAAATAACAGGTTTTTTGGGTTAAATTTGACGCACTTTTAACGTAGCCTAAGCGATTTTTAAAAATTTTGAAAAAAATTTTAAACATTTTTTACATAATTTGTGTTGTCTTAAGCCTAGGCAATGGAATGGATTTTATGAAATTTCGATGAAAATATGACATCTCACAAATTCAAAAATAACATGTTTTTTGGGTTAAATTTGACGCACTTTTAACGTAGCCTAAGCGATTTTTAAAAATGTTGAAAAAAATTTTAAACATTTTTTTCATTATATGTGTCGTTTTAAGCCTAGGTAATGGAATGGATTTGATGAAATTTCAATGAAAATATGAAATCTCACAAATTCAAAAATAACATGTTTTTTGGGTTAAATTTGACGCACTTTTAACGTAGCCTAAGCGATTTTTAAAAATTTTGAAAAAAATTTTAAACATTTTTTACATAATTTGTGTTGTCTTAAGCCTAGGCAATGGAATGGATTTAATGAAATTTCGATGAAAATATGACATCTCACAAATTCAAAAATAACATGTTTTTTGGGTTAAATTTGACGCACTTTTAACGTAGCCTAAGCGATTTTTAAAAATTTTGAAAAAAATTTTGAACATTTTTTTCATTATATGTGTCGTTTTAAGCCTAGGTAATGGAATGGATTTAAAAAGTTTATTTATTTTATTTTATTTATTTATTTTTATTTTATTTTTTTATTTATTTCATACACAAGACCCAAGTCTTATATTACCTAGGCTTAAAACGACACATATAATGAAAAAAATGTTTAAAATTTTTTTTCAAAATTTTTAAAAATCGCTCAGGCTACGTTAAGTGCGTCAAATTTAACCCAAAAAACATGTTATTTTTGAATTTGTGAGATGTCATATTTTCATCGAAATTTCATTAAATCCATTCCATTGCCTAGGCTTAAAACGACACATATAATGTAAAAAATGTTTAAAATTTTTTTCAAAATTTTTAAAAATCGCTTGGGCTACGTTAAAAGTGCGTCAAATTTAACCCAAAAAAACATGTTATTTTTGAATTTGTGACATGTCATATTTTCATCGAAATTTCATTAAATCCATTCCATTGCCTAGGCTTAAGACGACACAAATTATGTAAAAAATGTTTAAAATTTTTTCAAAATTTTTAAAAATCGCTTAGGGTACGTTAAAAGTGCGTCAAATTTAACCCAAAAAACATGTTATTTTTGAACTTGTGACATGTCATATTTTCATCGAAATTTCATTAAATCCATTCCATTGCCTAGGCTTAAGACGACACAAATTATGTAAAAAATGTTTAAAATTTTTTTCAAAATTTTTAAAAATCGCTTAGGCTACGTTAAAAGTGCGTCAAATTTAACCCAAAAAACATGTTATTTTTGAATTTGTGAGATGTCATATTTTCATCGAAATTTCATTAAATCCATTCCATTACCTAGGCCAAAAACGACACATATAATGTAAAAAATGTTTAACATTTTTTTCAAAATTTTTAAAAATCGCTTAGGCTACGTTAAAAGTGCGTCAAATTTAACCCAAAAAACATGTTATTTTTGAATTTGTGAGATGTCATATTTTCATCGAAATTTCATTAAATCCATTCCATTGCCTAGGCTTAAGACGACACAAACTATGTGAAACATGTTTAAAATTTTTTTCAAAATTTTTAAAAATCGCTTAGGCTACGTTAAAAGTGCGTCAAATTTAACCCAAAAAACATGTTATTTTTGAATTTGTGAGATGTCATATTTTCATCGAAATTTCATTAAATCCATTCCATTGCCTAGGCTTAAGACGACACAGATTATGTAAAAAATGTTTAAAATTTTTTTCAAAATTTTTAAAAATCGCTTAGGCTACGTTAAAAGTGGGTCAAATTTAACCCAAAAAACATGTTATTTTTGAATTTGTGAGATTTCATATTTTCATCGAAATTCATCAAATCCCTCCATTACCTAGGCTTAAAACGACACATATAATGAAAAAAAATGTTTAAAATTTTTTTTCAAAATTTTTAAAAATCGCTTAGGCTACGTTAAGAGTTCGTCAAATTTAACCCAAAACACATGTTATTTTTGAATTTGTGAGATGTCATATTTTCATCGAAATTTCATTAAATCCATTCCATTGCCAGCAAAGAACTGTTGAAGTATTAAGACGTGATTAATTAGTACTCCGCAATAATAATCTATTTCACCGCTTGATAAAACTAAAATCGGTATCAGTGTACCTAATATGAAACGAAATATCTGCATAATATTTGCATAATATAATATTTGCACGATTTAACTAAAAATAAAAGAAAAAACAGAAAAATCAAAATCTAAAAATCAAAGTGAAGCTTGCATTCAAATGCAAAAAATATATATTCAGCTTTAAAATCAACAGTATTAAAAAAAAGAGAAAAACAAACAAAAAAATAAAACAACAATTCTCTTACTCTGGTAATTAATAACAGATAAGAATCATAAAAACAACAACAATAATACTATTTGTACATCTACATTAAATAGTCGAAATTAAACTAAGTTAATTAAATAAATAGAACAACACAACAAAGAAAAATATATAAATAAACTAAAACTAAATTGTCTCAATCTTTATTTTAATGTATACTTGTAAACTAAGAAGCCAAAACAAAAATAAAAACATTAATAAACAACAGGAACAGAGAAAACAGCAACCACCATCAGATATGGATATCTCTAAAACAGCTCCTGCTACGAAACGCATAAGAGAAGTTATACAGGAATCTGTAATTGAAAATACACCGATTACTCGTAGCCGTACTAACTCAGAATCTCTCTATTTAAACAATACTAGCTCTCCGCTTAAGCTTTTGCAAATTACAGATAAACGTTTTGAAAAATTAACGGAACAATTACAGTCATCCATACAATCTGTGTTTCGTGAGTGTGAGAATCGGTTAATAAATGAGATAAACAAAAGATTAACAGTCTGAAAAATGAATTGCATAATGTTACTGAAAGAGTTGGGAAATTAGAAACAGTCGCGGGTAACATAAAAAGTATGCAAGAGGAAATAAATGCATTGAAATCTAAAGTCAAACAGCAAGAAAATATGAATGTTGCTTGTGAGTTAAGACTTAATGAAATTCCCTACACACCTAATGAAAACTTATCAGAGATTTTTGCAAAGATCTGTAAAACAATTAATGTTTCGGTTCCTGCAATTAAAAATATATATCGGCTTCAAAATCAAAATAATAAACATGAATCAGACTCGAGAGATGCGGTTATAATTGTAAAATTTTTTTCACCTTATGACAAGAACTACTTTCTTAAAGTTTTTGCGAATTGGCGTAAAGTTAATCCGCGCTTTTTCTTCACACTGAGACATATTGGTGTGAATTCTGATAATAAATTTTATGTCAATGAAAATCTCAGTTCTGATAATTTTAAAATTCTGCGTGCTGCTTCTCGCCCTAAAAGGGATAAACGTATACATAGTGCCTTTACTATACGGGGTCTGGTTTTTATCAAATTGTCTGCAAATGACCGAGCAATGCATATTGATGATTTAAAACATCTAAACAATTTATTTCGTGTTCCTGATGGATCTCTTCCTACGGCTAGTGACTTTGGTGATGTTGCAGACCGCAGGCAACCCTAATGTTACAATTATTTTAGTACTTTATTTGCTTTATTTTTCACTTTTAATTTTTGCATATATTTCTAATATTTCTAATAAGTTTTTCATATTTTTCAAATTTTATGTTACCCTTAAACCTTCAAGTGCCTTAAAAATAAAAAAAGATTCCTTGTTCTTGGTCTACTTTGATAATTGTTGCAATGTATTACCTAGAAACGAGAATTTAATATATTCGATGTGCGTTATGTTTTCTTACCTTGTACTTAATAGCAATGATCAATGTAGTTGATACTAATAGGGTACGTTCTAGTGACGGTATTGGGACGATGATAAAAATTTTGGCCACTCAAAAGAGAGGTATTAGAATCTGTCATATCAATGCCCAAAGCTTGAGACCCAAGATTGAGGAATTTAGATATATTTTTGAGAACTCCGGAGTTGATGTGATATGTGTATCTGAGACATGGTTTAAACCTGAGTTCACAGATTTAAGCGTTTCTTTGCAAGGATATAATGTCAGGAGAGTTGATAGAAATGGGTATGGAGGTGTAGCGATTTATGTAAAGAAAGGCATCGCAATCAAAGTTCTCAGTAAATCTGATAGTATAATGGTTACCGGGGCATATATTCCAGGAAATGTAGAATATTTATTGCTAGAAGTAAGTTGTGAAGGAAGAAAGCTATTGGTAGGTTGTGTTTATAGACCTAATAATCATATATGTATGGACAGTTTTATGAGCACTCTAGAAACACACACAGTCTCTTATGATGAAGTCATTACTACAGGAGATTTTAATTCAAATATTTTAGTGAACCCTTTTCTAACTGACAACATGCTTGCTCTGGGGCTTAACACACCGAACACAAGTATTGCTACACATTTTACGAACACCAGCAACACACTTCTTGACCTTTTCTTTGTTAGTGATATTTCGAAGGTGTTACTTTATGACCAGTTATCGGCACCTTGTTTTTCGCGCCATGACCTAATTTTTATGACGTATAATTTTCAGTTAAGTGTACATGAGGAATTTGTTAGATATCGGGATTTTAAGAACATTAATTATAGTAGCTTAGAAGCAGAATTCTTGAGAATTGATTGGAGTGTGACATATAATCTAATTTCTGTTGACGACCAGCTCTCTTTTCTACATAACAATCTTGACTACTTATACAATCTTGCCGTTCCCTTAAAAACAAAAATTGTAAGTCGACATAGTAAACCTTGGTTTTCTTATGCAATAAGAGATATTTTGTATGCTCGGTGGAAGCGTTTCAAAACAGTAGAATTCCATGAAGAATACAGACTATCACGTAAGACAACTAACAGGCTAATTAAAAAAGCAAAATCTGACTACTATGCTACGAAGTTTTCCACAGCCATAGACTCCAAAAAAAAGTGGCAAACGATTCGTGAGATCGGAATTGGAAATCATGGTAGTCAAGAGAACTGTACAACCGATGCTAACACCTTAAATAAACAATTTTTGAATATCCCAAATGTTCAGCCAAATTCTGCTTACTATAATTTCCCTAATGGCATTTTGGACACCAGGTTCAGTTTTGCAAACGTAAGCCAAACTGATGTATTATCCAGCCTGTTATCTACAAGATCCAATGCAGTTGGTGTGGATGGAATGGATCCCAGATTTGTTAAAATTCTTATTCCAAGACTTCTTCCCATTATAACGTTTATTTTTAATAAGATTTTTACTTCTAGCTGTTATCCCAAAATTTGGAAAATTGCGAAGGTCATTCCTGTACCGAAATCTAATTCTGATTTCAGGCCAATAGCGATCTTGCCTTTTCTATCTAAGGTCTTTGAAAGATTAATTCACGACCAAGTTTCACAATATCTTGAAGCCGCCAATATGCTTTCTGATCGTCAATCTGGTTTTCGTAAAAATCACAGTTGTATAACGGCTCTCGTTGATGTTTCCGAGGATATAAGGCAACAGGTGGACTGCGGAAACGTTACTTTTTTAGTTCTCTTGGATCATTCTAGAGCTTTTGATATGGTCGACCATAAAATTTTGTGCCTTAAGCTTAATCATATGTTTAGATTTGCTACTAGTGCAACTAAACTTATATGTTCATATCTAGCAGAGAGATATCAATACGTTGAAACAACTACTTCAGTCTCCAGCTTTTTGCCATTAAGTCGAGGTGTTCCGCAAGGATCAATCTTAGGCCCGCTTCTTTTTTCATTATACGTGAATGATATTCAGGATAAACTTCAACATTGCAGGGTTAGATTGTATGCTGATGATGTTCAGCTTTGTTTAAGTTGTAGCAATAATATGGTTCCTGATTGTGTTAGAACCTTAAACCAGGAGTTAGGAAGGATTCATGAGTGGGCAACCGCTAATGGTCTAGTGATTAATCCTACCAAGTCTAAATGTGTGATTATTAAGAAGAGATTACTAAAACTTGATTGCAATACTATTTTAACTTTAAATAACCAGGTCATTGAAGTCGTTACCTGTGCCAAAAATCTTGGTATATACTTTAATGACACCCTAACTTGGTCAAACCATGTTAACTTTGCTTGCGGTCGAACGTTTTCAATGCTAAGGAATCTATGGCAAACTCAGTACTGCACTCCTGTCAATATTAGAGTACTTATTGCCAAATCGTATTTAGTGCCGGTCTTATTATATGGCTGTGAATTATTCGCCAACTGTGACTGTGAAAGTAGAAGAAAACTTAACGTGGCATTTAATAGCATTATACGATACGTATATGGTCTAAGAAGATTCGATCATATTTCCCCCTACGTAACTTTACTTTACGGAGTTACTCTTGACGACTACCTGAGAGTACGTAGTTTGCTGTTTATGCACAAAATTATTTATACACATAAGCCTGAACATCTCCATACACGTTTAAATTTTTCAACATTTGATAGAGGTAAAAGAACCCTAGCATTTGGCCATCGATCACAGATTTCTAAATATCACTTCTTTATTTATGCTATCAGTCTCTGGAACAGAATACCCTATACACTACAAACCGTTAGTAACGCACATCAATTCAGAAAATATATTTTTTCTCATTTCTCGTCGTAAATGCTAATACATATGTTTAAATTATAATTGTATGAATAATAATGTATGTTTTAAACATTTCTTATTTCACATTTTTAGTTTTCTCAGCCTAATGTTGTTAGCTTTATATAATTAACTATTTTATGGAATTTAAATTTCTTTGTTTTTATGTATATATGTGTATTTGTTCAATTGATCTGTACTATAATTATTGTTATTATTGTTATATATACATATACATACATATATTTTATTTTATTTATTTTTTGTTGTATCTTTTTACTTACTCAGTTTCACAATGCGATTGATTTGTATTTGTATTTTAATTATTATTATTTCTATTATTATTAATATTTTTGTTAAATTTTGATTAACTAGTTTCATACTGCAATATAAGACTTGGGTCTTGTGTATGAAATAAATAAAAAAATAAAATAAAAATAAATAAATAAAATAAAATAAATAAACTTTTTAAATCCATTCCATTACCTAGGCTTAAAACGACACATATAATGAAAAAAATGTTCAAAATTTTTTTCAAAATTTTTAAAAATCGCTTAGGCTACGTTAAAAGTGCGTCAAATTTAACCCAAAAAACATGTTATTTTTGAATTTGTGAGATGTCATATTTTCATCGAAATTTCATTAAATCCATTCCATTGCCTAGGCTTAAGACAACACAAATTATGTAAAAAATGTTTAAAATTTTTTTCAAAATTTTTAAAACGCTTCCACCGAGCATACAAAATATCTCTTATTGCATAAGAAAACCAAGGTTTACTATGTCGACTTACAATTTTTGTTTTTAAGGGAACGGCAAGATTGTATAAGTAGTCAAGATTGTTATGTAGAAAAGAGAGCTGGTCGTCAACAGAAATTAGATTATATGTCACACTCCAATCAATTCTCAAGAATTCTGCTTCTAAGCTACTATAATTAATGTTCTTAAAATCCCGATATCTAACAAATTCCTCATGTACACTTAACTGAAAATTATACGTCATAAAAATTAGGTCATGGCGCGAAAAACAAGGTGCCGATAACTGGTCATAAAGTAACACCTTCGGAATATCACTAACAAAGAAAAGGTCAAGAAGTGTGTTGCTGGTGTTCGTAAAATGTGTAGCAATACTTGTGTTCGGTGTGTTAAGCCCCAGAGCAAGCATGTTGTCAGTTAGAAAAGGGTTCACTAAAATATTTGAATTAAAATCTCCTGTAGTAATGACTTCATCATAAGAGACTGTGTGTGTTTCTAGAGTGCTCATAAAACTGTCCATACATATATGATTATTAGGTCTATAAACACAACCTACCAATAGCTTTCTTCCTTCACAACTTACTTCTAGCAATAAATATTCTA